>CM062526.1:17007500-18257500 GCA_031439595.1 Pterocarpus santalinus | reverse complement strand
AAGAGGAAGAGGTTAGAAAATAGACACATAACACTTTTACATATCCAAAATTGAGGTCCAAATGAGTTAAATAGGAATTATGGCTTGATTTACAAAAATCGGGTTGAATGGTAATGCTGAGGCAGTAACTCTGCCTTAATGAGACTAATGTTTCTATGAGTTTAATGTTGAATTATGAATGCAATATCATGATCTCTATGAAAGATTGGTGTTTTGATGTACTGGCACTATTCATGGGGAAGTGGATACGTTCCGTTATGTTTCTGAAATTTTGGTAAAGTCTATGCATGAGTTATGATATACATGTTAAGACATGTGCATTTTCAAGAAAGTTATGAATATTATGTTATGATGAACCTAAGGGATATGTGATGATGAAAGTTCCATAATACTTGGGCCAGCCCCGAATAAAAAGGTAAGGGGAATAGATCGGTGGGAAGGTCAAGGAAAGTAAACTCGGCATTCCTGTATAGGAACGAGCTCGATCTTGAAAAGCAGACTATTACCCAGGAGTCTAAAATGGCCAAGAACTTCCAGGGGACCAAGTAATGGAAAAGTTTATGAAGAACAAGTTGCAAGTTAAAGAAAGATACGAAGTAAGTCATGTGCACTTGCATACAGTCAAGTATAAGCATCTTTATGTGCATTTTCAATTATCTTGTTAAGCCATAATGTTATTATGTTTCTTGTTATAGCATATTCTAGAATTCATATTTTTATGACTGTCATATAGCATGGCAAGTGATTGCTAAAATATAACCCACTTCGAGAAAGATGTTTTCAACTTAAAACTAAACCACTGGTTGTGTACATGTGATCACATTTTTATAAGAAATCGAAGTAACTGGAATGTCTATGATAACACTGTATAGTTGGAATTTATCTACTGAGAACCATAGGTTCTCACTGCCTGCTTGTATGCTTTCCTTTTCTGTAAACATTCCAGTACCTAAGTTGGGAATCAAGTGTGAGGAGGAATACTGGGATGTTCACAGAGCAAGACTCAAAAGCAAACTAAATCAAGAGACTACTGAAGCTAACTGACGACCAGCGGGGGCAAGTTCTATGTGACATGTTAGTCACAAATTTTTTTTAAATTGTAGTTATTTTATTTTATTCTCTATATACCCGAGACGAAGAAATTTATGAGCTAGATTCTAGTAATAAAGTGTACGGTTGAAAGGCCATGTATTATATTTTCGCATTTTAAAGGTTCTTTTAGTACAGTGACAACCTCTTAATATAATTCTGTGACTCGAGTATGGCTTATATAATAGAGGGTGTTATAGGATTTACCTTTGGGAAGCCAATGGGAGCAAGAATGGTGGTGGATTTTCAAGTTCTTCCTCCTCCAAGCTCCAAGCTCATCCATGGTGGAGGTAGAGAAAGAGAGAGCATGCGAAATAGAGAGAAAGTGAGACGGATTGATGGTTATTTTCAGTATATTGAAGTGTTTAATCGATATTTTATAGTGGATTTAGTGAAAGAAGTTGATATGGAGGTGTTGGGGTGAGGTTGGGTTAGTTTAGAGAGAGAGAGAGAGAAAGAGAGAGAGAGAGAGATGTTTTCAGGGGAGAGGAGAGAGAAAAATCACGAGAAATGAGAGAGAGAGAGAGAGAGAGAGAGAGAGAGAGCATCCTAGAACGTTATATAGGTAGCCAGTAATCAATTGCAACCCTTTGTAATCAATTACCAAGAATCCAGAAATTGTAATCGATTACAAGACTATGTAATTGATTACCGAAGAACATCAAGAACATAAGAACCCATTTAGCCATATGTAATCGATGATGTAATCGAATACAAGTGAAGAAAACTTGATCTTCATCTATCATCAGTCACTGGTAATCGATTACAAGCCCATTGTAATTGATTACCACAGGGAAAATGCAGCATCAGAAAAACTCAGAGCAGACTCATAGTTTGGAGACATGGTTATCATATACATTTCTTAATTTTAAGTTAAAAACTTTAAAACATAAATGTAAATAAGGAAATACCCCCCATTTGGATTCAATAAAAATATCCAAAAATTCAAAATCCTTAAGATTTAGAATCCAACTTTTGGGTTTTAGTTCCATTCTTCGAAAATTTGCATTTTTATAAACTTGAGGGTTGAAATTAAAGGGTTTACCCATTCCCTAAAATTCATTAAAAATCTCTCTTCAACTCATTGATGCCCAAGATAACATTACGGGGACTTTTGATCTTAAGAAAATGTCTCAATCTTATAGCCCTCCAAGGAGGCATAGGGTTTAGACTCAATTTTCAAGATCTGATATCGATAGATCACTGCAACTCATACTAGGGTATTACAGATTTCATATATACACATATTTCCTTTACATTGAAATATCGATCACAGATCTTGGAATTTACGACCCATTTTGCAACTGATTTCATATATGCATATATTTCCTCTACATCGAAAAATTGGTTGCAAAATTGGTTGCAAATTCCAAGATTTGTGACCGATTTTGCCTTTACACATATTGCTTTTTAATTGCTACTGATTTCATATATACATATATTTCCTCTATATTAAAAATTTGGTCATAAAATCGGTTGCAAATTCTAAGATTTGCGACCGATTTTGCAACAATTTTGCCTTCACATATATTTCCTCTCCAATAAAATCGTGTTGACCTCTCAAAATCATGTTTGTCTTTCAACAATACATTGAAATTTGGTCTGCTTTGGTTTTGTTAAAGGAATAAGACTTATTGTTGGGATTAGCTTTTTCTTTTCCTTTTATTGGCTTAAGAGAAGTACACACATAAAAAGGTCTAGCTTACAATTCAGCTACCCTTACTTAGGCCGAATTTATCTTATTGGAGTTGAAATCATCTTCCTACTCTTCTGACTCCATTTCTGCAAAATTCACTTGCTCTTTTCTGAAAGTTCTCCTAAGTTTAGTCTTTTTGATCCTATCCTTTTCTACTTTTAATTATTTGATCTATCGAACCTTTTTTGCTAGTTGGGCTAAATTGAGGAATTGTAAGTTAACTAATTTTTCCCTAATACTATAATCAAGCTCATTAGTGGCCATTTTGACTATCTCAAACTCTAGAATAGAGGTGAAACATCAATTTTTCATTGTCCTTAAGTAGTCATCAATTGATTCCCTTGTCCCGTTCCTATGGCGAATAGATTAGTCAAACTTACCCCCATTTATCCCCTAAAAAATTGTTCATAAAAACTTTTTTCCAATTGATTCCATGTAAGGATCAAATTTGGTCGCTAGTGTGCAAACCAAGTAAAAGCATTTTTCGTCAGGGAAGATGGGAAAAACCTCATTTTCAAATATTCTATATTGGCTAGCTCCCCAATTTCCATGGTATATCGAGCAATGTGCTTGATTGTGGATTCCTCATTTTCTCCTGAAAATTTAGTTAATGATTTTGGAACTTTTAATCCTCGAGGAAGCTCTACTTGTTGAACATAGTCGGGGGAATGCAAAAACAAAGTAGGGTTGGTTTGCATAACCCACATTAAAGCTGAATCGATTTAAGACTTGTTTGACTGCCTTAGTTAGGTTTTGACATCCCCACTGTTGTTTTGCCTTAATCATTGAAGCACTTGATCTGGATTTTGTGCTTGATTAATAAAATGTATGTCATTGTCAAGTATTTGATTTTCTAGTGGGGGTGGAACAACATTCCCTTGATCGATATGATTGACATTCCCCCTTGGCCTTACGCTGGGTTGGTCAACGGGCTCATCCACAGCATCAACTATGGAAACTATACATTGACCTATCGAGCTAACTACTCGTATCTTATGTTGTTCGAGTGTAACAAGGTTGTTATAACAGTGGCGATTTGGTGAGTCAGCATGTTTACTAACTCATGATGGCTTTCCTCGAGTTATTGTCGAAATGTGGGCATGGATTCATTAGTGTAGGAGGGTATTATTAATGGCATTGAACTTGGCATGGTAGGGTATATGGGGCCCATTGATGTGTTCCTTACATTCTGTCCCGAGCTTGCCGAAGGCCCTGGCAATGACCCAAAAAGGGGTAAATTGGTCATGATAGTATTTGTGTACAATGGGTTTTGAAATGTTGTGCCCCTAACCCTAGTTGCGTTTGAGTTTGTGTAGTCATTGGTGGTACAAAACCAAGTGGCAAGCCATACATTAGCATTGTGCTCATGGCCATTGTACTCATGCTACTTGGTGCCTGAGAGTTTATTATTCGCCCCAGTAGTGGCTACCAAAGCTAGAACTAGTTCTAATGACTGATTACTAGTAGGGGAGTTTTTTCCTTCATTGTTCACCTCATTGCTTGAGGAAAAATTCCTACCACTTCTCAAGATCACATACTGATTAACACGATATCTTCTTTATGTTTTTTTGACACTTTTCTTTTTCTTGTCCCACTAGGCATACCAATTTGTTTACTAGACTTTTAGTCAAAGAAACAAATAAATCGACTATCCTTAATTTGCTTCACGAATCTCAATTCGAGGAACGAAAGCAATTTCTTTGATAGATTCTCAAAAATTTTAAAGTATCAAATTATGAAAATAAATAAAGCAAAAATAAAGTAGAAATGAAATGGATTGGATAATAATGAAAATAAAATATTCACAAAACAAGAAATTTCCAATAGTAACTAATGAACATAAAATCAAATGAGTAAGAATATGAAATACAAAGGACTATTACTTGAGTTCATGGGTGCTCGTCATTGTTGGAAACAAATAAATCAACTATTCTTAATTTGCTTCACAAATCTCAATTTAGGGAACCAAAAACAGTTCCTCTGATGGATTCTTAGAAATTTAAAAGTGCCAAATTATGAAAATAAATAAAGCAAAAATAAAGTAGAAATGAAATGGATTAGGTAATAATGAAAATAAAATATTCATGAAACAAGAAATTTCCATTAGTAACTGATGAACATAAAATCAAATGAGTAAGAATACGAAATATAGAAGACTATTACTTGAGTTCCTAGGTGCTCTTTAATGTTAGAGTGAACATTTTGACAAAGTTTGGAGGTATTTCAAGTATGCTAAAGTCCTTTTTTTTCGTTGCTATCTAATTTCAGCATTTATAGACAAGAAAATTCCTAGGACCTAGACCCATTAACCCCATGTTATCCAGTTTCATTCCTTGAAGCCCACATTCATCCACATCCTAGTCTATCTATATCCATGTGTTTACTGGGTTTTTAGTTGATAAAATAAATAAACCAACTATATCAGTTTGCTTCACGGATCTCAATTTGGGGAGCGGAAGCGGTTCCTCTGATGGATTCTCGTAACTTAAAAAAGTATCAAATATGGTAAAAGAACATAAATTTAATGAAATCGCAAACTAAAATGAAATAGTGATAACTAAATTAATGTATTAAGAAACATGAAAAGGTTAATGTTAAATGGAGAAAACAAGATCAAATGACTAAATGAAATAAAGAAGAAAAGGACTATTACTTGAATTCCTCGGCACTCCTTAATGTTAGAATGAGCATTTTGACAGAGTGCTGAGAGGTGTTTTCAAGTATCCAAAAAGTCCTTTTTTAAATGCTACCTGATTTTCCTATTTATAGCCTAAACTAATAACTAGAAGTTAGGCCCATTGAGCCCCCACCTTTTGCATTTCACTACTTTGAAGCCCCACGTTCACCTTCGCTTTCTTCATTGTCCCATGTTCTCTTCCCATATCTTATGGTCGTGTGTGGGTCCATTTGCTTCCTTCTAGAATTTGTAGAATTTATCCTGTCTTGGAACATTACCACTATTCCATGGATGACTCTTCGATCTTAGTCGAAATATTATGCTTTAGTTCTCAACTCGTTCCAACCTTTGATATTCGGTTAGACCCTTATAATAAGCAGACTTTCCTGTAAAATCTCCATATAACATAATAGGAAATGATAAAAACGTCCTTAGGCAAACTTTTATTATTCACAATCTTGCCCCTGAACTTTTTAGAAAATGACATTTAGGTCCCTAGATCAATATAATTAGTAGAATAGGGTTTTAAACGAAGCAGAATCATATAGCGGAAACGTAAAAACTAAATTCTTAGCCAATTGGGCCTTGGAGGTGCCCACATATGAAATGACGTGGGATGCCCCTAGACGTGCCCATAATTACAAAAATGCGATTAGTTACGGAAACCAAACGGAAAATATTAAAGGATTTACAAAAAAGAGAAAAGATAACAATCCCAAAGAAATAGTGCAATTAATTTGCGCTATTAATCAATTTATTAGAAAAATAAGAATAATTAGGGATGAGTTATAAACACTAGAGCTAAAGAAAATTTAGATTGTTGTACAAAAGACTATGAGAAATTATTTAGTATAATGTCCGAAATTATGCTAAATTTAATATACGTTATTAATCGATTTATCTGACTCTATTGACTGTGTAGAATTAATTAGAAGTTAATGAAAGGTTAGTTAGGAGTCAATTAAATGTTAATTAGAGAAACTGGACTTGAGAGAATTAGAATAGACACATAGAAACTTTCACAAAAAGGTTTCCAAACTATTTTGCCGATTTAAATCGGTAGAGATTCAGTATTTTTAACTGCCAGAACCAAATCAGTATAATTGCACATCCTAAAGCTATGTTTAATGGCTAAATACATAGCCATATAACCACTCAATTTATGGCACAAAACAGCCCCAAAATGAGTGGAGTTGGCTGCAATTCGACCACAAAAAATTTTAGCCAATAAGAATGAAACTTGCCAAGCACTTCATCTAGCTTTTGGGTGAGTCTTTTCCTTCCTTATACCTTCATTTTCGTGCTGGCCCTTGAGCTGTATCTTCTCCACCATTTCTTCCTTTATTTCACTTTATTTCACCTCATTTGCAAGCTTCCATCACTTCCCCATCAAGAGGAGCTCAAAACTAGTTAGTCTTGCATCAAAAATTGAAGATAGGATTCAGCTTCTTTGCTTGAGTTTATTGAGTGATGGCTGTTGGGAAGTTCTTCTCTATTCATGTATTTGATGATATATGATGCTTATGTGATGAATTATGGCTGGTTTCTTAAGTATTTGATAGGATTGAGATTGAATCTTGCATGAAAAACTAGATAGATAGTAAACTAGAATCTGAAACCTTGAAAACCTTATGGCGTCCATACTGGTGGAGTGTAGGGCTGCCTACAGCCAGCGAAACTTTATGAACCTATTTTTATTGAAACTAGACATTTAGAGATTTCCAACCATATATAATATAAGGCCATTGGATTAGTATTGAGTGAGATATGAATTTTTTAAGTTTACCCTAGGATTTTGACCCTAATTCTGGGTAGACTAGATTTCGAGGGGCATAACTTGCCCTATACTCCTTCAAATCAAGTGAAACCAATTTTTTTAGAAAGTTCAGACATATAATAACATGCCTAAAAATTTTAGCACTTAGCTCAATTTCTGTTGTTCCCAGTAATTCATGAAATTTGCCTTAAGTCCCAACCAGGCTAAAATAGAGTAGTGAAAGTTACCCAAATTTATAGGCTCATAACTCGAATTCCACTTGCTCAAATGAGATGAAACTTGTTGGAAATAAAAGCTAGGTCAGCTTTACAACAATGCAGATTTTGTATAGTTTCAACTAACTTTATATTTTTAGTAAATCTTTAGTTTTTGATAGGCAAATCTACCTAGTAACAGGACATACCCAGGTAAAATGTTAATAACTTGAGATACATATATCAAAACTTGCTAAAGAGGTTAGAAACTAGACACATAATACTTCAACATATACAAAATTTAGGTCTAAATGAGTTTAAAATGAATTTAAGGCTTAATTTCTAGAAATGGGTAGAGTTGAAGAATATGAGCAAGATTTCCAAAATTAAAGGATTTGGCACCTTAATGCATATATGAGTTCAATTAAAGTCTAAGTATTTGGCACCTTAATGCATATATGAGTTCAATTAAAGTCTAAGTGTTGCAATCCCATGTTGGTGCTTGAAAGATTAATTCATTATATTTGATCTCATACTGTGACTGATTGTCTGTTGAAACTGGTACTATTCATGGGAAAACGAATCTGATCCATTATGCTGCCAAATTTTCGGTAAAAATATGTGAGAGTTAGGGATGTTCATATGATGAGTACATGGCTATCATGCAAGTATGAGATGTTTAAAAATAAGCTATGAAGCATATGCATCCATGAACCCTATGATTAAGGATATGACGATGATTGCATATCCTAAAGAGTATGACATGGTGATCACACCCCGATAGGGTATGATATGGCGATCATACTTTGGCATGTGACATCACTATGAGATCCCTTTACTTGGAGGCACGTGGCCAGATGAGATCCCTCTACCTTGGAAGCACGTAGCCAGATGAGATCCCTCCAAATTAGAGGCACGTGGTTAAAATGAGATCCCTTCAATTAGAGGCACATCCAAACTCACACCTTGGGGATGACGATACGTAACACCTAGGTGTGCCAAAAAAAAAGAAAGTAAAGAAAATTAAAGATAGATGAATGTGCTCATATCAAGAAGTTATTTGCATCCATCTCTGCATGTTATTCAATTGTGTCGTATCTTAGTATGAATCGTTACATTATGATTACTTATTCTTCATGTTGATAAGTTAATTGTTTAGAGTTCGTCTCTGTTTATCAAGTGGACGACTAAAATGAACTTTGCTTCGGATAATACGTTTTCGAACTATAAAACTGAAAAGTCTATTAACATATTAACCTTTTTCATAATAAACCGAAGCAGCTGGAGATAATAACGATGATACAGCATAGGATAGTTTAATGAATTCTACTGAGAATTTATAATTCTCACTCCTATGTTTATTTTCATGTTATCTCCAGATAGTTCAAAAGTTCCGAAGAAGGTCCTTCGAGGCGGAGTTGACTAGTAAGATTAAAGGTGGCCGAAGATTGCTATCAGACAAGGTCCGATTAAGTGACAGTAACAATTCCTAGGTGAGGTATTATGACTTAAGCATAGTACCATACTTGGGAGGATGTTATATTTCCTCCGATCCTTACTCGATTTTTTTTTTCCACACTTAAATGTCTCTTTTTGACATTTATTTCCTGATTTATCAACAAAGTCTAACAACAACCGACACCCTATACTTCCAAGTTCGACATAACTACCCTTGAGAATTTCCTTTTACTGACCCTTCTTTCTCTTCTTTTATTCCAGCTCAATCATGATATACCATATTTCTAGTCATGCCCAAAGTCTTTACAATTTATTGCCTAACATTACGTTTGATGATCATGTGTGGAGCCCTCTGCATCCTTCTTGAACTTCTTCTTTATCCAAACTTGATCTGCCTTGAACTGTGGCAACCCTTTGCTCCATGGCTCGATTGGGAGTTCCTAATACCCGATTAAAATCTTGTGGCATTAGCTTATGGTTCGGCATTAATCTTTTTCCATTTTCGATCAAGTTTATTACCCAAATTTCGACCCTTTTCCATATTGTCGAACTGCCACTTCCTTTCATTTCTTTACTTCATGACACCTGCTTGATTTTCAAGTTGCAACCATCCTTCCTTGATTTCCTTGACACTTGAATTTTTTGCCAAATGCAGTAACACACAGATTAAATAATTATCAAATCTTCCTTTTATCAAAAAAATCTTTAAGTTAATAACATGAAATTACTCAATTTGAAATTACTCAAATTATCTAAAAAGGATACATAGTATCGATAATAAAATGCCGTGATTTCGATTTTTACTGGTAGACATTTATCAAATCTTATCAGTTCATTAAAATTTCTGACGTGTCTTTTTCTTAAAATGTTTCCTTCTCTGTTAAACTTGTTTTTAATTAAAAAAAATCATCGAGACTAGCTGTTGCTATATTTATATTTTAACATTATGAGAATAATCGGGACGACATTAACAGCACAAAACGTGAGGCATGAGTTTGGGATTGGAAATCATGAACCAATTAATCGATATCTATAGAAGTCAATGATTGATATCTCTTGGCAATGGGGTTAGTGTCATCTTCAAATCATGCTCTTCGTCCTCCTTTCTCTACTGCATGAAAACTGGGAATTGAGATAAACGAGGAAGGATGCATGTATTTAGCGTCATATAGGGGTGCCAGGTTGTATGGGTGATCACGAAGGTGCAATTATCGAGAGAGGATAAGGAATAATACATGTATAAAATATTTTCTTCCGGTTGGTAGAGTGGTAGTACCGTCGTGTAGCGTTAGAGGAATGATAGCGTATCTATAGATTATCTTCTGTTAGAGGCATGCAAGATTTGAAATATGCATAGGCTTTTGGGAAGATTGCATTTTGAGGCATTTTCTTTTAATCGTTATCTTCTTTTTTTTCAAAAGAAAAAAAAAAAAAAACCAAAACTTCTGATTTTGAATATGATCATAATCTTTTAAATAAAATTGCTAAGTCGTGTTACAATCGCTCCATAACTAATATACAAATTAAAACGTAACACGCATAAAAAAGAGTGGAACAAGTTTCATCCAAGAATGCTCCCAAAAAATATGTTTCAACGCGGTGCTGGAATTAGATCGGTGGAATATTTGCTTAAGTGGCTTATATTAGAGATATTAATTTTAATATACTAATATTATAAAAGAGTTTTATACTGTTATCCAATTATATATTAATATATTAATAAAAATGGCTAATTTTTACATCCATTATCTTAAAAATCACACATATAACAACACTACAAAAAATATGTCGATTAGCCACATTTAAAAATGTCAATTAGCCACGCTTTTTAAGTGTGGCTAATTGAAAGTGTGGCTAATTGATTTTCCAACATGTGCTTTGATGTGGCTATTACATGAGTGGGGAAACATATCAATTAGCCATACTTTTAATCTTCATTTAGCTACACTTATGGAGTGTGGTTAATGCCTCATTTAACCACACTTCCAAAGGGCGGATAATGTCACTTCTTTAATTTTTTTAAAAATTAGCTCCAATATAATTGATTAACTTGCAAATAGGGTAAAGCATTGTTCAATTCACATGAAAAATTTTACAGAATCTATTCAAAATTGATTCAACCAATTCTAAATTGATTTTGCTTAATTCCAAATTGGTTCAAAACTATTTAACATTCACTTTTAAATTTGTATTCAGAACTGTATAGAAAAAGATTTCTTTTTATTAACCAAAGTAACAAGTAAATACATAGTACACCCAGACAACATACAAAATTGAAAATAAATCCTGCACAATACATCAAAAAAGAACACTTCCTCTCATCGCCTCTCCCCCCACAAAAAAAGAAAGAAAGAATACTTCCAAATAAATTTACACTAAATCTAAAACTAAGAAAATTTAGATAAACCTAAAACATCCAAATTATGGCCAATTTGCCAATTCATTGGACATTTCATCAAAGTATCCAAAATATTAGACAGATTTTCATTAACACTAATTTCATGCATGTTGTTTCCTTCTTGTGAATTTTCACCTGAAAACAAGCCAAATTACAAATATTATATCTTATTTAAAGCTGTAAAATCATGAATTACATGGAAATCACAAAACAACTTTTCATTCTTCAACAAGACAATTGGCATGCATTTCTAATATTGGTGGTTAAACTACATATATTTTTCCCCCCCAAAAAAAAAATATGAGGAGAAATTAAATACAAGATAAATGAGCATAAATATATAACTTTAAAACCCAAAAATATGCTCATCAAGAAAATGCACAATGCCTCCTACTGATACACCTAGAAAATATACCTTGAGTTGCAATATTAATGACCAAGATCATTCCCTAGAATTTAGACTAAAGAATTGGTGCACTTGTTCTTGCCACCACCTAAAACAGAAATGCAATACAATTACATAGGCATGTCACATGTATACAACAAGATAATCGGAAAAGAACAAGAAATCATTCAATGCAGAAAATTGATGAAGTGCAAGATTGAATCTCAAAGATTGAGTGTTTCAACATCAATTAGAAAGTACTTAGTACCTAGGACTAGGAGCCAAGTTCGGACCTGCCACTGGGAATCTTTCACGAGCTTTTGGAAGAGGATAGTAGCCTAGAAGATAGGCTTCTGAGGGATTGATCTGTTCACACAGTTTCTGTAATTGATCTGAGAATTTAGTACAAAATGTAAATTATCCTTCAAAGAGTAATAAAACTCATAAAGAATTGGTACAATAAACGAAACACTATATTTAATTGTAGTGAAAAAAAAAAAGCACACCAAATAAGTGAAATGAGAAGCACTTACCACACCTTTACTTTTTAAGGCTTCAATTATGGGTTTTGCACCTTTAAATCCCTTGTCATGTTAATAAAACCTGAAAGCAAAATTGACTTATCCCCTGTTAATATTTTTTCTTACTATAAACTGTCATAAGTTGAAAGGCCAAAGAGGTATGTTAAGTGGTTGCCAAGAGAAAACATTTAAATAATTGTAATAGCATACAACAAATTGTTTTCATATTTTCGTTCAGTTTCATTCATAATTGATGGCAGTAGCATCCTAGGTAGAACTGATAGAATTTTTAGGATTTGCTTGTCAAGATGAATATACATATGCTTAGGCATACCACTAAAACCAAGCTATGGGTGCTTTAGGATCTGATCTTCAATGAAGGACACTGATGTCTATCTCGGTGCTGAGGGCTGCCAGAGTTGCTATTAAATCATCAGTACTCTTACATTTATTTTGCTAATCAAAAATTGCAAATACCAAACATGTAAGGGAAAGACAAAAAATTGAGGCACCTGTCATAAAAACACGTCATGGAGATGAAAAAATGTGATGGATGTAGTTGAGCTTACAGCCACCAACTTCTAGATCACAAGCCTACTGATGATTCATCTCCACAAGATTCAAAAGCTTATCAAAGAACTTTTAGCCCACATAACCTTTAAAGCGAAGAAGGGTTAAGGTACATAAGCATAATTGTTTGTTTATGTTTCTGGCTGCAACAAATCAAAAACTCTATAAATTGTCAAATGTTTAAAAAAATTCCTTCCTAGAGATACCTTCATTGTGCATAATGCATTGGCATTTTATATTGTGAAAGAAGGAAGTATGCTTCAAATATCTGGACTCAAGGCCGTAATGGTAGCAGTTCATTGTAAATGATAACTAGAAAATAACAAAATATAGAGTCACTACAAAAAAGTAGTTAATTAACCAGAAAATAAGAAGGGGAAATGACATGGTAATTGCTTTCCTTTCTTTCAGATGGCTTTGATAGTGCTTCCAAACATATTTACCATTATGAGAGGTCTTCTTCCATATTTATCCATCAAAATGGCTCCCAGTGCAGTAAATGGAATCCGTCATTCATTGTAACAAATGAAGTTCAAATAGGAAAAAATAGTTATATGATTAATTTATGAGAAATTTGTAAAGGGATCAACCACCTGTATAAAAGCATAGGTTATGGTACCAGCTTTTCCTTAAGCAAGCCATGCAAAAAGAGAGAAACATGATCAAAATGAGCCCTAGCATAACATCTGACAAAATCTTATATCTACAGCGTGAGAAACTTAAAAATTGTTTGCACAAACAAGACACTAAAGAGATTCAGGTTTCACAATCATAAGAAGGAAATGAATACAGGCAAGATTTGAACTATGTATTAGCTTCTCATGAGAAATGATACCTGACATCATTTAGTTTCAAACAAATCTCCAGAGACTAAACTTCAACTTCAATAGAGAGGCCTAGCTTTCTCATTGTAGTATAAGGTCATTAGTACATTGATTATTTCCGAAAATAGGAAAGTAAAGCAAATTTGTCAGCAACATTATACATATTGATCAAATTGATTCATCACAACAAAACATAACAAGTAAGATTGTAACCTTGATTTCCAATGAGATTCGCAATCTAAACTAGACCACAAGAAAGAACAATAATGAACCCTAAAATAGTCACCGAAGCATCCAATACCGATGAAAACCATAGATTTTGACAATATCGACTAAGGAAAAGCATAATAACATGCAATCGTTTAAGAAATGTCAGCGAGAAAAGTGAATTGAAGAAAATGGATAAGCTTACGTCAAATCAAGAGAATGAGATTTTATTGACAGTGGTGGCAGAGATCGGCGATAGAGGTGGCGTAGAGGAAGAAGTAAAGGAGGAGATGGTTGATGATGATGCACAAGGTTGCATTAGATCCAGATAATTACTCCATTGGCGGCAGAGGCAGCGAAGATTGGTGGCAAAGGCGGCGAAGAGAAAAGGAAGAGGAAGAGGAAGAGCAAGAGTGTGAATTTGTTGGCAGTGGCAGCGGCGGCAGAGATCGATGGCGAAGGCGGCGCAAACAAGAGGAAGAGGAAGAGGAAGAGGAAGAGTGTGACTCTATTGGTAGTGGCGGCGGCGGCGGAGATTGGCGGCGAATGAAGCGGAGCGAAAAGAAGAGATGATACACGATGATAGGAAAAGAACGGGAAATGAGAAAGGGTCTAAAATGGTAAAAGGTGCATTGAGGAAATTGTGCATGGTTAAAAGCGAGAAATAGTGTGAATCAAATAGCTACATTTAGCCACACTTAGTCAAATGTGGATAGAAAAGTGTGTTAATTCACCGCTTTTTTTGTAGTGCAACATATGATTGAATAATAATATAAAACTTTTACACTAAAGGTGTATCAAAATTAAATCCTTATATTTGTGGTTATAGATATTTCTATTCCATATTAAATTCTAACTCATGCTTCAGGCGTATCTTGGGTGAAAGGCCAAGATTGGTTTATAAATATAACAAACCGTGGCAAACTATATAATTCAAGTTAAGAAATAACTAAGATATTCCAGATTATTGATTGAAATATATTATAGTCTAAACATAAGAAATTGGCATGACGTTGTCATTTATACGAATTGGAAGCTATTGATAATGTTACTTCTTCTAAATGGAAGAGTTCTCATTATCATTTTATGTTGTGTCTTTGTGTATTTCTCCTTCCAACTCTCATTTTCACTTAATGAAAACTTCAACTACTTCACATAGAGTAGTGTAGCTTTTTAATTTCTACTAGGATTTTGTTATGTATTATATAACATAGGAGTAACACAAGATCTGTGCTTAAACTTGCATGAATTTGAAAGATTGAGTATTTCTTCAGTATATATTTAACCATTATTTTCCTATTTTTGCATCTTTCTGGTTATACAGATCATTATGGTCTAAACAGCAAAATTGTTGTGTTGGAGTGTCAATAATATATTTAACCCATTATAATCAAAATTATAAGAATTTTGCATGAGCATTTGCCCATGCCTGACACATGTGATTCTTAGAAAAATTTGCCTAAAAGGACTAGCATTTACTACCACCTGCATGGTTTTAAACCACGGTCACTGTTGTGGTTGCAATTATATGCTGTAGTTACCATGATCATAAGAAATTGTAGAAAACATGCGGCTAGGTAGCCACAATGGCTGCTACAATGCGGTTGCAGAGAGCATCCCAATAATGATATTGTGGTTACAATTGCAGTTACATATTGCAATTTAGAATTATGACTATTTGCAAGGCCTTTTCCTTCATACCAAACACATTCATATCCATTATCCAATCCCAATACGAAGATGATTCGCATTCTCTTCCTCTTGGCTTTGCTCTCATCCACTTCCCATGTTTTTGTCAATGACTTCTGTGCAGTAGACATGAAGGCTCCAAATACCCCTTTAGCCTATAACTGCAAGCCCATTAGTGCAGTAACAGTGGATGACTTTGTGTTTTCCAGCTTTGTAGCTGGAAACACCACAAACACCTTCAATGCTACATTGACGTCAGTATTTGTCACTGATTTTCCAAGTGTTAATAGGCTTGGAATCTCTACTGCAAGGTTAGACATAGCTAAAGGTGGATCAATCCCAATGCACACTTATCCAGGTGCCATTGAATTACTAATCATGGTGAAGGGTCAAGTCACCACTGGCTTCATGACACCAACTGCGCTTTATTCCAAGACCATAAAACCAGGAGATATTATGGTTTTCCCACAACGGAAGTTGCATTTTCAAGTGGATTCTGGTAATGGAAAAGCCACTACTTTCCTTGCTTTCAGTAGTGCAAACCCTGGTGCGCAACTCCTTAATCTTCTACTATTTGGCAATGGCTTATCTTCTGAGATTGTGGCAACTACTTTCATTGATGTTGGCCACGAGAAGAAACCCAAGGCTCGTAGAAACTAGGTTTGAGCATATGTGTGTGTGTGTGTGTGTGTGTATGTGTGTGTGTGTGTGTGAATCTATGTAGTGTTTTTTCCAATAACCTTGGTCAGCAACAAATTTGTGTTTGTGAATGCATTTTCCATTTGTATTGCCAATCCGAAATCGAAAGCTCTATAAGATTTGAGGGTTCTAACGATGAATAAAGAATGTTCTCTATGATGATTGTCTAATTTCTATGGTTTTTACCAACTTTGAGAGTCTCCCAGTGAGAATTTTTTTCATTTTCATGACTCGAACCCAAAATCTCTGATTAAAGGGCTAAGGCACCTATCAGCTTGACTAAGTCTATGTTGCTTTCTTTAAGAAGCCACAAGAATACATAATTACAGATTTAAAATTCCATTCAAAGCTAAATGATGATGGGTGCATAATACAGGACTTGTATCATAAATTTTTCAGTGAATATACACTTTAGTTCATGAAAGATTCATATGGCATTAGTTTGTAGGTAAAGTTTCATAGCACAAGAAAGAGGTTGAATCGTGGTTCAAGTAAAATTCAAAACCTGAAAGTTTTGTTAAACAACTTTTTCAAGTCTAAGACTTGGAATGTGGAAGTGGTTTAGTTAGAAATATAAGCTGTTTTTAATATCAAAAAGTTAGTTCAACTAGAATGTTATTTTGTACACAGACTTTGTAACTTAGTGAAGTAAAGTAATAAAGATGGAAGGGATAGAAAGATCACACAATAGATTTTACACTAGTTTGACCAACTACTTGCTTACTTCCAGTCCCTAACACTTGTTGAGAGTTTTATATATCGAGTATTCTTTGTCCAAGCTTCTCCAAACTTTTACAACCAAGTAGTCTTTTTCAAGCCTCTCTAAGCTTTTACAGCAAAGTAGTTTTTACCAAGCCTCTCTAAGCTAAAAATGAGTAATCTTTTATCCTAGCCTCTCCAAGCTCACAATGATCACTCATGGGTCAGGTTACAAAAGTTTAAGATTTGTGTTTACAACACTCACACCAAAGCTCTCAAAAGAGTATAATTAGATAAGTACAGAGTGTGTGTGATTTTTCTAAATTCTCAATATGAGAATATAGCTATTATAGATCAGTAGAGAAGATTTTTGAAGTAGAAGTTACAATATGTAACTTTCTGATAGTTCTGAAGGTTGAGATATTGACTTCCAGCTTTATATAGACTTCAAAATATAACCGTTGAAGCTTGCAGATCTTAAGCCTTGTGCCTCTTTGATTCACTGGTCTAAGACTGGAAAGAGAAGATGCAGCTTTCTTCTTCAACACGTACAAATGACATAGAAGAGGGAAAATAACCATTGACAAGTTCACCAACTTTTCAGACTTGTCAGCACTTCTTTTAGATCTTCTCAAATCATGTTTGGCTTTTTGAATTTAACCTTGAATCGTGTAGAAGCTTTGAAGATGAGGAGCTTCATGAGCAGCATCTTTCTAATGATTACCCTTCTAGATGTAGTCTTTTGGATGGTGCATCCTTGTGAATAGTCTAAGTATCTTTTGATGGCTTGTTTTCCTTTCCGATGAGGTAAATATATCCTTCTGAACTTTCTAATCTATTTCTTAAGTGAGAGAACATATATACCACAAAGTATTCATTCCAAAAAAGAGTATGTTCAGGAGAATTACTATGGAATAAAATGCTTTGTTCAATTCAAAAACTATTTAAGTTTGAGATGAATGATCTTACTCACAAAAGAATGTATCTTATAGTAACAAATTGTTGATTGACAAAGGATTTAATTAAAGCTAGATTTAGTGCTCATCAAAACTGTAAAGCTCAAAAAGATTTAAACCATAAGACGATTTTTGAAGGGCACTGGAGCTTACAATCTCTCCCTTTTTAATGATGGCAAATCAATATTTAAGAAAAACTTTTATCAAAGCAAATTTCATTCAAAATGCATTTGATTTGTTGTTTGTTTCAACTTTCTGGTTTTGAGGAAAGATTTACTTTCTAAAGTGAGTAAAGAATAAGCATGTTTTTCAAAAACTTCAGTAGTAGTTAACCAGAATGATTTTTAAGAATTCATTTTTATCATCAATGTAAGAATGATTTGAAATAATCTCGATATGGATTGATCATGAAATTTCATTGAATGTCAGAGCAAATTAGTTTCAAACTTTTCAAATTCTTAATAAGTTAAAGTAGAATTAGTTAGAACCATTCTCAATCCAAAAGTTGTAAATGACTTTGAAATAGTAAAACAATTGACATAAGGAGCATTCTCAAAATATAGTAGATATGATGTATCAAAGCAGATTGTCATGAGAAACGTTCTCAGAATAAAGTAGATATGATATATCGGAGAAAAGATTGGAAAGAAAGAAAAATTTAATTCAAACAGGATAATCAGATCATACATGACAAGTTGTTCATTATTGTTAGAGTAAATTGAAAAATATATCACAATCATGATATAGCGAAACAAATCAAGATAACTCAAGATGTAAGACTATCATGCTCAGAATTTCCATAGAATGATAGTATAAACAATTGTATTAGAGCAATAAATAGTTTTTTATAGAATGATAATTCTATCAGAGCATAACTTTTTAGTTCATGAGTAATAAGCAGCAGATATTTGATAATACGATATCAGAACATTAATATCAAGATATCAGAGTAAGATAATCAATAAACTGATAGAATTAAGTTATCAGAGCATAAGTGAAAAATATAAATAGATATAAATAGTTCAGCAATGATATAGATTGTTCCTAATTGAAATGCTATGATGAGTGAAATGCATGCAAAAGCAAAAATTTGAAAAATTTAATCGTAGCTCCCCCTAGATGTGTGCTTCCCTTTCAGTTTAAGCTTTTCTTGAATTTTCTCCCCTTTTGACATCATCAAAGCATAATAATGATGTGGGATCATAGAAGGACCATCACTGATTGCCTTTGCCTTTTTGAATAGCCTTTAGGATTTGTAGATGAGTTATTCTATCTTTCCTATCCTTCTTTCCAAATTTTCCATCCTTCTATCCAGAGTGCATTGATTTGTGATGAGAGTGTATTGTTTTGCTAGCAATAGATCCATTTGCACTTCAATGGCATCTAGGAAGGCATCTGCATTGGAAGGGGCTTCAGAAGGTAGCTTGGTAGTGTGTCACTTTGACCAGCTGAAGACTATGAAGGCTCAAAACCAACAAGAGTTGATGTTCTATCAAATTTAGGACCAGAAGTCAACAACAATAGTACTTTAGCAGTGATAGGGGTAGTAGCAATCTCTTGGGAGGCTATGACAATGGCTAGATGGGGCATTGGAGTGCTATGAAGTGTAGCTTCAGGTTTAGAACTAGCAGCTTGATTGTCAACTTTTGTCACCAGAGCAAGTGTCCTTTTCAGCTCTGTTCTTTCTAGTTCAAGCTCAACCTTTTCAACCAGTGATCTTTCTTGATATAAGGACATTAATGGCTGACTTAGAGTTTGTGTAGTAAGTTGTTCTAGCTCCTCAGAAGGTATAACAACTTTTCTTATTTCTGAAAGTGGATTCACATCTTCAATAACTACACAGTGTTAATCCACTTCTAAAGATATCGAAGAGCTTCTTTGTTGTGAAGCACCAATACAGCTATAACATTTTTTTGCTTCTGTAGCCATGCTTTTTCTTAAGTTTGTTCTTTGCAGCTTCTCTCATTGCTTTTCTAAGAAGAGAGGGAGTGGAATCCCTGGAGGGTTCCACAAGGGCCTTTTTTTATCTTTCTCTTACCTTTCATTTTGTACTCAGGGTCCTCATTTCCATCTGAAGCCTTTGCTTCACCTTGTTGCTCTTGTTACTCTTGAAGAATTGGTTCCCTAATCACAATGCCTCTCTAAGTAGGCTGGAGGCTCTAATTGCAGGTCTATCAAGAGCAGCAGTATTCATGGGCTCTGCAGCAATTGCAAAAGTCTCATTTGTTGCTCTGGACGAGGAGGAGATATCTTTAGCATGTTTCAACAATCTTCTCTTATTGATTCTCCTTTCTTCAGAGATAGGGGAGAGATCTCTTTTATCTCTTTTCTTTTTCTCCTTCATTACTTCATTAGAAGGTTTAGACTTAACCTTTTGAGTAGCAGTTGCATCTTTCTGGATGAAGGAATCTTTCTTCTTCTTCTGCTCTTCCTTTTCCTTCCTCTTTTTGTTCTCTTTCTTTTTCTGTTTTTCTTTTTCAATGGCTTGAAGCTTAAGTCCTAAAGCAGATAATGTCTTCATGGTTATGGTGGGGCATTGGTTGTCAGCCCTGTGCCCATCAGTAGGAAGCTAGGCTTGTGTGAAAACCCTTCTGAGAAACATGTCATAGGATAGAGTGGCATGATTTCTTCTTGTAGCATCCACAGTAGAAAGAATCAAATCTACGATTAACCTTACTAGGTTTATCCTTCTCCTAGTCATGAGATAGAACAAGACCAATTAGTCCACCTCTGTCATCATGTTTGCATTACCCATCCTTGGTTGCACGGTGTGTTCAACCACGGAATAAACGACTCTAATGATAGTAAGAAGATGAGAGGTGTAGATGTCCCTTACATGCATGTTTCTTTTGCTAGTGAGGACTTCAAAAACTTCTTCTTTCGAAGCTTTTAGCTCTTCCCAACATCTTTCTCTTGCTCTGCATAAAATCCCATCATTTGGAGTGTTAGTGATTTGTGCAATATCTGAGGGAAGAACTTGAATCTCGAAGCTCCTAATGATGCTTCTGAAAGATGTGTTATCTTCATCAGAGGCGGCAAGTGTGCTATAGAAAGCAGGAACTAGCCCTATGTATGTGTCTTCTAATATTCTGAGGAAATCATTCCATCCCTGGAACTCAAAGACCTCGAATACTTCAAGGAGGGTTGTGAAGTTCACCAAATAGAAACTTCTACCTCTAGCTATGGGTTTAATGAAGAATTTTATGTGAAAATTCATTTGCATTTCTGCATTATCAAAGATATATGGAACATTATAGTCTCCTTTTCTAGACATTTTTAAGGACAATATTGAAGGTTGAAAGAGAAAAGCAGTGTATATAGATTAGGAATGAATTGGGAAAATGTGGAATGTAAAAGCTGGAAGCTTTAAGAAGAAGATGAATAATGCATAAGTTATCTGTAACTTGAGATGCGAAAAGTTTCAAAGCAAAAAGTTGACTTGATAGATAAAGGTTAACGATAATAACTACAGGTCAAAGGATGTGAACGATTTCGAAATATAAAATGCCACCGTTTGGGGCTTTTGGTTTTCTTGCTTTGTTAGATTGTGGCATTGTGGTAGAGTGGGAAGTTACCAAATTAACCCATGTTCCACATACGGTTATAGCTCTTCACAGCATAGTTTCTTAATTGAGACCTAAGTCATCTTTTTTATCAAATAGAACTTTTTTGGACCCATGAGTCAATCAATTTTTTGACTAAAACATTTGTACCCATCTTTCTGAATTATCGAAAATCAATGTTGACCATATCTTTCTCAATTGATTCTTCATACCCTTTCTAAATTGATTAATCTTTCTGAACAAGTTCTGTAGCTTGTTTTGATATGATCTTCTTGAAGCGTTCTTAACTAATCTTTCTGAATATGCTCTGAGATTAAACCTTAAGAATCTTTCTCCAAAAAAGAGATTCACTTGGGAACAGTAATCTCAGCCTTATGCTTTGGCTTAAGAGAGGTGAAGTGCATATGCAATGAATGCATGTTTAGAAGCAGTCATGTTCAAAAGGTTCTTTATATAGCAAAAACGATCTTTAGCTAAGGGTTTTGTAAAAATATCAGCAATCCGATCTTTAGTGTTTACAAAGCTTAGCTTAATATTTCCTTTTTGAACATGATCTTGTATAAAATGATGGTTAATTTCTATGTGCTTTGATCTAGAATGTTGAATGGGACTTTTGGCAAGATTAATAGCACTAATATTATTACACAAGATAAGGATTTTGGCATACCTCATATTGAAATCCTCAAGTTGATGCTTAATCCACAGAATCTGAGTACAATAAGTTCCCACAAATACATATTCAGCTTCTGCAGTTGAAAGTGCAATTGTGTGCTGCTTCTTACTTGACCAAGTTAGCAAGGATTTTCCAAGAAAATAGTAGTAGCCACAAGTGCTTTTTCTTTCAACTCTGTCTCCAACAAAATTAGCATCATAATAACCTATAAAATCATAAGTAGTAGCTTTCGTGTACCAAAGACCAAGATTAGTAGTACTTACTAAATATCTCAAAATTCTTTTGATAGTATTTAAGTGTGATTGTTTGGGATCAGATTGAAATCTAACACAAATTCTCACACTTAATTGTAGATTAGGTCTACTAGTTATAAGATAAAGTAGTGAACCAATCATACCTCTATAAAGTTTCTCAGAAACTTTTTACCATCTTCATCAGCTTCTAGAGCTCGAGAAGGGGTGCATAGGAGTATTGATGCTCTTGCCATTGTCCATATCAAACCTTTTGAGCAAATCCTTAGCATATTTTTCTTGATGAATGAGGATTCCATCTTTGTAATGCTTGATTTACAACCCCGAAAAGAACTTTAGTTCTCCTATCATACTCATGTTATATTCTCTCTGCATAAACTCAGAAAAACACTTGTACAAATTCTAATTAGTAGCACCAAATATTATATCATCCACATATATTTGAACAATAAAAAAAATTAGGTTTCTCATGAAAGATGAATAAAGTAGTGTCAACCTTTCCTTTTTTAAAATCATTTTGGGGAAAAAAAAGAGCTAATTCTTTCATACCAAACTCTTGGTGCTTGTTTCAGACCATATAAAGCTTTTGAAAGTTTAAAAACATGATGAGGAAGGTTTTCATTTTCAAAACTAGGAGGCTCTTTAACATAAACTTCCTCAGATATAAAACCACTTAAGAATGTAGATTTTTCATCCATTTGAAATAAAACAAACCTTTTGTATGCAGCATAGGCAAGCAATATTCTGATGGCTTCAAGTCTTGCTATAAGAGCAAATGTCTCATCACAGTCAATGTCTTCTTGTTGGTTATAACCTTGAGCTACTAATCTTGCTTTGTTTCTGATCACTTTCCCACCTTTATCAAGTTTGTTTCTGAATACCTACTTAGTTCTAATGATAGATTGTCCTTTTGGCAAGGGAACCATATTCTAGACTTTACTTTTCTTATACTGATTTAATTCTTCTTTCATGGCTTCAATCTAGCTTTGATCTTGTAAGGCTTTATCAACACTTTCTGGTTGAATCTTAGAAATTAAAGCTAAGTTAGATTCTATTTTGAGAGAAGATTTGGTTCTGATTCCTTGAGAAGGTTCACCAAGAATTTTATTCTGAGAGATAGCTCTCAAATCTATTGCTCTAGTGTATCTTCTCTTGATGGGTGTATCTTCTGGATCTTCAGAAATGTCATTAAAAAATTGTTGATGTGTAGGTAAATCAGAATCATCATTATCATCCCTTGTGGCTATTTCAAGAGTTTGTTGATGCTGGACATTATCATTTAGAGACAAATTCTCCATTTCATCTTCTAAATTTGCAACTTTCTGAACTACATCTTTCTTCCTCTCTTTGAAGGTTATATGTATGGTTTCCTCCATAGTTCGAGTATTTTTGTTGCAAACCCTGTAAGCCTTAGAAATAGAAGAATATCCTAGAGAAACTCCAGGATCATATATTAGGATCAAACTTTGATATCTTGTCCTTGGTGTTAAGTATGAAATAATCCAATTGAAACATGAAAGTAAGAAATGTTGGGTTTTCTTCCTTTCCATAATTTATAGGGGGTTTTCTTGAGTATTGGCCTTAAGAAGACACGGTTTTGAATGTAGCAAGTAGTGTTGACTGCTTCAGCCCAAAAACCTTTTGACAAACCACTTTCAAGAAGCATTGTTCTGGCCATTTCTTTAAAGATCTATTCTTTCTTTCCATAATCCTATTTTGTTGAGGAGTTCTAGGATAGGAGAAATTATGAGAAATGCCATTTTAAGTACAGAAGTTTTCAAAAGACTAATTTTTAAATTCTTAACCATGAGCGGATTTAATCTGATGAAAGTGATGCAAAAATCTTTTTCATTTTAAACTCTTTTTGAGAAAGTTTTAAAGGCCTCATAAGCATCATCCTAATGGATTAGAAGTATTACCCATGTAAATCTGAAGAAGTCATCCATAATAACTAGATCATATTTCTTACCACCTAGACTGACACTTCTAGTTGGTCCAAATAGATTAAGATGTAAAAGTTCAAGTAGTCTATTAGTTGGGACTACATTTTTGCTATGGAAAGAATTCTTAGTCTGTTTACCTTTTTGAGAGAACTCACAAGTTGAGTTAATATCAACACTAATCTTTGGTAAACCTTTAACTAGCTCTTTTTGAGAAATATCATAGATTAATCTCATATGAGCATGATCAAGTTTCGTATGCCACAACTACTTTTCATCCATAAAAGATGCTAAGCATTTTACATTCTGATCGAGAATGTCATCTAGATATAATATATATGTATTATCATACCTTCTAGTAGTGAGAATGATTTTATTAGATGTGGAGTCTTTAATAACACATTGAGAAAGTTCAAACATAAGTCTATAGCCTTGGTCACAAAAATTGACTAATTCTTATAAGGTTGTGAGTTAATCCTTCTACTAACATTAGAAGATGTGCTCTGGATAACGGATGCTCCAAACATATGATTGGAAATAAATCCTAGCTTAGAAATCTCAGACCTAAAGATGGTGGAGTGGTAAAATTTGCTGATGGTATAAAATCCTGAATTGTGAGCATATGTGTATGTGACTTCTCTAAATTCTCAATATGAGAATATTATCTAATACAAATCAGTAGAGAAGATTTTACAAATAGAAGTTACAATGAGTAACTTTCTGATGATTCAGAAGGTTAAGAAGGTTAATAAAGAAGATCTCTTAAGCATAGAAAAATATTCAATCAATCTAACCATTTCTTCTTCGTTTTCCAACATTATATAGAGTTCAAGATATGACCATTGAAGTTTGTAGATCTTGAGCCTCGAGCCTCTTTGATCCACTAGTCTGTGATTAGAAAGAGAGAAATACAATTTTCTTCTTCAACAAGTAGACTTGACACAGAAGTGGAAAAATATTTGTTGAAGTGTTCACCCACTTTTCAAACTTGTCAGCGCTTCTTTTGTATCTTATCAAATCATATTTAATTTTTTGAATTTATCAATGAAGCATGTAGAAGAAGCTTTGAAGATAAGGTATTTCATGAGAAGCATGTTTCTGATTATTACCCTTCTGGATGAAGTCATCCTTCTGAATGAATAGATATCCTTCTCGTAACACATTTTCCTTTCTGATGCTATAATCTCATCCTTCTAAACTTTTTATCTTCTTCTTACATGAGCAATCATATAGACCACAAAGCATTTGTTCCAATATAAGTATATTCAAGAAAAGTACTATGGATTAAGATACTTTGTTTAGTTTAAAAGTTGTTTAAGTATGAGATAAAAGATTTTTCTCATGAAAGAAAATGTTTCAATAAAACAAATCATTCACAAACAAAAGTTTTAACTTAAAAGTTTGATTTGGTATTCATGAAAACCTTGAAGCTTGAAATGTCTTAAATTATGAGATGATTTCAGAAAGGCATTGGAGCTTACAATCTCCCCCTTTTTGATGGTGGCAGATCAATATTCAAGAAATGATTTTGTTGACATATCCATTTTAGAAGAATATGATTTGTTGTATGAATTAAAATTACTTTTTGAACTAGATGGGAAATAGACATGACATTCAGAAACTTCAGACATTTTAAACGGAAATTGCATACGATTACAAAGACTAATAAAGCCACAATTTTTGCTATAAAAATCTCTTCAAAAGATGCGAATAAAGAGTATCAGAGTGAGGATAGAGAAATATAAGTTCAAGCTGTTAAAAAAAAAATAGATTGTTTAAGTATCAAAGCTAAGAATTCTTAAACAGTCATGCATACAATTTTAAATAAACAGAACATATTTTACAATCTATCAGAGACAAGTAATAATTAACAAACTATATGATTTAAGAATTAAGATTATCAGCGTAGAATCATTATAAGTTGTTAGAGTAAATGATAATTATGATATCAGAACAATAATATACTAATAAAGATAATGGATTTTAGCATAATTTATATCAGAGCATTAATGTGATATTGTAGCATAATAGAAATGATATTGACAGATATGAATTAGTAAGGATAATAACTTGAAAATTTAAACATAGCAAAAATATGTTCCTAAAAATGCAAAGTATGAAATACTAATGTGAGTGTTATGCAGCAACCATAATTTTAAAAAAAAAATTAACAGTAGTCCTAACTCCTAAATAGAAAATAAACTTTAATCCTTACTCCCCCTAAGAATGTGCTCCCCATCAGCATAAGCTTTTCTTCAAGCTTCTTCCCCTTTGACATTATCAAAAATTGAAGATGTGGGATTATAGAATAACCATCACTGATTGTCTATTCCTTTCTTAAGAGCCTTCAAAATCTACAACAAGAGATTTTCCATTTTGTTCATCCTTCTCTCTAAAGCTTGTTAATGAACCTGAAGTTTAGTCTGATTAGCCATGATTGTGTGTTAGTTGGCTAGCATTAAATCCATTTGGTCTTCGGCACCATTAGGGAAGGCTTTTGCATTTGAAGGGGCTCTAGAAGGTATTTTCTCAATGCTTTGGCTGTGACTAGCTGAGGATAGTTGGGGTTCAGAGATAGCAAGGGTAGTTATCCTATCAAATTTTGGAGTGGAGGTCAGTAGCAGCAGTGTAGTAGGATCTCTTGGGAGGTAGATAGGGCATTGGAGTACTTAATGGTGCAACATCAGATTCCAAAATAGCAGCTTCATTTCTAGTTTCTGTCACCAGAATAGGCGTCCTACTAGGCCCCGTTCTCTCTGGTGCAGTCTTAGCCCTTTGAACTAATGATTCTTCTTGACTCAAGGGAACCAATGGTAAGCTTGAAGGTTGTGTAGCAGGCTATTCTGATCTCCTTTCTGGTTCCTCAAAAAGTAAGACAACCCTTCTTAGAAGGTGGATTTACTTCTTCAATGACCATATATTGTTGGTTCACCTCCAAAAAAGCAGATGAGCTTCTAGTACCTTCAATTGAGGCACCAATTCCAATTGCTTTATCTTTCTATTTCTGCACCTATGCCTCTAATCTCATCCTATTATGTGTTGCTTCAACCAATGCCCTTCTAACAGGAGAAGAAGTGGATTCTTATATGGCTCTACAGGGGCTTTCTTTACTGGTTTCTTGCCTTTCCTCCTGATTTTAGGATCCTCATCCTTATATGAAGCTTTTGCTTTAGCTTGATTTTTAGTTTGGTCTTGAGGAACTTGTTCTCTGATCATAATACCTTTTTCTCTTAGTTTGGAAGGTCTGTGTACAGGTTTTGCTGGTGTAGCTACTCTCATAGGCCTTCCAGCAATTGTGGATGTTTCATCTTCTACACTGGAAGAGGAGGAAGTTTCCTTAGCAAGTTTCAATAACCTTCTCTTGCAGACTCTCCTCTCTTTAGAGACTGGAGAGAGACTTCTTTTTTTTCTCCTTTTCGTCAGCCTCTTTTCTTTAGAAGGCATGGACTTAACCTTCTAAAAAGAAGCTTGCTTCTTCTTTGGATCCTTCTTTTTCTCTTCCTTCTTCTTTTCTTCCTTCTTTTTTTTTTTTCCATCTCTTCCTTCTTAGGGCCTTGGGGTTTCAAGCCCATGGTAGAGAATGTTTTCATGGTTGTAGCAGGGTGTTTTTCATGCTTCCTATGTCCATCAACAAGGAGTTATGCTCTCGTGAAGACACAAGTGATGAGCATTACATAAAGTAAAATGGAATGACTCCTTCTTTCAGCATCAATAGCAAAGAGAATGTAGTCCAAAATTAACCTAACTAAGTTTATCTTTTTTCTGGTCATGAGGTAGAACATGACTATATGGTCCATCTCTGTCATAACATCAATGTTTCCCATCCTAGGAAGCACAGTGTATTGGACTACATAGTATACAACCTAACAATAGAAAGAATAGTGGAAATGCGAATATTCCTTACTTTCATGTCTCTTCTGCCCATTAGAACTTCAAATACTTCCTTTTCTGTGGCTCCAAGTTATTCCCATCATTTGTTACCACCTTTGCATGGAATACCCTCATTAGGTGTGTTAGTGATATGAACCAAGTCAAAAGGAAGCACTTGGATCTCAAAGCTTCCAATGATGCTCCTTAGTGAGGTATTATCTTCACCAACTAGAGCAAGAGTGCTATAGAACACAGTGACCAACCTAATGTAGACATCCTCAGAGATCTTCAAAAGATCGTTCCACCTTTGGAACTCTAATACTTCCACGATCTGAGGGAGAGAAGAGAAGTTTTCCATGCCAAAACTCCTTCTAAATGCAATAGGCCTGATGAAGAAGTTCTTATAGAAGTTTCTTTGCATTTCGTCATTATCATACATATATGGAATGTTGTAGTCTTCTTTTTTCATCATGATGATTTGAAATGATAGATGATTGAGAGAGAAGGAAGGTAATGTGTATGAGCTAAGTGTATAGAAAGAAGTATGAAGGTAGAAGTTTTTGAACGAAAAAAATGAACAATGTAAGGTTTGTTATAACTTAGGAAGTGAAGAGTTTGTATGAAAAGATGGCTTGATAGATGAAGGTGAATGATGGTAACTAATGGTTAAAGAGATATGAAGGGTTTCCAAAAGGAAAATGACATTGTTTGAGACTTTTGGTTTTCTCACTCTGTTTGATCATGAAAACGTGGCAGAATGGGAAGTTACCAACTTAGCACCTGTTCCAAGGTTGTTACAACTTTTGCACAGCTATTTTTTAATCTGAGATACAATCTATCCTTCTGGTTAAAAGCACAATTCTAAACCTATAAGTCTTTTCCATTTTCTAAATCAAACATTTCGATTCCTTCTTTTTGAACTAATTATGATCCCATCTTTCTTAACTGAAATTGCATACCTTTCATTTTCAAACAAGTTAGCAACCTATTCTGAACCATCTTTTTGAACTGGTTTTCAGTTCTTCTTGAGATAATCTTTCTGAAGTACACTTGTCTATTCTTCCTGAACAACCTTTGATATACAGCCTTGAGAGTCTTTCTCTAGAAAGGAATTCCAGTAGGGAGTAGCAATCTCAACTCTAAAGCTTAGCTCATGTAGGAAAGTTCCAATGCAATATGAATGCAGATTTAGAAGCTAGTCACGTTCAAAAGGTTCTTTATGTGACAGAAACAATCTTCAGCTAAGGGTTTTATAAAGATGTCAGCAATCTAACCTTTTGTATTAATGAACCTTAGTTTAATATCTCTTTTCTGGAGGATCTCTTATAAAATGATGTTTGATATCTATATGCTTAGATCTAGAATGCTAAATGGGACTTTTACTGAGATTGATTGCACTAGTTTTATCACATAATATAGGGAATTTGGTATACCTCATGTTGAAATCCTCTAGTTGATTTTTAATCCACAGAATCTAAGTACTATAGTTGCTGTAGATACATATTCAGCTTCAGCAGTTGAAAGAGCAATCATGTTCTGCTTTCTGATAGTGATTTTCCAAGAAAATAACAACAGCCACTTGTGCTTTTCCTTTCAACTCTATCTCCAGCAAAATCAACATCATAGTAACCTATAACATCATAAGTAGTACCTTTCTCGTACTAAAGACCAAGATTAGTAGTACTTGATAAATATCTCAAAATTCTTTTACGGCATTTAAGTGTAATTATTTTGGATTAGATTTGGAATCTAGAATAAATCCCCACACTTAATTGTAGATCAGGTCTACTAGCTATAAGATAGAGTAGAGAGCAAATCATACCTCTATAAAGTTTCTCATAAACTCTCTCACCCTCTTCATCAGCTTCTAGAACTTGAGAAGGATGCATAGGAGTGCTGATACTCTTGGCTTTGTCCATACTAAATCTTTTGAGCACACTGTTAGCATATTTCTCTTGATGAATAAGGATTTCATCCTTCTGTTGCTTGATTTGTAGCCTCAGAATGAATTTCAGTTCACCCATCATGCTCATCTCAAATTCTCCTTACATAAGCTCAGAGAAATTCTTGCACAAATTCTGATTAGTTGCACCAAATACTATATCATTAACATAAATGTGAACAATTAGAAGATCATTTTTCTCGTGCAGTGTAAATAAGGTAGTATCAATCTTTCCTCTTTTAAAGCCATTTTTGAGAAGAAAAGAGCTAAGTCTTTCATACCAAGCTCTAGGTGCTTGTTTTAATCTATATAAAGCATTTAACAATCTAAAAACATGATGAGGAAGGTTTTCATTTTCAAAACCAGGAGCTTGTTTAACATAAACTTCCTCAAATATGAGACTGTTTAAGAAAGCAAATTTTACATCCATTTGAAATAAAACAAATCTTTTATAAGCAGCATAAGCAAGTAGCATTCAGATTGCTTCTAATTTAGCTACAACAGCAAATGTCTTGTCATAATCAATGCCTTTTTGCTGATTGTATCCTTGAACCACTAGTCTTGCTTTGTTTCTGATTACTTTCCCACACTCATCAAGTTTATTTCTAAACACCCATTTTGTCCCAATGACAAATTGTCCTTTTGGTAATGGGACTAGAGTCCAGACTTTACTCTTCTCAAACTAATTTAGTTCCTCTTTCATTGATTCGACCCAACTTTGATCTTGTAAAGTTTCATCTACACTTTTTGGTTGAATTTCATAAATTAGAGCAAGGTTGGATTCAGTTATGAGTAAAGACCTAGTTCTGATCCCTTGAGAAGGTTCACAAATAATTTATTTTGAGAGATAGCTCTTAAGTCTCTTACGCCAATATATTTTCTCTTGATGGATGGATTTTCTGGATTTTCAAAGATGTCATCAGAAATGTGTTGATGAGTAGACAAACCAAAATCATAATCATTGTCATTTCTTGTGGCAATCTGAAGGTTCTGCTAATGCTGGGCATTATCATTTAAGGACATATGCTCCATTTCTTCTTCCAAATCTACAACCTTCTAATTGACTCATTTGTTCTTTCCATGAAGCTTATATGTTTCTTCCACAGTTTGAGTCTTCTTGTTGTATACCCTGTAAGCTTTTGACACAGAAGATTACCTACAAAGACTCAAGGATTAGACTTAGGATCAAACTTTGAAAGATTATCCTTTGTGTTAAGTATAAAGCATTTTGATCCAAATACATGAAAGTATGAAATGTTGGGTTTTCTACCTTTCCATAATTCATAGTGGGTTTTATTGAGTATTGGCCTTAAGAAAATACTGTTTTAAATGTAGCAGGTACTATTTACTGCTTCTGCTCAAAATCCTTTTGATAAACCACTTTCAAGAAGCATAATTTTGGCCATTTCTTGCAATGATCTATTCTTCCTTTCCACTACCCCATTTTGTTGAGGAATTCTAGGAGAAGAGAAGTTATACAAAATGCCATTTTCGTTATAGAAAATTTTAGAAGAATGGTTTTCAAATTCTCCACCATGATCTGATCTAATGGAAATAATGCAAAAACCTTTTTCATTTTGAATTTTTTTTGAAAAAGTTTTGAAGGCCTCACAAGCTTCATCGTTATTTATTAGAAACATAACCCATGTGAATCTTGAAAAATCATCCATAATAACTAGACCATACTCCTTGCCACCTAAACTAGCAGTTTTAGTTAGTCCAAATAGATCAAGATGTAAAAGCTCAAATGGTCTAGTAGTTGAAACCACATTTTTACCATGAAAAGAACTCTTGGTCTATTTACCTCTAAAACAGAACTCACAAGATGAGTCATTTTCAAAATTGATATTAGGTAAACCTTTAACTAATTCTTTCTAAGAAAGCTCAGAGATTAGTTTCATATGAGCATGACCAAGTTTCTTATGCTATAACCACTTTTTATCCACAAAGGATGCTAAACATTTTACATTTTGATCTAGAAGGTCATCTAGATATAATACATATATTTTATCATGCCTTCTAGCAGTAAAAATGATTTTCTCAGAAGTGGAATCTTCAATAATGTATTGAGAAGGATCAAACACAACTCTATAGCCTTGGTCACAAAATTGACTAATGCTCAAAAGGTTGTAAGTTAGTCCTTCTACTAACATAACATCATTTATTAAGTCAGAATCCTTTTGACCAACATTAATTATACCAATGATTCTGGACTTGATTTTATCAGCAAATTTCACAACTCCACCATCCTTGGGTCTAAGATTTCTGAACCAGGATTTATTTCTAGTCATGTGTCTTGAACATCCATTGTCCAGTTACCACTTCTTTTCCTTTAGATGTTGTGATTTAAGATACACCTGCACTAGAAGTCATTTTCACTTTAGGTACCCAAATCTTCTTAGGTCCTTTTGTATTAATTGATATTTTGGGTTTTTTTCACTTTTTGTTTAGCTTTCCTTCTGGAGAAGTATCTTTCAGAAGAGTGTCCCCTTTTGAAATAGTAAATACATCTAAGAATTTTATGTTGAGAATCTTTAGATAATTCCTCATTTATTTCTTCTACATATCCTAGCCCAATTTTGTCCAAATATGGTTTTTGGCCTCCAAGCATGAGATTAAGATTTAAGCCATTAACCATTTTCTCAAGATCAATTTTGAGAAGTTTGACTAAGTTTTGAAGTTTAGGTACATTAGAGGAAGTATTTTGACTTCCTTTAGAAACCTCTGTTTTTAAGGCATTAACATCCTTCTAGAAGGAGTCATTTTCTTTTAAAAGCTCGGAATTTTTATGCCCTAACTTCTCATTCTCAATCTTGAGTTTTGCAAAATTTGAGAACAGTTTCTGAAAATTTTTCTTTAAAGAAGCATAATAGGAAGGAAGTAATTGAGAATCATCTAGGAGATCATCACAAGCTTTTTGAAGACTTGTAGAAGTAAGTTCAAGTTCAAAATTAGATACCTTAATTTCTTCTTTTGAAACTATATTAGCCATGAAGCAGAGATTTGCTACAATCTCTTCTTTACCTTATGATTCAGCATTCTCCTCTTCTTTATCCAAGTCTTCCCATGTGGCCATCATAGCCTTCTTCTTTGTAGTCTTCTTTTTTGAGGCTTTCTTCAATCTAGAACATTCTGATCTGATATGTCCAGGCTCCTTTCATTCGAAGCAGTTGACTTCATCTTGCTTGGCCTTATCTTTCTTGTCTTTCTTAGGAATAAAGTCTTTTTTCTTCCTTTTGATCCATGCTTTTGACATCTTCTTTGCCAAATGTCCAATCTCATCATCATCATCTTCAGAGGAGTCCTCTTCATCTTCTTCTGGCTCTTCTAAAGCTTTCCTGGCCTCAGAGGATTGAGTCCTTTTCTGAGTGAACTTTAGTGTAATGTGTAACATCCTCCCAAGCATAGTACTATGCTTAAGTCATAGTACCATACCACTGAGCTATTCATCGTTACCTGCAATGGACCCTCATCCGACAAGGTAGTCTTTAGCAACTTCTAAAATCATCTGGAGACAACATGGAAATAGGAGTGAGAATTATAAAATTCTCAGTAGGATTCTCTAATTTTCATACATAGTGTCATCATGGTCGTCTCCAGTTTGCTTCGGTTTATTTTGAAAAAGATGAACATGCAAAGATAAATCTGTTAATTTTACATTTCGAAAAATGTCTTATCCAAGCAAAGTTCATTTTTACTCATATACTGGTCCTTTGGGGAAGTGTACACAAGATTAATTCATGAATAATACCATGGATAATAACTTCAACATATAAAATGCACATAGCATTAATCTACTGGAAACATAACATCTGTACCTAACTTAACTTGCACTTGAATCATACATCCACATAAAATTTACTTCTCTTTCATTCGGTATTTACCCTAGCTGGGTCATGCCATGCCTCATGTGATTGGGGTGCTTGCATATACTTTAATCTTTAGTCTTTAGTCTTTTACTTGGCATACCTAAGCGTTACGTATCGCCGCCCCTAGGGTGCATTTACTGCCCTTGGGTAGTCTGGCCTTGGAGTGAGCTCGTCGACTCACGTGACCAGTCGTCTGCCACACCGACTCACCCGCAAGGGGATTCACGTGCCTCTAGTCTTGGAGGGATCTCATTCTGGTCACGTGCCTCTAGTTGGAGGGATCTCTTCTGGTCACATGCCTCAAAATTGAAGGATCTCATCTGACCACGTGCCTTCAACATAGAGGGATCTCATCTGACCACGTGCCTCCAAGGTAGAGGGATCTCATTGTCTTAGCTGCCTTCACGGAGGAGGATTCAAGAATCGCCTCCAAGTGAAGGGATTCACATTCTTTCATTCTCAAACATATTCAGGCATAGTCATACATATGCTACATCACTTACCCTCACATACCTCATCACATAATTCTGTCATTCTTGAATATAGGGTTTCTATATACCCATTTATACTTTAATTCATCCTTACATCTAAACATTCATAGCTTCTTAGACTTATGCCGTAAATCCGGCAGCGTAACGGATCAGGGCCGTTTCCCCATGAATAGTGCCAGCTCTCACGGACAAATTAGTCATAGCAACATAATCAACTTAACACATATATATCAATGTCAAGCTGGCAATCCTCCATTCAAACTTTATATGTCTCACTAACACTTGTAAAATTATCATTTTGGCCATCCTGCCAATTCTATTCGGTTCTGCCCGAATCTTGTGTAATCCACCTTTATCTCTATTCAACTCATTTAAATCTGAAATTTGGATATGTCATAGCTCTATATGTCTACTTTCTAACCTCTTTGGTCCCATGTCATTCTGATTTATATAAATCAAGATATTCACCTTTTACTTCAGCCTGTTCAGTCACTAGCCCGAATTATACTCCTGGGAATATAAATTCACTAAAAATAGAAACTAAGCTCAATTCTTATGAAATTGGTCTCATATCAAAGCTAACAGGATAACCTTTCATTTGCCACCAGTTTCACTCCATTTTCTTAAGTACACCTCGAGATATAAGTCCTGAAAGTCGACCTTCCTGAACTACTCTGTTTTGGCCTGGTTTGGACATAGGGTAACTTCCTCGAATCACTGGGAACAATTGGGACCATAACAAACTCGGAATCTTATATTGGGATATTCCTCTATGTGTAAGCTTTCTAAAAAACTTAGTTTCGCTCAATTTGGAGTTGTATAGGGTGAGTTATACCCTACTCATGTCACCCTGCTCGGATGAAAATCCTGAACCCTAGGTCAAACTTCAGAAATTCGTATCTCCCTCAATACTAATCCAATAAACTTATATGATATATCTATGGAAAGCCCTGGATGTATAGTTTCATCTAAAAATAGTTTCATCGGATTTGACCAATTGTAGGCGGCGCCGTACGCTCCGCCATACAGACTGCCGGGGACTCTCCACCAAGACAGCACCCTCATCCATGTACTTCTCTTAGTTTTCTTCTTCTAATCTTAATCCCAACTCAATATTTCACATTAACTCAATCATGATCCATCATAATACATCTATTAACTCATCGAATACATGAAGAAGAATACAAGTTCATACAGCCATAGGGCAAATAATTCAAGAATAAAAGTAGAATCCTACCTCTTTGGAGTATGATTTGAGCTAGGTGCTAAAACTTGGAGTGTTAGAGCCGTACTAAGCTTGAAGGAGTAATGGAGTTGGAGAAGAGAAAAGAGAGCTGAACAAGGAAGAAAGTGGCATAGAAATGGGGCTGAACGAGAGAAAGAGATGAGTTTATAAGCTTGAGGTGGTAGTTAACTTGGAGGGCTTTGATTGGCTGAATTTTCTTGTGGACAAAATTTAGCTACGTCTCCCTTTCAGTGGAACTTGCTGCCATACTGTTTGAAATCGGAACTCGCATTTATTCTATTTCAAGTCGGAACTCGTCCCTATTACACTTGAGGTCGGAACTCGTGCCGTTTTTACTTGAGCTTGGAGCTGAAGCCTAATGTCGGAAATCGTACCAGCTTGTTTGTGACTTGGGGAAATCTTGTAGCAATGTCGGATTCCGGAAGTCAAAAGCTTACAATCACATAATCTTGGAACTCCCAATTCAAACTCGGAAACCACGCACACTATTTTGAACCTTGTTGTCTTAGGTCGGAACTCGTGTACCTCAACTGAAACTCGAGACTATATTATGAGACTAGAAATCGTAGATCAAGTCAGGAGTGAAGAAAATGCTAAGGTCGGAAGTCAGAAATTGATTGAACATGAAGACGAACTCGGAAATTGAAAATGGTGCCAGTTTATGTGAAATTCGAAGATGAAGTCGGAAATTATGCAAGATGAACTCGGAATCCGGAAATAATCCTTCTATCTGAGCTTCAAAGATGAAGTCGGAAATCGGGGTTGATCAATCCTGAGGGCGAACTCGGAACTCGAAAATTGGGATGTTACATAATGGACTTCCTTTTTCTAACAGTCTCTTTAGAGACTTCATTTAGTTCAATCTCATGAGTGTTCAATGACTCAATAAGAGCATCTAAGCTAAGTACATTTAAGTCCTTAGCTTTTTGAATAGCAGTTACTTTTGGACGCTAGACCTTTGAAAGACTTCTTAGAATCTTTCTCACCATTTTGGCATTTGTGTACCTTTTGTCCAGGGCTTTCAACTGATTTATGATGTGCATAAATTTAGTTGTCATCAATGTTTTCATACTCCAACATTTTGAACATCTCGCATTGATGAACTAGCATGCTGATCTTGGTCTTCTTGACCAGATTAGTTCATTCATGAAGCACTTAGAGTCTATCTCAGATTTCTTTTGCTGCGTCACTAGATATGATCTTATCATATTCACTTTTGCTCAAGGCACATGTGAGTAGATACTTTGCCTTAGCATTCATTGAACTTTGGTCTTGTAATGGTCAGTCCATTCATTTGTAGGGAATGGTTCTGACTACTACCGGTGGAGGTTGCTTCGGACTAGCAGCTTCTTGAGGCACTAGTTGCTCAGTTGTGCGTACATAATCACCATTTTCTATTATCTCCCACATATCCAGGTTTGTGGACTTAATGAAAAGTCTCATTCTGTCCTTCCAGTATGAATAGTCTTCACCATTAAAATATGGAGGATGGTTGATAAAGTGATCCTTTGCAACATGATTTATCTGTTGTGCCATTTGTTGGATCTTTGTCCTCTACAATCGTTAGGAAACTCAACCCCAGATTTAGGTTCTGATGCCAATTATTGCAAACACTAACATGAGAAAGGGGGGTTGAATCATGTTACAGATAAAAATCTTTACTTGAAAATTTTTCATTAAATAACTTTCTCAAGTCCTAAACTTAGAACGGAAGCAAATTGGTTAGAAATAAAAGTAGTCTAGCTTACTAAAATATGTTAAAGTAGGATTATAATAAACATAAAGAGTTGTATACTAATTAAAGATAGTAAATAAGGTAAAGTAAAGGAAATAGAGAGATCATACAATAAAATTTATCCTAGTTTAGCTAAACAAATGCCTACATCCAATCCCCAAGTCTTTGTTGAGATTTTTATATCACGAGTATTCTTTTTCCAAACTTCTCTAAGCTTTTACACATGAGTGTTCTTTCTCAAGCCTCTCCAAGCTTATACAATAGAGTAGTTTTCTTCAAGCCTTTCTAAGCTCACATGAGTAGTATTTATTCCAGCCTCTTCAAACTTTTAGTGACCGCTAATGGGTTTGGTTACAAGAAGTTGATAAGAAGGCTTGTGTTTAAGCACTCACACTAATCACTTTTTTAGATCATGATCAATAACAAATCTATGTATGTGACTTCTCTAAATTATCAATATGAGAATATTATCTAATACAAATCAGTAGAAAGATTTTACAAACAAAAGTTACAATGAGTAACTTTTTGATGATTCAGAAAGTTGAGAAGGTTAATGAAGATCTTTTCAGCATAGAAAAATATTCAATCAATCTAACCATTTCTTCTTCATTTTCTAGCTTTATATAGACTTCAAGATATGACAGTTGAAGTTTGTAGATCTTAAGCCTTGAGCCTTTTTGTTCCACTAGTCTGCGACTAGAAAGAGAGAAATGCAATTTTCTTCTTCAAGAAGTAGACTTGACATAGAAGTGGAAAAAATAGCCGTTGAAGTGTTTACCCACTTTTTAGACTTGTCAGTACTTCTTTTGGATCTTGTCAAATCATATTTAACTTTTTGAATTTATCAATGAAGCGTGTAGAAGAAGCTTTGAAGGTGAGGTACTTCATGAGAAGCATATTTCTGATGATTATACTTCTAGACAAGGTCATCCTTCTGAATGAATAGATATCCTTCTCGTAACACATTTTCCTTTCTAATGCGATAATCTCATCCTTCTAAACTTTCTATCTGCTTTTTACATGAGAAGTCTTATAGACCACAAAGTGTAACACCCTAATAGTTCCATTCTATGCTTAAGTCATATTGTGGAATTACTAGTTGTTACTTTTGCTCGCAAAACTAACATTACCTTTTAGAAATTACTTTGTACCGAAAATAGGGTTAAAATTTTTTTCTGCAAAACAAGTGAACCATTTTTGAAATCGAAAGCCATGAGCGCATCGTGAACATATAAAATAACACCGCTATCCCATACATACATCGCATTTAACAAGCATAGAAACCATAAGAGTAACCACAACCTTAGATAAAGGTAACATTCATTCCACGGCCATCCATGATAATACAATAATAGTCATACCAGAGTCATACATAAGATAATAATGGGTCCAATATCTATCGTCGGCCCTACACAAGAAGCCTACCAATACATAACAAAAGGAAATACATCAGAAAATCTTACTACCCAAGCATGGCATACAACAGAATGATAACCCTATAACTACGACCAAAAGGGGGCTATCATCGTGCTCGGCTCCGTATGCAGTCGTCACATCAAGCATCTGGTGGGAAGAAACCGTTCCCATATCCACCAGGAGAAGTGCCGCCACGTCCCCCTCCTCGAGCATGTCCTCGCCCACGGAGCACAGCGCGGGTACGAATGAACCCACGCCCACGAACCGGTGGTGAAGCTGGGCCAGTAGATGAAGCAGAAGAATCAGAAGATAGACGAATCACCGAAGGCTGTGACGAACCCGAACAGTGAGATCCCCCAGAATGAGTTGGATAGAAGGGCTCAAACGGATCGGTCTCCACATGGAAGCTCGGATAAGACGGCTCCGAGGGGTCGGAATCCAGGGAAACAGTCGGAGTCAAACGGGTATCCGAGTCAGTCTCATCATCGTCAGTGGGGTATCTCGGTGGCTGAAAGTAGGGCGGATGTCATCCATAGTAACCTCGCCGAATGGCTGATGCGGTCGGAAAAATGGGCTCATCACGGGAGTCTAAAACTGGTGGTCGTGGAAGATGTAGACCCTCATCGCTGCGTTCACCGATAGCAAAGGCGTTTCAAAGACCGGGTCAAAGCGCCAACGCCACACCGGGAACTCAATGTAGATCACCACCGTGCCCGACATCGACATCCTCTGAAGACAACACGAGAAACGTAGGAATGAGAAATACTAAATTTCTTAGTAGGATCGCGACTAGATAAACAAGTGTCATCGTCATCGTCTCAGCCACTTCGGGTTTAATTATAAAAATAGTGGACAGATATAAGTTCAATTTTTAATGGTTTTGAAAACTTAGACCTCGAAGCGGGTTGCTTTTAAACTTAACATCATACTACATCATCATAATCTAACATACATACTGAAAGATAGAGTAAACATTCATAATGCAAATGGGCAACATAAGTACATCCAAGGACATGCATCATCATCAGTTTAACCATGGTTATACTTTTGAATTAACTTTCCTTTTTAGCACATGCTTAACATTCTTTACTTTCCTTTGAAATAGACTGCTTTTGGACATGAGCTTATTCCGTGACTGTCGTCACGCAGTACTAACCAAATCAAACTAAGCCGATATTAGTTACCTCTAAGTTGGAGGGTCCTCCATGTCACCCTTGCCTCCCTCATAGAGGTTCCTTATGTCTTTGTGGATCGCCGTCTCTCACTTCCCTTACCGAAGTGATTGAAGGGTCATGTCCCATTGATTCTTTTCTTATCTTTATACTTTACATGCATAACACTTCTTTGACTACACATGTAATGATATGACTAAGTCCATAATTTTGACGGAAATCCAACAGCATAATGGCTAGACCGGAGCTTCCCCAAAATGCCAATCATCAACATTCAACCAATAGTTCATCATATCATCACACGCATCATCTAATCATGAGACAAAGCTCAACCCAACTTGTCATTCATCATGCCGTATGGCATCACACATTCATACCCTAAAGAGGCTTATAGTTGTGTTATTCTTTGTGAAGAATGTTATGAATCATCACATGATTTCCCATGGTTACCTATGAGAGTATCACGCAGTTAAGATATGTGTATATGGTCTTTTAGTTACTTAACTCTCGCCTGAAATTATTCTTTACTTGAATTCATGTCTTATGGAACACTTATTCAAATTTAGTTAAGTTAAGTGATTGTTTCCTTTCCTCGATATAGTGCACTTAGTGATTCCTAGGTTCATGGTATGCTCAAAGGCCTTAATCATACTTCTGTTCCCAAGGAGTTCGAGATCCCTCTAATCCTTGGGTCATGACAACGCATGACCAAATCATGAACCCAACAATACCATGTTCACTAAACACCAAGGGTGATTTTTAACTTAATCAAGTTACAAAGTTTCAAGCTTTTATCTTAAAGATTAGATCTTTATGAAATAACGATGCAAGTTACCAGCTTTTCCACTAAAAGTCTTGTTCTTTTTATAAAAGTTGACTCATTTAATTATTCTAAGACCATTAAGGTCTCAACTTTATGACTTAAAGTTGTCTTTACATAAAAAGGTCCCCACTTTATCAACTAGTGAAATGAAGCATTAACTTTAAAGTTAAAAAGTCTTAATTTCTATAGAAGCTCTCACCTTTAAGCATTGTTTTGGTTCAAGATCTAAACTTTATGAATTAATTGTTATAAAACAATACTTTTATGACTTAAAGGTCTCATTCTTGATTAAAGTTTGAAACTTTATAAAAGGTCTTTTCTTTAAGGTTTGATTTCTAAGACATAAAGTGACAAGATATCATTTTCTAACTCAAAAAGGCTTATTATGCCAAAAAGCTTAGACTTTTACATGCATTCTTGTCTTCAAAACAAAATAAAAGAAAACTTTATGATGGCACTAAAACTTGTGCCACTTTAAGTGTGTCAAGAAGCAAACTTTTTAAAGTTTTAAGCTTTTAGAATGTTCAAAGTCTTATCAAATCATGGGAACATAAAAAGGTAGAGCTTTTCTAGTCATCAACTCATCATAAAAAGGAAAGAATAACTTTAAGCAAGCTATCAACAAAAGAGGAAACTTAAGAACACATGAAGAACATCAAGAACATATTTTTCCAAAAGAGGAAACTTAAGAACACATGAAGATAGAGGAAACTTAAGAACACATGAAGAACATCAAGAACACATTTTACTAAAAATGAAAACTTTGGCTCTTGAAGAGCATGAAGGATCTTCTCAAGCTTTCACTTAGAAATCTTGGTCATGAAAGAACCAAGCTCCAAGCTTTCTTGAGTAAACAAAATGAAAAAGATGAAGATCACTACCTTTCTTGAAGATAGCGCAAAACAAGAGAAATGGAAGAAGAAGATGATGACTCCTCTTGATGATGAAGGTGGCGGTTTTGCAAGAAGGAAGGAGAAGCTCTTGAAATCTTGTGGAAATGGAGGTTGTAGTGTTTTGATCTTGTCTCCAAAGACCCAAAGATGAGGTCTTTGAAGGGCTAAGTGAGTGGTTTAGGGTGGTGGTGGTGGAGAAAGGAAGAGGAAGATGAAGAAGATGAAGAAGTGTTTAGAGAGAAGTTAGAGAATTTGGCTTGAAGAGAGAGAATAGGATGAGTGAAAATGAAAATATGAGTGTGTGTGTGTGTGTGTGTGTGTGTGAAAGTGGCGTCCTACATTAAGGGAGGAAGAGTGAGATATTTTGCTTAATTTTGTGTTAATTAGTGATTAAGGGGACAAAGTGGATGATGGGGAGACAAAACATGGTCAAACTCTTACATAAAGCACTATTGTCTAATGCTTTATGCTTTTATGACATCACTCTTTACTTTATTGTCTAGTTGACTAAATTTGAATTTAATCATGTGATTAAGTGTTCATACAACTTAATTAAGATGATTAAGCAAGGATTAGTGATTAACACACAAGAACACGATTAACAAAAATTAATCTTGCGATTAAACTTAATTAACCTCAATTAAACTTGATTAGGCTAATTAAAGGTGATTAGTGCTTAATTAAGCTGTAGGGGCTCTGACTTACTTAATTAGAGATTATCTAATCTCGATTAAGCATTCTCTTGACCCTTCTCATCCTAGTCAACCCCTTAATTAAGCCCTAATCTCAAAATTTCTCATTAAGTGCCTAATTACTTAGGGTTACTAAGATAATATAGCATGACATGAAATTGAGGATGTTACACAAAGCGTTTGTTCCAATATAAGTATATTCAAGAGAGGTACTATGGACTAAGACACTTTATTTGGTTCAAAAGTTGTTTAAGTACGAGATAAAAGATTTTGCTCACGCAAGAAAACATTTCAATAAAACAAATCATTCACAAACAAAAGTTTTAACTTAAAGCTTGATTTGGTATTCATCAAAATCTTGAAGCTTGAAATGTCTTAAGTTATGAGATGGTTTTAGAAAGGCATTGGAGCTTATAGGTTAATGGAATGTCCCTCAGCAATAGAGTTGACTTCTTGTGCCATTAATTAGATCTTTATCCTCTGTAATCGTTAGGAAGCTGGACCCTAAAGGCGGGCTCTAATGCAAGTTGTAGGTAAAGGTAGTACAAGAAGGGGGATTGAATCATGCTTCAAATAAAATTCAAAACCTGAAACTTTTGTAAAGCAATTTTCTCAAGTCTAAAACTTGGAAACATTTTACTATTTTTAATATCAAAAAGTTAGTTCAATCAGAATGTTATTTTGTAGACAAACTTAATAATTTAGTGAAGTAAAGCAATAAAGATAGAAAGGATAGAAAGATCACACAGTAGGATTTTATACTGGTTCGACCAATCACTTTCCTGCTTCTAGTCCCGAACACTTGTTGAGAGCTCTATGTATCGAGTATTCTTTGTTCAAGCTTCTCCGAGCTTTTACAACTAAATAGTCTTTCTTAAGCCTTTCCAAACTTTCACAATAAAGTATTTTTTACCAAGCTTCTCAATGCTCATAGTGACCACTAATGGGTCTGGTTACAATGCAAGGAAGTTTAAGGTTTGTGTTTACAACACTCACATTGAAGCTCTCAAAAGAGTATAATCAGATAAGTATAGAATGTATGTGACTTCTCTAAATTCTCAATATGATAATATTAGCTATTACAGACCAGTAGAGAAGATTTTTCAAGTAGAAGTTATAACATATAACTATCTAATAGTTCTGAAGGTTGAGAAAGTTAAAAGATGAAAGCTTTGAAAGCATAAAAAATATTCAATCAGTGTAACCTATTCTTCCTCAACTTCCAGCTTTATATAGACTTCAAAATATAACCGTTGAAGCTTGCTAATATTGAGTCTTGTGCCTCTTTGATCCATTGCTCTAAGACTAGAAAGAGACGTTGCAGGTTTCTTCATCAACCCATAGAAATGACAAAGAAGAGGGGAAATACCCATTGAAGAGTGTACCAACTTTTCAAACTTATCAGCACTTCTTTTGGATATTGTCAAATCACGTTTGACTTTTTGAATTTAACCTTGAATCGTGTAAAGGAAGCTTTGAAGATGATGAGCTTCATGAGAAGCATTGCTTTGATGATCACCCTTCTAGATGTAGTTTCTGGACAATGCATCCTTTTGAATAGTCTGAATATCTTCTGATGGCTTGTTTTCCTTTCTGATGAAGTAAATCTATCCTTCTGAACGTTCTAATCTATTTCTTAAGTGAAAAAACATATATACTATAAAGCATTCATTCCAAAAAAGAGTATATTCAAGAGAATTACTTTTGAATAAAATGCTTTGTTCAATTCAAAAACTATTTAAGTTCGAGATGAACGATCTTTCCTACAAAAGAATGTATTTTATAGTAACAACTCGTTGACTGACAAATATTTTACTTAAAGCTAGATTTAGTGCTAATCAAAACCTTAAAGCTCAAAAAGGTTTAAACCATAAGATGGTTTTTGAAGGGTATTGGAGCTTACATATTTTACTTCTTGAAAAATTTTTAACATCAATTTAGTTGCTGAAAGATCAATTGTGATATCATATTAGTTCCTAAAATTTTTTTTCATTAAATAGGTTCTTGAAAGCTAAAATATGACATCAAATAGGTCTCTAAAAGTCAAAATATGATATCACTTTTGTCCTTTTGAAAGAAGTTTTTTGGGACCTATTTGATGTCACATATATATTTTAGGAACCAAAGTGATATCATATTTTAACTTTCAATGACCTATTTGATGTCAAGCAACTTACGAAAATTAATGTGATGTCATATGTTAATTTTCAAGGGCTTATTTGATATAAAAAAAAAAAGTCTTTTAGGGGCTACATTAATGTCATACAAATCTTTTAGAGATAAAATTGCTTATTCATTGTAAATTTTTCATTACATATGATTTATTTTGATTAAGAAGAATACTCAAAAGTAAGACATTTTTTTCTACGATAATGTGATATTCTCGTTGATTATTAGACGGCCAAATAATTCCAAATACACCTACTATATATTTGATCAATTAATCATTTTAATGTTATGTGTTAATTTTATTTTAGTTTATGTTTTGATTGTGTGAGATTGCTCATTAATTCAAAAAAAAAAAAAGATTGCTCATTAATTGATCTCAAATTTCATTTGATATGAGAAAATATGTCCTTTGAGTCAATGAGCAGGGGTATAATTGGGTTTGGTTGGTTTGAGTTTAAGTGAAAAACAAATTCAAACCCATCAATTTTGATTGGTTCGGTTCGGTACGGATGGCTGAGTTGCATGTTTTTTCTTTAAAAAGAAAAAAGAAAATTCCAACCAAAAAATACGTTAAAAAAATCAAAAAATAACACAAATTTTAGTTTGACACAAATTTGCATAAATTTATCTGCAAATTTATAGTCAATAAACATACATATCCAAATTATGGCTTATCAACCACACATACATAGTCAAATTTCAATACAACAATTAGCAAAATATAGCCTATTAATCACACATATCACTAGTCAATAACTTAATTAGCAATAACATCATAGCATAACTTATCATATTATTAAGCAAGGGTGTAGGAAAAATATATGAGATAAGATCATTGGTTTGGGTTGTTACTGGGCATAAAGAATTTAGAAGAAGAGGCCAATTAGTTAACATTTTGTTAGAATTAGTTACTGAGCAGTTCGAATTAGGTAGAGTTAACTACGATATTCAGCATGTGATCTAATTAGTTCAGGTCAAACTAACACTTGTATATAAATTAGACTGACAATTTTATATCAATGTACTCAATTCATTTTTGCTCAGCATCATTTGTCACGACCCATCTTAGGGTCCGTGACCGGCACATGGACCATATCAATTCTAGCAATGGCCTGGCTAGCTTGACAAGATAAGCTATTTCATAATTATCAACATTTTATATAAAAGCATAATCAATTCCAAACTTGAAACTCATTATCATTATTAGATAATGCTTACATTCTTAATTTTTATTCGAAACATCTAATATTATCTACTGCATAACCTACAGCTGCAGAATCTGAAATCAAAAGTGATGGCATACCTCCAAAACATTTTGGAAGCACACCAACAATGTCAGCCAATTGAACAAGTCGTAACCAAACACAATTAGTAACTTGCAAATATGATAATATATAAAGGGTGAGTCACACAGACTTAATGAAGGCATATAAACCAAGTGGACAGAACTGAGAAACCAAACACACACGAACTTTTTAATTAAAAGAAAATAACTTAACAATAATGCAATCACTACAAAAAATTAGTGGGGATTTAACTTAACAATAATGCAATCAATTCTATATTTTTTCGATATCTTTAGAACTAGGAACTCATTCGTATGTCTATTTCATAAATAGAAACTCATAAATAAAAACTCAATAATCCTTAATATGCCTTCTTAATGTTTTTCATAAATGATTATCCTCAACATAACACAAAATAAAATCTCCATCACTTGAATAAATCCTCCATGAGGGTTGCATAGAAAGTACTAAATTATTTGGGGAGTATTCTCAACCCATTTAATCACAAGTTTCATGATATATCAAACCGGGGGCTTTACCTCACCCAATATAGTCTTATAATCAGAGTCCTTTCACCCTTTTTCTCAATTTATATACTATGTGCACATAGGTCGTTGTATCTCTTCGCTACAGCGAGCAATAATGCCATTATATCTCTTCACTATAGCAAGCAGTAGTGCTATTATGTCTCTTCGTTATAGCAAGCAGTGTTCTAACTTAGAACCCATCATGGTTTTCTCAAAACAAATTATATTAAAAACTCAATGTTCAAGTCCATAAGTCAATATCATTATGATTTCGATCTTAAAAATAACAATTCTCATAAATTGTTTTAACACAAAAGAACTAACATCAATATTATAAGATTATAAAGATAAGGAAAGCTGATAATGGTTTCAAACCAGTTATTAAGGCCAAAGTTTGAATATTCCAATATATAGGAATAGTAGCTAAGCAAGCAACTAATCAAGTAAATCAAATAATATAAAGTCATTAACTTTAATAAGATAGTTTCTCCTATGAAAATGAATTTAAAACATTGCCACTAAGTAAATATCCACTCATAACTTTGAAGAACCAAACAAACTGCTCCCCTACAACTCCAGGCGAAATAATTGGCACAATATATAGAGAATCTAACCAAAATAAATATTTTGATAAGTTTAGACAATCTATTTAGGGACAAATTAATAATCTATAAGCCTATTCCAAATTAACTATCTCACAACTAAAAACACAATAACTCTAGCAATCTATCCTCTTTGGAGCACAAAGCTTTAGTAAACATAGTAACCTAGTGTTGTGACTCAAGCCAAATTCAAGTAAGGAACTCACTCATAAGAACACTAATACCAAGGTTATTCACCAAAAGTTGTGAATTTAGAGAGACAAATCAAGAGTTCTAGCTGCCATGGTGGAAAAGCCACGGTTGAGAGTGAAGTAAACTGCGATGGAGACAAAGGCAAACCGTGACGAAGATAGAGCAGAACCAAGAGGGGGGAATGAGCTATGCAAGGCCACGATGGGTGGTGTATGGCAGAGCTAAATGTGGGAGTGGAGGGAGGAATAAGCCGCGTGGGTGGTGGTGAATAAGGCTGAGAGAAAGAGTTTGTTAATGGTGAGAGAATGAGAGAGAGTGATCATAGGAGGGAGAGAGATGCAAGAGAGTGATGGATGGAGAAAGCAAAAAGAACCGTCGAGAAGAAAGGAGGAGGAAAATAAATAGGGGCTTAAAGTGCACCCTGTCACTTAGGGTCCAAGGTGGTCTTTCCATCTCTTTTTCTTCTCCTCTTTTCTTTTTTTCCCTTTTTTGGGGCAACGTCTTACCATTTTCCCTCTCTAAACTCTCTCTATGTGAGTTCTTCCTTTAGCTATTCCATTCCCATCATTGATACCTTTTTTCACCACTTCTACTTCTGTCCTTACCCCTGCCACTATAATTCTGAGACTTAAGTACATTAGCTAGCACCCTAGGCTTCTCCACTTTATCGTGCATTTGTATCTTCTACTGTGTTAATATAGAAAACACTATATCAATATCTGGTAAGGGATCCATAAGCATAATTTGGGACCTAACATTATTGTACTCTTCATTCAGTCCCTTTAAGGACATGATGTAACATCCTCAATTTCATGTCGTGCTAATACTTTAGTAACCCTAGGTAATTAGGCGCTTAATGAGAAATGATGGAATTAAGGCTTAATTAAGGGGTTAACTCAGATGAGAAAAGTCAAAAGAATGCTTAATCAAGATTAGATAATCTCTAATGGAGCAAGTCCGAGCCTTTATAGCTTAATTAAGCACTAATCGCCCTTAATTAGCTTAATCAAGTTTAATTAAGGTTAATTAAGCTTAGTCACAAGATTTATTTTTGTTAATCGTGTTCTTGTGTGTTAATCACTAATCCTTGCTTAAACATCTTAATTAAGTTGTATGAGCACTTAATCACATGATTAAATTCAAATTTAGTCAACTAAACAATAAAGTAAAGAGTGATATTATAAAAGCATAAAGCATCAAACAAGACTACTTTATGTAAGAGTTTGACCATGTTTTGTCTCCCCATCATCCCATTTGTCCCCTTAATCATTAATTAATACAAGATAACACAAAGTGAACCAAAAATATCTTTCCCTATGCCGTTACAAGTTTCAGTCACTTCGTGCACACACATACACATTCACTTCATTTTCAACTTCTCATTCTCTCTCTAAAGTTCTCATACTCTGTAACCTCTCTCTACATTTCTTCTTCTTCTTCTTCATCTTCTTCATCATTCTCCACCTCCATAATCAAACCTTCCTCACTAAGTCCTTCAAAGATCACATCTTTTGGTCTTTGAAGACAAGATCTAAACACTACAACCTCTATTTTTACAAGATCTCAAGAGCTTCTCCTTCCTCCAAGCCAAAACTGCCACCATCATCACCAAGAGGAGCCATCATCTTCGTCTTCTCCTTCCTTGTTGTATCGCCATTTTTGATAAGGAGGTAGTGATCTTCATCTTTTTCATTTTGTTTGCTCAAGAAAGCTTGAAACTTGGTTCTCTCCATGACCAAGATCTTTGAGTGAGAACTTGAGGAAATCTTTCATACTCTTCATGAGCAAAAGTTTCTATTTTTAGAAAAATATGTTCTTGATGTTCTTCAAGTGTTCTTAAGTTTCTACATTTAGAAAAATATAAAATATGTTCTTGATGTTCTTCAAGTGTTCTTAAGTTTCTACTTTTGGCAAAATATGTTCTTGAATGTTCTTGATGGTATCTTGCTTAAAGTTGTTCTTTTTTTTATGATGAGTTGATGATTAGAAAAGCTTCATCTTTTTATGTTTTCATAATTTGATAAGACTATGAACATTCTAAAAGCTTTAAACTTTAAAAAGTTTGCTTTTTGATACACAAAAAGTGGCGCAAGTTTTAGTGCCATCATAAAGTCTTCTTTTGTTTTGTTTTGAAAACAAAAAAATATATGTAAAAGTCTAAGCTTTTTAGAATAATAAGCCTTTTTGAGTTATAAAATGATATCTTTTCACTTTATGTCATAGAAATCAAACCTTAAAGAAAAGACCTTTCATAAAGTTTCAAAGTTTAATCAAGAATGGGACCTTTAAGTCATAAAAGTGTTGTTTTGTGACATTTAATTCATAAAGTTTAGATCTTGAACCAAAACAATGCAAAAAGGTGTTAACTTTTATAAAGATCAAGATTTTTTAACCTTAAAGTTAATGTTTCATATCACTAGTTGATAAAGTAGGATTCTTTTTAATGTAGAGACAACTTTAAGTCATAAAGTTGAGACCTTGATGGTCTTAGAATAATTAAATAAGTCAACTTTCATTAAAAACAAGACTTTTTGGTTAAAAAGCTAGTAACTTGTATCATTATTTCATAAAGATCTAATCTTTAAGATAAGAGCTTAATGTTAAAGGCACTTACTTTCATAAAGAATAAAACTTTATGACTACTTTATAAGAATGATAACCTTAATAATGTTTAAGGTAAAACCTTGATATATTAACAATGAAAGCTCGAAACTTTGTAACTTGGTTAAGTTAAAAATCACCTTTGGTGTTTAGTGAACATGGTGTTGTTGGGTTCATGATGTGGTTATGTGTTGTCATGACCCAAGGATTAGAGGGATCTCGAACTCCTTGGAAACAGAAGTATGATTAGGGCCTCTGAGCATACCATGAACCTAGGAATCACTAAGTGCACTATCCCAGAGAAAGAAAATAATCACTTAACTTAATTAATTTGAACAAGTGTTCCATAAGACATGAACTCAAGTAAAGAATAATTCCATACGAGAACTAAGTAACTAAAAGACCACGTACACATATCTTAACTACGTGATTCTCTCATGGGTAACTATGAGAAATCATATGATGATTCATAATATTCTTCACAAAGAATAACGTAACTATAAACCCTTTTAAGGTATGAATGTGTGATGCCATGCGGCATGATAAATGATGAGTTTGATTAAGCTTGTCTCATGATTGAATGATGAGTATTATGATATGATATAGATATGATGAATTGTTGGTTGAAAGTTGATGATTGGCATTTTGGGGAAGCTCTGGTCTTGCCGTTATGCTGCCGAATTTCTGTCAAAATTATGGACTTAGTCATATCATTGCATGTGTCTAGTCAAAGAAGAACTATACATGTAAGGTATGATGATAAGGAAAGAATTAATGGGACATGACCCTTCAATCACTTCAGTAAGGGAAGTGAGAGACGGCGATCCACAAAGACTCAAGGAACCTCTATGAGGGAGGCAAAGGTGACATGGAGGACCCTCCAACTTAGAGGTAACCTGCTTCGGGATTTACATTTTTTGAAATTATTAAAATTGAATTGATATCTGTCCACTGTTTTTATATTAAACCCGAAGTGGCTGGGACGATGACGATGACACTATGTTTATCTAGTCACGATCCTATTGAGAAATTTAGTATTTCTCACTGCTACATTTTCGCGTCTTCTCTAGAGGATGCCGGCGTCGCGCACGGTGGTGATTTTCGTTGAGTTCCTAGTGATGCATTAGCACTTTGACCCGATGCTAAATGCGTCCATGATGACTGCTCAGGCAACGATGCGGATCTACATGTTCCATAGCCGCCAATTCCGTGCACCTGTGATAAGTCCATTTTTCCGCCCTCATGAGCCATTCGAAGACATCACTATGGATGACGTTCGCCCATCTTTCCATCCTCCGAGGTACCCCACTGACGGAGATTCCGACTCTGACACCCACCTGACACCGATAGTTTTGTTGGATTACAATCCTTTGGAACCGTCCTATCTGAGCTACCACGTGGAGACGGACCCGTCTGAGCCTTCCTTCCTGTTCGTGATTCGCTTGTCATCTAATTCGTCTTCTTCTTCAGCAGCCCCTCTTCAGACTCCACCCCCGGTTCACGGTCGCAGGTTCATTCGTACTTGTACCGTGCCTCGTAGGCGTGGCCGTCCTCAAGGAGGAGGATGTGGTGATATTTCTCTCGAAGGATTCGGGATTGGCTACCTCCCGCCGGATGAGTAAGGTGTTGATTTGCATGCATGCGGAGCTGAGCATGAGGATAGCCCCTTTTTCGTTGTAGCGAGGGTTATCATTTTCATTCGGCATGTATGGGCGATTGGGATTTCTTATATATTCCTTCTATCATGTGTAACATCCTAATAAACCCATACTACGCTTAAGTCGTATTACGGCATTTTATTAGCCGTTACTTATGCTCGTGAAAAATTAAACTTCACTTGAAATTAAATTACGCAGAAAATGCGGTAAGATTTTCTTTTTTTGAAATACGTCATCGCTTTGGAAAGTAAAGCCTTGAGCGAGAAGGTAGATAGAGAAACAACGTGTTGCATAAAATAAATACCCAAATATCATAAGACAAGAGAAAGGTAAATAAATAGAAATTCACCAATACATTGCATTAATTAACTGATCATTACATCCATATGAGTTCATAATATATATATATAAACATTACATCGAAGAAAGCTCATGGTCGTGCCATGACCTAAGTACTAGGTACTACTACAAACTTCAATGACAAAGCTCCTCTCAAAAAGAATATGGGAAGATGTAGAGTGACGGTCGCTATAAGTCCCAAAATAGCTTCGCTCAGCATTCCACGTCAGACGTCGTCAGAAAAGTGCAAGTGGCTCCAGCTCCACTCCATTGGATGTGTCAACAAAATCCTGGTGACGATGCGAAGAGTAATTAGAGTGAGAAATAAGAATTTCTCAAGAGGACTAACCCGACATGGAGGTGTCATCGCCATCGCCCCACCACTTCTGCTTTATAATGAAAACAAAGGAGCATGCATAGTGGTTCTGGCTTAGGTTTTCAAAACATGAATATCCGAAGTGGATTCAATTTTTAACATACTCTCTAATTATTTATATCATAACATACATGGGCATAAGTATAATCACATGAAACATGTATGACTGCATTTATAAGCTTCTCTTAACTTTTTCTCTTAAGGTTTGGAATCAAGTCCCTTTTCTTTTCTTTTTCTTAACTTGACTTATCTTAAGTCCTTTTCTTTTCTTAACTTGACTCATCTTGAGTCCTTCTTTCTTTCACCCACTAATCATAAGTGGTAATGAGTCATACCGTGGTTGCCGCCACCATAAAATTTCTCAAGATTTCACACCAACTGGTCATGCCATGCCTCATGTAAGCCTCTATCCCCTATACTCACACTAATGGGTCATGCCATGCCTCATGAGTCGTGGGTGAGGGAACTTACTGGGTCACCTTCCCTTTTGAAGGATCACACCCTTAGTTTACTTTCTCTTCTTATTGTGCTTATGATGCAAAAATATTTCTAAGTCCACATTTTTACAAAATTTCTACAAAGATAACTTTGTAGACCGAAGCTTCCCAAAATTTTGCCAAACAGAAAACCAGTATCACGACATCATAGCATACTATATCATATCATATCGTCATTATCATTATCATGTCATCATCATCATCATCATCATTATCATCATATCATTATCATATCAGTGTCATCATATGGACACATAGAGGCATACATATCACACAAAGTCTTATGAGCTTAGCTAAGAAATTCGTGCAAAGTGTTTTTAATTGCTTACCTTCGATGTCTTCTTTAACTGTTGTAGGGCCAATTTTATCTAATATACTTTTTGATACTTTTTAAGTTGAGTTATGAAGGTTTTCTAATACTTAGTATAAGGGCATTAATGTCTTAAACTTATTCTTCATTAACCTTTAACTTTTACCCTAACCAGTTTTACTTTTACAGTGGGGCAGTAACTTCAAAAATTCACTATAATTTCATCTTTTATTCTTTTATTTCGAATTTTGGTATGCTTGTACTTCTCTGAGTCTATTTTGAAACAAAAGAAACCCCACTCAAAAATTTATTTTGTAGCTTGAGTTATGCATATTTTATTCTGACTGCTCAGTTTCTAAGTTCACTCCCGGTACAGTGGATTGTTACTTCTCATTATAATTGCTCAGAAGGAATCTGAGAAAACTGTTTTATGGGTTTTTTCCTCTATGTCTTATCTTTCCAACAAACTTGGTCCCACTCAAAAATGTTATGTATAGCTTGAGTTATACACGTTTTATTACCTACTGCCCGGACAGAAACCCATCCAGGAACAGCAGACTTTAAAAATTCATATCTCTCTCATCTTAAAGCCAAACTCGCATATTTTATATGTATGAAAAGCTCTTTGAGTCTACTTTCACAGAAAATTAGTTTCATTGCATTTTGAGCTTTGTAGCAATAAACATACCGCACGCTTTACAGGCTGCCAGAATTCCAGATTTGCTAGTTTTTAAGTTTTTCACTTCAAGCTTATGGAGAAATCGTTATATCACTCTAAAACACCATTTTCATGTTTTAACTCATCATCATATCCAAAGTTTCAGTCACCAAAACAGTATTTTACCACAAAATAGAGCAAGATACATAAAACCATCATGCCACAAGATTTTCTTTCAAAACAACACTTTTCAACAAGACAAGAAAGCTCATAGAACAAGGAATGGTCATGAGACCTTGAAGCAAGTCCTAAAACCACCTAGCTATGTAGAGCTTAGGAGTTCTAGAGCTTGAAGAATACATGAAAAAGAGTAGGTTAGAGTCACTACCAAAGAGTTTCTCTTGAAGGCTTGGAAGATGAAGATGGTTGGAGATGACCTCCTCCTCTTTGAGCTTGATATTGGGGCTAGGTGAGTGTTTGTTTTTACTTTTCCAAGAATCAAAGAGGGTGGTCCTTGAAGGGCTTGTGAGAATGGTGATGGAGATGAGGTAGGAAGTAGTGAGAAGGTTGGAAGAAGAACAAGAAAGATGGAAGGAACAAAGAGTAGGATGAGACTTGGAGAGAGGAGAGAGCTTTTGGTGTTTTAGTGAGAGGAATGGAAAATGAAATCAGGGGGAAAGGGGGCTGATTGGGGCTAAAAAGAGTGGGAGGAGATTGATGTGATCTTTGCTTCTACACAAGCTCTTAGGGAGCCGGAAAACCTTGGGGCAAAAGAGAGTGTTGTGTTTCCTTTGAGTCTTGGTACTTGGATAAAAGGCTTTGTTGGTGTTTTGTCAATTGGTTAAAAGCATGAGCTACCTTGATTGTCATTGATGATTGTGGATCACCCAAGTGTCCACAATCTTGATGAAGAGAGTACAACTCTTGTCATGACTTAAGGGTTCTACTAACATGGACTCTTGATCTAGTGTATGATGAGAAGGCAATTGAATGGTTAGATGTGGCTCTTGCTTTGCCCAAGCTAAGCACAATTAAAGGGAAGTTTCTATATCTTTATAATTGTTATAGTTATCTAAATGTTAATTAATTCAATTAGTTTGGTTACACATTAGCACATTCTCAATGAAAGGATTTTCCTAATTAATTATGTAAAGAAGATGTGAGGGTTAATGTGATTAAGGTGTGATACTTATATGCTCTTAGTTAATTAGGCTAGATCACCTTGATTTTATGTTCTAATTCATGAATTAATAAGGATTGGGCAATTAGGCTTTTAAGTATAATCTTTAATACATTATGCTTCAATCGTTGAACTTTCTAATTAATCGATGACTTGCACTTATCTTATTGACTTGCCTTTAATTTACTAAGCCCTTGCTCTCGAGATTAATCGATTAATTTTCCAATTAATCGTTAACCTCTCTAATTAGCCAGGATCACAGAGCTAATTAGCATAGACAAAAATTGGGGATGTTACATCATGTATTTTGTTAGGGTACCTTGTAAGGCCGATAGTAGGTATCAGACCCATTATTATCTTCGTGTATGACTTCTGCTATCACTACTATTATATTGACTATGGAATGGTTATGGAATGAATGTTATCTTTATCTAAGATTGTGGTTATTCTCATTGCTTCTATTTATGTAAGTGCGCTGTATGATTGAGTTAGCGACGTTTGTAGTACACGTTCACGATGCGCTCATGGCTCTCGATTTCAATAACGGTTTACTTGTTTTGTTCAAAAAAAATTTATCCCTATTTTCATTTAAAAGTAATTTCTAAAAGATAATGTTAGTTCTGCGAGCAAAAGTAACAACTGGTAATTCCACAATATGACTTAAGCATAGAATGGAACTATTAGGGTGTTACACATGACAACATAATCCTTTTCCTTTATTCTCTAGTAGGAACTAAGATGCAAGTGCACTCAGGGACTGGGCAAGGACAAGGTGGTATTAGCATGAAGCTATCTAGCTCTCTACCCAAATGATTTTCGATTGAGTGAAAAACAAGTTATACGATGGATCCACCTTGTTTTAAAGCAAACTGATCTTCCTGCATATCTACAACTTGAAATAAGTCTCTCTGAAATTATCTAGTTCGAATATCTTTCCAAATATTTGAAGCATTCTCAATAAGCATCACACTTTCCCTAATATCAGCACTAAGAGTATTGGTAACCCAAGCTAAAACAAAAGTATTACATTGATCCCAAGCAATGAACAAGGGAACCTCTTCATTAGGTTTCAATGATGTTCCATCTATGAACTTCAATTTGTTCTTTGATTTTAGGGTCATTCGCATAACACTAGCCTAAGAATGATAATTCTTACATGTCAACACTATAGGAGTGAGACGTAATCTAGGACTTTTGATTGGATGTAGGAAGTACAAGCTTGTTCAATCGAAAGCAAGATTCTAATTCATCACCATGGGAATCTTATTTGCCATTGCAAGGACTTGATTCACCACTTGATAGGTTTGATTTGCCATAGCTAGAACTTTATTTGCCATTATAGGAACCATATTCATAACTACAAGAACTTGATTAGCTTCATTCTCCATTAGTATCAGGTCACACAACTCTCATACCAAACCAGATTTAACACATTTAAGGGTATTTGCTTTTGTTGCATTTGCATCTGCACTTAGTTCTCATTGAAAGAAGTTGGATCCTCAAGATAAAGAAGTGTGTAGTGTAATACCTTACCAAACAAAATACTATGCTTAAGTCATAATATATTACCTGATAAGTTATTATGTGTGGCTTTCTAATTAAAATTTCATTTCTAATTCAATGTTAATTACCCATATAGAGTTAATTGTTCATTTATTCATTTCTATTGGCGATAGAATAAATAATGGATTAAAGTTGTAACCGAAAGAAATTGCAAACTAGATAGAGCTACTAAACTATATCATTTACATATGAACATAGATGCCTGTTTCCAAAGTTTTTCAAAAGTACATAAATAGTATAGGGTATAAAAATAAGGCCGCTAAAACAAAATAAAACCGGCCTATCTCTATAATTAAAACCCTAATTGGTCCCCACAAAACATTTCATGTACTAACCATACATATATAACATCCCCTAAACTACTGCTTATGGCCCAGAATGCCAAAAAAGGGCCACCCTATACATCTCCTCCTGCTGCACTACATAAGCACTCTAGATGGATTCCGAGGCAAGGAATCCATTCGCCATGTTGGCGTCAGCTAGTGTGTAATCCACGCTCGATGCAGAGGATGAGGAAGATGAGCTTGTTGCCTCCGACGGATCCTCCTCCTTAGACAGCAAAACAAAGGGGATTGCTGAGGTGGTGAAATAGGCGGATACATGGGAGCTACTGCTGCTGCTACTACTATTGCTACTGCAGGTGGAGATGGGAAAGGATGTGGCATGTAGAGAGGGATGGCAATGTAAGGGGCGGCAAGGTCAAATAGTGGGTGCATGAGTAGAACGGCAAAGTCTCTATGGAAAAAAAATAAAGGCGAAACTGACATCTACCGGATATATATACAGAATCTAGAAACGGATCGAGGTGGATGTGGAGGTCAGGGAACTTAATGAAGAGGATGCCTGTTGCCGCGTTCGCCATGATCTGAGAATAACGTGGAAATATACAGTAGGGTGAGAATTTAAAGAAAATTCTCAGCAGAAATTCTAATTCTACGCACATTTGTCATCGTCGTCATTCCCAGTTGTTTTGATTTTTCTTAATTTCAAATAATACAATATAGCGGCAATATGTAGCTTAATTTGAATTGTAGAAAATATAATCCGAAACAAAACTTCATTTTAATTTAGAAAAACACAAATGTGTGTGTGTGTGTGTGTGTGTGTATATATATATATATATATATATATATATATATATATATATATATATATATATATATATATATCTGACATAGTATGAAACAGTAACCATAGATAAACAGTAATATAACTTGAGAAATATATAGATAACTATGAATTTAACCTAGAAACTCATAAAAGAGCATATATATGTGAAATGGAAAAATGCATGTAGCCCTTGGAGATTTTCAACTTATGCAACTTATATTTTCCACTGTTGATCCCCTGGGAGTCGTTGGCTATATACTCCTGGGTAATGGTTTGCTTTTCATGATCGAGCTCGTTTCAATACAAGATTGTCAGGTTTACTTTCCCCGACTTTCCCACTGATCTATTCCCCTTAAACTTATTCCGGACCTGGCCCAAGAAATATGATATCCTTCAATAATCTTCATAAGTTAACATGCATATCTAATTTATTAGGAATGTTTCATACACATTTGAATGTCTTGCTCAGTATAATAAATTTTTTGCCATAATTTTGGGCAGCATAACGGATCAAGTCCACTTCCCCGTGAATAGTGCTAGGCTACTATAAAACCAATCAAGCAAAAAGATCAACATAGAGTAGCAAATCTATAACAATAATATCAAATATGTAGTGTGCTAACATCAATAAGGTTTTCTGCCCATTATACTCAATTCTACCCAATTTTGTGAAATTCACCGTTATTTGTGTTCAACTCATTTAGACCTAAATTTTGGATATGCTATAAGTTTCCAATCCTTTTGGTTCCATCTCATTTTGACTTATGTAACTCAAGTTATTTGAATTTTACCTCAGTCTATCCTACTCTTTGCCCGAATTGCACCTTTAGAAGTAGAAAATTACCAAAAATAGAAATCTAGGAGAAATCAAACAAAACTTATATCAAATTAAAGTTAACAGAACAAAATTTATTTGAAATAATTGCACCTCATTTGCATAAGTATAACTTGAGATATAAGCCCCGTAAGTTGATGTTTCTGGATCGCCCTGTTCCAGTCCAGTTTGAACTTAAGACAAATTCATTGATCTATTAGGAACAATTGGGAATGAATCTAACTTTAAAACTTTTACAGAATGTTCATCTACATGTCAGCTTTCAAACAAAGCTAGTGACACTCAATTTGGAGTTTTGTAGGGTGAGTTACAGCCTTCTCAACTCATACCGCCCAGAAAAAGACCCAGAATTTTAGGCTACACTTCAAAAATTCATAACTAATTCTATACTAATCCAATGGCCTTATATTTGATATGGTTGGAAAGTTCGAAGTGTCTAGTTTCATATAATCAGAATTTTATGGTTAGATTTTCGTCCATACATGTCATACATATGGACGTCGTAGGGTTTTCACCCAACAGCCATTGCTTCTTTCTATTTTCAAGTTCTTCCATTTCAACTTCAATCCTAATCATATCATATATACAAAATCAACCCTAACTCTTCATCTCTACTCAAGATAACATCAGAATCATGAGCGAAAAAGGAGTTCTAATCAGCCCTAATTCAAAGAAAACAAGAAGATAAGTTGAATTCTTACTTTTCCTAGGTGTGATTCTTGCTAGATTTGTGTTTTGAATTGAAGAAATCTTGATGTAGCTTGAAGAGTTGATGAAGATGGAGTGAAGATGAGTTGAGATGGAAGAAAAATGATGAGGGACCAGCAGCTTATAGTGGTCGAAATTGTCCAAGGGAGAAGGAAGGAAATAATTGAAAACTTTTAAAGGAAGTCAACATGTGATTGGTGGATTTGTGTTAACATATCAACTTGATGTGGCTGCCGTTTTTGGGGCTGATTGTGGCACCACATGCAAGGGTGTGTTGGCTGAATCTTGGCCATCCATCTTAGGATTCTCACAGTATAATTTCTATTGGTTCGGTTCTGACAATTTAAAATACCGAAATCTTACCGATTTCCTTTAAATTGATAAAACGGTTTTGGACAAAGATCCTATGAGGTTTCCTATATTTCTAATCTAATTCCCTAAGTTCTAATCCTTCTAAATGATACTTAATTGTATTTAAGTGAATACTAAATCAAATTCTAATTAATCCTAATTATTCGATAAAAACCGAACAACTTGGTTAAAAAAGATAAGATTTTTCGGACATTACAGTACTACTGTCCTAAAAAAGATTTTGTCCTCAAAATTTAGTACCTGAGAATAATTCAGGATACTCCTTCCTTATATCTGAGTCTAATTCCTACGTACAATCCGCTGAGTCTTTGCTTCCCTCGACTACCTTCACTAACTGTATGACTTTGTTCTGAAGGCATTTGGTGCGACTTTGTTCTGAAGGCATTTGGTGCTTGTCTACTATCCGTGCTGGGGCAACATGAAAAGTTAAGTTATCCCTTAGCTAAATTGATTCAAGTTCCAAGAAATGAGTGGAGTCAGGTTGATATTTTCTGAGTTGAGAAACATGAAAAATGTAACACCCTACTAATTTGATGTTATGCTTAAGTCATAGTATGAAATTAAGTAGATTGCATTACCGTATTAATATTCTGTTTACCTTTCCTGACTTATTCTTCTTTAAATCATCATCATCATATAAATCTTTTTTTTTTAACAAAACGGTGCGCTGCTATACTAAAAGCGGAATGAATTGAACAAAATATCACCAAAGATAAGAATAGTACAATAGCGTTATTGTATACGTGCAAACATATGTATATATCAGAAGCCACTACTTCAGTTTGTGTACAAAGTTTTAAAGTAGAATATATAAGTGGGCTGGTATATCAAAAAGACCATAATGCCCGTATCAGTCAAAATACCCTATGGTCCTCAGAGGACATTTCGTAACCTACTGCTAACCCTACAGTCCAAGTCTATGACCCGCAGCTACATCTTTGTCCAAAAAAGAGGTCATCTTTGTACAACATCTCCTGCCGCTAAGCTACTCCGTCAGATAGCCGTTAGCCATGCCAGGCTCAGCTGGTGAATAGTCTGCGTTGGGTCCCAAGGAGGAGGAGCGTGACGAGCCGGTGGCCTCGGAAGGGTCACTCTCTGAACTCAATGGGACATCAGGGACTGCCTGCGGTGGTGACTCGAAGGCGGTCGCTCGCGGTCTTTTGCACATCTTTGCAGTGCGAGGAGGAGGAGGTAGGTGCGCCATGTGCAGCGGGACGGCAATATAAGGATTAGCAGGGTCGAAAATGGGATGATGTAAAGGAACATCAAAGTTCCTGTTGTTGAAGAGGTATAAACGGAAGTTATACGAACCAGCTATGTACAAGGAATCTAACTCTGGATCATGGTGGAGCTGTAACACTGGAATCTCAATGAAGAAGGTAGCTATGGAGTCCATCGCCAATGTCTGAGAATGATGTGGAAGATACAAAACAGGGTGAGAATTTCAAGAAAATTCTCAATAGGGTTCGGGTATACTGGTACTGGCATCACATACATTCTCAGTTGCCTTGGGTTTTATTTAATTATAAAAATATGTATTCAAATTGAAATGTCCATTTTAATGAGTTTAAGAAAAATGTCTGGTCCAAGGCAAGGTTCAGTTTTAATTTAGAAGGTACAAAAAGATAAACAGACTACTAATAATGATTCGTATAGTAATAAACAGGATAACAAACGAGCAGCAATAAATACATATAAGAGGCAACAGTAAACATCTTGACATAACTATGCCATGTATTCATGCATTCATGTAATCATGCAAACTAAATCATGAACCTTTCCTCATAAGTCTTTCCATTTCTTTTCATCATTATTCTTTCCATCTCTTGGTCCCCTGGGAGTTCTTGGCCATTTAGACTCTGGAGGTAATGATACTGCTTAGAGATCGAGCTCGTTCCTATCACAGAATGCAGGGTTTACTTTCCCGACCTTCCCACCGATCTATTCCCCTTAACTTCTTATCCGGGGCTGGTCCAAGTAGTATGGAACTTTCATAATAACATATTTCTTATCATAATTTTCATAGCTCTCTTGAAAAAGGTATATGCATTAACATGTAATTCATAACTTATGCAGGGATTCTACCGAAATTTATCATAACAGACGTGTCCACTTCCCCATGAATAGTGCCAGCCAACCAGTACATCAATTTATCACAAAGAAACACAACATCACATTTATATTCCAACATTAAACTCATAACAACATCAAATTCATTAAGGCAGAATTCCTGCCTCAGCATATTCAACCAACCCGATTTTTATAATTCAAGCCATAATTTCTATTTAACTCATTTGGACCTCAAATTTAAAAATGTTAAATTGTTATGTGTCTATTTTCTAACCTCTTTGGTCCCATCTAATTTTGATATCTACAACTCAAGATATCTAGATTTTATCTCGGCCTGCCCATTGGCTAGCCAGAATCAGGCAACTAAAAATAAAAATCCACTAAAAATCGAAAACTGAATAAAATCATACGAAATTGGTCTCATATTAAATCTAACAGAACAAAGTTTCATTTAGAAAAAGTTCCATTCAATTTGGCTTAGTAGGGCTCGAGTTACAAGCCCCGAATTCGGACCTTCCTAAATGTCCTGTTCTAGCCCGGTGTGGACATAGGGCGAATTGCGTGGAGCACTGGGACCAACTGGGACCTTATGTAATTCTGAAATTTTTATGGAACATTCTCCTATGTGTAGGCTTTCTAAAAAGTTGGTTTTACTCATTTTCAAGTAGTATAGGTCGAGTTCTACCCTAAACAACCCAGTCTGCCCAGAACCAGAGTCAAAACCCTAGGTCGAAATTCAAAAAATCATATCTCTCTCATTTCTAATCCAACAGCATTATATGATATATCTATGGAAATCCCTAGATGTCTAGTTTCATATAAAAATGGTTTCAACCAATTTAATCAGCTGTAGCGAGCATGTACACTCCGCGCACGGACAGGGTTTTTGGTTCTCTAACCCATCAGCTCTTTCTATTTTCATGCTTTCTTGCTTCCACTTCGGTTTGAATCAAACCAACAGCCCAAAACCAATAAAATATCATCATAAACATTCATTTAATACATCAAAGAAGGTAAAAATAATTCAAGTCTAGCCAGCCAAGTCCACGGATTTGATGCAAGAATCAAAACTCCTACCTTTGTTTCAAGTGATTTTGCTGGAATTTGAAGGCTTGGATGAGCAAGGCTTGGATTGGCTTGATGTTGGCTGAAGTTTGGTGTATGAAGAAGAGAGAAAGAGAGCTGAAAGAGAAGAGAAAAAGTGGCATTGGATGTGGGTCAGAATATGTGATAAAGCAGCAGAAAAATCTGATCACATGGTGGTGTGTAGGTGGCTTTCTTCTTGCAATTTGATTGGCCTAGAATGCTTGGCTGAAATTCAGCCAAGCTTCTCCATGGGATGTGGCCTTGTGGTGCCACTTTTATGGGGCAAGGTGGCTGAGTTATCAGCCTTAGATTCTAGGGTTTTAGGCTTGTAATTCTATTGGTTCAGTTCAAACCAGTTTAAAAAAATACGTAATATTCTGGAATTTCCTTTAAATCTTAAATTGAATTTTCAATAAAATTTTTATGAAATCTCCTATACTCTAACTTAATTCTCTCTTATCTAAACTCAAGTAATTGCTAATCAATTGAGTCTAAATAATTATTCAACCGAATTTTAATTATTCTCAATTATTCGATAAAACCGAATAATTAGGCGAAAAATGGTGGATGTTACAAAAAACATCATGGAGGTTTGACAGATGTGAAGGTAAGGCAACTCGATATGCAACTGGCCCAATTTGCTTCAAGATTTGAAAATGACCTATAAAGTGAGGGCTTAATTTTCTAACTTTAATAGCTCTACCTACTCCGATTGTGGGTGTGATCTTCAAGAACGCATGGTCTCCTTCTTAAAACTCTAATGGCTTTCTCCTGACATCCGCGTAGCTTTTCTGATGGCTCTAGGCTGTAAGTTTCTTGCTATGGATCCTTTTAATTTGCTCTGTAGTTTGCTTGACTAGTTCTAGTCCTAGCAGATTCTGCTCCCTTGATTCATACCAACAGAGTGAAGATTGGCATTTTTGTCCGTATAATGCCTCGTACGGGGCCATGTTGATACTTGTGTGATAACTGTTGTTATATGCGAATTTGACTAGTGGTAAGTATTAATCCCAGCTCCCGTGTTGCTCTAAGATATATGCTCGCAGCATATCTTCCAAAGTCTGAATAGTTCGTTCGGTTTGACCATCTATCTGCGGATGATATGCAGTACTTATACATAGTCTAGTACTTAACACTTTCTGAAATGCTCCCCAAAATCGTGAGGTAAATCTTGGATCTCAATATGAGATGATGGTTAAAGGAATGCCATGTAACCTCACCACTTCCCGAATATACAATTGGGCTAACTTCTCTCAAGGATAATTCGCTCGAGTGGCTAAAAATTGAGTAGACTTAGTCAGTTTATCCACTATGACCCATATAGCGTCATATCCTGAGGGTATCCTTAGTAAGCCCATCACAAAATCCATAGAAATGTTCTCCCATTTCCATTCCAAAATCTTTAAGGGTTGCAATGTCCCTGCTGGTTTCTGATACTCTATTTTTATCTTTTGACAAGTTAAACATTTATTCAAAAGACTCGCCATATCTGTCTTAAGGCCTGGCTACCAAAACATCTTCTTGAGATTTTGATACATCTTGTTAATGCCAGGATGTATAGTGAACTCACTCTTATGGGCTTCTTCCAAGATCCTTTTCCTAAGGTTGTCCTCCTCAGGCACGCATATCCTTCCCTGATATCGCCATGCACCTTTTGCATCTCGAGTAAATCCTGTTAGCTTTCTGGATTGCACCAATTGTACTGTATGCTGAAAGTTGGCATCCCGTTGTTGTGCTTGCCAGATTTGGTTTTTAAAATCACTGGTTATCTTAATTTGTTGAAATGAACAATATGAAGGGTTATAGAGATTCTCAAGTTGAGGTCTCAAAAGCTCTCTATAAGTTCCGTCTCCTTGATCATCATCCATGCCACAGTTAAAGATTTTCTACTTAAGGCGTTTGCCACCATGTTTGCCTTACTAGGATGGTATTTTAGCTCAAACTCATAGTCCTTAAGAAATTCCATCCATCTTCTTTGTCTCATGTTTAATTCTTTCTGATCGAAAAGGTATTTTAAACTTTTGTGATTAGAAAATATTTCAAATTGCACTCTGTACAGATGGTGTCTCCATGTCTTCAAAGTAAATACTATCGCCGCTAACTCGAGGTCATGCGTCGGGTAATTTCTCTCATGAGTCTTCAATTGCCTGGAAGCATACGCAACTACATTCGTGTTCTGTATCAACACACATCCTAATCCTTTCTTGGAAGCATCACAGTAGACTTCGAACAGTCCATGGGGATTTGGCAGAGCAATCACTGGGGCTGTCGTCACTTTTCTTTTAAATCTTGGAAACTTTGTTCGCATTCGGGCCTCCATTGAAATGGGGCATTCTTCCTGGTTAACTTCATAAGCGGCAGAGCTATTTGAGAGAAGTTCTTGACAAATCTCTTGTAGTATCTTGCCAAACCTAGGAAACTCCTGGCTTCCATGACTGTTGTTGATCATTCCCAACTCAATACGGATTCTACCTTACTAAGGTCTACTGAAATTCCTCCATGGGATACCACATGGTCAAGAAATTTTACTTCTTTCATCCAAAATTCACATTTGGATAGCTTGGCATTGAGTTTCTTCTCTCTTAGGATTTGCAGAACCAATCGCAAGTGTTCTACGTGCTCCTGCTCTGTCTTCAAGTAAACAAGTATGTCATCAATGAATACCACCACAAATTTGTCAAAATATGGTCGGAATATCCAATTCATATAATCCATAAATATTGCTGGCGCATTCATCAACCCAAAGGATGTAACACCCTCCCAAGTATAATACTATGCTTAAGTCATAGCACCACACTCAAGAGTTGTTACTGTTACCTGAATGGACCTTGTCTGATAACAACCTCTGGCCGTCCCCAATATTCCTTGAACTATCCGGAGATAATATGGAAATATAGTGAGAATTATAAATTCTCAGTATTCAATTAACTATCACATACCTTGTCATCATTATTATCTCCAGCTGCTTTGATTTATTATGAAAAAGGTGAACATGTTAATAGACTTTTCAGTTTTATAGTTCGAAAACATATTATCCGAAACAAAGTTCATTTTAGTCGTCCACTTGATAAACAGAGATGAACTTCAAACAATTAACTTATCAACATGAAGGACAAGTAATCATAATGTAGCGATTCATAATAAGATATGGCATAATTGAATAATATGCAGAGATGGATGCAAATAACTTCTTGATGTGAGCGCATTCATCTATCTTTAGTTTTCTTTACTTTCTTTTTCTTGGCATACCTAGGCATTACGTATCGCCGTCCCTAGAGTGTGAGCTTAGACTGCCTCTAATTGGAAGGATCTCATTTTGACTACATGCCTCTAATTCGGAGGGATCTCATCTAGCTACGTGCCTCCGAGGTGGAGGGATCTTATCTCGCCACGTGCCTCCAAGTAAAGGGATCTGGTTTTCATGTCACATGCCAGAGTATGATCGCCATGTCATACTCCATCGGGATGTGATCACCATGTCATACTCCTAAGGATGTGCAATCATCATCAGATCCTTAATCATAGGGTTCATGGATGCATATGCTTCATACCTTATTTTTAAATATCTCATACTTGCATGATAGCCATGTACTTATCATGTAAACATCCTTAACTCTTACATATTTCTAGCAAAAATTTGGCAGCATAACGGATCAGATTTGTTTCCCTACGAATAGCGCTAGTTTCAATAAATAGTTAGTCATAATAAGAGATCAAATATAATGCATTAATCTTTCAAACACCAACATGGAATTGCAACACTTAGACTTTAATTGAACTCATATATGCACTAAGGTGCCAAATCCTTTAATTTTGGAAATCCTGCTCATATTCTTTAACTTTGCCTATTTTTAGAAATTAAGCCTTAAATTCATTTTAACTCATTTAGACCTGAATTTTGTACAAGTTAAGTATTATGTGTCTAGTTTCTAATCTCTTTGGTCTCATCAAGTTTTGATATATGTATCTCAAGTTATTAGCATTTTACCTGGGTATGTCCTATTACTAGGCAGATTTGCCTATCAAAAACAAAAAATTTACTAAAAATAGAAAATTGGTTGAAACTATACTAAATCTACATTGTTATAAAGCTAACTGACCTAGCTTTTATTTCCAATAAGTTTCATCTCATTTGAGTTAGTGGAACTCAAGTTATGAGCCCATGAATTTGGGTAACCTCCACTACCCTATTCTAGCTTGGCTTGGACTTAAGGAAATTTTCATGAATTACTAGGAATAATAGGGATTGAGTTAAGTCCTAAAATTTTTATGGCATGTTATTCTGTGTCTTAAAAAAATTAGTTTCACTCAATTTGAAGGAGTATAGGGCAAGTTTTGCCCCTCGAAATCCAGTCTACTCAGAATCAAGGTCATAATCCTAGGGTAAACTTCAAAAATTCATATCTCATTCAATACTAATCCAATGACCCTATATTATATACGGTTGGAAAGCTCTAAATGTCTAGTTTTAATAAAAATAGATCATAATGGCTATAGGTGGCGCCATACACTCCGCTAGCATGAACGCCATAAGATATTCTAGGTTTCATATTCTATTTTGCTATCTATCTTGTTTTTCATGCAAGATTCAATCTCAATCCTATCAAATACTTGATAAACCAGCCATAATTCATCACATAACCGTCATATATCATCAATTACATAAATGGAGAAGGACTTCCCAACAGCCATCAACTCAATAAACTCAAGCAAAGAAGCTGAATTCTATCTCTAGTTGATGCAAAACTAGCTAGACTTGAGCTCTTGGTGTAGGAAGTGGGTGGAGCTTGGAGATTTGGGAAAGAGGAAGTGAGGAAGAAGAAGAATGAAGGGAGAGAAGTCAGCATGAAAGAGAAGCACGAAAATGAGGGGAGTTGGAGGGGATTTGGTGTTTTAAAACTTGACGAATGGCTTGTGATTGGTGGAGAGGTGTGTGGTGTATGGAAGACCAAATCTCTCCTCTCCATGGGCACCATATGGCACCACCTATATAGGGGAAGAGTGGCAAAGTTTCAGCCACTCATGTTAGGATTTTTAGTGTGCAATTCTACTAGTTCGGTTCTGACAGTTTAAAATATCGAATCTTTACTGATTTCCCTCAAATCGGTAAAACATTAGAGATTTTCTATATCTCTATTCTAATCTTCTCAAGTCTAATCTCTTTAATTAACATTTAAATAACTCCTAATCAATATTTAATTAACTTCCAATTGATTCTACGTAATCAATAAAGTCAAATAAATAGATTAACATCATAATTTAAATGTATTGTAATTCCAGACGTTATACTGAATAAATTCTCATAGTCTTTTACATAACAATCAAAATTTTCTTTAGCTTTATTATTTGTAATTTATCCCTAATTACTCTTATTTTTTTAATAAATTGATTAATAACATAAATCAATTGCACCGTTTTTTTGGAATTGTTATATTTTTCGCTTTTTTGTAAATCCTTTAGAAATTTCTATTTGGTTTCCATAACTAGTGGGATTTTCGTAATATTAAGCAAGTCTAGGGGCATCTCATATTATTTCACATATGAATACCTCCATGGCTCAATCAGCCGAGGTTTAGGTTTCTACATTTTCGCTACATGATTCTGTTTCGTTTAAAACCTTATTCTACTAATCCTATTGATATGGAGACCTAAATGTCATTTTCTAAAAAGTTTAGGGGCAAGGTTGTAAATAATAAAAGTTTACCTAAGGACATTTTCATCATTTCCTATTATGTTATATGGGGATGTTACAAAGGACATCACAGTGTATTCATAATGTCCATAGCGAGTCCGAAAGGCCATCTTAGGAATAGCTCATTCTCGAACTCGAATCTGGGGATATCCAGACCGGAGATTAATCTTGGAAAATACAGTTGCCCCTTGCAGTTGATCCATGAGATCGTCAATCCTCGGTAGTGGATACTCATTCTTGATGGTCACCTTATTTAACTGTCTGTAATCCACACATAGTCACATGCCCCCATCTTTCTTCTTAACTAATAGAACTTGGGCCCCTCATGGTGATGCACTTAGCCTAATAAATCTCTTTTCTAGGAGTTCTTCGATCTACTTTTTGAGTTCGGTTAGCTCCAGTGGTGACATTCGATACGGTGCTATAGACATTGGTCTTGGTCCTGGTACCAATTCAATAGTGAACTAAATTTCCCTCTCGAGAAGAAATTCAAGGATATCTTTAGGGAACACATCGGGATATTCCCTAACAACTGGAATATCATCTAACTTCTAATCAACTTCTGTTACATTGGTTAATAAAAGAATGTACCCTCGACTACTATCCTTATGCTGGTTTACTGCTAAAGAGTTTAGATAAAAGTTTATAGGGGCTATCGATTCCGGGGATAAAGCAGAGGGAAACACAATGTCTCTATCAGAACAATTTAGCATGACTCAGTTGGCAGAGAGCCAATCCATACCCAAAATGATGTCAAGTGCAGACAAGGGAAGATAGATTAAATTGGCTATAAAGGTTAGACCTCCTATTTGAAGGAAGACATTCATATAAATGTGATGGGTTTAAACAAGCTCATTTGTAGGAGTAGAAACTAGCAATTCATAGGATAATTCAGAGATGGGTAGTTTCAAAGTTGGCACACAATCATGAGAAATGAAAGAGTGTGAAGCACCTGAACCATATAAAACAGCCAAGGTCTTACCATCCACTTCACATGTATCTTGGATCAAATCTTCAGATCTTCCAAGTTCTTGTGCATCTATGGTGAAAACTCTTCCCTAGCATTATGGCCTAGAAGTCGGTTGACGATTCCTCACCGGGCATTCATAGATCTTGTGGCCTGGCTTACTACATCTGAAACAAACATTTTGACCTACCAGGCATGGACCATTGCCATGATTTTTTCCATATTGGGTGCAGGTTTGGTTTCCAAAAGGCCCTTAGGGTTGCTTGCCCTTATTACCTGTTGTTTGAAACTTTTTCTATTGCTGAAAGTTGGGTTTAAACCTCGGGCCTTGCGTTGCCAATCATCCCTTGAAGTTGCTACCAATTGATCTAGTAGCGGTTAACTTCTTGTTACAATCTTCTACTAACCTGCACTTGTTTACCAAAGTAGAAAAATCTCTAATCTCCATCAGCCCTATGGTGGTAAGAATATCCTCTCGTAGTCCACCCTCAAACTTCACGTACTTCCAAACCTCATCGGGGTTTTGTTGACAAATTATGGAAAATTTACACAACTCCTAAAATTTAGCAATATACTCTAATATGCTACTGTTTCCTTGATGGAGGTGCATAAACTCCAGCTCCTTGGCATTGCAGATAGAGGCCGGAAAATACTTCTGATAGAATGTGTCTCTAAATACATCCCAAGTTATGTCCGTTTGTGATCCTTCCAATAACCGTTGTACACTATTCCACTAGAACTCTGCATCCGCTTCTAGCATGTAGATGGCAAAGGCCACCTTCTGGCGGTCTGTGCAATCTAAAATGGAGAAGACTTTCTCCATATCTTTAACCTACTCATCGGCTTATCAAGGTCGAAGGTTCCTTTGAAACTGGGCAGGTTAGCTTTTCTGAACTCAACAAATTTGAAGTACTCTAGGTCTACTCCTGGACCATTAGAATTGCCTCCACGACCAACCTCAGGTTGCCTGCCTAGTTGGTTCATCATCTAGGTTGCTGCAACTACTTGTTTGTGCATGGCGTATGCCATCTCCCGCATCATATTCATGAACTCTGTAGATTCCTCCTGAGTTGAATCCATTCGTGACCTACCCTGCCTTCTGAAAGCCATCAACTTCTAAACACACAAACAAGAGTGATTGAGTTGATCAGGCTCAATACTAAGTCCGGTGTGCTAGTAAATAACAGCATACAGTCAGGCAATTCCTTCACATGTATCTTATCCATATGGACAAAACTCAGTGCACGATAATATCTAAAGAACATAGAACATATGCGAAGCATAGTTAGTCCAATCCTCAGGCCTATATTAAGATGAATTGCTCTGATACCAAAAATGTAATACCTTACCAGACAAAATACTATGCTTAAGTCATAATATATTACCTGATAAATTATTACGTATGGCTTTCTACTTAAAATTTCATTTTCGATTCAATGTTAATTACCCATATAGAGTTAACTATTCATTTATTCATTTCTATTAGCAGTAGAATAAATAATGGATTAACGTTGTAACCGAAAGAAACTACAAAATAGACAGAGCTACTAAACTACATCATTTACATATGTACATAGATGCCTATTTCCAAAGTTTTTCAAAAATACATAAACAGTTTAGGGTATGAAAATGAGGCCGCTAAAACAAAATAAAATCGGTCTGTCTCTATAACCAGAACCCTAATTGGTCTCCACGGGACATTTCATGTACTAACCATCCACATATAACATCCTCTAAACTACTGCCTATGGCCTAGAATGCCGAAAGAGGGCCACCCTATACATCTCCTCCTACTGCACTACATAAGCACTCTAGATGGATTCCGAGGAAAGGAATCCATTCGCCATGCCGACGTCAGCTGGTGTGTAACCCACACTCGGTCCAGAGGATGAGGAAGATGAGCTCGTCACCTCCGACAAATCCTCTTCCTCAAACAGTGAAACAGAGGGGATCTACTGAGGTGGTGAAGTAGGCGGATCCACGAGAGCTATTGCCACTATTGTTATTGCTGCTATGAGTGGAGGTGGGAAAGGATGTGCCATATAGAGAGGGATAGCAATGTAAGGGGCGGTAGGGTTAAATAGTGGGTGCATGAGTGGAATGGTAAAGTCTCTACGGAAAAAGAAATAAAGGCAGAACTAACATCTACCGGATATATATACAGAATCTAGGAATGGATCGAGGTGGATATGGAGGTTAGGGAACTCAATGAAGAGGATGCCTGTTGTTGCATTTGCCATGATCTGAGAATGATATGGAAATATACAGTAGGGTGAGAATTTAAAAAAATTCTCACTAGGAATTCTAATTCTACGCACATCTGTCATTGTCGTTATTTCCAATTGTTTCAATTTTTCTTAATTTCAAATGATACAATATAGCGGCAATATTCAGCTTAATTTGACTTGTAGAAAATATAATACGAAACAATATATATATCATGCAAACATAGTATGAAATAGTAACCATAGATAAACAGTAATATAACCTGAGAAATATACAGATAACTATGACTTTAACTTAGAAACTCATAAACAGAGCATATATATGTGAAATGAAAAAATGCATGTAGCCTTTGGAGATTTTCAACTCATGCAACTTATATTTTCCACTCTTGGTCCCTTGAGAGTCTTTGGCCATATTGTAACATCCCCACTTTTGTAAACAGAATATAATAGAAACTTAGAATTATTTCTCTTGGGCAGTGTGAGAATTTCTCAAGTAGCGTTATGCCATAACGACTTTCACACTCAGAATTATAGGGTAGTGTAACAATGCTGTTGAAAATACGGCACTGCCATATGTTAAAAATTAGGAAACAACAAAAGTGCCTCTGTAAACTTTTGTTAATTGCAGTGATGCCCAAAATTTTTAGAAATTATATTTTGACCCCAAAGAATTATTTCACAATAACCGTAGAACTTTTCATAAAATGACCTTTATATCCCCACATCGATAGAATTAGCAAAATGGGGTTTTAAATGAAGCAAAATCACATGGTGAAACCGTTCAAGTTTGAATCTCTGTCGATTAGGCCATGGAGGCAATCTGGTGTGAAATGATGTAGGATGCCCCTGGACTTGCTCAAAATTACGAAAATGTCATTAGCTATGGAAAATAGAAAATAGAAAAGCTCCAAATTTGCAAAAACGATTATTTCACGTTAACAAGCAATTTATTCGATCTTATTGACTAAGTAAGGTTAATTAAGAGTTAATTAAATGTTAATTAGAGGGATTAGGTTGAGGAACAATTAGAATAGAGATATAAAAATTCTCTTAGAGTCATTTAGTAAAGTTTTGTCGATTTGAAGAAAATCAGTGAAGATTCGGTATTTTAAACCGCCAGCACCGAACCAGTAGAATTTTCTATGGGAATCCCTCACTTAAGTGGCTGAAATTCAGCCATCCCTACCATACATGAGTAGCACCAAGTGTTGCTCAAGATAGTGGAAAAACTTTGCCTCACCTCTACCAGATTTTTATCATTTTCGCCTAGTTGTTCGGTTTTATCAACTACTTGAGATTAATTAGCATTTGATTAGATATTTACTTAGAGCCAATTAAGTATCATTTAGAGAAATTAGATATGAGGGAATTAGATTGATAGCATAGGAAACTTCATAGGATTTTTCCAAAATCGATTTACCGATTTAAAGGAAATCGGTAAGATTTCGGTACTTTAAACTGTCGGAATCGAACCAATAGAAATTATACTGTGAGAACCCTAGGATAGATGGCCAAGATTCAGCCAACACACCCTACAAGTGGCACCACAATCAGCCTTCAAGAAGGTAGCCAAATCAAATTGGAGAAGGAAAACACATCCACCAATCACATGTAATCTTGCTCCAAAAGTTTCCAATTATTTTCTTCTAACTCCCTTGATTATTTTTGGATTTTAAAACCTGCTGAAACCTCATTATTTCTCTTCTATCTCAACTCATCTTCACTCCATCTCCATCTACTGTTCAGTCTTCATCAAGATTCCTTCAATCCAAGGCACCAATCTAGCACAACAACAACTAGAAGAGGTAGGAATTTCAACTTTCTCCTTCTTTTCTTTGATTTGGGGCTGCCTAGAGTCCCTTGTTCATCCATGATTCTGATGTCGTGAGGGATGGAGATAATGAATTAAGGTTGGTTTAAGGTGTATATATGAGTTTGAATTGAAGACTAAATGGATAGATTTAATGAAAACATGAATTCAAGAAGAATACAAGAAGCTGGTAGGGCTTTCCCCTTAACGATCCGTACGGCGGAGTGTACGGCTCTGCCTACTGTAACATCCCGATTTCCGAGTTTGGCTTCGCCCTCAGGACTGATACATTCCGATTTCCGACTTCGTCTTTAAAACACAGATAAGAGTATTCTTTCCGAGTTCTGAGTTAATTTTTGCCCACTACTTTTGCCCAATTCGACTTCAGACGCATGGATTATTTCCAGCGACTTCCGAGTTTAACTTCGAGTCCAAACAACATGAACGCATTGATTCACTGCAGATCCGGCTTCATGTTCTTAAAGCAAATGTCCCCGACTTAGATCTCATAACTATGATCAAGTTTCGACAAGAAGATGCGAGTTCGACCTAAGACAACAAGGTTCAAAATAGTATGTGGTTTCCGATCTCGAAGTTATGGTTTAACACAATGGTGCAAATCTAGAACTCCAAGTTTAATATAACGAAGTTCCGACCTAGTGTTGAACTCAATGGGGATGGACACGAGTTCGGATCCTTGAGAATCGGTACCACGAGTTCGTGATTATCACGATTTAACAACCATTGGCATTTCTGGTTCAAATGGGGAGTTAGATTATAAGATTACACGATTACGAGTTCGACCTCCCAGACCTTGTTACAAGATTTCCTCAAGTCACACACAGATAGGACGAGTTACGACATACGACTTAAGCCCTAGTCTGAATTGGGGTACACGAGTTCCGACTTAAGGTGTAATGGGGCGAGATCCGATTCAGAGATAGAACAGGCGTATTCCATTTTTGGGACGACGTGGAGAGCAATTTAACACAAAGGGAGAACATGGCCGAACCTTGCCCACATGTAAATTTCATCCAATCAAAGCCACTTATTCTAACTACCACTTGGCTTTGTCTATATATATGCATCCTCCTCCTGCCTCTTCAGCTCATCATTCTTACGTTTGCTCACTTCAGCTCCTTCCTCTCTCAATCTACTCTCTCAAACCTCAAGCTTTGTCAAAGGCTTCCTTCACCTCAATTCAAATTCAGCAAGATCACACTCCAAAGAGGTAGGATTCTGCTCTATTCTTGAATTCCTCACATTATGATTGCATGAGATTTGTGCTATTCTTTATGTGTTTGATGAACTATTGGATGTATTGGATGAATTTATGATTGAATTAATATAAGACTTTGAGCCAGAATCATGATTAGAAGGAGAAGATTAGAAGGAATGGAGGAGTGAGATGCTGTCTTGGTGAGGGAGTCCACGGCAGTCCGTACGACGGAGTGTACGGCGCCGCCTACGATCGGTCAAATCCGATGAAACCATTTTTTAGATAAAGGTAGACATTCAGGGCTTTCCATAGATATATCATATAAGGTTATTGGATTAGTATTGAGGGAGATACGAATTTTTGAAGTTTGACCTAGGGTTCAGGATCTTCATCCGGGCAGGGTGACATGAGGAGGGTATAACTCACCCTATACAACTCCAAATCGAGTGAAACCAATTTTGTTAGAAAGCTTACACACAGGGGAACACCCCAATATAAGATTCCGAGTTTGTTATGGTCCCAATTGTTCCCAGTGATTCGAGGAAGTTGTCCTATGTCTAATCTAGACCAAAACAGGGTAGTTCAGGAAGGCCAAATTTCAGGACTTATATCTCGAGATGTACTTAAGCAAATGGAGTGAAACTTGTGGCAAATGAAAGGTTGTCCTGTTAGCTTTGATATGAGACCAATTTCGTAAGATTTGAGCTTAGTTTCGATTTTTAGTGAATTTATATTCCCAGGAGTGTAATTCGGGCTAGTGACTGAACAAGCTGAAGTAAAAGCTGGATATCTTGATTTATATAAATCAGAAAGGCATGGGACCAAAAAGGTTAGAAAGTAGACATATAGGGCTATGACATATCCAAATTTCAGCTTTAAATGAGTTGAATAGAGATAAAGGTGGATTATACAAGATTCGGGCAGAACCGAATAGAATTGGCAGAATGGCCAAAATGATAATTTTACAAGTGTTAGTGGAACATATAAGGTTTGAATTGAGGATTGCCACTTGACATTGTTATATGTGTTAAGTTGATTATGTTGCTTTGACTAATTTATCCGTGAAATGCTATGACTATTCATGGGGAAACGGACCTGATTCATTATGCCTGTTCAGCGAAGTCTAAGAAGTCATGAATGTTTAAATGTAAGGATGGATTGAAATATAAAGGGGTATATAGAAATCCTATATTTAAGAATGACATAATTATGTTATGAGGTATATGAGAGTAAGTGATGTAGCATATGTATGACTATGCTTGAATATGTTTGAGAATGAAAGAATGTGAAAGTATAGAATGTGAATGCCTTGACTGGAGGCGATTATTTGAAATCCTCCTAGCGAAGGCGCTAAATGATAAAGATGTGAATCCCTTCATTTGGAGGCGCTTGCACTTGAATCCTCTTGTGAAGAAGCATTATGATGAGATCCCTCTACCTCGGGAGGCACGTGGTCGGATGAGATCCCTCTATGTTGAAGGCACGTGGTCATGAGATCCTCTATGTTTGAAGGCACGTGGTCGTAACCTATCCCTCAATTTTGAGGCACGTGACCGCAGTCGATCCCTTGACTAGAGGCACGTGACTAATCGATCCCTTCAGCTGTAGAGGCACGTGACGAATCGATCCCTCCAAGACTAGAGGCACGTGAATCCCCTTGTGGGTGAGTCGGTGTGACGGCGGTCCACGGGTGATCTGACGAGCTCACTCCAAGGCACCAAGGCAAAATGCACTAGGGGCGGCGATGCATGCAACGCCTGGGTGTGCCAAGTAAAAGACTAAAGACTAAAGATTACATATGCACCCCAATCACATGAGGCATGGCATTGACCCACTAGTGTGAGATGGTAGGACTTACATGAGGCATGGCATGACCCGGCTAGTGTAAGTACCAAATGAGATCCCATCTTCCTAAGGAACGTGACATGGCGATCACGCTCGATGGGGGTATGACATGGCGATCATACTCACACTGAATATGGTATGATGCTGCACTTGAGGACTAGCGATACCTAATCACCAAGTGTAGACAGATCCAAGATCTCTAGGGACTAGCACATGTAATGCCTAGGTGTGTCAATGAAAGAAAAGTAAAAACTTTATGTATATGTATGAATTCTAGTGCAAGTTAAGTGAGATATAGATGTGATATTCCCATTAGACTAATGCTATATGTGTTTTATATGTTGAACTTATTATCCAGGGTATTATTCATGAATTAATCTTGTGTACATTTCCCAAAGAACAGTGTATGATTAAAATGAACTTTGCTTTGAAAAGATATTTTTCGAAATGTAAAATTTAACAACAGCAAGATGTTCTTATTTTTTAAAAATAAACCAAAGCAAATAGAGCGACCATGATTGACACTATGTATGAAAATTAGAGAATCCTACTGAATTTTATAATTCTCCTCCCTATTTCCATGTTGCTCTCCAGATAATTGTAGAAGTTTCAAGAACGGCTAAAGTTCTTTGTCGAGACAAAGGTTAAGCTTCAGTAACAAAGCTAAAGCTCTAGTAATGTAGTACTATGACTTAAGCATAGTACTGTGCTTAGGAGGGTGTTACACCTACAGCCGTTTAAATTTGATGAATCCATTTTTATATGAAACTAGATATTTAGGGCTTTTCATACATATAAAATATAAGGCATTGGATTAGTGTAGAAGTAGTTATAAATTTTTGAAGTTTGACCTAGAAATCTAGATTCTCATCTAGGCAGTATGAGTTGAGAGGGGTGTAACTCACCCCACACAACTCTAAATTGAGTAAAAGTAATGTTGTTTGAAAGCTAACATGTAAGGAAATATCCCATAAAAATTTCAGAGTCAGATTCGTGGTCATTTGTTCCTAACACATCAATGAAGTTGGCTTAAGTTTAAACCCAGATGAAACAGGGTAATCTAGTAGGGTCAAGTCATGGGGCTTATATCTCAAAATATACTCATCCAAATAATATGCAACTTCTTTCATTTGAACGATTGTTCTGTTAGATTTACATTGATGTAAATTTTGTATAATTTCACCTAGATTTCTATTTTTAGTGAATTTTTACTTATAAGGGTACACTTCTAGCTAAGTATAGGGTAGTCTAAGGTAAAATACTAATAACTTGAGTTATATAAATCAAAATGAGATAGAACCAAAACGGTTGGAAATTAGACCATAAAGCTATGACATATCCAAAATTCAGGTCTAAATGAGTTGAATAGGAGTAAAGGTGGACTTTACAAAATTTGGGCAGAAGAGGGTAGAGTGAGCAGAAAACTCTGTTGATATTCCCATTGATTTTGACATACCATATGATTAATAATATTGCTGTAACTTGATGTTTTACATTGAATTGCATACTTAATTGATTATATTGATAGCCTGGCACTATTCACGGGAAATCGGACTCGATCGGTTATACTGCCAAATTTTCGGCAGAAATTTATGAAAACTTATACTATGGATGATTATGCTTTGAATATATTTGCATTTACATGTCATGTTCATGTACGTCATACATACAATCATAATTAGAATATGATGTGAGAAGTAAGGTATGAGACATATCCATGAATGCACAAAGCATCTGCATGCATGATAAGATATGAAAAGGAAAAGATAATAAGAACTTGCAAGATGGACGTACCAAGCTACCATGTGAGGCATGGCATAGACCCAGCTAGCGTGGGCTAGAGCGATATTGTCTAAGACTTGGTCCAGCCCTCAACCAGATTTAAGGGGAATAGACCGGTGTGAGGGTCAGGGAAAGTAAACCTGTCACTCATGTATAGATACGAGCTCAGACCTGAAAAGCAAGCTATTACACAAGGGTGAAAGAGGCCATTCACCTCCAGAGGACCAAGTATAGAAAAGAGCAAGATCAAGTTGCAAGTTAAAGAAAGAGATGAATTATGTCAAGTGCACTTGCATACAATCAAGTACAAACATTTATATGTGCATTTCTAATTATCTCATTATGTCTTGATGTTATTATGATTCTTACTTAAGTATATTTCACTATTCATGTTTCTATATCTATCATATAATATGTCAAGTGGTTGTTAAAATATAACCCGCTTCGAGAAAGATGTTTTCAACTTAAAATTGAACCACTGCTTGCGTATATGTGCTCACATTTTCATAAGAAACCGAAGCAGCTGGAATGTTTATGATGGCATTATATGAGTAATAGTTCGAGTTTACCTACTGAGAACCTTAGGTTCTCACTGCCTGCTTGTATATTTTTCTTTTCCGTAAACATTCTAGCAGCCAAGTTGGAAATCAAGCATGAAGCAGAGTACTGGAACATTTACTGATCAAGACTCGGGCGCAAACCAGACCAAGAAGCTTTTGAAGCTAGCTAACAACTAGTCGGAAGCAAATGTTGTGTATTATGTTAGTCACAATTTCCTTTAAATTGTAATTGTTCTATTCTCTATGTATCAAAGATGATGAAGTTTATGAACTATAAGTCAGTAATAAAGTGTGCAGTTAAAGGGCCATATATTATATTTTTTATATTTTATAGCTTTCTTAGCACAGTGACACCCTTTTAATATAACTCCGTGACTCGAGCATGGCTTATATAATAAAGGGTGTTACACATATACTCCTGGGTAATAGTCTGCTTTTCAAGACCGAGCTTGTTCCTATATAGGACTATCGGGTTTACTTTCCCCGACTTTCTTACTAATCTATTCTCCTTAAACTTATTTAGGGGCTGGCCCAAAAAATATGGAATGCTTTAATAATCTTCATAAGTAAACATGCATATCTAATTTATCAGAAATGTTTCATACACATTTGAATGTCTTGCTTAGTGTAATAAATTATCTGCAGGAATTTTGGTAGTATAACAGATCAAGTCCACTTCCTCATGAATAGTACTAGGCTACCAGTAAAACCAATCAAGCAAAAAGATCAACATACAGTAGCAAATCTATAACAATAATATCAAATATGTAGTGTGCTAACATCAATAAAGTTTTCTACCTATTATACTCAATTCTGCCCGATTTTGTGAAATTCACCATTATTTTTATTCAACTCATTTAGACCTAAATTTTGGATATGCTATAGTTCTATATGTCTAGTTTCTAATCCTTTTAGTCCTATCTCATTTTGACTGGTGTAACTGAAGTTATTTGAATTTTACCTCAGTCTATCCTACTCTTGGCCCGAATTGCATCCTTAGAAGTAGAAAATCACCAAAAATAGAAACCTAGGTTAAATCATACAAAAATTATACCAAATTAAAGCTAATAGAACAAAATTTTATTTGAAAGAAGTTGCATCTCATTTGCATAAGTATAACTTGAGATATAAGTCCTATAAGTTGACCCTTTTGAAATGCTCTGTTCTAGTCCAGTTTGAAATTAAGGCAAATTCATTGATTTATAGGGAACAATTGGGAATAAATCTAACTCTGAAATTTTTATGGAATGTTTATCTATATGTCAGCTTTCAAACAACACTAGTGGCACTCAATTTGGAGTTTTTTAGTATGAGTTACACCCTTCTCAACTCATACTACTTAAAAAAGGACCCATAATTTCAGGCTAAATTTCAAAAATTCATAACTAATTCTATACTAATCCAATGGCTTATATTTGATATGGTTGGAAAGCCTAAATGTCTAGTTTCATATAAAAATACATACATTAGTTATGGCTGGATTTTTGTCCGTACACGTCGGACGTACGGACGCCATAGGGTTTTCACTCAACAGCCCCTTGCTTCTTTCTATTTTCAAGTTCTTCCATTTCAACTTCAATCCTAATCATATCATACATACAAAATCAACCCTAACTCTTCATCTCTACTCAAGATAACATCAGAATCATGAGAAAATGAGGAGTTCCAATCAACCCTAATGAAAAAAAAAAAAAAAAAAACAAGAAGATAAGTTGAATTCCTATCTTTTCTAAGTGTGATTCTTGCTAGATTTGTGTTTTGAATTGAAGAAATCTTGATGTAACTTGAAGAGTTGATAGAGATGGAGTGAAGATGAGTTGAGATGGAAGAAAAATGATGAGGGATCAACAGCTTATAGTGGCCGAAATTGTCCAATGGAGAAGGAAGGAAATAATTGAAAACTTTTAAAGGAAGTCAACATGTGATTGGTGGATTTGTGTTAACATTTCAACTTGATGTGGCTGCCTTTTTTGGGGCTAATTGTGGCGGCACATGCAAGGGTATGATGGCTGAATCTTGGCCATCCATTCTAGGGTTCTCACAGTATAATTTCTATTAGTTCGGTTCTAATAGTTTAAAATACTGAAATCTTATCAATTTCCTTTAAATCGATAAAACGGTTTTGGAAAAAAATCCTATGAGATTTCCTATGTTTCTAATCTAATTCCCTAAATTCTAATCTTTCTAAATGATACTTAATTGGCTTTAAGTAAATACTAAGTCGAAATTATTCGATAAAAACCGAACAACTTGGTTTAAAATGATAAGATTTTTCGAATGTTACATGTAGTTTTAGGTTAATTATTTTTGTGTTGTTTGATCTTAATACCAACCAAGTTTTTTTGTCTAGAAATAAGATTATTTTAATGAGCTTTTGTTTCCTTTTTGCTAGAATAATTCATCTAATTTGATATTAATATGGCATATTTTAATGTATTGCATGTTCCACCATCTATCACACCCACTTTTGATGATTTTTCTTTTTAATCACACTTCCTTCACACACCAATTGCTAGCAATTATGTCACTAATCCTATATATCATAGCACTCACTTACAATTCTGATCATTTGCAACATACAAATTATTACTGAAACTAACATCCACTACTAGAAATTTCAAATTTAGAGACAGAAAAAATCCATCTCTCAATTATAAAAATTCTGTCACTAAACAATTTAATGATGGAATTTGATATGGAAATGCATCCATTGCTAAAAATAGGATCGCTAATTTTTAGCAAGATATTTTTGTCATTTGTCTCTAATTAAAGATGGAATGTTTTTATCTTTAAATTTATATCTTCTATCGCTAATATGTGACTAAATTTGGTCGCATTTCTAAAAAGAAAATCGTCAATGACGGAATAATTCTGTCACTAAATAGAAAAATTCTGTTTCTAATTAGCGATGGAAACAATTCCTTCTCTAGTTCAGCGATGGAATTATTTCGTCTCTAATTTAGATTTAGAGATAGAAAAATTCTATCTCTAAATTAGAAAAATATGCCCTAAATTTGGAAACGGAATATACCAAAAGTGATCTGTCCCTGAATTTGTCGCTTATTCACATTGACTTATCAAAAATGATTATTTGACCTATTAGAGACAAATTTAGCATCAGAATATTTTAAAGACAGAAAATTTCTATCTCTAATTCCATCACTAAATCTTTAATATACAACGTGGTCTCTAATTTTTATTTTCCATTTCTAATTTCGTTTTTATTAGAGATAGAATTATTTCCACCTCTAATTCAAATTTTTCTAGTTGTGATCTCTACTGAAAATACTACTAATTCTTGTTTTTTAAATATCGACTTACACACACTAATTCCTCTCATTACACTTGACATTCTCCATCACAGCTTGCACACATTTACCCTCCATACCTCTTAATCACTCTGACACAGTCACGCACCCTACAATTGCCACTAATACCTTACCTACACTAAGGAGATATGTAAGGGAAAAAAAGGCTCTTACATATTTGCAAGACTGCTATTATTCCTTTGACACTTCATCTACAGATCCACCATCCTTTTCTCAAAAGTATCCTCTCACCAACTATTTACTTCTTTATCTCCTTAGCATAACGCTTCTCCTTAGCCATCAACACCAATCCCGAACCTTCTACATACCAAGAGGATATTGTACATGACTATTGGAGGCAAGCCATCAATGCTAGGTTGCTTCCTCTCGAACAAAATAGAACATCGGAATTCACACAACCTCCTCCAGGGAAAAAGGCCATTGGTTGCAAATGGATGTTCAAGGTGAAATTTAAAGCTGCAGGCATCATAAATCCTCATATAGGTTAAAATGGGCCGGCCATTAGCGGAATGCCAAGTTGATAGTAGTTTTGGTATCCACCAGATTTGTCCAATCTAAATATGATTATTCCCTCTTTACTGAGAGGGTTTACTGCCATAGTCTATGTTGATGATCGTGTACTTGTCGAGGATGATTTGGATGAGAACAATTGTGTTAAAAGGCTACTAGATGACACATGCTACATAAAAGATCTAGGTAACCTAAAATACTTTCTTGGAATGAAGATTGCACATTCTAAGGATGTATTTGCCTTGTATGAGTGGAAATATACCCTTGACCTCCTTCAGGACACAAGCATGCTTAGTGCCAAAACTACCTCTTCACCAATGCATTACACCTTCAAGTTGTCTAAAGACTTAGGTGTTGCTTTGTTTAATTCTTCCTCTTACCAAAGATAATTAACTGGGAAGCTATATTGTACTTATCTAACACCAGACCTGACATTCCATATTCAATGAATAAACTCAGTTAGTTCCATGATGCTCCTACTGCTCTTCATGAAAAGGCTACTTCTCTTGTCCTTGGATACTTAAAGGGCGCGCTAGCCATTAATTAGTATCTTCTTTTAAGTAAAGTCTTATTCTAGGGTTTTAGTGATTCTGATTGCAGTACAAGTCCAAACACCTGTCGATCACTTACTGGCTTTTGTTTCTTTCTTGGAACCTTTTTTAGTTTCATGGAAGAGTAAAGAGCAACCTACCGCAGCAAATTCATCCTTAAAGGCAGAATATCGGGTGCCTGCACGCACCACTTGTGAAGAGTTGTGGCTTCTCTAATTGTTGTAGGATTTTCATATTCCTCATCGTAGTCTCATGACCATACTTTGTGACATTCTATCTGCAATTCACGTATCCACCAATCCCATCTTTCATGAACTTGCTAAGCACATAAAAATAGATTGTCACATTGTTCGTGACAAACTACAATCCTGTCTCAACAAAGTTACAGATAGCAAATATCTTGATAAAGCTACTTTCCATGAGACCATTTGCTACTTTTAAATCCAAGCTAGGCATAAAGAGCCCTCATGGTCCAGCTTACAGGGGGTGTTACCGGGTACAAAGAATTTAGATGTGGAAGCAAATTAGTTAGCATTTTGGTTAGAATTAGTTACTGGATAGTTAGGATTAGTTAGAGCTAACTAAGTTATTTAACATGTGATCTAATTTGTTTTGGTGAAATCGACACTTGTATATAAACTCAGATTTACAATTTCATATCAATGTACTCAATTCAGTTTCACTTAGCATCATTTTCCCTCTTTGATTCGTCTGTGAAATCTCTCTGCATGAGTTCTTCTTTCCTTTCAAAGGAAGCTTCATTTTTGTGACAGGTATCGAGTAATCGGATTTAGATTATAATACTCAACATCCGAAACTATCATGACCGGGTTTGGCTGGATTATATCCTGATCGAATCTGATGTCCCAAACCAATTTAATTAGTTCAATTTAATTTTTAGGTTCAATGGGTAAATCCAAACCAACTTACACCCTAACGTTGAGGACAGAAACTTGGACTAAGTAATTCAAGTAGATGTTTTGCATGTTGTATTAAACATGATATAATAAGCTAATCAAATGCATTATGACTTTATCAATTATGTGGAATGTATAATATATTGTATAACTTTACCTATTAAATCCTTTTTATACATCAAAATAATAGATAACTTAATCAAGTTTAGGGAGATAGGTTTAGGCCTTATTAGCTTCTCAATATAACAGGTCTCTTTCTTTGATTTTTCTATATTTTATTTAAAAAATAATTATTACACAAAAAGTAATGAAAATTATATAACTAAACAAAAATATTATTTTTGATAAAAATATTTAATAATAAGTAAAATTTTGGTAAATAATATTCAATATGAAATCAACTTACTGTTTTCAATACATTAGTGTGATTTGAATGTATGACATCATATATATTACCCAAGTTCTTCATCACTTGCTCACTCCTAGTGATTTATATAAAACATACTATTTAGAATAATATGAAAAGTATCGGTACTATACACATACAAGGGATTCACCAAAATAACTTCTTTTCGGTATCTCCTCCCTCTATTAAAATATTTTTTCAGGTCCGATCCATAACTATATACACTATAGTATTTATAAAAGAAAAAGTATTTAAAAAAGTATACAATTAAAAGAAAAGGAAAGGATAGAACTCCTCAACTACACCTTTGTACGTCGCACACTTAAATGCCAGATGTACACTCACACTTCTTTATGAAGAAGCAACTACCCCTCTCTTTGAGTGTTTGAAAAAAATGTTTGGTTTTTTTTTTTTGACCGAAAATCATTTTGTTTCAAAACTTATTTATAATTTTTATATATTAATAGTTTAAAATAATATATATTATAGTTGAATAAAAATAAAAATTTTAATAGTATTTTTATTAAAAAATATAAAAATATTTTATATTTTTAATACATAAAAATTAATCTCAAATTATAATAATATCTAAAAAAAATGAAAAAGACAACTTGACTACCACGACAGCGCCAGTCAAGCCCCTAGTATAAATAAATAATATTTAATATAAAATATAATTATATATCAAAAACATAAAAATATTTAAAATAATTATAGTTAACATATAAATATTATAAATACAATATTTATTTTTAAATTTAAATTTAAATCATTAATAAAAGATATTACTTTAATTCAATTTTCTTTTATTTTTACATATTATGAAATATTAAAATATATAATTGATAGCCAATTAATGAAATTAGCTTTGACAAATATACCGGACCATAAGTAATAAAAATGAATACAGCGTTGTCGTTCCCTTTAGAACAAAAACTAATTATAATTCAATTGTAACATGTTATTCAAGCAAACACGAATGAGAGGAATTAGAAATTAAAATAGTGCAGAAAATATAACCAAATGAAAATATGTATAAGCAATGAGTAAAAAGCAAGTGTTAGTGGTTGATTTGATCTAAGTTCCCTATATTAAACTAATTTCTTGACAATATTATTATTGGTCAAATTACTCAAAACTAATAATCAAAGATTAATCCTTTGGTACTAGGACCTTCTTAAGATAAATTAAATAGTTTAATCCCTTAAACTATTCTAAACTTATCTTAAAAGTGAAGAATAGGATTCAAAAAGACTGCACAAGTGAATACTTATATTCCTTGCTACTCTAACCTATAATAATTTTTAGATTGACTTATTTTATGGAGTGAAATTTCTTTTGATATCACAAAACCATACATTAGTTAATAGATGATCAAGCCAAAAATAGCATTAGAACACTAGAAGTTAAGCAATCTATTGAAAAGAGAGTTAAGATAATAAAAGGAATACAAAACCAGTTTCTTAAGACTACATCTCACTAATAGCAAGCCATAAAAGCAAATGATAAACCTCAAAGTCATGTGCTTTGGCAAAGGCATGTGATACCTTGGAGGTGGAATCTTGATCCCTCAAGTCTTCCTCTCTTTGACAATCACAATGCTTTTAGAAAACCACAAAAATCTTAGTCTATATATCTCTCTCTAATAATGGATTATCACCCTCAAAAAGTTACAAATAATTATAAAAACAGAAAAATTGATCCAACCCACAACATTGCCAATGCCATGGCATCAGTTCCAGCGCCATAGTGCTGGCGGGCAAGTATAAGAGAATCCCAAGATTTCTCGTTATTTCAGATCTTCAACTCAAATCTTTTATCTTGATCCTTTTCAAATATGATTTCAATCTTCCTCATATCTTCCTTTTTGCATTTTCAATCTTCAAAACATTATCGTAATAATTATCTTGATCTTCCATAACTATTGGTGCTATAATTTACTCTACTATCAAACAAATCTAACGAGAATATTTGCCTATTAAATTCAAAATAAATTAATTCTCACGAAAGGCACCAACAAGGCAACAATCAAGATTTATTAAAATAATTCAAGGAAATTATCATAATAAGAATAAATTTAGAAAAATTAACGTACAAATATGGAATAAAAATAGTGTATATATTTTCTCAAGTTCATCAACCAAAAAAAAAAAAAAAAACATGTATTGGTAGATATTACCAATGAATATTTACTTCCATCGGTTAAAATATCCATCAGTAATTAATTAATTTTCGTTAATAAATAATTGGGGAAATTTGTCAATATTTTTGTTGTTCTGAAACATAATAATGACGGGTGCCATAAAATATTACCAATGGAGAAATGCAACAACAAAATTACCAAAATAAAACAATAACCATTTCTATCGACGGAAATTCCATTGGAAAATATGATAAAGAGTTGTTATTTAAAGTATTAATATTTTAATTACTGATGGATAATCCGTCAATAAAAATAAAAATTATTTTCTTAATGTTAACATCCTTTTTAAGCAATTAATTAAAATTGCTTATGTTACATACTAAAATTACTTTTTGTTAATTATTTGGACATTTATAGAAATAAAAATATAACAATTATCATAAAAAATTGAACTAAAATGGTCAAATTATTTTATGATATGAAAATTCAAAATCAATACACAAAATGCTCAAATAATATACAAAATCAAAATCAAAATTAATGATACTCATTTTCCATATCCGAGATGCCCTTGTCATCATCGTGATCATGCAAATCCTAAGGCAGTTAGTGGAGGAGGTGGACATGGAAGTGATGAACCACTAGCCCACATGTGCTTAAAGCATGTGTACATTGTGGTCATCCTCTACCCCATGCTCTCCTTTTACTTCTTCCAAGTAGCTTTCTTCTACCAATGGCGCTAGTCTTGCTCCTCAAGCCTTTTCTAAAGCTTCTTGTTCAAAGCATGGACATGGGTGCAAATGACATCATCGACATACCTCAAGCCCCGTAGTCGAGCCTCCGACCATAGAGGCTAGGGACAAACTGTAACACCCTCCCGAGTATGGTACTATGCTTAAGTCATAGTACCTCACCTAGGAGTTGTTACTGTCACTTAATCGAACCTTGCCTGACAGCAACCTTCGGCCACCTTCAATCTTGCTAGTCAACTCCGCCTCGGAGGACCTTCTTCGAAAATGCTGAACTATCTGGAGATAACACGGAAATAAACATAGGAGTGAGAATTATAAATTCTCAGTAGGAGTTATTAAACTAACATAAACTGTGTCATCGTTGTTATCTCCAGTTCGCTTCGGTTTATTATGAAAAGGGTGAACATGCTATACAGACTGTTCAATTTTATAGTTCAAAAATATACTTTCCGAAGCAAAGTTCATTTTACTCATACACTTGGTAATTTGGGAGAGTCCATACGAAACAAATTTCATGAATTATATTAGGAGTAGTAACTGAAACATAATAAAATACAATAGTATCAATATACTGGGGATATAACATCTGCACATAACTTTACTTGTACTTAAATTCATGCATATATATAAAGTTTACTTTTCTTTCTTTTGCTTCCTTTTCATCATAAAATCTTTACATGCCATATCCCAGAGTATGATCGCCATGTCATACCCCATCAGGGTGTGATCGCCATGTCACGTTCCTTAGGAATATGGGACCTTCATTCGGCACTTACACTAGCTGGGTCATGCCATGCCTCATGTAAGCGGGGTACTTGCATATGCTTTAATCTTTAGTCTTGAGTCTTTAGTCTTTAGCCTTTACTGCCCTTGGGTAGCCTGGCCTTGGAGTGAGCTCGTTAGCTCGACTCATGACCGTCGTCACACCGACTCACCCACAAGGGGACCCACTGCCTCTAGATTGGAGGGAATCAATGTGCAACTGCCTCCAACATAAAGGGACCCAAGTTTTAGCTACCTTCACAAGGAAGGACCCAATGTGCAACTACCTCCGAGTGAAGGGACCCACATCTTTTATCTTTTAACTGCCTTCACCTGGAGGGACCCAAATAACTGCCTCCAAGTGAAGGAATCTCATATTTAGTATACTTATGTCTTTTCATTCTCATGCATAATCAAGCATAGACATCCTGAATACAATCATACACATGCTTCGTCATTTACTCTTATATATCCTTGCATATAAATTTCATATTCATAGCTTAAAATTCCATAACATGAGCTATTATAACTTCATATAATTCTGCCGAAAATTCGGCAGCACAACGGAACGTGTCCGCTTCCCCATGAATAGTGCCAGTACTCACTATACTAGCTCATCAAAGCCATCATGACATTTCATTCATAATTCAACATAGTTCATTCATATTTCAAATATCAATTCATAGCACCATTATTGAAATTGAAACATGGTTGCTGTCTCAATACTTACATTCAACCCGGTTCTTGTAAATCAGGCCATAATTGCTATTTAACTCGTTTGGAGCTCAATTTTGGGTATGTTGTAGCCTTATGTGTAACCCTTTTGGTCCCATCTCATTTTGATATCTACAGCTTGAGATATTTATGTTTTATCCTGGCCTGCCCAGTTGCTAGCCAGAATCAGGCAACTAAAAGTAAAAATCTACCATAAATCGAAAACTGGCTCAAATTATACGAAACTGGACTCATATTAAAGCTAAAAGAACAAAGTTTCCTTTACAACAAGTTTCACTCAATTTGGATTAGTATGGCTCGAGTTACAAGCCCCGAATTCGGACCTTCCTACACTACCCTATTTTAGCCTGGTGTGGACATAGGGTAAATTACGTGGAACACTGGGAGCAACTGGGACCTTATCAAATTCTGAAATTTTTATGGGACATTCTCATATGTGTAAGATTTCTAAAAAAGTTAGTTTCACTCATTTTCAAGTAGTACAGGTCGAGTTCTACCCTAAACAACCTGATCTGCTCAGAGCCAGAATCAAAACCCTAGGTCGAAATTCAAAAATTCATAACTCCCTCAGCTCTAATCCAAAAGCCTTATATGATATATCTATGGAAAGCCCTAGATGTCTAGTTTCATATAAAAATAGTTCCAGCCAATTTAATCGGCTGTAGGCGGAGCCGTACACTCCGCCGTACGGACTGCCGAGGGGTTTTGGTTCTCCAGCCCCTCAGCTCTTCTTATTTCTATTCTCTCTTGCTTCAAATTCGATTTTAACCAAAGCAACAACCCAAAGCCAACCACATATCATCATAATCCTCCATTTAACACATCAAGAATCATAAAAATAATCTAAGCTCAGCCAGCCAAATATCACAAATCTGATGCAATTAATAAACTCCTACCTTTGATCCAAGTGTTTGTGCTGGATTCTTGAAGCTTGGATGAATAAGGCTGGAATTGGCTTGAGTTTTTGGGTGTGTGAGGAAGAGAGAAAGAGAGCTGAAAGGAGAAGAGAAGAGTGGCGTAAAAGGGGTCTGAATGGGTGCTAAAAAGAGAGGAAAAATTCTGATTATATGAGTGGTTGTTATTGATTTGCTTTGGCTTTTGATTGGCTTAGAATCTAAGGCTGAAATTCAGCCAGCCTTCTTCACTTTCTATGGCCTTCTTTGCGCCATTTTGAGGGACTAAGTGGCTGAGTTCTCAGCCACTTAAAGTAGGGTTAATGGGTGAAATTCTACTGGTTCAGTTCCGACAGTTTAAAATACCGAAATTCTACCGATTTTCCTTAAATCGGTAAAATGGTTTTGAGGTTTACTACGTTTCTAATTTAATTTTTTCCAATTCAAATCTCTCTAATTAATATCTCATTAACTCCTAATTAACCTTTAATTAGTTTCTGATTAATCTTAAAGATTTAACAAAATTGAATAAATCGATTAACGGCGTAAATTAGTCGTTTTACCAATTTGGGGCTATTTTGTTTTCTGTTTTTCGTGGCTAATGGCATTTTCGTAATTATGGATAAGTCTAGGGGTATCCCATGTCATTTCATATATGGATACCTCCGTGGCTCAATCGGCCGAGTTTTAGGTTTCTACGTTTTTGCTACGTGGTTCTGCTTCGTTTAAAACCTTATTTTACTAATCCTATTGATATCGGGACTTAAATGTCATTTTCGAAAATGTTCAGGGGCAAGGCTATAATTAATATATAAGGATCTAGAGGTCATTTTTTAAAAAGTTTAGGGGCAAGATTATGAATAATAAAAGTTTATTTTAATTATTTCCTATTACGTTATATGGGGATGTTACACAAACTATCATTATAGTAAGTCTATTGTAAATGTGTAAGGATTGCCTACTATCTATGCCCATATATTTTCCCTATTAGCTAGTAGGCAATTGGTAGCTGTCCCACCTTTGTGCTCAACCTCCTCGAGCCACTGTAAATATTTGTTCTACAATTCAATGAAACAAATTATACTTACAAAATAGTATATGTAACAAGAATTAATGAAAATCAAAGTTCAGAACTTACATATGTGGCTCAGAGCAAGCAGCAACCCACTACACTTTGCCATGCTTCCACATATGGGTCACCTTGAATTGCCCTCTGAGTAGAGATTCTATTCAGCTTCTTCAACTACATTTCAGATTAAATTCACATGATCATACATAATTAATACAAAAAAATGAACAAGTAAAATTAAGTTCAATTGAACTTATTTACCATCGGCGCCCTAATTCCCTCGATGGTAGTGGAGCCATCATTGTGGAGTGAGCCAACCCTAGCTAAGGCTTTGTTAGCCTTGGCCTTCACCTGCTTGTTCTTGAATGACTTTGACACCTAATAATCCTGTAGTACCCAACAGTGAGTGTCTGTTTTCTAACGTGTGCTAGCCATCACCCGCAGATATCACGGTACAACTCCCTCAATCGCTTAGCCTTCATCTTCCAAACCTTCTTGATAAAAGTGAGATATAATTTAATAAGAAATCACAATTTAACATTGATATTGAATTGAAACTTGAAATTACTTGGTAGGTCTTCCCATCGTATCTCAAGTGGACAAGCCCCCTAGTGGAAGCCTATGATTACCCCAATGAGCCAGATCCACTGACGCCCACCTACAAGTAAGGTAGGGATAGGCTAGAAGCAACAATGGTGTAGGTTGTGGCATCATGGGTTCAAGTGGTGGTGGTCGAGGAGTAGGCAAAGATGGCTGAGTAAAGGACTTACATACCCAGGGTTCGGTATCATGATGAATAACCGGGTATATGAGTGAAGTGGCAGCAATGGACAAGGCATATGACTAGGCTACTGATGTGGTGGTGGTGGAGTAGTGGGGCTAGAGGTGGAAGGAGTGGTGGTGCTGGAGAGCTGTACAGTGGAGCGAGGAGGTTGACATCCTTCTTGGTTCAACTTTTACCTCTACCAAAACCACCTTTGGCTATATATAACTCAATTTGCAAAGACTAAAAATACAACATGTATATTAACTTTATGAAGACATAATAAACTTAGCATCTCATTTAATTTAAAAGTCGAGGATTTTCTTCATCACAAATTCCTCTTCTTCATCCTTATTGCTACTATCCCTTTTAGCACCCTCAATTATTGTCACAAAACGTTGGCTCAAAAGTTCAATTTTTCTAAACATACATCGCATCTAAATAATGACAAACCAAGTTATTGTTCCAATAAGCTGTTCCTAGAATATATTTCTTTTCGTCCAATTGTGCTCTACTTCATAACCTGGCAATCTTACGGATCTCCCCACTTCTGTTATCCTAGAAAGACACCTAACCCTTTTCCAAATTTGGTGACTAGTTAGTGTAACTGTAGGCTCCTAATCCCCTCTACTATATTTTTAAAATCCAGACCTGCCATGCCTATATGCATACTGAACATCTAAGAACCTTCTATGACAATCAAATTATGAATTCTTTCCTCCATACTTTAAAGTGAATGCCTTTATATCCTCTATACAAATTTGGTATGCCAATTCTCCTTGTGTTGTCCATCTAGACAACATCCCACAAGCTAAAAAGTTATTGATAGTCTATATTGATGCTGCCCTCAACATGAAATTCCGCTTTATTGAAATGTCATAAGTAAATACATCTGAACACCACAAACTCATTTAATTAATTAATCAATGACTAAAGATAGACATCAATCTTGGCTTTGGTATTATTAAGATTAGAGATTATAAAAGTTCAAAACAAATAAAGATCTTTCATGCACATTCCATGCAAAAAGTTATAGGGCATAAGAACCATAAGCTAACAAGAATAGAGTTTACTAAATTAATTATTCAGAGTAAATCCATTAGCCCAACTCTTAACCTAATATTTCGGGGATCAAATGCGAAATCATGATAGGTTTAATCAAAATGTTGCCAAGCTTCACCATGAGAAGGATAATTCATTACACTGTCATTTTGCTTATTCCCACTATGCCATCTAATATGAGGTGCTAAGCTCATTGATGTATACAACCTTTTAACTCAAGAGATGAGGGACAAATAGTGCATTCTTTTACTTTTCACTTCTCCTTCTCTTCAGCTTAAACCTAGAGGTTACATAGAGTTTGCAATGAATTAGGATAGTATCATCTTTGTAATAAAATATACACCCTTTCACACAACAATCAATCTTTTTTGCTTTCAATCCAATTTTAGAAACTAATTTTTTAGCTTGATAATAATCCTTTGAAATGGAGTTAGGTTGTGAGCTAAGGTCATTAATTGATGATGCCCACTGTCGCCACTAGGTTCATGATGACATGGCGAAATAGAGATATTTTTAGATTTATTAACTAGAAAAATCAATAGAGTTGCCACCAATTTTATTTGAATTAGGAAAAAAAATTAGAAAAATCTTTTTTTTATTTAGGAACACTGGTCTTGTGAGAAAATGAGTTTGAATTTGGGAGCCAATTATGGACAGAGAAGGGCAAAAACATAATTTTGTAGAACTCCTAATACACTAGTATTAATACGGTTACTTTGATTGATTGTGCAAATTATTAATAACCTTTTAAGTCTTGTTTCACCCTTTCTAGAGAAAAAGGAATAAAAAAAGAATAAAAAGATTAAAAAATTTTAAAAAATTTTAAAAAAAACTAATTTTTTATTCCTTATTCTTTTTGAACAAAAGTTAAGTAAAATGAATTGAACTATTTTATTTTCTTAAAAGAAAGACTAATTTGAAAATTCTTAGAGTGTTAAGCTATCACAACTCAGATATTCTAAAAGTGCAGAGCTAACAAGCCATCGTGGCTCAGTTGACACATTTTTTCTTTAATAAAGAAAAAGAATTAAGCTATTTACAAATTAGACTGAAGAAAAGAAGATTTACGATTCAATTAAAACTTTTTTTAAATTTTTTTAGAACAAATAAAGATAAATACCTATTAATAAATGGAACCAAATAAAAAAGGAAGCAAAGAAGAGAGAATGCACTTGATTTATTTGCTTCCTTTAAATAAAATTGAAAATTTTTTAGTATCAAGTTATCACAGCTCAAATATCCTAAAAGTGTGAGCTAACAAATCGTCGCAGCTTAGTTAACATTTTTTTTATTTTATTATTACTATTATTTAAAAAAATTTAAACTATTTACTGATTAGGCTAACAAATAAAAAAATATATTTATAACACAATGAGATTTTTGCGTTTTGGCTTTCTTAAGAAAAAAAAATATTTATTAGCTAATAAAAACCAAAAGATAAGAAAAAAATGGCTTAACTTACGCTCATACTAATCTTTTTATACAATAAAAAAATTTAAAGTCATGTAGTTCTTAAAAAAAAAAAAAAAGAAAGTAAAAACATTGTTTTGATTAATTCTACTTTCAAAAAAAAAAAAAGGTGAAAAAAATTTAGGACATCCAACTGTCACAGCTCAATTATTCTAGTGAGAATTAACAAGCCATCATGGCTTTAAAGACACTAAGATTCCCCTGTTTTTTTTTTAAAAAAATCCCATTCTCAAACCCCGCAAAATTCACTAAAAATTTATATAAAAAGAAAAGCAAAGAATACGGCACCCCTTTTTTTCTAGACAAAACAAGAACTCTTTTTCCTGCTTGCCACAAAGAGGAATCCCAACTAGCTCATTTATCCAATCCAAACAGAAAAAAAAATTTAAAAAACAAAAACAGAGATGGAAAAAATTTTAAAAACATTTAAACAAAATCCAAATAGATGAGACTACATCTTATTCTCCTTTCTGTTGCTGTTGCATTTTCTGTTGTAGAGAAAATGGCAAGTTGATTTGCGTAGGCCTTAGAGTTAATCATTAAACTACTTGCTTACAGGGGCTTGATGCATCCTCTATGCTAGTTTCTCAAAAACAACTTGCAAGTTTTGCAGTGCAGGCGATGATTGACACAGGCGGTGCAACTTCTCTCTTTTTATTTTTCTTTTTGTTCCTTTTTTTTTTCTTCCCCTCTAATTGGGTTCTAATTCTTTAAAATAAGAATTATTGACTTGAGATAAGATTGGGCTTAAGTTCCATCCATTTTTATGGGCATTTTTGGCCTTATCAAAGACAAGTTAAAAAGAGAATTAAAAAATACAAAAGGAGGAATTTGGGCTCAATTATGGGTTTAGGCTTAAAAAACGTTCCGAAAAAAAACCTTAAAAAATTGTCTTTTACTTCTTTTATTTTACGTTTTTTATTGTTTTATTTCAAAACATATATATATATATATATATATATATTTGAATCGACAAACCAAAATTTCTATGCTAAATTTATTTACATTTTTTTTAACCCGAGCAAAGCTGGGGGTTCACACCCATTGATTAAAGGAAATTTAGCTCTGATCCCTTCTGAGTAATATTTAATATTCTAATCGCCAAGAGACAATTCCGAGTACATACACAATTTCCGTAAAAAGTTTTTACTTTTTTTTTTTTTTCCCTCAATTCCAGTCAACCTCTTCGGATGAGTCGCATTGATTCTGTGGACGCTACTACAATAAAAACAAGAATTCTCCTTCACGATACAGTCAAGTAACAAATATCAAATCATTGTTTCAATCACTGATTACCAAAAATCTATTTAAATATTATTTTGATATTAACAAATAAAAACGTTATAATTTATTTTTGGTGACAATCATAAGTGAGACTAAATTAGCATTCATAATGAATTTTAAATAAAAATTTAAATTTATTAATTAGTAATTTTTTAATTGTAAATTATATAAACGTGTATAACATTAATATATAAGTAATTTATGTATTTTTAAAACTTAATTTTATAATGAGCGCTTTCTCATACATTTACGTACTATAATTCTTTAATTTTAAAATTATTGCTCAGTATTTTTGTGATTATAATTTTGGTGGTAGAATAGAAATTAAATGAATATAAAATTTATAGAGTTTAATTGATATGCGCTAACAGTATAAGAGAGTTTTACACTATTATATAATCAAATATTTATATTTGTAAGATTTTTAAGGTAATAGATAATCGAGTTAAATATATTTTTGAATATGACAATGCATGATTGGATATCTGTGTAAAACTTTTTTATACTGATATACATATAAATTAAATCAAAATTTATAACATAACTCATAATATGTGTCTAGCACAAAAATATTGGCTAGCTGAATGAGTTGAGAGTCAAGATGTGTCAAGAAACTATTTCAAGATAACCAAAAGACTCGGCTAGTGTAAAATATAATCGATTTCCACGATCAGGCAATTAGTACCAAGAGAGGGACTCTATCTCTTAGCAAATGGGTTCCCAAATTATTCCAAAAAGCATTTGGCAGGCAAATCAACAAATCAAATCACAAAAAAGATATTAGTAAATAACTGAAAGCTAATGAAATAAAATGAAACTTAAACATGTTGAAAATAAATAAAGTATTGTAAATGAAATGCGATAAAAAAATGCTGCAAAATGCTGAAAAGTAAAGGTAAGGAATGTAAAGTGTAGGAAAACATAAGACTAAATGTAAAAGAAACTTGTGTTCCATTGATTTGTCCAAGGGTCTTCTACAAATTATGCTCAAAGCTCTTTATATATATACAAAACTTAACAATTATCTTAAGGTATCTATTAACCATGTCTCCGCACAACATGGTCAGTAGAACTTCCTCCTAGTAATTGCTCTATAACTGTCTTCCTTATCTTCCTTGAGTGCACTCCTTTCAATATAGTGGTAACTGCTTAAAATTTTTTTTCGCATTTCACTCGTTCTCTCCACTTTTTGAATTAAAAAGTACCTCCTTCAACTACTCCTACTTTCTACGGAGTGGTTATGAACTTATTCAAACTCTTATCTTTAGGTGCTAAAGCATGTTCTTTCTCCAACCAAAGCCGGAAACTGATTTGTGGATTACAAGCTATTAGAAAAGCCCAAAGCCTAATAGAAAATTCATGCTTTCGATTAACGGCTCATGTCACTATTCAACTATCAGTTGTCGGCAATTAACTATTGGTTAAATCAGCTGTCAACTACTGACTGAAACCCATATAAGCTATCAAGCTTTAAAATATGTGAATAAGAGCTCCTATAGGTGATGACTACACCTAATTAAAATCCTAATTATAATAGACAAAGCAAATCAACTGAAGTAAAATAGAAAACTGGCGAAAACAATATCGAAACAACGTTTTTTTAGGCCCTAAATGACCTCAATAGTCTTAGCCCAAGTTGCCACATTGATGTTCTCATCTTGGGAATTTCGTATATATACAATAATAGTTATTCTGACATTTAGATTCCAGTCTGCAGCCAATTGAAATTTGGCCTAGTGTTTCGGCCTCTTTCAATCAATTTAAGTCAAGCAACACCTTCTGCATCGGCTATCAATCATCGTCTATTCTTTGGCCAACTACTTTCGGCTATTAGCCAAATTTGACTGAATATTGTCTTATCCGGCTATTTTTTCTTGTGCCAACAATATGTTTTAAGTATTTTTTAAAAATATTTTTATAAGTATTTGCGTAATATCATTCATGTTGCATTCTCTTTATTAGTAAATTATGTGAATAATCGATGGATAAAGTTTGACGAAAGTAAATATTTGTAAAAATACGTTTTCAGAACCTACATAAGCACTACATCATAAACTAGGACTATAAACAATTCACATCAGTAAATTTGTTGTGATAACATAATAAGTTTGTAGGAGCGGACTTTCTTTTTTATGTATATGTGTGCATGTATATAAACATATAATGTAATAAACAATAAATAGGATAAATTTTGATATGCAATTAGTTTCTTTTTTCACACTGTTATGGTGGAAGTGAAATAATTCCAATAATGTAGTTAAAAATATCAAAATTATACCAATAACAAATTTGAAAATGAGTTGTAGTGAATTCCTTCAAATCTTCAAAGATATGCATGGCCATATATATGTATTTGAGCATAACGTGGCTGACTCTGTCACTTTGACGATATTAGCAATTTAGCAACGTAGCACCGCGTGCATGTGAAGCGTGTCAGGTTGTGTATAGGTAGTTGCTGTGATTAAGAGAAAGCAAACAAAATCAATATTTATCTATCCATATATCAACTGCACATATTGAACCGGGAGAATACGTCAACTATTGTAGTTCGTACTTGTAGCAGTTCCAGGCTGTGCATGCAGATGAAGTTTCAGTGATCGACGAAGAGAGCAGGGTGGTGTAGTAGCGTCTTGTAGGGGAGGAGGACCGACATGTTTGGTGGTAGATGCATCTTGTAGCCATGGTTTCAAATTGTGATCTGCAACTACAATTGCGACCGCAATATTGCGGTTGCGGTGCCCTTTGCAACCACATCATAGCAGCAATTGCGGCTATCTTAAATACGCTTTTCCGCAATTTTTTGTATCACAACCCAACCGTAACCGTAATTTAAAACTATGCTTGTGGCAGTGGAGGAGCAATAATTGTTGTTGAGATCAGTGGTGGCAAGCCTCGAGGGAAACAAAAACATGATTTGCTAGGTTGAGCGAAGATGTATAATAGCATCTCTTTGAGATGAAAAGCAAAAAGCTGTGCCTCAGAAGTCACAAGGGGTGCTGATACCTTAACCACTATCATTGTTTCTTTGTGAGCAAGTATATTCTCATTTAGATATTTATTATACATTTATTAGTTTGATTGTTCTGATTTGAGTTCGATAATTGTTACATTAACTTGTTGCATGTTTAAAGGAAGAGGTCAAGGATGGTTGGTGCAATTGTTAAGGAGCAGTTTTATATCTCACAAGGACATGTGTGGGTTCGATTCCCCACTACCAATGTGAGAACTCATTTGGCGGGCAAGCTTGTAAGATCTTGATAAGTACTCTATGAGCCTTGGGGCTTTGCCCTGGCATCCTCAGAAAATGACGGTTGTAAAATAATTTCATATTATTAGTTAATAAAATTTAAAAAAAATCACAAATCATGCTGTATAATTTACCTATCATAATTTGATATATTTTTTAAATTTTATTGATTAATATTATAAAATTATTTTACACTATCAAAGTAAATATATATATATATATATATATATATATATATATATATATATATATATATATATATATATATCACATAAATAAAGTAATTTGGGATGGAATCTTGGGATGTTTTTGTTTTAGGCGATCTATGATCCCGTGATAAATCCTTGTTGAGGATGATGATTTATCTTAATCATGAAATGACATGATATTTTTTTTTTTTTTGGTTTTAAAATAACAACAACAATAACAATAATAAATGATGAATCATCATTCTTTTAAATTTAGCTAGTGGCATATCTTTATAATTTTCGAGTGGCTATACGATCAGGATGTTTTCATAAATAGGGGACCGCATTGTTAATGGAAATTTAAGTAGATGGGTGGATGAAATGAGTTCCACGTTAGAAAAGAATGAAAAATTGAGGATTTAATAAGTGCATGAATCCATAGTCTATTATTATAAGTTTTTTGAGTTGAGATGTAGTATCCACTCACCACATATCCTTGATGTTTTGAGACTGTTGTTTCTAACATGCATATATATATAAAAAAATTCTCATTGGGAGACCTCTATTCCTTTTAGGAACCTTCATTGGATGGAGTTGCATTAGTCAAATTCCTGATAATAAGGCCCGAGTACTTGTGGTATCATTGAGATTAAAAAAAAAAAAATACCCCCTCTTTTAAGTAGTTTCTTCCTCATTCATATTTTTTGGTCTAAACTAAGCGTACTCAATATTCGCTAGACTATATATAAACTAATCAAATTCAGTCAGACTGATCCACTGTAAAGTAAAGGTCTCATTGTATTAATTTTTCATTTTTTTCATTCAAAAGATTCAAACTCAAGATTTTACCAAGGAAAATAAGTGTTAAACAACTCCCTCTTTAATATTTGATTGGAATGTCAACGGAATGGAAATTTGATATTACTATTTTGAAAAAAAAAAGCTTATTAATTACCATTTTCAATTCTAAATCATGTGAGAAATTATATAAACCAGCAACATCAAACTCTCGCTGCTTTTTTCTTTTATATAAAAAATGTTTTTAGGTGCTTTCAAAGTAAGAAATTGTTACTCTAGATCATTCAATGTTTAACATGTGTCAATCTTTACATTAGAATGTAATTAAATTGAAATAACAATGACGTATAAAATTGAAGTACTAAGTATTAAATAATAATTTTAATTTTTATGTATTGATAGTGTAAAGCAATTTTATATAGTTATCTAATAGTAATGCAAGAAATTATTATGTCATGCTTTTCAAATTCAAATTCATGCAACTATCCATAATAACATGGCAGATTCTTACATTTCTCTTAAATGACAGTGTAAAATAACTTTATATATTTAGTATATATAAATTAATATCTTAAATAATACATAATAAACATTTTCATATAAAATTTTTTATTATGATATAAATCATTAACAATATAAAATTTTTAATTAATTAAATATATATTCTATGATTAATATAACAACAATTAATTATTATCATGTTCGTCATAAAATATAGATTATTAATTAAAATTTTACACATTATTAACTAAATATAAAACAAGTGTAAAATTTCAAAGTAATATTATTTAGGGTTAAATATGTTTTTATTTCCTATAAAATTATCAAATTTTGGTTTTAGTTCCTAAGAAAGTCATCTTCTTTTTTTTTTTTTTTGATCCAAACATTTCCAAAAATATTAGTTTTAATCCCCACTGTTAGTCTGGCTCCAATAAGTGATAATATGAATAATGGAAAGCCACATCACCCTTCTTATATGGCAACTTATATGATATTAGTACCTATGAATTTCAATTTTAGTCCCTAAATTTTTTTATTTTTTGGTTTTGATCCAAATATTTTCAAATGTTTTAGTTTTATTCGCTACCACTAGTATGCTTTTGTTAAGTGATGACGTGGATAACAGAGAACCACATCACTTTTTGCATGTGATAGCTTAAATATGATTTTAATTCATATAATTATAAGTCATTTTAATTTCAATCATTCAAAAAAATTTTAGAAAAAAAGTTAACACGTCTCTCTACTCTTCCTTTTTCTCTAGCCTCCACCTTCTTCCCTTTCCCCTTGCCTTCTAGCCCTCACTGGCAAAAGAGTTGCCCTCCAAACTTTATCCAATACAAGAAAAATAAAAAGAAATCTCGAAACACCCTAAGCCTAATCCACATTTAATTTTAGTACTAATAGAACCAAAAAAAAAATGACACCTAGAAAAATCTAGGGCACAATAAACTAGGAAGGGAAAATAGGGGTATGGAGATGAAAAAAAGGGAAAGCATGATCGGTGACAATGAGGAGAAAGCAAGCATCACAGCGATGGAGAGGTGATGATGAGATGGTGATTCTACAACAGTGGAGGTGTGATGCGACAACATGTTGGTTCACAACTGAGCTTGTGTAAGGAACGCTTGGTGGCTAAGTGATAATTACATGGTTTGCAAGGAGTAGAGACGTCACAGCAAAAGAACGATTTAAGAAAATGAGGCAATTTTTGACTACATAATGGCAATTAACGGCTCCACTAGGTGGCAAATAATGCTGCATGATGGAGGCTTGGGTGGCGATATTGTCATGGTAGCAATAGCTAGATAGGGGATGTGGTGGGGGTGTTGTGCTTGCAATCTCTTTATGGAGAGAAGGGAAGTGAGTGGGGGCAGGAGGGGAAAAAGTGGGTAGGGGTAGGGGAGGGGAGGGGAGGGGAGGGGAGAGGGGGTGGGGCTGGACAAAGACTATAATGAAAAGAGGTGCTAGTTTTGTTTTATTAAAAAAAATTAGAGGGACTAAAATTAAAATGATTTGTAGTTATAAGGATTAAAAACATATTTAAGTCATTAGTTAACATAAGCATGCTAATGGTAAGAACTAAAACCAAAACTCTTGAAAATGTTTGGATCAAAACCAATAAATAAAAAAAAAATTTAAGGACTAAAATAAAAAGTCATAGAGACTAATATCATATTTAAATTGCCACATGGGAAGAGTGATGTGACTCTCCATCATCCACATCATCACTTAACGAAGGCAAACTAATACTAGGGACTAAAACCAAAACATTTCGAAATACTTGGATCAAAACCAAATTAAAAATTTCTTAAGGATTAAAACCAAAATTTGATAATTTTATAAGGATCAAAAACATATTTAAGCCCAAAAATAAAAAATAGACATTAAAATATTAGACACTAAAGAAAAAGACATGAGGCTTTGACGTTACCTATGACCACAAATCTTTCTCTTTATATTATCTACTCATATATTTGTCTGTGAGGTACAAGTACAAGTTGAGACTATAGGAGTAGTCCTTGCAAGAATATCCTATAAATAGCTTAACAGTTATCAATATCCCACTTGTCGTCAACTAAATTACCATTCATCTAAGATAAAGATGATTCATATACTTTTCTTCTTGGCATTTGTCTCATCCACTTCTCATGTCACTGTCAATGACTTCTGCTTAGCAAACCTAACATGTCCAGATAGCCCAAGTGGCTATCCCTGTGAGCCTAAAGTAACAACAAAAGTTATTTGGGAACACCACAAACACCTTCAATGCTACACTAACCTCTACATTTGTCATTGATTTTCAAGTCTTAATGGGCTTGGGCTCTCTACAACAAGGTTAAACATAGCTAGAAGAGGTTCAATCCCAATGCACACTCATCCAGGTGCCACTGAGCTACTGTTGATAACATAAATTAGTACTAAGTTAAAGAATAATTAATTATGTAATTAAAGGATTAATTGAAATATAAAAAGAGCCTAAAAGGGAGAACATGGTTAATCATGGAATATAGAGTGCTTGGGATGATGCCCTAATTGGCAAATTCATAGAAAAATGACTATGTTCCCCCTTAAGAACTATTTGTGTTGTGGATTGGAATGATTCAGAGATGTTGTTTTGCCTTAGGGGAAAAAATCTCTGAAAAGGGACACTGCCTCTAGCCCAATAGTAAAGTTAGTTGAAGCCCTGTGAGATGCCTTCCCAGGACCTATCCCTTTCAAGACCCACCAGCCAAAAAGTAATTATACGAGGTTTGCATCTAAACGGAAAGACTCTTGATAGCTTATCCAGCCTATACACTTTTTGCCATATCCAAGTTGATGTATCTGATAGCCAATAGCCCCCAAAAAGTGACACACTAGTTCCTAAGGCAAAGACATGTCTTTTTCATGTTGTTCAAAAGAACTCTGCCTCCTACTGCCCTCTAGATTCATGAGAAAACCGTGGAACCCAAGACAACCCAACAGTAATAAGGGAGTCAGGGAGAGATATTCAGCCAAGGCACAAGAAAAACAAAGCTATTCACTCCCCATAACTCTCCAACATATACAGACCCAAGAAATAGCAACAGAGCCCATAAGTTTACCCAAGAACACCACACCTTCATACCTGAAACACAGACCCCTGACCAAAAAATGTAGAACCCAGTACCTTGAACCAGTTTCCTGGCACAAAATAGCATCTCTCAATCTAGTGACAACACCTTATCATCCCTCAAAGGGCTAAGGTGGTGGCAATATTTGTTTTCCTCCAAGGCTACAGGACCGGTGGTCTTTCTAACTCCATATTGCTCACATTTTTCCTCGAAAGTTTACAGACTCAGATATCCTAATCTTCACTTAGAGTGAAAACTCTTGCTAAGAGCAAAAATTGGTTCAGAACATATGGCGACTCAAGTAAGGAGGATTTGTGAGCAGTGACAGGAGTTGTAACATCCATCGGATTTTTTTTATCGTTTCTCACCTAATTGTTCGATTTTTATCGAATAATTAAGATTAATTAAAATTCGACTAAATATTTACTTAGGATTAATTCATTAGTAATTGATTGAGTTTAGATGTAAGGGAATTAGGTTAGAAGCATAGAAGATTCCATAGAAATTTTCTTAAAACTGATTTATCGATTTAAAGGAAGTCGGTAAGATTTCGGTACTTTAAACTGTCGGAACTGAATCAATAGAATTACATACCCAAATTCTATTGTGCTTCAGCTGAATACTCAGCCATTTAACCCTCTATGGCTAGTGCCACCAAGGCCACAAGGAGAAGGAAGCATGGCTGAAGATTGGCCACAAAATTTCGGCCAGTCAAAACCTATGAAGCCAATTACCTCTTTAAGACTTTTATAACATATTTCTTTCCTTTTCCCTTTAGCAGAATACGTTCACTCTCCATCCCTCTTGTAGCTCCTTCATCTCTTCTCCCTTCAGTCTACTCCAACAACCTTCAAGTCTTGACAAGATTCCACCCACCAAACTCCAAAATCTAACAAGATCACATACAAGGAGGTAGAGATTCAACTTTGTTCTTGTCTTCTTAGGTATGGGTGACTGATTGGGGTTTTTGTTTATTGATTTTTTGATATGGTGCTTGAATGTATATGATGATTATTGGCTGGTTTAGTGGTTGTTTTTGTGTTTAAAACCGAACAAGAATTGAAAAGGAGTAAGAGTAAGATGCAGGGAGGGGCTAGAAGATTAAAACCCTTTAGTAGTTCATCCGGCAGAGTATACGGCTCTGCCTACAGCTATTTAAATTTGATGAATTCAGAAATTTCCATACATATATAATATAAGGCCATTGGATTAGTATGGAAAAAGATATGAATTTTGGAAGTTTGACCTATGTTTTTGAGTTTGATTCGAGGCAAACTAGGTTGATCAGGGAAAAAATTGCCCTATACAACTTGGAATTGAATGAAACTAACTTTGTTAGAAAGCTTACACATAGAAGAATATTTCATAAAAATTTTAGAGTTAGATACAATCCTATTTGTTCCCAGTGGTTTGATGCAGTTGCCTTATATCCAAACCAAGCCAAAATAGGGCAGTTCAAAAAGGTTAAATTACAGGGCTTATAACTCAAGTTTTACTAAAGCAAATGAAACAAAATTTTTGCAAATGAAATCTTGTCCTGTTATGATACCAATTTTGTATGATACTTTTAAGTGTATAATTCTGGCTAGTTACAGGGCAGGCCGAGATAAAACTTAAATAACTTGAGCTACATTTATCAAAATTAGATGGGACTAAAGAGGTTAGAAAATAGACATATAACACTCTAACATACCCAAAATTTAGGTCCAGATGAGTTAAATAGAAATTGTGGCTTGATTTGCAAAAATTTGGTTGAATAAAAGTGTTAAGACAGCAACCATGTGTTAAATGTAACAATTGTGCCCATGAATTTGATGATTGAATTGTGAATGAAGTATTATGATTTCTCTGTACAATTGGTTTTCTGAGTACTGGCACTATTCATAGGGAAGCGGACATGTTCCGTTATACTGCCGAAATCTCGGTAAAGTCTATGTATGAGTTATAAGATATATTCAGATACATGTACATTCTTCAAGAAACTCAGAAAGGTTATGTTATGATAAAATTCCATAATACTTGGGCCAGCCCCAGATTAAAGTTAAGGAGAATAGATCAATGGGAAGGTTGAGGAAAGTAAACCTGGTATTCTTATATAGGAACAAGCTCGATCCTAAAAAGCAGACTATTATCCAGGAGTCGAATGGCCAAGAACTCCCAGGGGACCAAGTAACGGAAAAGATTATGATGTTAAGTTTAAGAACGAGTCCTCGCATGGTTGCATGGCATGGTCATTACAAGTTGTTTATAGTTCGACTATTATGTTTACTTGCTGTTGTTTGTTTATTTATTCTGTCTATTATTTTGTGTAACCCTATTCAGTAGTTTATTCTATTTCTTCTGCTATCTTAAGTAAAATTGAACCTTGCCTCGGACCAGATATTTTTTTAAACTTATTAAATGTGGATAGCTCCATTTGACGACATTTTTTTATAATTAAATAAAAACCGAGGCAACTAAGAATGAATTTGACGTCAGTTTAATACTGAACTCGAATCCTACTGAGAATTTCCTTAAATTCTCACCTTGCCTTGTATTTCCACATCATTCTCAGACCCTGTGATGGACACGATCGCCACCCTGTTTGTTGAGATCTCGGACCTGTAGCTCCACTATGACCCCATGGTAGACTCGTTGTACATAGCCGGCTCCTGCCATTTCTGTCTCTACCTTTTTAACAATAGGAATTTTGCTGTTCCTTTATGTCACCCTACTTTTGACCTTGCCGCTTTGTATTTTACGGTCCCATTGCATGTAGCACACCCTCCTCCAGCACCTCCAGCACCCGCAGCACCTATAGCCTCTCTACCAGCGTCACCTCCGTAGGCAGTCCCGGACATTCCGCTGAGTTCTGAGAGTGACTTGTCTGAGGCTTCCGGTTCATCATCCTCCTCTTCCGGATTTGCTGCTGACTACTCCCTAGCCGTGCTTGGTATGACCAACAACTATCTGACCAAGTAGGCTATGGCGCGTAGGCTACACTGTACAGTATGGCCCTCTTTTGGCGGTGTATAGCATTGGGCCATAGACGTAGCCATATGTACGTAGTTATTTAGACTAGTTAGTTTGAAATGTCCTTTAAGGACCTTATAGGATTGCTCTTCATAGACACGAGCCTTATGTCTTTTTGGTGTATATAGGCCCAACTTATGTGTCCTCTTTTGAACCTGTATATAAACTGAAGCGCTGGCTTCCAACATATATATGTATGTATACAATTGATGATATATTACCTATCTTTATCTTTTTTGTTGTGCTTTTTATTAAATTTTGTTACGTTCTGCGATGCTGTTCACGTTTATTATATACAGCATGCTGTTTCTTCTGTTTACATATATCTATATGATCTCTGCGCCCCGAGATGTGTTTCATCATATATATAAATATACATATTAGAGGAAAAGAGATTATAATATAATGAATATAGCTATAAACAAAATACTAACATGGCAATGCAATCTACTCAATTTCATACTATGACTTAAGCATAACATTAAATTGGTAGGGTGTTATAGGAGTAAAGCAAATGACAAAACCACCAATAATCAGCCCAAGAACTTCATCTTGTGCTAGGGAGGACTACTCAGAACTTGAAGCTAAGGTACCAATTGGTCGGGCTAAGAAGAAGCAAACTAGCAAGGGAGGGGAAAAGAGGAAAAAGCCATTGTTGTGGGTTTCTCCACACCCTTGAAAATTAATGCCATCACGAAGATGGTAACAAATCTAGTAGCTGGGAAGGAGGGCCCTGAAGGAGGTGAAAGAAAAAGTGATGCTGAAGATGTGTCCATCACTAAAAGAGAACTTAAATGCTTCTTAGTTATAGATTCGAGACATGTCAAGCAAAGCTGAGTCTAAAGGGTGAGAAGCAAAGCAATAATGATGGTACAAGAGCATCATAGTAATCGGAGGCCACCAATAAGGGCCCCACTAAATGTGCAGATAGATGTTGATGATCAACAGCAATGCAGCAGCAATGGAGCAACTTTGACAGCTCCATTAATGTGGTTTCCTTTGGCTTTGCTACTGTTGCTATTCTTATCTCCATGTTCTTGGTCATGGCCATCTTTGAGAAGTTCCTTAGATCTTTTTTGTTGGCGTTGTTGCCATCGTCTGGTTGTTGGAGCCGCCGTGACATTGAATCTAAGGTGTGGTTTGGTAGGAAGCTTGTTCATACATCACCAAAATCTTTGGCTTTCTTGCGTTTGACCTGGTTCTCAAGTTCAAAGAGGGGGGAGCTCATTCCTTCCTTGTTTGGGATTCCGAGTTCAAGGTAAGGGGAGATCATCGTTCCCCAAGTTTTCGAGTTCATCAAGGACATGTGAGATACCTGTCCTAGTTTCTAGTCTCCAAGTTAATTATCCAAGTTCATAAGCTTCGAGTTCATGAGTAAATAGAAGAGCCTTGCCCCCAAAGTTTCCTAGTTAAGTAAAAGAATGGAAGATCCTTATTCAAGTTACCAAGTTTTGATTTCACAAAGAGATACTTTGGTCTTGTCTCAAGTTTTCAAGTTCCTTATCATAGAGAGTTCACCGTTTCCCAACTTTCGATTTCACAAAGAGCCATTTCCTTTTCTTAAGGTTCTAAGTTATGATTTTGTATAGTTCACCGTTTTCGAGTTCTGATTTCATGGAAAGATGCTTCTTGTCCCAAGGTTCTAAGTTCATATTTCATAAAGAGGGTTAATCACATCAAGCTGTCTAGATAATTCATAAGTGGTACAACGTGAGAAAATACATGCTGGTGGAAGAAAAGCAGGGGATAAGGGAAGTGTTATGCATCTTCTTAAGTAGCTTGGAAGCCCATTTACAAAGGCAAATTGTAACATCCTTACTTTTGTAAACAGAATGTGATGGAAACTTTGAACTTTTCCCTTAGATAGTGTGAGAATTTCACAGGCAGCATTATGCCATAACGATCTTCACCCTCAGAATTATAGAGTAGTATAACACTGCCGTTGAAAATATGGCACTGCCATATGTTAAAAATTAGGAAATGATAAAGGTGCCCCTGTAAACTTTTGTTAATTATAGTGATACCCAAAATTTTTAGAAATTATATTTTGACCCCAAAGACTTATTTGCACAATAATCCTAGAACTTTTCATGAAATGACCTTTATCTCCTTACATCAATAGAATTAGCAGAATGGGATTTTAAACAGAGCAGAATCACGTGGTGAAATCGTAGAAGTTTAAATCTCTGCAGATTGCGCCATGGAGGCAGCCTGGTGTGAAATGACATGGGGTACCCCTGGACTTGCTCAAAATTATGGAAATACCATTAGCTATGGAAAATAGAAAATAGAAAAGCTCTGAATCTGGAAAAACAATTATTTCACATTAATAAGCAATTTATTCGATCTCATTGACTAAGTAAGGTTAATTAGGAGTTAATTAGATGTTAATTAGAGGGATTAGGCTTAGGAACAATTAGAAAAGAGATATAGAAATTCTCTTAGAGTTATTTAGTAAAATTTTGCCGATTTGAAGAAAATCAGCGAAGATTCGATATTTTAAAACGCAAGAACCGAACCAGTAGAATTTTATACTAGAAACCCTCACTTATGTGGCTGAAATTCAGCCACCCCTACCATATATGAGTGGCGCCAAGTGTTGCTCAAGATAGTGGAGAAACTTGGCCTTACCTCCACCAGATTTTTATCATTTCTCATCTAGTTATTCGATTTTCATCGAATAATTGGGATTAACTAAGATTCGATTAAGCATTCACTTAAAGCCAATTAAATGTGATTTAGAAGGATTAAACTTGATGAAATTATATTAGAACCGTAGGAAATCTCATAGGATTTTTCTAAAACCATTTTACCGATTTAAAGGAAATCGGCAGAATTTCGGTATTTTAAACTGTCGAAACCAGACCAATAGAAATTATACTATGAGAACCCTATGATGGAGGTCCAAGATTTAACCAAAACATCCCTACAAGTGGCACCTCCATCAGCCATAAAAGAGGGAAGCCAAGTCAAGTTTGAATGAGGATTGAAGTCCACCAATCAAAAGCTAGCTTCCTTCATAAGTTTTCATTTTTTTCTTCCTTCTCCCCTTAAATTTTCGACCTCCTCACAATAAAGGGAGACCAGCCCTCATTTTCCCACTTTCCTTTATCTTCTTCCACTTCCTCTCATCTCCAAGCTCAAACTCCAACCATCAACTTCACTCCAAGATCAAGTTCCACTAAGATTCCACACTACCAAGGTAGGAATTTCAACTTTCTCCTTCTTTTCTTTGATTTGGGGCTACCTAGATTCCTTTGTTCATCTATGATTCTAATGTTATCTTGAGTGATGATGATGAATTAAGGTTGGTTTAAGGTGTATATGTGAGTTGAATTGAAGATTGGACGGATTGATTTAAGAAAAACATGAATTCAAGAAGCTATTAGGGTTTTTTCCTCGATGGTCCGTACAACGGAGTGTATGGCTCTACCTACAGTCTTTTAAATTTGATGAATCTATTTTTATATAAAACTAGACATTCAGATATTTCTATATATATAAAATATAAGATCATTGGATTAATATAGAATTAGTTATGAATTTTTGAAGTTTGACCTAGATATCTAAATTCTCATCTGGGCAGTATGAGTTAGGAAAGTGTAACTCACCCTACACAACTCTAAATTGACTGCAACTAACACTGTTTGAAAGCTAACATTTAGAAAAACATCCCATGAAAATTTCATAGTCAGATTCATTGCTATTTGATTCCAGCATCTCAATGAATTTGACTTAAGTTCAAATTAGGCTGGAATAGGGTAGTCCAGTAGGGTCGAGTTACAGGGCCTATATCTCAAAATATACTCATGAAAATGATATGAAACTTCTTTCATTTGAAAGATTGTTCTGTTAGCTTTAAATTGGTATAAATTTTGTATGATTTCACCCAGATTTCTATTTTTAATGAATTTTTACTTATAAGGCTGCATTTCTGGCTAAGTACAGGGTAGTCTGAAGTAAAATACTAATAACTTGAGTTGTACAAATCAAAATGAGATAGGGCCAAAAAGGTTGGAAACTAAACACATAGACCTATGACATATCCAAAATTCAGGTCTAAATAAGTTGAATAGGAGTAAGGGTGGACTTTACAAAATTTGGGCAGAAGAGGGTAAAGTGAGTAGAAAACTTTATTGATATTTCTATTAATTTTGATATACCATATGATTATTAATGTTGCTGTAACTTGCTGTTTTACATTGAATTGCATACTTAATTGATTGTATTGGTAGCCTGGCACTATTCACAGGGAAGCGGACTCGATCCGTTATGCCGCCGAATTTTCGACAGGAATTTATGAGAACTTATGCTATGGGTGATTATGCTTTGAATATATTTACATTTACATGTCATGTTCATGTACGTCATGCATGCAAGCATAATTAGAATATGATATGAGAAGTAAGGTATGAGATATATCTATGAATGCACAAAGCATCTGCATGCATGATAAGATATGGAAAGGAAAAGATAATAAGAACTTGCAAGAGGGACGTACCAAGCTACCACATGAGGCATGGCATAGACCCAGCTAGCGTGGGCCAGAGCAGTACTGTCTAAGACTTGAGCCAGCCCTCAACTAGATTAAAGGGGAATAGACCAGTGTAGGGGTCGGGGAAAGTAAACCCGTCACTTATATATAGGTACGAGCTCAGACCTGAAAAGTAGGCTATTACCCAGGGGTGAGAGAGGCCATTCACCTCCGGGGGACCAAGTATAGAAAAGAGCAAGATCAAGTTGCAAGTTAAAGAATGAGATGAATTAAGTTAAGTGCACTTACATACAATCAAGTACAAAAATCTATATGTGCATTTCTAATTATCTCATTATGTCATGATGTTATTATGATTCTTACTGAAGTATATTACACTATTCGTGTTTCTATGTCTGGCATATAATATGCCAAGTGGTTGTTAAAATATAACCCACTTCAAGTTTTCAACTTAAAATTGAACCATTGCTTGTGTATATGTGCTCACATTTTCATAAGAAACCAAAAATGTTTATAATGGCACTGTGTGAGTAATAGTTCGAGTTTACCTACTGAGAACTTTAGGTTCTCACAGCCTGCTTGTATGTTTTTCTTTTTCGTAAACATTCCAGCACCTAAGTTGAAAAGCGAGTGCGAGGCAGAGTATTGGGACATTTTCTAAGTAAGATTAGGGCGCAAACCAGATCAAAAGACTATTGAAGCTAGCTAGTGACCATGTCGAAAACAAGTTCTATGTATTATGTTAGTAACAATTTTTTAAAATTGTAATTATTTTATCCTCTGAATTTATGAGCTATTAGTTAGTAATAAAATTTATAGTTAAAAGGCAATGTATTATATTTTCCATATTTTAAAGATTTCTTAGCACAATAACAACCTTTTAATGTAACTCCATGACTCGAGCATGGCTTATATGATAGGGGTTGTTATACAAATCATGAACAAAGATTTGTGTGAAGAAAGAAAGTTGAAGCAAGAAAAAAATAGAAGAATGAAAAAAAAGAGAGAGGGGGAATCTTGAGAATAAGTAAGTGCATAAGTGAATCCAGTCCTCTTGGGAAGTTTACTACAAGTGGCTGATTTAGGGGAGAAGAGGAAACCAAATGCAAGGCTTCTATTGTAGGATGCCTAGCTTGCAGTCGAGCAAATCAGATACCAACAAGGCTTAGGCACAATTACTGTCATCTTGCATCTACAAAAACCTAAGTATGCGAAACTCTTGATTTCATGTATGGGTTGAAAGAAAGGAAAACATGATAGCTAAGACTTTAACTTCTATCTCAGATAGTATTCTCACTTGCTACACAGACTTTATGTGGTTTCATTACCATTTTATAGCTTTACATTTGTTATTACCATAACATGTTATGACACCTGTTGTATATTTGATGCTATATTATCGTTATTACTGATATGGATAAAAAAAAAAAAGAAGACAGAGAACTGCTTGCATAATGATTATAGTTCATTCTTGTTGTTGCTATTATTGCTAGACACAAAATCTATACATAAATGCTTGTGTGAATACTTGTATGGAAGCAACAAAATCGTGTGAATACTTGTGTGCAAGTTAAATTTTAAGGAATATTTAGAGGTTGTAATGCATGAATCTTTCTTGTTTACATTGTGTGGACTATACAGAAAATGTATGAATACAATAAAATTTAAGGTATCCAAGTGAAAGTCTTTGGACCACCTATGCTTGAGCATTTTCAATATAAGGGGAAACTAATCTTATGATGCTAAAGAAATAGAAAATAGCTCTGTAGAAAGTAATAAGATATCTAAAATAGAGGGTTATACATAAGGACATATAAATTATAGGAACTTCGTTTAAGCTGATACCATTTCAAAGAAGCTTGTCAGGTCCAATTTTTAATCTATCATGGGTAACCAGAGCATCTTTTATAGCAGCAAAAATTCTAATATGTTAGTTTTATTACCTTTTGGCCATATTATTGTTTCGTGATGAGCTAGTTGTGATGTGTTATCTTTCTTAGTTTCCAAAAAGAAGTGGTCAATTGTTCTTATCATAGCTCTGCTTGCAAAGATGAACGTTTTGTATATGTAACATAATTGATTCTCTATGGACCAAGATGAAACATTGCCATTAGGACTTTGATGCTAACATGTGAACCAAAAATGGTTAGATGAACATCTTGTATTAGGCAAACTAGTGAGAGATTGATCAAAAGATGAAGCAGTATGACACTGTGATGGGAATGTCGAATGCTACGATGCTATGATGAGAACAATGGATGCCATGATGCCATGCTAAAATGTGCTGAAAGTGATTGATGCTGTGACAAAAGTGAAAGATGTTGTAGTGAAAATGTAAGCCATGATTGAATGGATGCTCAAGTAAAAGGGCCACTCACTGAGCTAAAAGCTTGCACAAATGACTACTGTATTTTACTAGATCTAGAGGCAAAGAAGGTCATGGCTTTTCAATTCCAAGTATGTTGAAAATACCTTGTTTAATGTTACATGTGCACATGCATTCTATTCTACACATGGGTATGCATATTATTTCTCATATGAACATCAAGCCTATTAGAAATATCATGTTTTAAATGCAACTATGATATGCTTATAATAAAACCATAGGATAGGAGATTTCTGATGTTCATAGCAATATGATTAGCATGATATGACAGAGATCAGTGCGTAATGAGACAAGTAAAGTTAACAGAGCATGGCCACGATCTGATTAGGTAAAGTCATAAGTGGGCAGGTTAAGGAAAATATAAGAAAATAGGGACAATAAAGAAAAGGTTTAGGAATTTCAGAAGTAAGCGCTTACAAGGATGAGTGCTTCGGTATTTATGAAGTCCAGGGCCAAGGGACTCTAGTAGCATACTCACCTACATGCCTAACGTGATATGCGTTTCAATACTTAGAGTCCCAAGGCCAAGGGGGCTTTGTGAGCATGCTGTCATAGTTGCCCAACATATAAACACCAAGGCACCTTATTTCCAAGGATAGAGGAGTACCAAGGACACATGATTATATAGTAAAGATTCTTTCCAAGATGCAAAGGTAAGGTGCACAAAGGAACTTCAGATGTAAAACCCCCAAAGGTGTAAGGATTGGTGCACGGGGTAGATTCTCAAGAGGTGCAATGTGCACAGAAGACTGACAGAAAATACAAAAAGGGAGGAATTGCATGGGGGTAATGACGCTTTCCCTCCTAAAAATTTATAGCCCCACTCGGTCAGGCTGTCGTTATTATTTTGTAAGTCTAGGGGCAAGATGCTTATGAAAGCACCACTATGCCAACCCCAAACATAGAATGGTCTCAGTATATAAGATCCTTAGGCTAAAAAGGGGATTCTATAGTCACCTCCTATAGATTGCTTCTCCTAAAAAAAAAAAAAAAAGAAGAGAGAAAGAACAAGAGAATAAGAAAAGAAAAGGAAATAGAGTGAAAAAAGGGAAAAGCGAAAAAAAAAAGAAAAAGAAAAGAAAGAAAAGAAAAAGGGAAAAACGAAAAAAGAAGAGAAAATGAGAAAGAAATGGGAAAACAGAAGAGAAAAAAAAGAAGAAGAAAGAAAAGGAATGATGATAGGACCAAAAAAATGGGGGGCAAGGCAAAAGAAAGAGTGATATATGAAAAAAAAAGAAGAAAGAATCACGAGCATGATATATATAAAAAATGATGAAAATGAAGGAAAAGAAAGGAAAGAATGAATATATATATATATATATATATAGAGAGAGAGAGAGAGAGAGAGAGAGAGAGAGAGAGAAAGAGAGAGAGAAAGGAGAAGCAATAACCAATGCCCATTACGAGTGAATGTTACCTGAAAGCGTCATGCGATACTTGCAAATTTGGGGACAAGAAATTTGCAAAAACACACTCACCTACCCCAAACGTAAAAGGGTTCAGATGCCAGTATATGGAATTTCGGGGCCAAGAAATTTTTGTAAGCACCTTCTTACAGAAGCCCACTTACCTTGCCTAAGTGTTTTGATATTTAAGTGATCCAAAGCGCAAGAGACACCCTTAAAACATGCTTAAAACGTCATGCCTATAATAATCGATAACCACTAGTTTGGCAATTTGGGACTATGAAATTAGCCAAAGGAGGCCCAGTTCATTGTCCTAATATATGAACATGGCACTTTGGGTCCAAGGGCAAAGGATACCAAAGGCATGTTTATGTGGTCCCTTTCCTTCCATGGTGCTAGGAAAGGAGCACAAAGGAGAAAAATTATATCAATCCCTCAAGGTGCTAGGCTAGGAGCATAGGGACTCAAGGTACAAAGGTCATTAAGATGCTAAGAGCGGAGCATAAGGACTTAAGTCAAGGAAAGCCCTAACATGCAAGATGCTCTCCTGCATGGGGCAAAACATGAAAGCAATGCATACAGAACTATAAAGGCCTTAGAGTGCAAAACAATACAGACAAAACTAGAGAAGCACAGTGAAAAGTTGAGCCTGTATGCATGAGGAGTCATGCTAAGAAAATGCTAAAGAGGACTCTAAATAGTCCTAAAAGTGCAAAAAGTCATGAAATGCAAAAAGAGGACTTTCGATAGTCCTAAAAGTGCAAAGGGAACATAAAAAAAGGACTCTAGATAGTCCTAAAAGTGCAAAATATCAGAATGAACATGAACTTCAACTAGTAATGAATACGACAATGTAAAAACGAAGTCTTTAGTGGCTCCAAAAGTGCAAAGGGATGAAAGCCAGGTTTGACACCCTAATGATTTTGAAATAATTAATAATGAAAAATGCAAAAGAGAACCTCTTGTGAGTTCTAAAGTATAGGGACCACGAACCAAATCCCTACAATGGCTCAATAGGACCTCCCCCAGGCAAAAGAGAAGAGAGAAGAGAGAAGAAAAAAAGGAGGGGGAATGTCATGCGCAACTCAGCATCATGAGCAAGGAAGCACAAATGGAAGGTGTAGCATGAGTATACAAGAGCAAAGGAAAGTACAAGCCCAACGTAAGAGAGAAGCCGGACAAAGCATCTTAAACTCTTCAGAATACAACTATATAGTAGTCCAGATTAAGCCAAGTTAAGAGTAGACAAAAGAGGTGCAAAATGGAATCCTTGAAAGGATAATGAAATTAAAGAAATAGCAAAAATAGTTAACGTTTACAAGGCTTCAACCTAATACAAGTAAGGCCACTTTGATGCTGTAGCAAAATACAAAAGATAGAGGCCCTAAATAAAATACTACAAGGTCCTATTACAACCAAAGCAAAGTGATAGCCTACAAGGAGAAAGGGGGCTTTGAAGGCATCTTGGGCTTGTCCCACCATCTTCTTGTGAGCAGCTAATGAAGCAAGGTCAACATTAACAACCTCAAACTGGGATTTAGCAGCGGACAAACGTTCCGAGAGCTGGAGATCTCTCCCTATAACTCCATGGCATGGGGCAGCCATTGCCGTCACTTCCTTGACAACCAACTTCTTTATTTCTTTAGAGGAATCTACAAGGGTAGGTTGTTGGAGGGTAGCTAACATCTTTTCAAAGAGAGGGTCTTTGAATGCAAAATAGGTGAGAGATTATAGGTGTGAAGCAATAGACTCTTGATGGTTTATCAGTAGCTCAAGTAGTGAATGAGTAGTAAGGAAGCTCCACACAATGGTGAAAGACTAGTAGGCCATCTATTTGTACACTTGAGGAATAGTCCGTGGGAGTGTAAAGCCCTCATGAGAAGCTATGAAATTACCTATCAAGATTGCATCTTTAGCAAAAAGAAATGAAGAAAATTCCTTAAAAGTTATGCTTGAACTTGAAAAGAAGAACAAGTCAACAAAAGGGTAATGAATATACATGTACTTATGATGAATGGAGCATAAAGGGAGTGAAAAGAACATAACCAGAACAAGCATAAGGGAATGAATGAAACATGAATATAAGCCTTTAGGGACTCTAAAAGGATTACATGGTTTTGAATCAGAAAGAGGGAACAAAACACAATGTCTAGTGTCATGAGTGGTAAAGAAAGAAAATATGAGTGCAAGGCATAACACAATACTAGATTATGAAAGTGGACACATACAGAGAGAAAAGAAAAAAGAAAAGAACAAAGAGAGTTATGCAAAAAGGCAAATGTTTAAGAAAGTGAAGAAAAAAGTGATAAAAAAAGAGAGTATATAAAAGCCAATGAAGAAGCAAAAGAGAGTATAAAAAAATGGAAAAAAGAAGCATAGAGAGAGGCAAAAGGAAAGTAAGGGCATTACAGCCCCTGTTCAGATTACATAACTCTATCACTGATATCGCAGAAATAAGCAAAAGATAAAAGTTCTGATTAAGGTATTACAAGGTAAAGCAAAAGTGGCCTAAGGCCTTACTACAAGTAGAGTCAGATTACAATTACAAAGAAAAAGTAGCAACAAAGCCTCCGGAGTCCCCTTCATTGCCTTCTTGCCATGATCTTGAAACATGCAAAAAAGAAACAAGATTTAGCTAAAACTCCCAAAGGAGCAGATTATGTAAAAGATGCATGAAAACATCAAAGAATGAGATGAGATACAAGGAAGAATCACATGAGATTCTTAAAGGTGCAAGAAGGAAATAATGTACAAAGAAAAACGTATAAAGGCTCTCAAAGATACAAGAAACAAAAATGGCACAAGGGGAGAATGATGCAAGCTCCTACCAGTGCAAAGATAAAACATGAAATCCGAGAAGATGTTTCACAAGATAGGGCATCATAAGCCCCATACAGATGAAAACAAGGTTAAGATGCTTGTGCAGTAAATGAAATAAAGCAAAGCCATACATGCTACATAAGGGATGCTAGTGAATGCAACCAGATGCAAAAAGAGAAATATCCAGATTCCAGTATAAGTAAGGACATCTTGAAGGATAAAGTGAAAAGGTACAAATGACAAAATCAACGTATTATGTTCTAGTAAGAAGAGGAGCATTACAAGTTCAATGAGTGTCAAGCCTGTAATAAAGCCACAAAGAAGCATGATAGAAGGCCAAGCAAAATGAGAAAAATAAAAGGGAACGTCAACAACAACATGTTTTCATCTAATTGGCAAGATGCTTGAGCTCTACATCATTATGGCCAACTTCAAGTCCATGGCTAGAAAATGAATAAAAAGCTGAGAAACTTTCTTATTAAAATAAGCAGAGCAAACAATCTTCTTATATACAAATTCAGATGTGGCTCCGAAAATTACATGAAGAATAGGTTGGTATAAAGTGAACATGCCCAGTAGACCAATATAAGGAGCAAAGTTCCAAAGCTTCCTATCTGTCAAAATCCAACACTGGAATGATGCAGCTGAGGCTCCATGCAAGAAAATGTGCAAAAAAAAAATGTCAGAAGAAAATAACATCCATGAAGAAGTTTGTTACTAAACAACCAAGGGAGATGTGAGCCTATTCTTGATCCTTGAGACACTAAGGGGCTAAAAAGGGCCTTATGTTCCTTGCCAACAAGCAAGCAAGGATGAAAGAACCTAGGCAAACATAATCTAATGCAACAAGGACAAGAAAGAGCAAAACCAGAGGAAAGATGAATGACGGCCAGGATACATAGAGTATGCTCAATGAGAGAGCTATGCCCTCCCATCATGCAAGGAGGCTTTGTTAATAACCTAAAATTAGTGCTAATTTAAAGAATAATTAATTTTGTAATTAAAAAATTAATTGAAATATAAAAAGAGGCTAAAAGGGAGAACATGATTATTCATGGAATTTAGGGTGCTTAGGATGATGCCCTGAGTAGTAAATTATTAGAAAAATGACTATATTCCCCCTTGGGACCTATTTGTGTTGTGGATTAGAAGGATTTTGAGATTTTGCATTGCCCTAGGGGATAAAACCTTTGAAAAGAGACACTGCCTCCAGCCCAATAGTAAGGTTAGTTGAAGCCTTACGGGATGCCCTCCCAAGACCTGTCCTTTTCAAGATCCACCAACCAAAAAGTAGTTGTACAAGATTTGCATCTAAAGGGAAAGACTCTTGATAGCTTATCCAGCATATATATCTTTGTCATATCCAAGTTGATGTATCTGATAGCCAATAGCCCCCAAAAAATGATGCACTAGTTCTCAAGGTAGAGACATGTCTTTTTCATGTTGGTCAAAAGAACTTTGCCTCCTGCTACCCTCTAGATTCATGAGAAAACCTTGAAACCGAAGACAACCCAATGGTAACAAAGAAGTCAGGGAGAGATATCCAGCCAGGGCACAAGAAAAACAAAAAGGCTATTCACTCCCAACAACTCTCCATCATAGACAGACCCAAGAAATAGCAACAAAGCCCATTAGTCCACCCAAGAAAACCACACCTTCAAACTTGAAACACAAACCCCTAACCAGAAAATGTAGGACCTAGTACCTTGAACCAGTTTCGTGATATACAAGGGCATGTCTTAGTCTGGTGACAGCACCTTGTCATCCTTCAAAGGGCTAGGTTGGTGGTAGTACTTGTTTTCTTCCAAGGATACAGGATGGGTGGTCCTTCTTAGCTCCATATTGCTCACATTTTTCCTCCAAAGTTTACGGACTCAGATCTTCTAACCTTGGCTTAGAGTGTAAACATTTGCTAAGAGAAAAAACTGGTTTGGAATAGCTACTAATTGTGGGGGAAGGTCAAATCACTGCTGGGTTCTTGACACTAACTGGGATTTATGTCAACAATTTGAAAGTGGGAGATATTATGATTTTCCCACAAGGGTAGTTCGATTTTCAAGTGAATTATGGTAAGAGAAAAGATACTGCTTTTCTGTGCAAACCCTGGTGCACAACTCCTTGATCTTCTATTATTTGGCAACAACTTGTCTTTGGACATAGTATCACAAACTATGTTCCTTTATGTTGCCCAACTTAAGAAGCTTAAGGCTCGTTTTGGTGGTAGAGGCTAGGATTCCTTACCAATTTGCTATTTATTTTATCCGGTCCACTCCTAGTATAGTCATCGTCAATAATAAATTCAGGTGTGTTTCCTAATTTAATTTCTATGTTCTAGTTTCCTTGATGTTAATATCTCTAGTTTGTAGGTTTTTCAAATTATACATAAATGAAAAATACAAGAGAGGATGTCATAATTCTTATTTAATATCTATGGTATTTACCTTTTACTTGTGCATGTAACAATGGCTGCAATTTAAATTTAAAATGTATTTTTTTTACATATTTTAAATAAAACTGAAATATATTGACAGCTACCGTCCAATATATATTTTTATTGAAGTTAGACATTATTGCATGTTTTATTACAAAAAGATATTTGGACTGACTTTATATATTATGACAAACTTTTGATTTACTTCATACATGTTAGTAGATAAGATATAACTTTTTCATAATTAATGGTTTCAAATAAATTTAACTAATGTGATTTTAAAGCAAGAAAGGATGATCATAACGTTCATAATAGCTGGGTATATCCCATGCCTTACATACGCCCTTAGGCGGAGAGTCGCGTTTGGCCATAGTTCACGCGCAAGAGTTCCTAAGGATTAGCTTAATTTCCTTTGCTATGATACCAAATGTAACACCCTCCCAAATATATTATTATGTTTAAGTCATAACATCATATTAGGAGTTGGTACAGTTAATTAAACGGACCTCTATTCATTATTCCCTTTATTTTTTGCGCATATAATACAATATATATATATATATATATATATATATATATATATATATATATATATATATATATATATATATATACTTGGCAATTAACTTCAGCAACTAGTTTAGTCTTGGCCACCTGCCCTTGGGTTAGTCCTCTTTAAGATTCTTCTAACCTGTTTGGAGATGACATGGAAGCACGTACATAAGAATGAGAAATTTATATTCTCAGTAGGCTTCTTAGACTATCTAACAATCATACATTGTGGCAAGGTTCATTTATTAAGTTCAAGAACTGTATTCTTCCAAAGCAGATTGATTTTTATTCATACACTTGGGTATAACATGGAAATAATTACACAATTGCTAAGTATACATTTTCCCTTGACAAATCAACTAACAAACATAAGTAAATATGGTACATGTTTATGATTGTATGATTGGGTACTTTCCTATCTCTCTTTCTTACTTTGCATGTGCCTTTAATCTTTATTGCCCTTACGTAGTCTAATCAGGAAGTGGGCTTAACTCATAATCATTGTCACACAATACTAGCCTACCAGGGGATCTACGTGCCTCTAATTTAGAGGGATCTCATTTTGGCCAACTACCTCCAAATTAGAGAGATCTCATAACTTTCATATGATTGCTTTCATATGGAGGGGTCTCATAACTGCCCCTACGTGAAGGGATCTTATCTTATTTGTTCACTTGTACATATTATCTCTTGAAGAATCCATAATCATGATGCATGATTCATGTATTTTAACCAGAAATCAGGCAGCATAACAGTTGAAAACAAGATATTCCTTAATACCGAAACAATATAATTTCAACCAACCAGTCATAACAAGCAAAATCATGGTATCAAGGAGCCAATATCACATTAATATAACAATGAATTTCATCAAAAACTTAGACATTGGCTCTTTATGTCTTATAGGGTTTCTAACCCTCAAAGTAGACAACTCACTTTAAATTCCTTCATTCTGCCGTGTTCTTGTAATTTGTATCAAAATTTCATTTTAACTTATTTTAATATGAAAATTTAATATGTTGTAGCCCTAGTAGTCTATTTTAAAACGTCTTTGATCCCATTAAGTTTTGATGAATACATTTTGAGTTATTAAAATTTTACTTAAGATTGCCCTGATATTGGGCAATTTTGAGCACTTAAATACAAAAATTCATTAAAAATCTAATCTTTATTAGTTTCATCTGAAATTTATATCTAAATGAAGCTTACTGAACTATCTTTCATTTTCTACTTCATTTCATTTTTGGTAAATAGAACCCAAGTTATGTGCTCTTAAATTGGGTTGAAAGGGTCTGCCTTGTTTCAATCCAGATAGGACATAGGGTAATTTTGAAGAATTTCTGGGGATAATATATTTAAGATATGAATCTGAAAATTTTATGGAATGAACATCTATGGATTAGCTTTCTAACAAAATTGGTTACACTCAATTTATATTATATAGGGATAGTTATGCCCTTCACAACCCATACTAGTTAGAATAGTGGATAAGATTCAAGGTTTTACTTCAAACATTCATAAATATTTCATTTCAAGTCCAATGCCTTATAATTTATATGGTTGGAAAGCTTTGAATGTCTAGTTTCATCTAAAAATGGTTTTATAAATTTTTTACCTTTGTAGATCAAAATGTACTATAGGCAGTATGATCATATCCTAGGGTTTTGAATTTCAGCAAGCTAGTTTGAGTTTTCCTTTGAGTTTTCCGATCCTAACCAAGAATCCTCATGTTCAATCAACAGAAACAAGTCATATAACCATCATATATCATCATATTAAAGAGGAACATGAGAGCCCTAATTAGTCACATAACCTTTATTAACAACAAAACTCAAGCAATCCTGCTTCAAATCTTTAGTTAAAGGTAAAAAGAAGCAAGCTTGGGTGAAAGTATGGAGGCAAGGTGAAGAACTGAGGATGAAAAGGTGAAGAAGAAGAAGAAAATGGAAGAGAGTGGTTTGATGTGGGAAGGGTGAAAATGAGAGGGACAAGGTTGGAAAAATTGGTGTTTGAGTCATAAAAGGTGAAAGTGACTCATGTAGTGTAATTGGTAGATTTTTCTTTAAACTTAAATTTCACTTAGCTTCCCCTTTGTGTGGCTGAAATAGCACCAGCCCAAGGGGGTGTGTGTGGCTCAATTTTGGCCGCTCAAATTAGGGTTGTAACTAGTATTCGTATGATCTTACAATATAAATTTTTACTAATTCGGTTATAGCATTATACAACACCGAAATCAAATCGATTTTTCTCAAATTAGCAAGATATTGCTAATGGTCTTTATAAAATTTCCTACATAGTAAATCTAATTATTCCTACCCTAACATTCATATTTCAACCCTAATTACTAATATCTCTCTAATGCAGCGAAATCAATTAATTAACAATACTAACTAGACGCACTGTTCTTTGGAATGTTATAATGATGATTCTAAGTTAGATATCCTGCCCAACACCTACTCATAAAATATTGTGGGATCCATATCTGGGTAGTGTATCATACCATCCCCTTCTCCCTTTTGATTTCTTGGATAGTGTACTAGGCAAAGGTTGTAACACCCTCCCGAGTACGGTACTATGCTTAAGTCATAGTACCTCACCTAGGAGTTGTTACTGTCACTTAATCGGACCTTGTCTGGCAGCAACCTTCGGCTACCTTCAATCTTACTAGTCAACTCCGCCTCAGAGGACCTTCTTTGAAACTACTGAATCATCTGGAGATAATACGGAAATAAACATAGGAGTGAGAATTATAAATTCTCAGTAGGATTTATTAAACTAGCATAAGCTGTGTCATCGTTGTCATCTCCAGTTTGCTTCGGTTTATTATAAAAAGGGTGAAATGCTATACAAACTGTTCAATTTTATAGTTCGAAAATATACTTTCCGAAGCAAAGTTCATTTTACTCATACACTTAAATTTCATGAATTATATTAGGAATAGTAACTGAAACATAATAAAATTACAATAGCATTAATATACTGGGGACATAACATCTGCACATAAGTTCACTTGTACTTAAATACATGCATATACATACAGTTTACTTTTCTTCTTTTGCTTCCTTTTCATCATAAAATCTTTACATGCCATATCCCAGAGTATGATCGCCATGTCATACCCCATCAGAGCGTGATCGCCATGTCACGTCCCTTAGGAATATGGGACCTTCATTCGGTACTTACATTAGTTGGGTCATGCCATGCCTCATGTAAGTCCTAGCCCCTATACTCACACTAGCTGGGTCGATGCCATGCCTCATGTGAGCGGGGTGTTTGTATATGCTTTAATCTTTAATCTTGAGTCTTTAGACTTTAGCCTTTACTGCCCTTGGGTAGCCTGGTCTTGGAGTGAGCTCGTCAGCTCGACTCGTGACCGTCGTCACACCGACTCACGCACAAGGGGATTCACGTGCCTCTAGTCTTGGAGGGATCTCATTTTGGTCACATGCCTCTAATTGAGGGATTTCTTCTGACCATGTGCCTCCAAGGTAGAGGGTAACTGCCTTCACAAGGAGGGATTCAAAGTGCCACTGCCTCCAAGTGAAGGGATTCATATCTTGTCTTATTTAACTGCCTTCACTAGGAGGGATCTCGTAACTGCCTCCAGGTGAAGGGACCCACATTCAATATATTCACATTATGCTTAAATCATCCTTGCATACATGAGTTTTATGAGCATAACACATGGATGTTTATCGCATTCATATAACTCACATAGTTTTGCCGAAATTTTGGCAGTATAACGGAACGTGTCCGCTTCCCGGTGAATAGTGCCAGCCAACCAGTACATCAATTTATCACAAAGAACATAACATCATATTTATATTCCAACATTAAACTCATATCAACATCAAATTCATTAAGGCAGTATTTCTACCTCAGCATATTCAACCAACCCGATGAAGTGTGGCCTTGTGGCGCCACTTTTATGGGGCAAAGTGGCTGAGTCATCAGCCTTAGATGCTAGGGTTTTAAGCTTGCAATTCTATTGGTCCGGTTCCGGCAGTTTAAAATATCGTAATTTTACCGATTTCCTTTAAATCGGTAAATCGGTTTTGAAGAATTGTGTGAGGTTTTTTGTAAGTTTCTATCTTAGCTCTAACTTCTCTAATTTAACCTCTAATCAACTTCTAGTTAACCTCTAATTAATTTTTTAATTAACTCTGCAAATCCAATAAAATCGAGTAAATCGATTAATAGTGTACATTAAATGTTTTGCAAAATTTTAGGGACTCTTGTTTCTGTTTTTCAAAGCTAATGGCATTTTCGTAATTATGAATAAGTTTAGGGGCATCCCCTGTCATTTCACATATGGATACCTCCGTGGCTCAATCGGCTGAGGTTTAGGTTTCTACGTTTCCGCTACGTGATCCTGCTTCGTTTAAAACCTTATTTTACTAATCTTGTTGATATAGGGACCTAAATATCATTTTTTAAAAAGTTTAGGGGCAAGGTTGTGAATAATAAAAGTTTATTTTTATTATTTTCTATTACATTTTATGGGGATGTTACAAAGGTGGTATGTCAAAACATCATTTCTCTTATTCTTTTATTAGAATCTGTAATACTAAAGTTGCGACACTCACTCAAAATACATAAAATAGTTGCCACACTATAGCCTTTTTTCTGCTCCTATAATACTTTTTATTTATATTTTTTTATTTTTCATTCCTCCAGCTTTCATAATTTTTGACTTTTTATTGTTTACAATCTTTTGAATTTGTTACTTTTAAATAATTTTAAGATTATTTTGAGTGAGAAGATTAATGACACTAATAACTATACGAATTAAATGCAAGTAAATTAAATAATAATTTGAGAACAAAATATTATAATATAATTAATTCATTAAAGACTGACGAGTTCCGTTTTATGGAAAAAAAAATTATAGAATAAAAGTCATATAAGTTTTTCATTCTTATATTGGTAACTTTCTTTTGATTAAGTTATTTATATAAAGTTAAAAAGGGCATGCATAAAAAATTGTTACAAACAAGTAAAACAAATTTACGTCACATAATTTTTAAGATATATATATATATATACTAATTATTTAACAATTAAACAAAATATTCCTAATATAAAATATTAAATTTAACCAATCATACAGCACATATTTTTCTTACTTTTCAATTTTCAAATCCTTTTAAAATATAACTATTCATTAATTTATATTTCTTCAATTACAATTATGATGTGATATTTCTCATAAATTGATTTTAATTTTATCTTTCATTTCTTTCAACAAATCTTTCTTTATTTTAATCAAATTATACTTATTTTTAATTAACATTAGCATAAGATGTATGGGTCTATGTGACTATTTGTCTATATAAATCCTGTTCATGGATTAGAAAAATGTGCAAAAGCTCTATTTGTCCATGTCATTCTATGAATCTCTTCCGTTTTGTGTATCACATTGCCACTCACTTTGGTAGTGTCCATTAATTCAGAACTTAATTTAAAAGCCAAATAAGATTGAGTTAAACACTATTTTGTAATAAATAAATAAATAAATAAATTATGAATACTCATTATAAAGATTTTTCACATTGTAAAAATACTGACTAAAAGTATTAAAATAAATATAATAATTTTTTCATACATACAATTCCAAACAAAAACAAAAAAAATTCAAAAGTATTAAATTTTAAATATTTTAACTATATATTTTCTAAAATATAAATAAAATGAAATATTTATTTAATATTTATTTATTAAATAAAAATTATAACAATAAGTATTTTATCTATATAATTCGTGCAGTGCACGGAATAAAATAACTAGCTGCAAAAATTTTGATACAATAAAATCTGTAAGTGACACGATGTTGTTTGTTCATGAGTTTACGTGGCCGCTAGATAGGGGAGCTATGACTCAGATTGTCAATTAAAAAACCACACCTCATGCTTTACTACTTTTCACCAATTTGAGTTAATAGCTACTTCCTTTGTCCACTTTTAATTGTCCATTTAGATTAAAATAAAAATTATCCAGAATTATTGGTCATTTGATAAGATTAAAGAAGTATTAATTTTTTTTTTTCAATTCTACCCTTATCTCTCATTTTCCCAATTGCAGCTAATAACTACAATATTAATTGTGTTTACAATTTTCTAAAAGATTATTTTAGTCCAAACAATCTATATTTGTGCTAATTTAATGATTCCTTATTTTGTGCGCAAAAATCAACGACAAATAAAAATGGAGAGGGGGAGTATGTTGTCTAATAACTCTTGTTTTTATAATTAATAACCTACATTTCTAATTGATGAAGAGAATTTTCAAGTATAAAAACTCGAAGGGGATACAAGAATCGACAAGGTCACGAGGTGTTGAAATCATATGAAAGCATCTCTGGATGCGTAATGTAGCCAAGTGTTATGCGGGTTATTGATAAAGTGATAGTCGACAAGGAAGGTGTCCATAAGAAGCTTGATGAACAGAGATCAAGATTGAATGGAAGCATGAGCAAAGGTTGTACTGACAAGCTATCATTCCGACAAGAATGCAGTCGGCGAGGTAGAACACCATGAAAATCAAGGCTAAAGTAACAATGTCAGCAAAGGCATCTATAGAAATGAAAGGAGATGGATTCAGTAGAGCAGAGATGTATAGGAAGATTGAGAACAACTCAGTTTCTGTCTTCTTTGACAATCTACCCTCATCCATGAAAACATCTTCGTTATGGCAGCTCTTTAGTTTCAAAGGACGGGTGGTGGATGTTTTTATTTCAAGGAAGAAGAGACCTGGTAATCCTCAACCATTTGGCTTTGTGCGTTTCTCTAATAAATTGGAAGCTCTGAAGGCAATAAGGAATCTAAATGGCATGGAGATTAGAGGGTGCTCCTTAGAGCTTGAGGAAGCAAAATACAGAAGAACTGAAAAGGTTTCAAAGAATGGTGGATACTCAAGGGATAGGATACATGACAACCACCTTGATGGCAGAGCATCCAGGGATGTTGTTGTACAAAATGGTAAGCTAGTATCAAACCATGATGTTAAGATGGATACAAGGAATAAAGGTGCTTGTTATGTTACTTCCCTTCAACTTTCGGAGTAACATATGCCCCTGTTTTAAATTAAAAAGTATGATAACTTAATATTACAAACTGGGACACTTAACATTTCTATTTGCAAGGCTTGTGCCCCGTGGCTACATTGAGTCCCTTCTTTGTCCAAACTCCTTTGAGAATAGTAGCAGCATGGCTCAAACTTAGATCAGCTTGGACTGGAGGAAACCTATGGAGGGTTAAGTGAGCCACTGTTTACTTCCCCTGCGAGGCGCTTTGCCGAGATGGAGCTAATGTTCAGGCGAAGGGCTGTTAAAGACATGACCACCCCTGTGAGTTTCGATCTACTTCTGCGTTAGGGATCTAGTTCCATGACTTATTCATTTTGATCTGTGTTGGTTGTTGATGTTAGTATGGGTTATTAGTGTTTTGTTCAGTCATTGGATTTGCTAACTTTTGTTCCTTTTCTTGGTTTTGATTCAACATTTATTTTATTATAAATTATTATATAACTAATCATAAACTAATTTACTTTAGTGTATTGGTTACTTCAGAGTACCAATTCTGCAAAAATGAATTATCGGCACAAAACACTAAACACAGAGTATAAGTTTAAAATGAATGCATTAGCATGAAAAACATTTTACAATTACTTTCGCTACCTTTTTAGATGCTTATACCAAATTAAGGTTTGAATATGAATGCTCATAGGTATATTTTGATCTACCAAATGAGCCTTTCATCCATGTCATTCAGTTCTTTTAAGTTGTGATTCAGTTAATAATTGTTGACATGTTGGTCTATTTTTTACATGGCAACGTTTTCCATTTCCATATAAGGAGACGTAAAATAGGGTCATGTGTCCAATTTTTTCCCACAAAAAATATGCTTCTTTTCGCTTTCTGCACTTCTACTATGACAACAAAGGAAATCCCAGCTTAGGCTTCTATTTTATATTTTTTTTGGACTAATTAAGAATGTGATAAAGGGTTTGAGTTAGTAATGTGAAAGGAAGGAGTTAGCAAAACTTTTTTTTAATGAGCTAATTGTGAACTTGTTGATGCTATGATTTTTGGAAGGAATTTGCTTAGTAAATGGGTATAATGAGAGTATGGTTGAATGGAGCTAGACTATTGGGATTGCAAAACTTGTGGAGTAGGAATATTGATTTGGGTTTGTCTAGTATTTATTTAATTTGTAAAAACTTTTTGGCAAGATTGTAAGTTGAAGCTATAATGTCTTTCATACTTATTATAAGATTATTGTAACCAATTTCAGGAGTAAATGTTCTTAGAAGCACAATATAATATCAAAGGTATGGGAACAAGCTGAAATCTGTGCTAAATTGTTTATTTTTGGAGCAAATGATGGGGGAGGAGCTATTAGAGGAGGAATTTTACTTTGGTGAAGACAATGGGATGCCAGATGGCTATGATGATGCATATTAAGTGGATTCCATGGAAGACATTGGTAAGATAGAATTGTGGAATATAGGTGATGATGAAGTTGATAGATTCGATTTTGGTGACCTTGAAATTGCTTTTGAATTTTACAACACATTTGCAAAGGTTAGGGGATTTAGTGCGAGGAAAAGTAAGACTAGGAAAAATAATAGAGATGTTGTGAAAAAAAATATTTGTTTGTTTTCGAGAAGGATACAGATTACAAAAATTTTACTCTATGGAAAATACGAAAAGGGAGCCAAGAGCTGAGATGAGATGTGGGTGCAATGCTAGTATCCAAGTGCATTTTGAACCAGCAATGGGAAGGTGGCATGTGACATTCTTTTTAGATGAGCACAATCATGTCGTCTTGAGCCTCATTTTTTTTGGAATGTTGCTGACACATAGAAAAATGACAAAGGCATAAATTGGTCAGCTTAAGAATATGAGACGAGCGGAATTAGTACAACACACATATATGGGTTATTAGCAAGACAGTTTGGTGGTTATCAATATGTTGGGTTTGGAGCAAGGGATATGTACAACCAAATTGCTAAGGAAAAGCATCAACTAGAAGGAGACCTGTAATGTCCTCCTCTGTACATTACTATGCTTAAGTCATAGTATCACACTCTGGAGTTGTTACTGTTATCTGAGCGAACCTTATCTGATAGCAACTTCAGCCATCTTTGAAACTTCTCGAACTATCTGGAGATAACACAGAAATAGGAGTGAGAATTTTAAATTCTCAGTAGAATTCACTAAGAAATTTTATACCATATTATCATTATTATCTCCAGCTGCTTCGATTTATTATGAAAAAAGTGGATATATTATATAAATTGTTTAATTTTACAGTTCGAAAACATATTATTCGAAACAGAGTCCATTTTATTCATGCACTTGTCATTTGGGAGAGCCAATACAAAATAAAATCATGAATCATACTATGAATAATAAATGCAACATATTAAAATATAATAACACCAATATATTGGAAACTTAAAATCTGCATATGCCTTTACTTGTACTCCAATTTATGCAGTACACATAATTTTCTTTTCTTTCTCTGTCTTCCTTTACTTGTCATACATATTTCAGAGTACGATCACCATGTCATACTTCCTCGAGTGTGATTACCATATCACACTCCTAAGAAATATGTTCATTGTAACATCCGCCACGAGTTCTGACCTCCGAATTGATTTCCAAGTTAGACACGAGTTCTGATCTTCGAATTTATTTCCAAGAGCTTTTCATTTCTATTGATATTCCCGAGTTTGAGCTTAGGACCGACTTCCGAGATTGAATTGAGTTCCGAGATTATATAAGTTCTGACTTCCCAGTGCATAAGGTTAATGTTTTGATTCTTGACTTCTGGGATTGTTAATCGATCTTCGAGATTGATCCTGGGCCGAGTTTTAGAATTTCGTATAATAAGAGTTTTAAAATGTCCTTGTTATCGACTTCCGAGATGCGGGTATAAGGTTTTATGTTCTGGTACTAACTTCCAAGTTTATGTTAAAGATCCTCAACTTCTAGGTTTAAGTATTTTAGGTTTCATATTCTTGTCCTTGACTTTCGATTTTAAGGTGATTTGTTTGCTGCGTGATTTCTGATCTCCGACTTTAGGCCACAATTAGTCTTCCAAGACTTTTGTGTTTCCTAAGTTCCGAGTTTCATATTAGGTATAAAATGGATATAAGTTCCAACTTTAAGCAGAATGGAGATGAGTTTCGATTTCGGACAGAATGAAAACGAACTCCAATGTTTAGGCAAAATGGAGAATAATTTGTAGCCACAAAAGAAGGGAAACATGGCCGAACTTTACCCACAAAATTTCAGCCAACCAAAACTCACAAAGCGAACTACCTCTTCAATGCTTAAATAAGATTTTTCTCCCTTATTTGCTGCTGATTTCTACCACTCTCTCCTTGCTTCAGTCTTCCTTTTTCTTCTCCTCTTCTTCTTCTCTTCTCCTCTTATACAAAGAGGTAGAGGTTCAATTTTGTTCTTGTTATTCTGATTGTGGGTGGCTGATTTTGACTTTATCTTCTTACTTCTTATTGTTATTAGTGAATGAATATAGTTATCTTTGGCTGTTTTTGTGTTTAAATTTGATTAAGGAATAGGAAAGGGTGAGAATAGCAAGATGTAAGGGGCTGAGAGACCAAATTACCTCGGCAGTCTATACGGCGGAGTGTACGGCTCTGCCTACAACTGTTCAAATTCAATTCAACCATTTTTATATGAAACTAGACATTTACGACTTTCCATACATATATCATATAAGGCCATTGGATTAGTATTGAGAGAGATACGAATTTTGGAAATTTGACCTAGGTTTTTGAGTTTGATTCTGGGTAGACAAGGTTGTTCAGAGTAAAACTTTCCCTATACAATTTGGAATTGAAAGAAACTAACTTTTTTAGAAATCTTACACATAGGAGAATATCCCATAAAAATTTTAGAGTTAGATATGGTCTCATTTACTCCCAGTGGTTTGAAGAAATTTCCCTATATCCAAACTAGGCCAAAATAGGGCAGTTTAAGAAGGTTAAATTTCGAGGCTTATAACTCAAGCTCTACTAAAGCAAATGAAATAGAACTTTTGAAAATGAAAGCTTGTCCTATTAGGTTTAATATGATGCCAATTTTGTATGATTTGAGTTGGATTTTGATTTTTAGTACATTTTACTTTTAAGTGTGTAATTCTAGCCAGTCTTAGGGCAGGCTGGGATAAAATTTAAATAATTTGAGCTATACTTATCAAAATTAGATAGGACTAAAGAGGTCAGAAAATAGACACATAACACTCCAACATATCCAAAATTTAGGTCAAGATGAGTTAAATAGAGATTTTGGCTTGATTTACAAAAATTAGGTTGAATGAATATGCTGAGACAGCAATTATATTTTAAATGCAACATTTATTCCTATGAGATTGATGATTGAATTATAAATGAAATGTTATGAGTTCTCTACAATTAACTGTCTGAGTACTGGCATTATTTATGAGAAAGTGGACACGTTTCGTTATGCTGCCAAAATTTTGGTAAACCTATTCCTGAGTTATACTCTACATTCAAATCCATGTGCATTTACAAGAAGTTCATAAAGGTTATGTTATGATGAAAGTTCCGTAATACTTGGGCCAGCCCCGGATTAAAGTTATGGGGAATAGATTGGTGGGAAGGTCGGGGAAAGTAAACCCGGTATTCCTATATAGGAACAAGCTCGATCTTGAGAAGCAAACTATTACCCAAGACTCTAAATGGCCAAGAACTCCTAGGGGACCAAGTAATAGAGAAGTTTATGAAGATAAGTTCAAGAATGAGTTTTGCATGATCACATTGAATAGTCGTTATAAGTTATTTACAGTATGACTGTTATATTTACTTACTACTTTATGTTCATTTATTCAGCTTATTATTTTGTCTCTTATACTGTCCTAAGTAAAATTGAACCTTGCCTCGGACCAGATGTTTCTTTAAATTTATTAAATATGAATAGTTCAATTTGATCTCATATTTTTATAATTAAATAAAAACTAAGGCAATTGAGAATGAATGTGATGTCAATTAAACCCCATATGCGAACTTTACTGAGAATTTCTTTAAATTCTCACCTCGCTTTGTATTTTCGTATCATTCTCAGACGTTGGTAATGGACTTGACAGCACTCTATTTATTGAGATTCCCGACTTGCAGCTCCACCATGATCCCATAGTAGATTCGCTATACATAGCCAGCTCCTACAATTTCTGTCTCTACCTTTTTAGCAACAGGAATTTTGCTATTCCCCTTTTTCACCCTGCTTTTGACCCTGCCACTCCATATTTTGCGGTCCCGTTGCATATGGAACATCCTCCTCTTGCACCTCTCCGCACGCATGAAGACTCGCCGCAGACCTCGCGCCCTCCACTGAGTCACCTCCACAGATGGTTCTAGACATTCCGCTCAGTTTTGAGAGCGATCCTTCGGAGGCTACCGGCTCATCATCCTCTTCTTCGGGACCTAGTATGGACTACTCCCCAGCAGGGCCTGGTGTGGCCAACGGCTACTTGACTGAATAGGTCCTGACCGAGAGTTCTATTGTACAACATGGCCCTCTTTTGGCGGTGTGCAACATTGGGTCATAGACTTAGCCGCATGTATATCAGTTAGTTTGGAATGTCCTCTAAGGACTCCATAGGATCGATCTGACTGACACGGGCCTTCTTTTTGGTATACCAGCCCTACTTATGTATCCTATTTTACATCTGTATATAAATTGAAGCGTTGGCTTCTAATATATATATATATATATGTATGTATGTATGTATGTATATGTATATATATATATATATATATGTATGTATGTATGTATGTATATGTATACAGTTGATGATATATTACTTATGCTTATCTTTTTTTGTTAGGTTCTATGACGTTAAGCACGTTCATTATACAACGCGCCATTTTGCCTATTTACAAAAAAAAAAAAAGATGTAATATGATAAATAAATAGTAAGCAGAGTATTAACATGGTAACATTATCTACTTAATTTCTTGCTATGACTTAAACATAATATTAAATTAGTAGGGTGTTACATTCATCTTGCCATGTCCTAGAGTATTATCGCCATGTCATACTCTATTAGGATGTGATCACCATGTCACATTCCTTAGGGTGTAGGATCATTATGCCACATTCTAGAGTATGATCGCCATATCATATCCCATCAGAGCGTGATTATCATGTCACGTTTGTAACATCCCGATTTCCGAGTTGATTAAGCCCTCAGGATGATTCATTCCGATTCGACTTAGTCTTTGAAACACGATAAGAGTATTTTTCCGAGTTAGAGTTCATGTTTGCCCAATTCTCGATCATACCTTTCACGATTTCAGGCCTCGGTATGGATTATTTCCAACGACTTAGGTTTAACCTTCAAGTCCGAACACATGAACGTAATTCCATGAGATCCGGTTTCATGCATTAAGGAAAACATATCCGGATTCCGATGTCACCAACCATACAGTGTATAAATTCCGACTTCACATCCTGTCCGACTTAGATTAAATCTTCAATTTTGATTATGAAACGATTTCGACTTGAGTTATATCACGGGCATAATTTACGACCTACGACTTTAAGTGGCATACTTTACTACTTGCGACTTGAGCTTCATGTCTTAAAAGTATTGATACGGTTCGTAGGATTTAAGAACTTGTGTTTGAAACGTGACGTGAACTCACGAGTTCAGGCCTTAGTGTTGAACTCAATTGGGGATGAATCACGAGTTGGACCACTGAGCAAATCTTGATCACACAGTTCCAGATTTCACATTCAGCATTGGCATTTCTGAGTTCAAGTAGGAAATTCCAGATTTTGTGATTGTGAGCTTTAGACTTACGACCTCGAACTTGATTCAAGATTTCCCAAGTCACAAACAAAGTACACGAGTTCCGGCGTTGAAGCTTCAGGCTCAAGCTCAAGTAAAGCGACCCGAGTTCCGAGCCTAAAGTATAATAAGGATGAGTTCCGGCTTCATATACATGAGGTTCACCAGTTACGACTTTATAGAGCCTACGAGTTCGATTTAGTTTCAGAATATGCTAGAAACTACCACACAAGGAAAGCGTGGAGAGCAAGGATGGCTAAAACTTGGCCTTATGTTTATAGGCCAATCACAACCTTCCAAGTTAACCTCCACTCATGCCTATATAACACATCCTTCCTCCTTTGATTCAGACAATAATTCCACGTTGTTTTCCTCTTCTCCTGGCTCTCTTTCTCTCTTGCTCACACATCCAAAACTCAAGCTAAGTTCCAGCCCTTGTTCATCCAAACTCCAAGTTTCAGCACTTAGCCAAATCTTGCTCAAAGAGGTAGGATTCTGCTCTATTCTTGAATTCCTCACACTATGATTGCATGAGATTTGTGCTATTCTTTATGTGTTTGATGAGCTATTGGATGCATTGGATGAAATTGTGATTGAACTAATAGAAGACTTTGAGTCAAAATTATGATTAGAAGGAGGAGACTAGAAGGAATGAAGAAGTGAGATGCTGTCTTGGTGAGGAATTCCACGGCAGTCCGTACGACGGAGTGTACGGCGCCGCCTACAATCGGTCAAATCCGATGAAACCATTTTTAGATGAAAGTAGACATTCAGGGCTTTCCATAGATATATCATATAAGGTTATTGGATTAGTATTGAGGGAGATACGAATTTTTGAAGTTTGACCTAGGGTTTAGGACTTTCATCCGGGCAGGGTGACATGAGGAGGGTATAACTCACCCTATACAACTCCAAATCGAGTGAAACCAATTTTGTTAGAAAGCTTACACACAGAGGAACACCCCAATATAAGATTCCGAGTTTGTTATGGCCCCAATTGTTCCCAGTGATTCGAGGAAGTTATCCTATGTCCAATCTAGGCCAAAACAGGGTAGTTCAGAAAAGTAAACTTTCAGGACTTATATCTCGAGATGTACTTAAGAAAATGGAGTGAAACTTGTGGCAAATGAAAGGTTGTCCTGTTAGCTTTAATATGAGACCGATTTCGTATGATTTGAGCTTAGTTTCTATTTTTAGTGAATTTATACTTCCAGGAGTGTAACTCGGGCTAGTGACTGAGCGAGTTGAGGTAAGATTTGAATATCTTGAAGTATGTAAATCAGAATGACATGGGACCAAAGAGGTTAGAAAGTAGACATATAGAGCTATGACATATCCAAATTTCGGATCTAGATGAGTTGAATAGAAATAAAGGTGGATTATACAAGATTAGGGCAGAACCCAGGAATAGAATTAAGTGAGAATGGCCACAATGATAATTTTACAAGTGTTAGTGGAACATATAAGGTTTGAATTGAGGATTACCAGCTTGACATTGTTATACGTATGTTAAGTTGATTATGTTGCTTTGACTAATTTGTCCGTGAAAGGCTGGCACTATTCATGGGGAAACGGACCTGATTCATTATGTCATCTTTAGATTCTGAAAGTCTATAAAACCCAGGAATGTTTCACAGGTAATGATGAATTAGAGTATGAATGGGTATATAGAAACCCTATATTCAATAATATAAGTATGAGATGAGAAATGATATAAGTATGAGATGAGATATATGAAAGTAAAGGATGAAGTATATGCATGAGTGTCGGTAGAATGGTAAAGAGGCTACGAGCCTTTATAAATGCTGAATTAATATGCGTGAAGATCATGTATTGTGATACATGAAAATAAATGAAGTACATGTGTAGTACATTCTTTATAATTATGCTTGAATATGCATGAGAATGAAAGAAGGTAAATATATTGAATATGGGTCCTAGCTCGGAGGCGATTATTCGAGGTCCCTCCTGTGAAGCGACTAAATAAGATAAAATGTGGTCCCTTGCACAAAGGCGATTAATTGAGGTCCCTCCTGTGAAGGCAAGCGGTTAAATGATAAAGACATGATTCCGCTTCACCTGGGAGGCTGATTGCACATGGGTCCCTCCTTGTGAGAAGCGACTAAAGACTTGGGTCCTCTATGTTGGAAGCGATTGCACTTTGGGTCCCTCAACCTAGAGGCGAGTGGGTCCCCCTTGTGGGTGAGTCGGTGTGACGATGGTCACGCAGGTGAGGCGTGGCGAGCTCACTCGAGCCAGAGCTACCCAAGTGATAGAAATGCACCCCTAGGGACGGCGTCATGCGCCTAGGTGTGCCAAGTAAAGATTAAAGACTAAAGGTTAAAGTATATGCAAGCACCCCGATCACATGAGGCATGGCATCGACCGGCTAGTGTCGAGGCCAAGGCGATAAATGCACCCTAGGGGCGTCACGTGCGCCTAGGTGTGCCAAGTAAAGCTAAAGAATAAGGATTAAAGATTAAAGATTAAAGATTAAAGCTTATGCGGTACGCTCACATGAGGCATGGCATCGACCCGACTAGTGTGAATATAGGGGGACAGAACTTACATGAGGCCTAGCTTGACCCAGGTTAGTGTAAGTATCAAAGGAAGATCCCATATTCCTAAGGAGCGTTGACATGGCGATCACGCTCGATGGGGTATGACATGGCGATCATACTCTGGAATGTGGCACGTAAAGATTTCATGATGACAAAAGAAAAGAAAGATGCAGAAAGGAAAGCAAGTGTTATGTATAAGCATAAATTTAAGTATGAGTAAAGTTATGCGTAGATGTTATGTTCCTAGCATATAGTAATGTTGTGTGCGTTTTACTATGCTACAGATATTATTCATGGTATTATACTTGAATGGATTTTATGGTTTCCCCCAAATGCTAAGTGCATGATTAAAATGAACTTTGCTTCGGATAAGATATTTTTCGAAATGTAAAATTAAACAGTTTGTGCAGCATGTTCATCTTTTTCAAAGTAAACCGAAGCAAATAAGCGACCAATATGATGACACTATGTATGAAAATTAGAGAATCTACGAGAATTTTATAATTCTCACTCTATTTCCATGTTGTCTCCGGATGTTTGTAGAAATTTCAGAAGGCTGAAGTTCTTTGTCGAGATGAGGTCATTCGAATGCGATAGCAGCTCAGAGTGTGGTACTATGACTTAAGCATAGTATTGTGCTTGGGAGGGTGTTACAACGTTCTTTCGAAATATGGACTCATCATCATATCTTTCATCATAGAATCATAAATACATAGGCTTCATACTTTATTTTCAAAGGATAACACTTGCATGGTATTCATACACGTCACATAACATTAACAGACAAACATTTCGAACTATCACTAATTTATGTCGGAAATTCGGCAATATAACGGATCATGTCCTCTTCCCCATGAGTAGTGCCAGAATACTAGTAAAACAAATTAAGCATTCAAATCAATATGGGACAACAAACTTATAACCACAAAATTAATCATATGGTGTGTCCAAATCAACAAGAATATCAATAGAGTTTTCTGCTTACTCTATCCTCTTTTGCCTGAATTTTGTAAAATTCACCTTTACTCCTATTTAAGTCATTACCTGAATTTTGGATATGTTATAGCTCTATATGTCTAGTTTCCAACCCTTCTAGACCTATCTCATTTTGATTTGTATAGCTCAAGTTATTTGTATTTTACCTCAGATTGCCCTACACTTAGTTAGAATTGCACCCTTATAAGTGAAAATTCATAGAAATCTAGGTAAAATCATACAAAATTTAAACCAAATCATATCTAACAGAATAAGATTTTAAATAAAATAAGTTTCATATTATTTGCATAAGTATATCTTATGATATAAGCCCCGTAACTTGACCCTACTAGATTATCCTATTCCAGCTCAGTTTGAACTTAAGGTAAATTCATTGATGTGCTGGGAATAATTGGCAATGAATCTGACTTTGAAATTTTTATGGAATATTTGGTTATATGTTAGCTTTCAAACAGCATTGGTTGCACCCAATTTAGAGTTGTGTAGGGTGAGTTATATCCTTCTCAACTCATACTGCCCAGATGAGAATCCAAATTTCTAGCTCAAACTTTAAAAATTCATAACTAATTCTGTACTAATCTAATGGTCTTATAATTCATATGTATGGAAAGCCATGAATGTCTAGTTTCATATAAAAATGATCAAATTTAAATGGTTGTAGGCGGAGCCATACACTTTGGCGTACAAACCATCGAGGGGAAAACCCTAATAGCTTATTGAATTCTCTCTATTCTTCAAGTTCTTTCATACCAATTCCAATTCTAATTACAGCATACATGAAAAATCAACCATAATCCATCATCATTACTCCAAATCACATCAGTATCATGAGAAAAACAAGATCCCCACATAGCCCCACATCAATAAAAATAAGAAGAGAAGTTGTATTCCTACCTTGTCTAGTTGAAATCTTGTTGGTTTGATGTCTTAGATTGAAGAAACTTTTGATGAGACTTGAAGAGGGGTTGAAGATGGAGTGGAGATGATGTGAATGGAAGAGAATGAAGAGAGGTCTGCCCCTTATGTTGGTCAAAAATGCAAAGGTGTAGGAAAGGAAAAAAAAGTGAAAACTTTTGAAGCAAGTTTCATTTGATTGGTGGATGTGTGTTAGTCATTCAACTTGACTTGGCAGCCCATATGGAGGGCTGAGATTACGCCATTTGCATGGGTAATTTGGCTAAATCTTGGCCCTCATCCTAGAGTTCTCGCAATATAATTTCTATTGATCCGGTTCCGACTGTTTAAAATACCGGTATCTTACCGATTTCTCATAAATCGGTAAACCGATTTTAGAAAAACTCTATGAGGTTTTCTATGTTTCTAATCTAATTTCCTAAACTCTAATCCTTCTAAATCACACTTAATTAGATTTAAGTAAATACCAAATCGAATTCTAATTAATCACAATTATTTGATAAAAACCAAAGAACTTGTTTAAAAAAAAAGAGTAAAATTTTTTGGATGTTACAAGACTCAAAGGCAACATTGCGATGTCTAGGAGATTTGGCATCAATAAACCCATGTTTGTATTTCAAGGAGGAGCTTGACTAAGATTAATCGTTGTGGCATCTATTTTGGTCTTATAGGATAAGCCAGTTGGACTACAAATTGTTTGGTGATGTGGTAGCTTTTGATGCCACATACAGGAAGAACAAATACAAATGTTCTCTTGTGGTGTTCTCTGGTGTGAATAATGACAACCAAACTATTGTGTTTGCTACTGCTCTTATCTTTAATGAGACAGATGAGACTTACGTGTGGTTGTTGGAGCAATTTTTTATAGTGATGAAGGGAAAAGTGCCTATATCCATGATAACTGATGGTGACAGGGCAATAAGGAAAGCTATAAGTATAGTATTTCCTTATGCACACCATAGACTATGTGCTTGGCACCTTATTCGAAATGCCACAAGCAACATTCATAATCCAAGGTTCACAACAAAGTGTAAGAATTGTATGTTAGAAGACTATGAAATTGGTGTGTTTCATTGGAAGTGGTTTAAGTTGGTTGAAGAGTTTGGGGTACAGGATAAGCAGTGGATTGTTGACATGTATGAGAAGAGGCGTAGGTGGGCTACTGCACATATACAAGGCAAGTTTTTTGCTAATTTTAGGACAACTTCTTGGTGTAAAGGATTGCACTCTGTTATTGTAAAGTTTGTTAAATTGCAGGATGATTTATCTAATTTCCTAGAACATTTTTAGCAGTGTTTGGATCATATGTGATTTAAAGAGATGATGTCTAACTTTGATTCAGTATGTGGTGTACCCATGATGCAAACATGCTTGGAACCATTGGAGAGGTGTGCGGCTGATGTATATGCACGAGAAGTGTTTTTCTTATCTCAGCCAATTCTTGTCAGGGCAGGAACAATAAAGGTTTTGGACTTAAAAGAAAGTGATTTGCATGTGACTTATACAATTTCTATGTATGAAAAATGGAATATGGTATGGCATGTTGATGTCTACGAAGAAGAAATGGTGTTCAAGTGTTCTTGCTTAAGAATAGAGTCATTCAGTATACCTTGTGAACATATTATTGCTATTTTGGTGTACCGACATATATGAGCTACCAAAATCATTAGTGTTGGATATATGGACAAAGAATGTCAAGGTGGCTATTCATGATGAAAGGGGGTTCACATGGAATTCTCTAATAAATTATCAATATGGTTGTTTAATGGAGTGTCGTAAGCAATTGTGTGCTGTTGTAGCTCATAAAACTGAGAGATTTCATGAGACATGGGAGGTTGTATGGGTTTATTTGAAACATATATGGTTAAGGATGAAGCTGAGAATCAATTGGCTAATGAAAGGGCTATTTAATGTGAGGATGGGCCAAGGAACCCACGAACTTGTAGGACTAAAGGGCATTCAAGTTACAGCTCTAAAAAAAACCACAATGCTGCAGTGTTTATCGGATTGAAGGTCACAATAAAACTTCATGTCCAATGCAAAATGTATCTAATGGCAGAGAAGTCGAAGAAAAGACGTACAGTGAAGACTTGTATTATGAAATGGTAAGTAATTAGTACTCATAGGTCTAAATTTTATGTAAGTTTAGCTAGCAAAGTTGATTTGGTATTTGTTCAGGACTTATAAAGGAAAACTATTGCATTGCAAGGAGACTATGATGAAGCCTATTTGGAGTCAACTATCGATAGAAGCAAAAACACGTAATAGGTGACATGTTGCTGGTGATTATATAAGTTGAGAACAATTGAAAAGTTGTGTTATCATATAATGTGATTGGACTTAGTTTTATGGACTGTGTTCCTTTTTTGTTACATGGATTCATAGAAGTGAACTTCGTCTTGAATACCTATTTGTTCTTCATTTTGAATTCCTATCTTTGTTGTGGCTTGATAATGTGGGATCCATTTTTTTAAGCTTATTTGTGGGTGTACGAATTGTGATACATGCACTATGCAACTTTTGGGGTTGACTTTTGGATTAGGATTTGTCATATTAAGAACTGAGGCCTTATGCAGATCTGTTTGATTTGGTAAAATGGGGCTAATCTATAGATGGGTATGAGTTCCAACAATTTTGGTATATGATAGTAGAATAGTTGATTATATCATGGAAATCAATAGAAGTAGTTTTTTTTTATGTGTGAATTGGTTATCAACCGAGGATAGTTAGAGCAAAGTTGTGGCATTATGCTTGAGGATATGTTGGTGCATTTATAAGAATAAAGGAATAAAGGACCATTGCCAAAAAAGAAATGAAAACACAATAAAGAGTTCTTTGCTAAAATGTATTTATAGCATAGTCAACTTGTAAATGTCCTAAGTGTGATTTAAATAGAAGTCTATATCCCACTCAAACACTAGATCCTGGTTTACCTTGCCTCAATGCTGGATTTCCTAAATTTAGAAGAGATCAAGACCATGATAGTAGATTCAAACTAGCAGATAGTTGCATGTTACTGAGTTGAGGCTGGAGGGTGTTACAGGGTGAAGCTAGAGTTCTCATCGTTTTTTATTCCTATTCTACTTCTTGGGCATTTCCTCTAAAGTAATCTATTACACACTTTGCCCATTTTAATTAAGCTAGCTATAACCATGTTCCCTTTGAATTGGTGTAACATCTTGAAAATGCATAACATTTAAATTGCACCAATTTCTGATCTATTTTATCTCATTAGGGGAAACTAAGTAATTATAAATGAAATATTAAGGTTGATGTTAGAATATTTTGAGTTTGATATATAGGAATTTATGACAACTATTGGTAGCATTTTGCTAAGTTAACGAGAAATTGAGTAAATTTCAGTTTTGTACAATGCATGAACCAGATCAATAGAAATTATACTGTGGGAACTTTATTTTAGATGGTTTGGATTCAGCCATCTAACCTCTTAAATGGCACCATCCAAGCCCTTAAAATGGGCAAAATAATCAAGTTTGAATGGAGATAGAAATCCACCAATAGGAAGACATATGTCATTATCATTAATTAATATTAAGCACAAAAAAAGTTTCATTCTTTTCCTTCTCACCTATGGCTAAAGTAGGACCTAATTTACTCTCTTCTTCTTCTTCATTCTCTCATATCATTCACTCTCCTTCATCCTGCCCTTAAGCTTTCATCACTCAAAGTTTGCTTGGTTTGGCTAAGGCTTGTCTCTAGGTAGGTTTTCATAGTGTTCTTATGGATATAAGTTGCGTGATTGATTTGGGTTCTTGCTTTCTCTTTTTGGTATGATGATATTTGTTGTTCTTATGATTGATTTTGGTTGAAAAACTTTGGAAGCTTTTGATTTGAGTTGAGGAGGTGAGTGAAACTCACAAAGAGGAGAAAACAGATTTGGTTAGGGACAAATCCCTTAGGGTTGTTTGTACTTGCGTGATGTACAGAATCACGTACGGCATCCAAAGTTTTATAAATTATTTTTTTCTGGAACTAGACACCTAGAGATTTCCACACATATAAATTATAGGATCATAGTATTGAGTGAGATATGACTTTTTGAAGTTAGCTCTAAAATCCTGATTTTGATTCTGAGCAAACTGAGGTATCTAGGGAATTTCTTGCCCCATACAACCTCAATTTGAGTAAAACTAATTTTTTTAGAAATAACATAGAGAAACATTTCATAGAAATTTTAGAGTTATATTTGGTCCTAATTGCTCCTAGTTCATTAAAGTCGCCCTCAGTCCAACCCGGGCTAGAACAAGGGATTCCAAATTAGTCAACTTCAAGAGCTTATAACTCAAGCTTTGCTTATGTAAATAAGATGAAACTTATTGGGAATAAAATTTTGTCCTATTACCTTTAATATAATATAAGTTTTGTGTGATTCCAATCAGATTCCTATTTTTAATGAATTTTTACTTTTGAGTGTACAAATCTGGCCAGCTACAAGGCAGGCCAAGATAAATCCCTAATAACTTGAGCTACATTTATCAAAATTAGATGGGCCTGAAGAGATTGGAAACTAGACAAATAATACTCTAACATATCCAAAATTTAGGTCTAAATAATTAAATAGAATTTATGGTTGAATTTACAAAATCAGATAGAACTGAGCAGAAATGGTAGAAACCTATTTCATGTGTGAATGTTACAAAATTTGTCCAAGCGTTGGATGCTTGATACTCTATATGGGTCTTGTTGTGTGATTGATTTTCTGGTAGCCTGGCACTATTCATGGGGAAGCGGACATAATTCGTTATGCTGCCAAAAGTTCGGCATAAGCCTTGCATGATTTATGATTTATGATATACTTTACACATACGTGTGCCATTTGAGACAATATATTGCTAATCATGAAAATTTTAAAAATTATGATAATTTCCATATTATTTGGGTCAGCTCCGGAATAAAGTTAAGGGGAATAGATCGGTGGGAAAGTCGGGAAAAGTAAACTTAGCAATCCTGTATCGGATGGAGCTCGGTCCTGATAAGCAGACTATTACCCGATAGTCATATAGCCAAAGACTCCCAGGGGACCAAGTAATGGACTAAAGATAAAGGAAAACACCCTAGGGATGGCAACACGTAATGCCTAGGTGTGTTGAACGGGTACATAAAGGTTCACAAACTATGAGGTAGAGGATTAAGAAAATAAGCGCATTCTATATCCTTGCATTTATGCATTTACTCTTTATAGTGATTTAAGGTAAGTTGTATGCTTGTTGCCTATGTAGGTGTTTATTCGTAAATAACTTCCTTGATTATCCCTCATGTTCCTGCATGATGTTTATTAGGCATTTTATTTCATTCAATAAAATAGAATCTTGGTTCAGGTCATAATTTCTAGTGTTCAAATGAAACTGAATTTAGCATTTTGTTAGTCACTTTTTACTAATTAAATAAAACTAAAGCAACTGGGAATAAACACGATGAAGGGCAGTGCAATAAGTAGAAATCCTATGGAGAATTTTAAATTCTCATTTGTATGTCCATGTCATTCCCAGATGACGGGGATAGCGGCCACGATCATCTTCTACACTGAGCTGCCAGAGTGGCAGTGGCACTATGACATGGCATTGGATTCCTCATACCTCATGGCTGCTACCTGCTTTCATCTCTATGTTTTCTTCCACCATGCTTTTGCTACTCATGTACATAGCCCACTATTCGAGCCGGTGTTCCCCTGTTTAGCTATTCTCGTACACTTAGTGCATCCACCTGCACCAGCACCAGCACCACCTCAACCTGTCTAGTAGGTACCCTCCGAGAGTGACCCCTCAGAGGAGATGGATACATCTTTTTACTCCTTCGAAGCTTCAGATGACAGTTATGCACCTGTTGACTCTGGCATGGCGAATGGATTCCTTTCCTCGGAGTCTGCATAATGGAGTTGCCTGAGTGTATGGCTGACAGATTGTATAGGATGACCCTCTTTTGGCATCTTGAGCCATAGATAGTACTGTTGTTTTTGTTTTGTGTTTTTATACCCTCATGTACTAGCACTAATGAGGACCTGTATAGAGATGTTGTTCGTAACATGAGCCTAGGTCTTTTGTGTGTGGCCCAATCCAATGTACTCACTAATATGGTTATATGAATACATGAGAGGATGATGTTTATATCTGCATAGTTTATCTTGATGGATTTCGGCTTTCATTTATCTGTACCATTTACGTTTTACCATTTGACTATGTTCATTTTCCTTTTATTTATATTGTACTATGCTTTAATTAGCAAAAATTTAGATTCGTCTCTATCAAACTATCACTTATTGCTACTAAGTCATTTAATGAGAGATTGTATAGTGCCTTAATCATGTAATAGTCTATGAATTTTAGTTCTATAACTTAAGCATAGTTGGCCTGCTAATGTCTTTATCAATGGCATTGACAACTAAGATTTTAATTCACCATGTTCAGTTTCCTATTTCTTTCAAATTTTGTAGGTGTCTTAAACAAGTCATGCTTAAGTCCCTTTGTCATGTCTCTTGGAATGCTGTCTATTATTTCTTAGAATCTGTGCATTTTTCATTGTCCACTTAACCCTTGGATTATTCCGTTGCATCTTTCTTGCTTGCATCCATCAAGTAGATAGTGAGGATTGTTGCTTACTCATTTTCATCAATACCTTTGCTCCCTTGTATGTTACCACTGAATAACTTTATTAGAAAATTTGTAGACTGGTTTGGTGGATGATGGAGGTAAACTTATTCTACTTGTTTCTTGGATGGCTCTTTTTGTTATATTTGCTGAAGGAAGTCCACTCATCCTATCAAGGTAGATTTAGTCTTACTTTCAAGGATTTGAGTTAATAGAAGTTTATATTTCATGTCCATGCACAAAATTCCCTGATTGTTGACTCTTGTTTTACATCAAGGATGATATTGGTGACAAATCTATTTTGATGTTCAATTCTCTTCATAAAGACGAAAAGAAGGCCTTGATTGAGAAATTACTACAGTGTAATAGTCAATAGCAATGGTATCTGTATTACACCTTAGAATGGACTGCCTTAACTATGATCATAGCCTGTGACCCATTTTTATTAGGAAATAGCTACACCCTCCTTCCTTATTAGGCCTTATGTAGATCAACTTGATTTGGTAAAGGGATTAAGGTAATATTAGGTATGAGTTCGAGGCACTATGGCACATGATTCGACCATCGGTGATTCCAATAACCAAATTAGTTATGCAGTGGCTGCATATATATGTGGTTCCAATAACCAAAATTTCGCATGTGGTGGCTACAAAATTAACCAATCTTTTTTATGAAATCCAATGGCTGCTTGGAATAAAGGTGAATAGATTATTAGGTGTGTTTTGGTTTGGGTAACTATATGTTGGTGCATTTATTTTCTTGTGGATTCATAGTTAAGTATCTTTCAAGTGAAAATAGTTCAATGGCTTTGTTAGGCACACAAAGATGTAGCAACATTGATTTCATGTTGTGATAATGATAATTTTTGTTGCATTATGGAGCAATACTAATTTACAATTGGTGTTTGAGAATAGTTAAGGATGAGATAGTAATCTTGGTATATTGATAGAGATATTGGCTATGTAGCCTTTCTATATTCCCAATTGTGCCTATATTTTTTGTGGCTCGAGTGCTTTTTAATTGTATCAAAAAATAATGGATTAAAATAACTTTTAATAGGAGCAAGTAATTGGGTTTATGTTTCGAAGAATAACTACAATCCATTCTACCAACTTTTTATTTTTGGATTCATTTTTTGGCTAAAAACCAACATTTTCGAAATGCTTGCCAAATGATTTTTTTTTTTAAGTGTGAGACATCCCAATTCATTTCAATTATGGTAGAGGGTTGAAGCCCATTGTCAAATGTTATTCTCCGTATGAGAGTTGGGTGTTTACTTTCTTTACAAACTGGACTAGCTTCGGCCAGTGGTCATGAAAACAAGCTAGCCCAATTGCACTAAGCTTGGGCTTGACAATAACAAGTGGCCCATCTTTGCTAATTGAAAATTGTTGAAAAAAAAAACCATATTGGAGGATGGGAAAGAGTAATTAGGTTTATGATTCAAAGAACTGCAATTCATGCATAAGACTAATTTGACAACTATAGCAGTAAAAGCATTAAGGACGAATAAGTAATAAACGTAACAGGTAAACCAGCATTAAGACCATGTTCGGGTCATTAGTAGTACTCCCCTAGAACTACAACTAAGAACTAAGACAAAATATCACCTTCAAAATGAACTAAGGAAGTAGTCCAAAGCAATCAAAACACCAGGTGTGATATGAACGCTGGAGGTAGTCACATCCAAAAGAAACTATGTTGGCACATAATTAAACAAAACATGAATTGTTTAATCAGAGGTTGGTGGCTTCAAGGATCCTTTCCCAAAAATCTTTAGTCTTGTCTTCAACCATTTACTTTCACTCATTGCAACATCCAACCAATAGTTCTATGGCAACATGCATTCGTGTTTCATGATCCATCAGCAACAATAACATTGAGTTAGTATACTTGTGAATTTATTGAATGGTGGGATAGCATGAAATATGGTGGCATTTGTGCTACTTACCAACCCATGAGTATTTAGGTCAAAATCATGCTCCATATTCATCCAGTGCATCACCCAGCTAGCAAAGTCTTGGCTAAATCCATGCAACCATGAATATTATGACTGGAGAGGATTAGTGTTTTTATTTCACATTTTATCTTTATAGAAGACATTTAATTTGAAAAATTGTGACTTTGAAAAAATAAATAAAATTGGATTTTTTTATTAAAACTTATTTTTTAGAATTTTTTTTTAATGATTATTTTAACTATCGCTAATTTTTTTTTTTTTGTCATTGTAAAACTGTAATAGAAAAGGCTATGAAGCATTATGTGCCTACAAAATCAAATTCATAACAGTAATGTGTTGATCACCTTTGACCACAATTAGGTATACCCTTTGGCTCTGGTATGTCCCAATTGATGAAATCCTTAGGGGTATCAAGGCCATCATGTTTGTAATATGCTGATTGCATCATTTGTTACAACACATCTCCCTATTTCACAAAAAAATTTCTGGTCATTAATAATGTTGAATTTGAAGAACAGTAACTTGTAGATATTAGTAGCATTTGCAAAGATTACCAATGTCTTTATTATTTCTCTTTGTGGCTCAATTGCATCTAGTTCTAGATGGGAATTGAAGTGGTAAATTACTTGTTCCTCAATGCACACGACCATGAGAAACCAGTGGGCATTGTCTTTAATTGGCACATAAATCTGCAATAGAAATTGGCAGTTTATTAATGATATGTATTATCGGGCTTATTAAGCATGTCTTTTATGTAAACCACAATATTAGCAGATTTGGTTGAGAACATTATAACATGCTCTTTGCAGGGGGAAATTGAACTAACTAAAGTTAGTAGGTTATCAAATGAGTTAGGAAAAATTGTTTTGAACATTGGGCTAGTTTATTGATATGCAAATTGTTTGTGTAATGCACGCAAAAATGTAAACACTCACATATTTAAGGCCAAGGGTAGGTTGCATGAAACTGTTGACATAATTGAAAAGTAATTCTTTTAAGTGTGTGGCCTTTGCACACATCCTTCGGCAATTAGTGACTGATTTAGTGACCAATTACTTCACATACCATATGTAGAATATAATCAGTCACTAAATTTGTCACTAATATTAATTTTGTAACCAATTGTTTAATACCAAGAAAAATCCATTTTTAAAAATACTAGTCACTAAAATGGTCTATAATTTTTCAATTAGCAATTGATCTCATAAGACAAGATCAAAACCATTCTTATAAGAACTAGTCACCAAATTGATCACTCATTGAAGAATTAGTAATCGATTTAGTGACTGACAATGAAGCCATAAAATTTTCACCTATCAAAAAATCAGTCACTAATTTAGAAATTAGCGAATGATTTAGTGACTAACAAATAATACTTAGAAACTTCAATAATTATTAAAATAGATCACTCATTTTGCAATTAGCAACTGATTTAGTGGCTGATTTTGATAGAGGAGAGCAAATTATATATTTAACAAAATTAGTTACCAAATGGGTTACTAATTGCAACATTAGTGATCGATTTTGATAGAGGAGAGCAACACATTTGGTAAGCAAATCGGTCACTAATTGCACAATTAGTGAGCTGCAATTAGTGACTGATTTCATGACCATTTTTTAGTATATTAGTTTTTTTTTTATTGTTAAAGTTGGTCACTAAATCGGTCTTTAAGCAACACTTTTGGTAAGCAAATTGGTCACTAATTGCATAATTAGTGACCGATTTAGTGACTAGTTTTTTTAATATATTAGTTTCCTCCGATTATTAAAATTGGTCACTAAATCAGTCTCCAATTTTGCAATTAGTGATGAATAAATTGATCACAAATTTTTAAACTTTTACACTTAAAAAAATATATGAGAGTAATGGCCACCCTAGTATTTCACCTTCCCCTTTCTCATTTTCACCCAAGATCGCCTCCCACCTAAGAGCACACCGACTTCAACTTCCGGCCAACTAAGACCATCAGCAATCGGCACGATTTCAGGGCCCCCAGCACACGCACCCACCTCAACCTTAGACCACCACATCATATCACATCACATCCTTCAGATCTAAGCACATCTAGGTCATTCGCACCAAGCACCTCAACTCTGCCACCGCGCAAGCCCAACTTCAACGCATCATAATCTAGCCACTGTCACCTTGCTCGGTTTGGTTTCACTAGTCCAGCCACTACGAGTTCATAAATAGCTTCATGGCTTTTCATTCTTCTTTTTGCTTTTGCTTTATGAAACTCAAAATAGTCAATTTTTTTCATGTGGTTAGAAAACTAAAAAAATATTGAGACAATTCTACGAACAAACTTATAAAACATAGGCGTAGTTGATACAATTGAGGTCATCATTTGTTTTTCTTCTTGTACATGGCACATTGTGCGATATCAGTGTGTCCAATTGGCTTATGTCATCATTTTGCTTTTCGCCCTACACTTAATGTTTAGATTCATGAATAATATTGCATTGTTATTATTATTATTTGGTTATCTTGGTTAGTTAGTGTGAACCCAACTTTGAGCACTCTATAGCTTTACCAAGTTGTATGTGTTAATGCAATTGCTCCTTAGATGTCCTCATTATTGTGTTCTATGGTTGACATGATTTGCATAAGGATAATTCTATCAAGAAATGGACACCTTGAAAGGTTAAGCTCTCATCGTTGAATTAAGTTCTCACAACAAAACTTTGTAACATCTTATTGTTTAAATTTGTTTATGTTTTTCACCGACTCAAATAATTAGATGCATCTCACTATGGAAAAGCTCTTCTTTTTGAGAGTTCTACAGTCTGCCTTTCAATTAGGAGTACTCTTGCATAATTCTTGCAATAATTTTCTTTTCTAAATTTTTTTCTCTGGCAATGCAATGGTATACAACAAAGATTTCCTTTGTAATATTTCATCTATACTAATGTTTCTCCTTCCTTTATTCTATCCATCAAATTTCTAGTTGTTAGGTGCTAACCTCTTAATCTAGTGGTTTTGTGTGCTCAAATCTCTTTTAAGATTACCTACACCCTCTTTGAAAATCCATTTTTAGTGTAAATAGAAAATATTGAATTTGATCAAACAATTTTTGAAAATATAGTTATTATAAGAGGCCTATGCAAATAGCAATCATTGTGGATAAGTGGCTAGTTTCATTGCTCCATTTGTTTTTAGGATTTGTTCATTAATCATGATTTAAAATCTAAACTTCTCACAATAACTTTGATGCTATGTGATTCAAAAGTTCATGTTTATGATGCAAGTTTGTTAAGTGCTATACATAAAGAATATTTTAGTGTTGTGAATTATCGAGCATTACTTTTTAATGGTTCTGGTGATCATGTTGCTCAATTGTTACATGTTTAGTCAATTATTTTTCACCAAGAGTTTCTAATTGTTAAAACGCACCAGTTATTTCCTCATGATTTAACTTTTCTATATTGAGATTGCATCAAGTATGTAAATCACTTGCAATATAAACTTTTTTCCCTCAAACTCCTACCTATTATACTTTGTAGGTCAATTTATTGTTTGATTTTCTTGTTATGGCGGTATGTCTTTTGGAAATTAGATTCATTCATATTGTGGCCTCATGTTCTATCTAATGTAGTGACTAGAATAGGACCAAGTGTAGGCATGTTTACAAGTTCCTTAGGTCATAGGGTTTTGTATCTTCATATGATATTGCTCATCAATATACTAACAATGATGCATATGCTCACAAGGTCAAATATCTACTATTATAGTTCTAATCATATACTTGCTCAATCTTAAATGCATTCGATTAACAAAATTCTTTTCTTAGATTTTTTTCCCCATTAATTTGGTAGTTGGTTAGTCAATGCAATCATTAAGGAAATATGTGGTGTTGAGTTCATTTGGCTATGCAATCCTAATCAAGCATGAAAACCCTTAAATACAAGTTGGGCTGAAGCTGGATTTAGCATATTAAAGGTGAGCACTCATCTATTCTAACATATTTTTAATTGTCTTTGTATTTCTCTTGCTCTTTTCAAGAAAAGATAAAATATGCAACCAAAGGGATGCTAGACATGTCGTGTGGATAAAATCTTCACAACAGATTAAGTAACCTACATGGCTACACCCTATACTTTTTACCAATTTGTAGTTAATTAATTGAAGTGGATTGGTTGAGATGACAAGCTATGTTGTCATCAAAAAGAGGAGGATTTATGGCCTTGGCTTAGAGTTTACTATGGTTAATAGAAGACCTTATTATCATGGCTCAAGCTCTCAATCAGCTAAGTGGGTGTAAAGAATAGAGCATGAAGAAATGCTAAACAAAATCCAAGAAGAAAATAGTACACTTATGGATGGGTTGGAAAGAACTGAGACTCAAGTTCAATTCAATAACGAGCTATTACAACAAATAATGAAGCTGATGAATTTTTTGATTCCTGATTTCCAACCATCGGCTAGAGACACAACTCAAAGGGAAGAAAAGGGTGATGAGGAGGAAGATGAAGATGATAAGGAGAACTAGAGGAGGACTAGTTATTGAGACTAAATTAGGATTGGTTATAATTTAGCTTTCCATTTGTAATTTAATAAATATTGTATGATGTTTAACACTTGTTTAGTATTTTGACTATTTTAAGAGATTATCTGGTTGGACTGATATATAAAATTTATGTTTCTTTGGTGGTAAAACTGTTTGAATATTAGCTATCTAAAACTGACATTTCAAAAATTCAAAATTATTTTCTTTTCATTTTTTTTACATTATTAGATATTAGCGACCGATTTAGTCGCTAATTTAGTAGTTAGCGACTAATCTATAGACCAATTTAGTAGTTAACAATAGAATTTGGGACTGATTTAGCAACCAAAAACTAAGTCATAATATTAATGACCACTTTTGTTACCGATTTAGAGACTGATTTTGTTACTGATAATCTAGCCACGAACTAGTAACCAAATTTGTGACTGAAAAAATGTCAATCACGATTTAGAGACTGATTTAGTAATGGATTTAGCAGCTGAGCTAGTGACTGAAATATCAATCACAAAATTAGTGATTGAATTAGTAACTGGCTTGTATTGGTTAAAAATTAGAGACTAATTTAGAAACCGACTTTGTGATTGATATAGCGACCGAAAAATTGGTCTCTATTTTAGGGATTGATTTATCAATCACTAATGCTTGAATAGGCCACTAATCGAAATTGATTATGGATGCTTGTGAATCAACCGCTAAACTGGTCTCTAAATTTAGCTATGAAAAAGTCGGTCACTAATTTTTTGAGCAATAAGCGATTTAGCAACCAAAATATCAGTCACAAAGTCAGTCGCTACCTACTTTAGCAACCGATTTTTTGGCTTTAGCAACCGATTGACTTTTTTTTTTTGGTAGTTTCCTATTGCAACATAAGGGTTTATGGGAACTTTTCCCATATTGTATAATAATGCACTTTATACCAACCTAATAACGACAAATATGCTACAATTTGGGGCACAAGACTTTATTTATATTTCCTATACGGCCATTAACAATGGGAATATTAGGAAGTGCAGCACCTACAATTCTTGTGAATGCTACTCAAAGTAACTCTACCCAAAATGAGATCGTGTTTAGGAGTTTGATTATGTACATGAAAGGTAGAAATTAAATCCCACTACACCCTGCTACATCTGTATTATGACAATTACCTAAAGTTCATTGACAAAATTAAATAATAATTTTGACAAAGTTTATTTTTTACTTAAAATAAATATTAAAGTTTAATAGCTATTTACAATAAAAAAAGGATAAACAAAAATTTTTAAGAAAAATTAATGTCAAAAAAAGAAAAAAAAAAACAAAGAAAGGAAAAAAAAATAAAATAAAATCCCAAGTCATGCCCAAAAAAAGCCTAATTTTAATAAGCAAAATTCAACAAAAGAAAAGCAAAAAAAAAAAAATCAAACTTCCAATCAAAAATAGAAAAGGAAAAGAAATCATAGTAGCATATTATGAAACGCAAAATTAGGAAATTGGCTAAGGTTTGGAAATTAGTTGGTGATCAGTGTAGTAATGCAATGGCAATTGTTCTAGCAGTCATGGTGGTGTGGTTGTGGCTAGGTGTGATGACAGTGAGACAAGTGTGGGGTGATGGTGGTGTGCGGTTAGATGGTAAAGGAGAAGATAGTTCCTGAGAAGGTCATAATGGCCAGATTTTTTTTGTTGCAATTGTAAGGAAAAAGGTGGGACATTGGTTTGCATTGGTTAAGCAGAGATGGTGAATCTCTAGTGAGGGATTGGCAGCGGCAAGGTGAACCAATAAGCTCCAGTGATGAAAGGGTGGCGGTTTCATGGGCATGGGTGCATGATGGTTCTTGGTGGAAAAGGATCGCTATGAGTTTAAAGGAGGTTATGACTACTATTTTAGCACGTATTTCTGGTCGTCGGGTAATGTATTAAAATTTTCATCTGAATGTATTATTAAACTGATGAAATGGGACACAAATTTTCTAATTAATTACTGATAGATTTTAATTAATATTTTGTCAATAATGACATCAATCATTATCAACGAATTTTCGTATCCGTCGACAACTTTTCACTGACATGTGATTTATCATCATCCATAATCCATTGGTAAATTTGTTAGTAAAATTTTTCCTGTTAGTAATTCCCTCGATTTTGTACATGTTTTTTCTAGTGACATGGCATTGTTTGGTTGGGCCTTCCAAATTTCCAAGACAGCCTACTTTGCCTTCATATTACCAATGTACATAGCACCTATCAGGGTGTTTATTCCTATGCATGTAGAATGTAACATCCTCACTTTCATAAACAGAACGTAATGAAAAATTTGAATTATTTCCTTTAGGCAGTGTGAGAATTTCTCAGGTAGCGTTATACCATAATAATCTTCACACTCAGAATTATAGGGTAGTGTAACACTGCCGTTAAAAATATGGCACTGCCATATGCTAAAAATCAAGAAATAACAAAAGTGCTCCTGTAAACTTTTATTAATTGTAATGATGCCCAGAATTTTTAGAAATTATATTTTAACCCCAAAAAATTATTTCCAAAATAACCCTAGAACTTTTTATAAAATGACCTTTATATCCCCACATATGTAGAATTAGCAGAATGGGGTTTTAAACGAAGCAGAATCATGTGGTGAAACCGTAGAAGTTTAAATACCTGCCAATAAGGTCACAGAAGCAGTCAGGTGTGAAGATCATTAGTTGCGAAAAATGACGGGGGGTGCCCCTAGATTTGCTAAAAATTATGAAAATGCCATTAGTTGTGAAAAATAGAAAAATATAGCAAAAACTTTGGCAGAAAATACTAAAGGCCTTCCAGAAGGTTAAAAGGAATGTAACATCCCGAACCTTGAGGATAGGCCAAGATAGGAGTAAGTTTGGGTCTGATACAAAGGCAAAATAGTAATTAGGTAAACCGTAGAGAAACCAAGCACAAGGTTGTCATCATTGGATTATAGTGGTAAAGTTGTAATAAGGGCTCTATGGTTGTCAAGAAGGGCAACTGTAGAGAATTTCTATTTTCAGAAATTTTGTGGGTTTTAAGACACTGGTAGATAACTAAAATACTTGCAATAGCCTTAAATTGAGATTCTCTACATACAATTTCAAATAAGAGTGTGAGGTTACTCACACAATATTTTAGAAATTCGGGTAGTTTGAATACCCGAATTGATATTTGGACACCTTGAATTAATCTTCAAGGGTCTTATATTGTCTGCAGGCATGAGTATCAATTAAAAGTCCTTTTAGTAGTAGCTCAAGATAAGCCACTCAAAATTCGAGTTTAGTAAAATTTAGATTATGTTCCAAACCCACCAATGAAAATTAATCCACAAAGCTCCCTAAACAAGCTAACCAAGTTTAATGAGTAAGTCACCCTTACTTTTACTAAAATACCCTCAAGCCCTAGATTTTTCTACACACTCTCCTCCCCCTCATCATTTACGCCACTACCACCACCATCTTCTCATCTTCATCCTCTTCTTCACCACCTCCATGGCTATGAGCTTCAAGCTCATAATTCATGCCCTTCTTGACCTTAAATCCTTTCACTCCTTCTATGAAAATTGATGCTCACCTCCTTCTCTACAAAACCCCTCTAACAATTTCATGATTAAACATCAAGTGGAGGCTCCCCACATTCATGTAAGCTACTACCATGGTGGAGGAAGAAGGCTAGGAGTTGGTTCTTGCCCTCCTTGCTTCCATAGTTTCAAGGATTTCAAGGTAGGGTTCACTTTTGTTCCTGATTCCTATGGATTATGGCTATTTGGAACTCTTATTTGCTTCATTTATTTGATGATATATTGGATGTATTTGATGGTTTATGGTTGGATTAACATAAAATTTTGAGTTGGAATTAAAGTTAGAGGGAGAAAACTAGAAAAAGTGGAGAATCAGGATGCTATCTAGATGAAAAACCTAGAGTAGTCTGTATAATGGAGTGTACAGCTCCGCCTACAACCATTTAAATTTGATGAATCTATTTTTATATGAAACTAGACATTCAAGACTTTTCATACATATAAAATATAGGCCATTGGATTAGTATAGAATTAGTTATGAATTTTTGAAATTTGACCCAGAATCCTGGATTCCCATATAGGTAGTGTGAGTTGAGAGGGGTGTAACTTAGCCTACATAACTCTAAATTGAGTAGAACCAACGCTGTTTGAAAGCAAACATGTAAGGAAACATCATATAAAAATTTCAGAGTTAGATTCATTGCCATTTGTTCCCAGCACATCAATGAAGTTGACTTAAGTTCAAATTGTACTGGAATAGGGTAGTCCAGTAGGTTTAAGTTGCAAAGCTAATATGCAGCTTATTTCATTTGAAAGCTTGTTTTGTTACCTTTAAATTGATATAAATTTCGTATGATTTCACCCAGATTTCTATTTTTAGTGAATTTTCACTTATAAGGGTGCATTTCTGGCTAAGTACAGGGCAGTCTGAGTTAAAATACTAATAACTTGAGTTATACAAATCAAAATGAGATGGGACCAAAAGGGTTGGAAACTAGACACATAGAGTTATGACATATCCAAAATCCAGGTTTAAATGAGTTGAATTGGACTAAAGGTGAGTTATACAAAATTTAGGCAGAATAGGATAAAGCAAACAGAAAACTCTATTGATATTTGTATTGACTTTGATGAATGATGTTGTGAGTATATAATTGCTATTCCACAATGATTTGCATGTTTGAATGATTTTACTAGCAGTCTGGCACTATTCATGGGGAAGTGGGCTCGATCCGTTATGCTGCCAAAATTTTGGCAGAAATATGTGAATTATACGACTGTTATAAACATTTATATGTTATGCTCAAAAGATTCATATATGTAAGAATGATTTAAGTATGATATGAAGTATATGAATGAATGCATGTAGCATATGCAGGTATAATCATGTCCAAAGAAGAATAAGATTTATGAGAACTTGCAAGAAAGACGTACCAAGCTACCACGTGAGGCATGACATAGACCCAGCTAGTGTGGGCCAGAGCGGTACTATCTAAGACTTAGGCTAGCCCTCGACCAGATTTAAGGGAAATAGATCGGTGTGAGGGTCAGGGAAAGTAAACCCATCACTCATGTATAGGTACGAGCTTGAACCTGAAAAGCAGGCTATTACCCAAGGGTGAGAGAGGCCATTCACACAGAAGAGCAAGATCAAGTTGCAAGTTAAAGAAAGAGACTAATTAAGTCGAGTGCACTTGCATACAATCAAGTATAAGCATCTATATGTGCATCTTCAATTATCTCATTATGTCATAATGTTATTATGATTCTTATTGGAGTATGTTACACTATTCTTATTTCAATGTCTGTCACATAATATGTCAAGTGGTTATTAAAATATAACCCGCTTCAAGAAAGATATTTTCAACTTAAAATTGAATCACTGCATGTGTATATGTGCTCACATTTTTATAAGAAAATGAAGCAGCTGGAATGTTTATAATGGCACTGTATGAGTAATAGTTTGAGTTTACCTACTAAGAACCTTAGGTTCTCACTGCCTACTTGTATATTTTTCTTTTCTATAAATATTATAGTGCCAAGGCTAAGATTTAATAATGAGGCAAAAATCCTGGGGAACTCATCGTGCAAAACTCAGGTATAAGTTGGCCCGGGAGACTATGGAGATCGGCTAAAGTCAGTGTGGGCGACAGCTACAGTGTGGAAGTAGTTTCTATGTATAATGTTAGCTACAAAACTTTTCTTAAAGTGTAATTATTTTATTCTATATGTATCATAAATGATGAAATTTATAAACCATTATTCAGTAATATAGTATGCAGTTGAAGGGTCATATATTATACTTTCTGTATTTTAAAGATCTCCTAGCACAGTAGCAACCTCTTAATATAACTCCATGACTCGAGCATGGCTTATATAATAGAGAGTGTTACATAGCAATTCTACCATATTTTTTTCACAAAAATACCTTGAAACCCTAGCTGCATCCATCCCTCTTTACAGCTCCAATTCCATCCTTCTCTGCCTCATGTCTCCTCCTCCCTTGGCTCCGATGTCTCCACGTCCTCTCCCTTCTCCCTTTCTCACCTCACCATGTTCTCTATGCTAATTTAATTTATTGGAGAAAGTTATAACTTATATATATATATATATATATATATAATTTCTTTGTTGCTCTTTGTCTTTTATATTGTATCCATTTTTTTTTCTTTTTGATATTATTTATTCCTAGTTTATGTCTAGTCATTTTTTTAATAAGAAAAAAATCTTTGTCTAAATATAGTAATTTTCAAAATTTTATTATAAGATCAAACATTAATTTTATTTATAAGTTCATTTAGCAAAAATTCTTAGTTTATATGTAGTCATCTTTAAAAAATTAAATACTAAGACGAGATATTAATTTTATTTTTTATGAGTTAAATTTTTTTTAAAAATATTCTTAGTTGAATTTGTGGTCATTTTTTAGGAAAAAAAGTTATAAGATGAGACATTAATTTTATTTATGAATTTAGTTTTATAAAAATATTCTTAATTTATATGTATTCATTTAAAAGAAATTATAAGACTAGGCATTATTTTTATTTACAAGTTCAGTTAAAAAAAATTAAACAACCGTTAATACATAAACACTAAAAAAATTTATAAAATATTTAAAATAATTAATACAGATATCTTCAATTACTATTTTTGATATTTTCTTAACATTTGTAACAAATACATAATTGAAGATGTCATATTTTTAATGCATTGAATGCATTAAAAACATTAAAATTTTACTTTTTTTTATTTCTTATAACAAAACCCTTGTTGGAAATTATGAAATCGAAGGAGCTGCAGTTTACCAAAATGCACAGACGACCTCGAAGTTTGGAGCACACTACAATGTTCTTAAATGCCTAAATTCATTGTTAAGTTTTCGCAGATCGAAGTCTCCAACTAAAACCTCATGTCCTTGATTATTTAATACTTTGGTGCATGCGTTGCATCTTGTGAAATCTGAGTCTTTGCCAACTCCTAAATTGAAGACTTTTTCGTTAAAAAATGATTGTAGTTCCTGCAAATCACCAAGCTTGCAATCCTTCCGTTTGTCTGTGGAGTACATAAAGTATTACAAGGCACAGTTTCTTCTATTTAATTACATCGGCCTAAGTATCATATTTTGATGATCTGACTTTACTTTGTAGCACGAGCCTTAGCAAGGCAGGGTATTGCCATTTTGGGAATCGAACCTGTGACATGGTTGACTAATCCATGTTATTAGCAGAGCGCGGTCATGGTTCGGTGTTTTCTATTAGATGGTTGATTAATCTATTCAGTTTGCTGACTCATCGGAAAAACCTCATCAGATATGGTTTCTTATTGAGAAATTATTGGGTGGTGCTGGAACGTTCCCCTCACTTATTGGGAGATATTTTATTTTCAGTTGGTGACAAGACCGCTACTAATTTATCTATTTGTTGTTTTAATCATGTTCATTAAGTATAATATAAATAAAAAATAGTAAATGCATTCCATCAAAGAATAATAATAAATGCATAGGTAAGTTTGTGGTCCGAGTGCCAATTGGAGTTGCGATGTCATTTTATAGGTGGAGTGAGCACAATCTTACCTAGTTCTAAGTGTATCTAGTAATTTCTCCTTTCTATTTTATAATTATTAGCATTTATATATTCTTTTAGAAAAGAGACTGTATTTTTTTTCCCACCATTTTTTTGCAAACAAGTGATGATATATGTAGTCATTTTGTCATGGGATAAATTTTTGGTGCATGCTCTAGTAGGTGAAGATGCACCTAGTGGACCTCACACAAAACAGATATTATCTTTTATTTACAACCACATTGGATCTTTAGGTGAAGATATTAATAACATCTCCACCAAAATATAAGCCTAAGTTCTTTTAATTACCGCTATTGATGAAAGGAAAAATTTATGTATTTGTTCAGTCACAGCTGCAAAGCTGCCACTTCTTTGAATCACTTTCTTTGGTCCTCAAAAACTGCAATAGTGAAATTATAATTACAAATTGTCCAAAATTTACATAATATATTGAATAATTATTGTTTAGTAATTGAAAGTTGGCTGCAAAATGTTATGTATTACTGGCATTTCATTAATTTGAACTTCGAGCTGCCACTTCTAGTGCAGAAGTCCCAGTCACAGGTTTGTTGCATTTTTACTCCAAATGTCCTTCTTTATTTGCATACTTATATTACTCTTAAGCAGCATATGTCAATTACCTAATATAGCTCTCTCTTTGTAGCTGTGGAATCGAAGCTTGTTGGAACCACAACTAGAAGACCCTGGTAATTCTAAGATGTCGGTTACAAGTAAGGTTACAATTTACTTATTCCTTTTTCCACTTATTACCCTACACACAGTTTGGAGAAAGTTTTCAGCAATGAATAAAATGAACTAGCAGCTTCTTCACTATTTTCTGCCTTACTTTTTTAGGTTATAGCAGTTTGGCCTTTTCAAAGATGAGGAGGATGATGCAGATTTTTCCAGCTAGTTGGTGGAACCTTTGAGACAACTGGCAACTGCATGTAACAGTTCTGTTGAGCCTTACCTTACAAACCATCCGCATCGTGCTTGGGAACAAGAGAAAGTGTTGGTTTTGGACTAAGAAGAATGGAAAGGAAAGTCAATTTTTGTCCAAAAGAACTAAACTGATTCTGTGTTAGATTGTTGATATATATATATATATATGTAAACTTCTCCTTTAAGTTTTAGCCTTGTCTACTACAAGTTTAAGCATTGCAAGCTTTAAAATATCTCTACTAAAACAAGACTGAACACAGATTAAAAATATTAAATACAAAATAATATTGATATAAGATGTGTCAGCAAAAGTGTCACAGGGTTCAACTCTCCTCCTTGGCACTTTTGCTAGAAACACCAAGGATAGTCCTCAATGTTTCAAACCTTGCTTTGGGCAAGGCCTTGGTCAAGATGTCAGCAACTTGATCCTCTGAATTGCAATGAACTAGCTTTACTCCCTTCTCCTTTTTTGCTTCTCTAACAAAATGGTATTTGATCTTGATATGCTTGTCTCTTCCATGGAATACCAAGTTCTTCACCATTGCCATTGCTGATATGTTGCCATGGAAAATTTTAATTGCTTCCTCTTGCTTTTGATTCAAATCTTCCAACATTTTTCCTAAACAAATTGCTTGGTTTATAGCAGCTGTAGCAGATATATATTTTGCTTTAGTTGATGACTGAGCAATAGTTTCTTGCTTCTTAGAATTCTAGCTGAAGGCACCTAAACCAATTGAAAACACATATGCTGATGTGCTTTTCATGTCATCGTGCAAACCAACCCAATCACTATTATTGTACCCAATCAACTTCATATTAGCAGATTTTCTAAAGCAAACTTCCAGAACCATTATGCCTTTAATATACCTTAGCACGTTTTTAGCAACTTGGTAATGCTTCTCACTAGGATTTTTCATGAACCTAGAGAGCAAGCTTGCAGAAAACATGACATCAGGTCTTTTAGCTATTAAATATAATAAACAACCAACTATGCTTCTATGTACACTAGCATCTACCTTTCTAGCTCCATCTTTCTTGCTTATTTTCTCATTTTGCATCAATGGGGTGTTAAATGGTTTGCAATTTTCCATGCCCAACTTCTTCAAAACTTCCATGGCATATTTTCTTTGGCATATGAAGATTCCTTATTGAGTTTGACGAATCTCCATTCCAAGAAAATAAGTCATTTCTCCCAAATTTGTCATCTACATTGTTCATTTCATATTTAAATTTCTCTACAAAAGTAGAGCTGCTTTCGGTCACCAACAAGTCATCAATATATGAGGATATGATAATCAAATCATAACCAACATGCTTGACATACATTGTAGGCGCACTAATGCTTTTTTTCAAAACCAAATTGCAACAAATATTTATCATTTTTACTACACAAAGCTCTTAGAGCCTGTTTCAGCCCATATAGAGCTTTTTGAGTAAATCAACTTTGTCTTCATCACCAACAACTACAAAGCCTTTTGGTTGTTTAACAAAAATCTCTTCCTCGAAGTAACCATTGAGAAAGGCTGATTTAACATCTAGTTGGAAAATTTTCCGACCTTATTGAGTTGCCAAGGCTATTAGTAGCCTTATAGTATCAGATCTTGCTACAGGAGCAAATGTGTCAGTAAAGTCAACTCCATGTTGCTGGGAGTAGCCCTTAACTATTAATCTTGCTTTGAGTTTGTTGACAGAACCATCTGAATTTAACTTGGTTCTATATACCCACTTGACACCTATCACTTTCTTGTTCTTAGGTATGTCTACTAGCCGCCAACTTTCATTCTTTTCAATCATGCTTAGCTCCTCCTTCATTGCAGCCATCCAACCATTTGAACTTGCAGCTTCGATAAAGTTGGCCGGTTCTAATATTGCATTGCATCTTTTATAAATTCCAAATAGTAAGCTAGTTTCTCTTACAGTAGCTTCAGTATCACTTTCAAATTTAGAACCTCCATCTGCTTCTTCTTTGGATATGCTTCTTGTAACTGAATCTTCACTAACTTGCTTAATATCCTTCCTGTCCTAATTCCAAATAGTAGCTTTATCAAATTTAATATCTGTAGTGACCATAATTTTTTTTGTTTTCAAGTTAAACACCCTATAACCTTTAGCATTGCAGCTATAACCCAAGACAATTCCTACATTAGCTTTTCGATCAAGCTTTTCTCTTTTGGTCTCTGGAACATAGAAGTAACATATTGTGTCCGAAGACTCTAAGATGATCCACATTTGGCTTAACCTCAAACCATGCTTCAAATGAAGTTAAATCCTTGCGAGCCTTTGTTGGGAACATGTTAAGTAGGTAGAAAATAGTATTAATTGCCTCTGCCTAGAAATTCTTTGAAAGCTTCTTCTCAATCAACAAGCACCTTGCCATCTCCATGATAATACAATTTTTCCTTTCATTCACTCCATTTTATTGAGGAGTGTAAGGAATTGTAAGCTAGTTTTGAATACCAACTTTCTCACAAAAGCTTCCATGCTTATTTCATGTGTACTTAGTACTATTATCCATAGTAGTCAAACACGGATAGTGGCGTGTAGTGGCCGACCCCAAAAATGCTATAGCAGGATAGCGGATAGTGTTTCGACCGCTATTTGTTAAAAACGTATATAATTATCATGCAAATTATAAAACATGCATAAATGTTCAAAAATAAGAAATTATTCACAATTAAACTCATTCACATCAATGATAAAAATTCATAATCCATTCCATGGTCCAAAAAGATGCAGTCACTATCAATCCAATCCATAAACATCAAGCTCTAAGGGCAGCAAAACCAAAAAAAAAAAAAATCACCATCAAGTAGTATAAGGACAATAAAAGTATAAAAGGCAATGACAAAAACTAATTAAACCTAAGTCTCTACTCTCTAAAACTAACAAAACATTCTACAAATCATTCATCATTATCTTCCTCCTCCTCCTCCTTATTGTTCTCTCCATCACTTTCTTCACTACTAGACTTATAGATCTCTTCTTGCCCCTCATCTAAGTCTTCCTGATCATCAAATTCTTCTTCCACTTGAATAGGCTCCTTCCCTCTTCTTAAACTAGAATGCTCTGATACTTTCTTTTGCAATCTTGTAACTAGTGTGTCTTGGAGGCTCCTCAGCCCCAACCGCAGTAGAAACATCTCCCCAAGTCAATCGATCATCACCAAAAATGAATTCTTCTTCAGCATCTTCTGTGTTAGCACCCATTTCTCCCAGCGACCACTTATTGCTATCATCAATACCATTTAGGAGAATAGGATTAATCTTATCTTGGTTGTCAAAGCACTCTTTAAGAGTTCGATAATATTGGATGAATACGAAGTCTTGCAACTTTTGATGCTCAAGCTTGCTTCTTTTCTTAGAATGAATCTATAATATTCATATCATAAATTAGGCAAAAACATGTTATTGTTAAAATCATTAAATAGAAGCATGAAACTATACAAAGAAAAATTATTTGCATTTGCCTACATGCTCAAAAGTGCTATAATTACATTCACATCCCGTTAAACTACAAGTTAGGCTTAACACATTGACTACAAACTGTTGCAAGTAAGGAGTGGATGCTTCATACTTCCTCCACCATTCAGCTATGATTTAATAATTAGGAAATCACCATTACTAAGAAACATCATGAAACTAAATTTATCAAGAATTAAATACATATTTCTTAATTCTTACCAAAAGCCACTATGTTCCTTTATTTTATTGTCATCCTATTTCCAAAAATACCACCAGCCCTCTTAAATATTTCAATTTCATTTGTAAACTTTTTGGCCAAGTCTTCATTTGGAATTAACCTATCAATAGTCTTATAAAGTTCATCCATTACTTCATGATTACTCTCAATCTTTGTTGCATTGGGATAGTAAAATTCAGGATTCAGGAAATAGCCAGTTGCATGCAATGGATGATGAAGTTGTGAGTCCCATCTCCTATCAATAGTAGCAAAAACATCCTTGTACTTGGCTTCATTATCCTTGAAGGACTTTTGAATGGCTTCCTTAGCCCTATCCATTGCTTCCGATAGCGGCCGCGTTGCCAAAACGTAGTGTGATGTCACCTTTGTAGCGACCAACCAATACTTCTCACCGTGATGGCATGATCGCCCGCTATTAACTACTATGCCATTATCCAATTTGAGCACCTTAATTTTGCAATCAGCTTGGTTCTCAACAAGGCTCTTGAACTTTCTAAACACATAAGCATCTTTTAACATATGCTTTAAAAAATAGACCCAACAAATCTAGTTAAAGTCATCTACAAATAAAATGAAATATTTGCTTCTATTAAGTGATGGTGTTCTCATAGGTCCACACACATCAGTGTGAATCAACTGCAGCTTCTTTGAAGCTCTCCAAGCACCATTTTTAGGTGAAGGCAACCTGTGCAACTTTCCAAGTGAACATACCTCACAAACAAATTTACATGCATCAACAACAGGCATATTTTGAGTTAGGCCTTTGCAAGACATGTGCTTTAAAGAAGAATAGTTAAAATGGCCAAATCTTTTTGGCCATAATAAGGATTCATCAACTGAGCTAATAAAAGTATGTATATGAGTTTGCTTCCAATTAATTAGAAAGTCTCTATCAATCATTTTAACAACAAGAATTTTAGCTTAAGTAGGATCAAGTACATTGCATGAGTTATTCTCAAAATGTATTGCATAATTTTTTTCAAGTAGCTGACCAACACTAAGCAAACTTTGGCTTATCTCAAGCACAAAAAGTACATCAGAAATAAATCTTGTACCTAAGGTAGTCTCTACTACAACAACACCTTTGCCTTTGACTCGCACATGCTTTCCATTTCCCACTTTCACCTTTGAAGTGTAGCTTATAAATAAGCCATCATCATAAGTCATATGGTGAGTGCAACCACCATCCTCCAACCAAGCATCTAAACTATAATTTGCTGCATAACATGTAGCAACAAACAAATTCTCTTCTTGCTCACTTGATTTTCTGCCACTTGAGCCTGCCATGTTTGCTGTTCAGGCTTGTTTTTGCATACTTTTTCCATATGGCCAAATTGTTTGCATAACTTGCATTGAACTCCTAGTCTATACTAGCAATAGTTAGGTGGATGACCTTTTTTCTTGCAGTGTGGTCAGAACTGAACCTTGTATTTCTTGTTACCACCCTTGTTCTCTTGAGATTCTTTCTTCTCTTTATATTTTTTCTCTCCAAAATGTTTCTTTCCACTGCTAGTTGATGGAGTTTTTCCTTTATCGGTTAGTAGAAAAGCCCCTTCAATAGCTTCTTGTCTAAGTGATCTCTGCTGCTCTTGTGCTTGCAAAGCACTTACTAGCTCTAAGAAGGTTAGGCTATCTAAGTCTTTGGAGTCCTCCAAAGAGGAAATTTTTTACTCATATTTCTCAGACAAACTAACAAGTACCTTCTCTACAATCCTCTTTTCTGTGAGTTCGTCTCCAAGAAGCCTAATCTGGTTCACAACTTTCATGATCTTATCAAAATATTCTTTGACAGTCTCTGTCTCCTTTATCCTCAAAAGTTCAAACTCCCTCCTCAGATTCAAGACCCACATCTGTTTCTCACTGACTTCAAACTCTTGCTTGAGAATGTCCCAAGCTTTCTTTGCAATTTCACAAGCTATAATCCTTGTGCATATTTCATCTTACACAGCATTTTGAATGCAGGACAGTGCTTTGAATCTCTTAGCACACTCTTCATTGTGTTGCTTCATCTGGGCTATAGTAGGATTGACAAACAATGGAGGCGGATTTGCTCTTGTTTAGATAGCTCATATTAGGTAATTTTCTCCTAAGAAAATAGGAGATGGAGGTGCTGAAAAACTTGCTTGAGGCCATGGATGAAGGTTTTCTGGTTTTTTTAGTGAAGGGAACCTTTCTTGTTTTCTCTCACACTCACACCTACAGAGTCTCAAAGACCCAAGAAGGCTATGGTACCAAATGTTAGTTTTGGACTAAGAAGAATGGAGAGGAAAGTCAATTTTTGTCTAAAAGAACTAAACTGGTTCTGTATTAGATTGCTGATATATATACATATATATATACATACAATAAGTATTTTGATTACATAAACTTCTCCTTTAAATTTTTAGTCTTGTCTACTGCAAGTTTAATCATTACAAGCATCAAAATATCTCTGTTAGGACAAGACTCAACACATATTAGAAATATTAAATACAAAAATACTGATATAAGATGTGATGGAAAAAGTGTCATAGGGTTCAACTGGAAGCACAGCAACAGAATCTGGCTCAGAATCACACTATGGTGTACCTACTTGTCAGCAGATTGGCTTGCAACAATCTCACTAGGTGCTATTTCAAGTAAAGAAGGACCACAAAAAGGTCACTGTGTGGAGCCAAAGTTTGTCATCATTAGTTTGTGGGCCCCACTTCTTCTCCTTCACCTTGGTGGCCGAGATACCATTACAGCTTAGTCAATTGAAGACAATGAACTGTGGCGCAGGAAACTATTTACTTTTGTTGTCCAAGTTGGGGTGGCCATCTATATCTTCCTTAGAGCTTGGATGACAAATGATCTAAATGTTTTGGCAATACCAATATTCATTGCTGGTATTATCAAAACTGGGGAAAGGATTCGGGTTTTGAGGTCTGCAAGCAGCCAGCATTTCAAAGAGTCCTTGTTTCCTGAGCCTGATCCAGGGCCCAATTATGCTAGATTTATGGAAGCATACATGGCAGCATGCCATGAGGGTTTCACAGTTAATGTAGAAAGCCTAATTGAATCTCCCTTTGTTGGTGGTGATCATCCTCAAGCTGCTGCAGAAGGCAACATTATCCCACCACCAGAAACAGACACAATTGGACCTCAAGTTCTTGAAGACTTTCAAGCTACTATTTGCGGATCTCATCCTGTCGGCCCATGGTGTTCTAGAAAGCAGATTGTCTTTGCAAAATGGAGAAAGCAAGCGTTTGAAGTGATGGAAGTTGATCTTGGATTCATGTATGATCTGTTCTACACAAAGGCAGCAGTGATGTATTCTTTCACGGGTAGTTTTCGCTGTTTCATCACCTTGTCTTGTAATGTTGGTGTGCTATGTGCCTTCTATCTCATGGAGAAGAATCAATATCCGAAAGCGGACTTGATTATTACACATGTGCTGCTGCATGGAGCTATCATCCTAGAGTTATATTCAGTAATTTCAATATTGTCCTCAGATCGGACAATGCTATGGCTGAGTAGGCACAAGAATTGGGTGACTAGTCTGATGATGCGTGCCATTTCGAAACTCCGATTTTTCAAAAACAAGAGGTGGTCAGGCAGCATTGGTCAGTTCAACCTCATAAGCTTTTGCTTGAAAGCCAAGAGACAAAGATGCAGTATCCTTCACAAGATTTCATGCCTCAAAGTTGGCCTCAAGTATAGAAAAGCTTTTAAAAGGAAAGTAGCCAAGTGTTGTCTTGCTCAAATGATTATAGGTGCGTATCAGGACTATCAGAAGTACAAGCACAATGACACCAATATTGTCACCGGTGACCTGAAGAAGATCATCTTTGACAACTTTATAAATGAATAAAAGAGGTCAAGGCCAATGGAGAGATCAGGATGAGCAGAGGCTGCAAATGAAATAAAGAAATTTTGTGATCATAGGGGTGGCAATGTGCTGGAAAGCTTAAATTATTACACGCAATTAGGATGGAGTGTTGAGGTAGGATTAATTTGACCAAAGCATTTTTCTATGGCACATTGCAACTGATCTATGTTATATCTCTGTCTCTTGTGAAGATAAAAATGATGCCACCAGGGGTCCAAATTTTAGAGAAGCAGGCAAATTGTTGTCAGATTTTATGTTGCAATTCTTCTAGTAATGAGACCATTCATGCTGCCTAATAGGATTGGCGAGATAAGGTTCCAAGACACATGCGCTGAGGCATATAAATTTTTCAAGGAGAGAAAATCCATAAACTGCGAGAAGCAAGCTTGCAAGAAGCTGCTAAAAATTAGCAGGGAGAGTGACAAAGAAAGTTCCTCCTTCGGAGTTAAAAGGAGATAGAAGCAAGTCCGTGCTCTTTGAAGCCTGCAGGTTGGCCACACGCATAAGAAAGCTGAAGGAAGAGGAAGACTGGGAAACACACAAGATGTGGAAGTTAATAACTGAGGAGTGGGTTGAAATGCTAGCTTATGCAACTTGCCACTGTCAGGGAATTCATCATGCTCAGCAGCTCAGATGTGGAGGAGAACTCCTTACGCATGTTTGGCTTCTTATGGCACATCTTGGTATCACAGATCGGTTTCAATCTCGGAGGGGCATGGAAGGACAAAGTTGATACGCAAGTGACGTGAACGTATTTCAAGGGGGAATCTTATACTCGTGGCAGTAATCGTGGGTTTTAAATATGACTCAATTCATGTATTCAATTAAAGATGTGGTGTTTTAGGCATGTCTTGATATGTTCCAGATATGTTGAAGAGTAGATGTTGTTCTTTGGTTGTAAACTTACTTGTCGATCTCCTTGTTCTCATGCAACTTCCCCTTGTAAGATGTATCTCATATCTCGCCCACCTCAATTACAAAAATTCAATCATGTTATAATTTCTTGAGGCTAAACTCTTTAAGTTTTCTTTGAACATAAAATGTCAGAAAGCTTACAAAGCTTATTGCAATCATTAAAGATTTTGATGGAAGCATGGTTGACATAATAGTGTCAAGATTAAAGATTGTGTTATGTTTACGAGTAGAAATAGGCTTGGTTATGCTAAGTTTTGCCTAAATAAGCCTAAGCCTTTAGCAAGACCATGACCTAAACTTGATAGATTCTTTCTGAGACTGTGTTTGGCTTATTTGCGAAACATATGACCATTGAATGTCAATTGAAGTGTCTAACTCGTTATAGACAAATAATATAATTTATAGTTAAATGATTCAAACTCTAAAAGATCTAAAGTTTAGGGGCTGGATACATATATCTTTGTAATATTAGAAGATTTTTTTTTTCTGTGCCTAAATAATATATTTTTCAATTGACTTGCATAGACAATGTTAAATGAAGAGATGCAATTATCTTCTTTTTTTTTTTTTTTTTTTAAAAAAAAGGATTCAAGGAAGAAATGAACCATGGATTCGATGGGTTGGTATGGCACTATTTTTATTTTTCATAGCTATCACGTTGAAGTTGGGTACTCGATAATGGCCCTTGGGCTATTTAGTTCACTAAAAGTAGGTACCTGAAAAAGCCTTGAAAGTCTTAATATTGATGTGTTAATTATTAAGGGTGCATTTGGCAAGATTTTTTGGCGAAAAAAATCATTTTTGACATATTTAGATAAATCTATAAAAATAATTAGAGCCTTAAAAAAATCTATTTCCAATTTTTCATATTTATTTAAAAACAGACACTTATTTGAGTAGTTGAATCTGACTCAATCAAGACTTTTCTCTGTTATTGGGATTCCCATTAACATATGAAGTATGATTATAAATATAGGATACAAATATAATATGATAATGTTAAAAAATTATAGGATATGATATGACTATAATATAATATATAAAATTACCATAAAACCTTAAATTTTAAATTAATAATGATCTTAGTGTTAACATTTATTCTTGTAAACACACTAAAATGCACTTATTTTATTGATTGTTATAGAATTTTGTTTTTTTATAGGTATCTAAATTCAAAAAATCGAAGTAAAATCTTATAAAATATAATTAAAAGTATCTAAAAGTATATATGAATAATCCGATATAATATAAATTTGATATAGACACGGCGACTATTTTAAAATATTTATGCTACGGATTTAAATCCTCTAAAATGAAAATAGTTGTAAATTAAAAAAAATAAGGAATCATTCACAATTGAATAATTTTGATGGGATTAACACAATTAAAATTATTGATTTAAGGATGAATAACACTTCATTTTCTTACTTTACAATCATCACCATTTTAGAAGATCTTATCCCTCCATGCTACATAGCCATTAACAGATAACCTCGTTGACTTTGATATTATTTCTTGATTAAGAGTTGCAACTTTTGTCGATTATAGGATGCGTTTGTTTCAAATTTTGAAAAAAGTGATTTTGAAATTTAAATTTTATATATAACAGAAAAGTTGAAAATTTATTTTTTTTAGAATCTGATTAATTTTAAAAATTTATCCAAATATATGAAAATTAATTTTTTTCAATAAAAAAAGTGATTTTTTTGCCGAAAGAAGTATAAACAAACACACCCATAATTATGAAAATGGAATCCACCCCAAGCTTTTGATCCATTTATATTATAAATAGACAATGTTGCATCAGAACATTAAAATTTTTCCCCAAAGACCTCGTACTCCACAAGAAATACTTACATGATCTGGGCACGTAGCTGTGCTCCCCAACCGATCATATGAGTATATTTTACATGGAATCCACCAATAACACATAATTTCATAAAAATCTACTTATATATTGATCGAAATTATAGCCACGTGATGCTCCCAAACTATGTAAGAATTTCTCGTACTCCATCAAGTCCACTTTAAATACGTAAATTGTGTGCAGCTCATTAATTACTGGCTGAATGGCTCACAACCTTGCCAAAGGAAAATGTGGTTCCAACTTCTTGGAAAACCAGCTCAATTAATGAGCCGACAATTGATCACATTTACTTTGAATATTTTAGAAGAAAATGATTAAAAAGCTGAGAGACTTCACATATTCAACTATTAAAAAAATTTTAGTACTCTTTTTTTTCTTTCTTTATCAAAGAAAAAAAATCAATTAATTTAAACTTCGGGTCTGGTTTTTCATATCATATTAGGCTTGATATATAAGCTAATATTATAGGGTTTTTGTTAAGTAATCAAAAGCAAAAAATTTTCGACAAAAAAAAAAAGGTGAAATGTTTTGATCGTTTCTAATGCATTAGATATATTGGAAATTTAAAAATTTTACTTTTTTAATCAAAATTTTTTACTTTTAATTTCTTAACTAGTGCCACTAAAAATGTCAATATAATATTATCACTCTCAAGTGATTAGGCTATTAGACAATGGTATACAAATAACTTTATACCTAACACTTACACGCCTTATCTTGCGAGAAAATATTTCTATTTAGAAGAATGAGTGCAATAAAAGTGAAAAAAAAATTTAGCTTTGTTTTTAGAATAAAAAAGACAACAAAATTCAAACTCTAGATTGCTTAGCGTCTGTTTGAATATAAGCTTTTATATGAAAAGAACTTCTAAAACATAACTTATGAATAAGTTATTTTGTATTTAGATGCATCATAATAAAAATGCTTATTTTGAGTATTTTAAAATGTGTTTTTTGATAATCTTGATATTTTAACATTTTAAAAGGAACTAAAAATCACTTTTTAAAAAATAATATATTGTATAGTCAAACGTGACAAAAAAATTAAAATTGTGACTTGATTTTCAAAAAGTGAAAAGAAATCATAAATATTGCCATTCAACCGAATCTTTAGTCATAGGGATCCTAGTATCTTCACTAAAAGCTTAAGCTACTAAGTGGTCCATAAATGGTTTATAGCTAACTATGACCCGTTTGTAGCAAGACTAGATGCTCTTCAATGTAAAATAGCATCATATACAGTTACAACCATTGTTGATCATAAGTTACTTGAGAAATTCTAATCTCCGAAGAAAAAATAGCTGTGACAATTCCTTTGCCATTTAGTTATGAAATATACCAAGAAGAGTAAGGGAATTCATCTATAATGAAAGTGAAAGTGAAGTTACCAGCAACCATTCAGACCCATGTTCACCGTCCCCTATGATAACTAAGACTCTTCCTATTATGTGGGATTGGATAGATCAACCAAACACCATTGTAAGCCATGTTTATAGAGTAAAACCAAACACCATGTCTTATTGTAAACCATGTGTATAGACTAACTAGTTTAATCTAAATCTATTTTAATGGTTTGACTAACAACTTTTCTTGGTCTTTCTTTACAACTAATTGTCAGACTACTCCCTATCTTATCTAGTCTCTCTATCAGGGCTTTTATAGGTCTCTTCTATATATGCCAAAACTACTTAAAAGTGAGATTCTATCACCTTTTCAACAATAGGTGTTATCCTAATTTCTCCTCTAATACATTAGCTACTAATCCCATCTGTATAATGTATTCACTCATCTAATACAACATTATTATTCATAAAACATTGAGCACATTCTCTCATTGGACTTTTACTTTTCCTGCGGAGCACTCCCTGACCACTGTCACCGTGAGAAAATTCATGTTTACCTAAGTGCATGGAAAACAAACTAAATAATAGCTAGAAATCTCTTTCGCATGTAACAGGAAGTGCATTGGCCATTAGTGAAATAGCTGACCCACCAGTACTCAAGTCAACGCATCATGGAATAGAGGTAAAACAAAAAATGAATTTGAATCCTAGCATCAATCCCAAAATTATGAAAATATTACTAGAGATAGCAAAACAAATTTAAGAACACGTACACTTATCGTTCCGAGTGCAGGGATCCACTAGTTATCTGTTGACTATTTTTCTCTTGTAGATAGAAATACTGCCATTTTCACAAAGAAAAGGAGAGGATCCATAAACAAGGCCTAAAATAACTGGCTGACCTGATAGAAAAATGATGTCACTTGTCAGCCTAGCAGATCCTGCAGACATCAAAGAGACAAATGCACATATACTGCTATCTCCCACCCTTTTTCCATACTATGTTATCTGCTAAGCTGACATCTTGGAACAGTTTTGCAAAAGCTTCACCAGAAATTCATTTCCAAACTTACCAACTTCAGCGAGTAACCATTTTGAAGATGGTCAATCACTCAAATACTTCCGTTTGCCTTCAGCAAGGAAAAGAAAGCAGCATGTTCAACACTGGGGTTTTTCTCTGGCCTGGAATAACTATTGTGTTGGTTACTTCTGTGTTACTTGATTGTGCTCTCATCTACTATGAAGATAAGGTTAACTGGATAAAGAAAAAATTGGCGTTACTAGAAGCTCTAATAAGGGACCATGATCAACTTCTGAAGGAAGAGGGACAATTAAAACTGCAAGCCCGCGACTTCTGGCTTTCAGAAGATCTATCTCGAATTCATTTGTGGCCCAACCAATGACAATGAAAGTGAATGAGTGAATAAATGAAATCAACAAAAGTAGTAGCTTGTGAAGCAAATGCCCCTCTCAGCAGCTACAACAATCAAAGCCAAGGATTGATTCGTGGTTGTACTACAGCTATCTTCAGACAGATACCCATTATAGATATTATCTGTCAAGTACAGAGTCAAAAGGAACGTGCAAGATCGTCTTGACAAGAAAGATGAAGTTGCCAAGGACATCTATTACAACATGCAGAGTCAAGATCAAGGAATAGCAGTATGCTGGATCAATATGCATTTGAAGAGGATCAAGAGACCGTCAAATCTGAAACTGTGGCAGCAGAACATCAAAACTCAAAAGCATAGCAAGCCTTCTACAAGTATGGATGAATTGATAAAGAAGATCAACAATCTCCTTTCCGGCATGGAAGAGAGATGGTCTATATATCTGCTGCTTCCACTGCATGCCTTCACGAAGGATTTGAGTCAGCTTCGGCTGGAAACTGAAACGGAAAAGATCTGGAAAAGAGAAGCGGAAGAGCTAATTGCTGAAGCAGAGGTCCTCATCAGCAACTACTCATGGTGGGTTTCAAGTATCAGCAGCATATGCATATTAAAGAAAAACTTCAAAAACATTCCCATAGTAACACCTCTATTCAGAGAGGACGTGCAGCACATTGTCAATGCATTTGATGACCTGCTTGACAGAAAGAACAAGTACAGATTTGATTTTATTGATAGAGCTGCAACGAAGTCTGTACTCCCATATCAGAATACAGATGATGATGCCATCAAGTCTGCTGTAAAAAGCATCAGCAGCAAGCTGGACCAAAGTGTCTCAAAGCAAGCGGCTAAAATGAAATCACTGTGTGATGCATTAGAAGAAATGCATTATAAGCTTCAGAGAAGGGAAGAAACAACTGGAAGAAAAGCTCGTTTGGAGCAATTAAAGTCCATTGCTCAGGAGGTAGACCATTCCTTGTCTAATTTTCTGGTAAAGCAAATAAATAAACCTGAGCTCAACCATCTTGAACAAATCAAAAAGGCTACGGATCTGCTTCAGAAAATATTGAAAACTTGTTACAGCGAAAGAAAGGTGTCAACCCAAGTAGTTGGTCTAAAAAATGCTGTACTAGAATTGGTCTCCAAGCTGACCACAAGCAGTGATAAACTTTTGACACTTTCCACTGTGGGGAAGAAAACTCTGGCAGAGACAATATATTACAATAAAGATGTTGTCAACCACTTCCCCATCCGTGTCTGGGTGACTGAAGGATCTGCTTCCAAAGGGCAAGTTCTTCTGATGAAACAGGATGGGACCAAAGACCAGACATTGTCCATCACACAGAGGTACGTGATCACTTGAAAGGGAAGCTATCTCTTCTTGTTCTACATAACGTCTCAAAAATAGAAGATTTTGAGAAACTTAGGAAAGAACTAATATCTGAGAATGAAATGCAAATGGATGCAGAATAGTGCTCACAACACGCTTTAAGAATGTCGCTTTGCATGCTGACACAAGTGGCAAACCTCACCAAATTCGACTACCAACAAAAGAAGAAAGTTGGGTGTTGTTTGAGAAGGTGACCAAGGATGTAAAGCCCAAAGTAAATTCAAAAGAGTAAAACCTTGCAGAAAAAAGTAGTGGGAAGATGTGGGGACTTACGTGTGCAATCGGATCTGTTGGGCTTCTCATGACAGTGAAAGGCAGCATGACTGAAGATAACTTGTGGAGGGTGCTTGACCAAATCAATCACGGCCATAACAAAGATCCATGGCTACAAGCTTGGAAAAATACCAAACAAGAACTGAGTGAAACTTTGAGTGACTGTCTCTATTACTTGACACTATTCCCTATGGACTTTGAGATCCCAGTGAGGAGATTAGTCAATCATGGGCAGCAGAAGGATTGGTGAAACAAAATGAGGCGTTTGATGACAACTAAGAAACTTCCAAATACACCGCAGAAAGGTATTTAGAAGAGTTGAGAGACTGCAGCATGATTCAAGTGGTGGCACTGAAGTCCAATGGGAAGATTAAGACATGTCGCTTGCCAATTCTGCCGAGAGAAATCATCTTGCAAGATAGCAACAGAACAAGCCACAGCCGGTACTCAGGTACACACCTAGAGCGGCGATTTGCCTACCGCTTTGATGATAGTGGTCTTAATGCAAATTCAGCAAACGTACTCAGCAAGAAAAGAGTTCCTCTATCTGTTTTTTACTTTGACAAGCGAGAGGGAAGTAAGCCAGGAGAACACATAGAGAGGATCCATTCAACAGGCATTGCAAGTGAGCAGTTCATGGAGATTACAGTTCTCAATTTTGAACACGTATTCAGACCTCAGTTACCTGAGACTTTAGGTAAGTTGTTTCATCTCAAGTATCTTGGCTTAAGGAGGGCTTATTTGGAGGAGTTCCCAGCATTCGTAGGCAAACTTCAGAACCTGGAAACACTTGATGCAAAGCATACATGCATCTGTGTCTTCCCTAGCTCTATCTGGAAATTGAAGAAACTGAAGAACTTATATTGGAACCAAGACTATTGCAGCAGACTTGAGGGCAAGCCAAGTGGAAACTTGCAGCAAAATCTTCTCAGATTATGGGGTGTGTTCATATATGGGGGTTGCCCTCTTATTTGTGAACTTCAAAGGCTGAAGAACCTTAGGAACTTGAAATTGTCCTTCCTGTTAACAGCAGAAGAACAAGAGACACCTGCCAACAAGATTGCGCGGCTGAACCACCTTTAGTCACTGAGACTTAGATCAACAAATGAAATGGGCAATCCCCAAAAACTAATATTGAGAAATATGTCAAAGCTGGAGAAGCTCTCATCCCTCTTAACTGTATGGGAAGTTAGAATATGGACTACGCATGAGTCACGTCCCACAAAATCTTATTGATCTCGCATTGTCTGCTTCAAAACTGCCAGATGATCATGATCCTATGCAACTGTTGCAGAACCTGCTTAAGCTTGAGTCATTGTGTTTATCTGCTGACTCTTATAAAGAGAGAAGCACGGTTTGTAACACAGGCAGCTTTCCAAAACTTCTAGTGCTAAGATTCTGGAATTTAAGGAATCTGGAAAAATGGAATGTGAAAAAACGAGCACTGCCTAGCCACAAGGAATTCAAAGCCTGGTCCTGAGAAAAAATGGCAGTTCCCACAGGGTTGAAGTATTTGAAGAATCATCACTTGATAAAGTTACAAGAAATGCCAAAGACATTCATGAGAGAAATCTTAAATAGTAAGAAGACATTACTGGGTCATGTTCAGATTGATTTTGATTGATGGACACCCATTGTGGATCTCAGCCTTTAATATGAAACAGGTATGCTTCCCTACCCCTACTTTGAATCTGCTATCTTTCCTAATGATACATAACTTTTTCTCACTGCAACTTGTCACAGGCTTCCCCTCAATTTTGTTTGGATGTGCATCAGACTAGAGCAGACAAAGAAAGACTATGGTGTTGGTGAATTAATATTTTCAGTTTTCCATGTTGTTCCACGTCCTTCCCCAGCTTTCCTACCTTTAAGAATAAGTGAAGGCTTTCCATGTACTTCTCAAACTGTTGCACTGTTATTTCTGTTTGTTCTTGATTGATTCGGTTGTTATTTTTGAAGTGTTGATTTACATCACTACTTCATTGTCAAAAACTCATTGAATAATTTGTGTTATTGAATGATTGCATTGCTATGTTGGAAGAGTTAGGGATTCTTCGTTTACTAGTTTAAATTTTCACACTGATGAAGTTACTAGAGGAATGGAGAATAATCTTGGACTGCAATGTTTACCAGTGAATCAATGAAAAATACTTATGACAATTATCGGCAACTCAAATCTTAATGATATGTTTGTTTGGAAGTTTATAAAGAGAAGAAAAAACAGGGAAGAGGAGGGAACGAGGCAAAAGTTACCAAAATCATTCTTTTTATTTATAAAAACCAAGCTTTATTCACCATAATAATTTTCTTGGAAGAGAGAAAGCAACACTATTCTGCTTTCTATCAGCTCCAAACAGAAAATTTCACAAGTACTTGTATATGAATTACAGAAATTCATTTACATTGTATTTTAAATTCTTCAAAATTTGAAAATACTCTATCCAAACACACTCTTAGATTTCCTTCTATAGAGCTTCATTGTTTTTGTTACCCAAGGCATACATGAGAGGAGAGAGAGAGAGAGAGAGTGGCAGTTTAACTAGGGGTGTTCAAAACCGATCCAAACCGAATTAAAACCGAAAACCGATCCAAAAAAATCGAAAACCGATTAAAACCGAAATAAATTGGTTTTAATTGGTTCTTGTTTTATAAAAACCGATCGGATCGGTTCGGTTTTCGGTTTTAATTTCTAAAACCGAACCAAACCGAATTAAACCGATAATGTATTACACATTAATAATTATATATGCATATAAGATATATTACATATTATATATTACTTATCCATATCTATATTTTTACAAATATACATGTAAATATATTCTACAATATTATAATACTAGAATTATTCAAATATTCTTATTATATCTTAACTCAATATTTTAAATTTGTAATTATTGATTAATTCTTTTAGTTTACTCAAAATAAAATTTATTTTTTACACTTTATAAAATTTTTTTATTAAAAAACCGAAAACCGAACCGATCCAAACCGATTTAAATTGGTTTGGTTTGGTTCGGTTCCTCAATTATAATCAAACCGAACCAAACCGAACCGAAATAAAATTTATTGTTTGGATCGGTTGATTTTTCCTCCAAAACCGAACCAAACCGAACCGCGAACACCCCTAAGTTTAACTTTGAAATTAATAAAGGAGGGAAAGAATGTGAATGAGTGAATGACCAAACAGAGGGAGCAAAAACAAGGACAAAATTTGAATCAAGTTCCTCACATCCATTTCAACCAATTTTCAAATTAAATAGTGACATGTGGACAAATTTTTTTTAAATAAGTAATTAAAAGTAAAAAGTATACATTCATCTCAAGAAAAATATCAACACATCATTCTCTGATACTAGAGTTCTTTTTTTTTTTTTTTTTTCCCCCAAAGGAAGAATAGGATAGAATCTGGAGGGTGAAAGACAAAAGGGCCATGCTACAGTGGTTACAACTATCAAGAGTTTCATTTATTATGCATATAAGTCATATATGCATCCTTTTTATTATTTGAAAAATACATGTTCTCTTATTTTAAAAATTTAGCATAACCTAAAGGGGAGATTTAAGACATGCTGGGCTTTAAAATTAGAGTCATTTGTGCATATCTGTAATAAAACAGAAGCAGGCTTTCGTTTATGCTAAAATTTTAAATAGCTTTTGAGAAATGAAAGATGAAGAGATTCTTATTATGTTATCAAAAACAAATAAGGTGAATGTAATTTAAAATTTAAGTTTATGGCCGACTTTTCCTATTTTGGGATCACAATTTATAAGCATAGATAATATTTCATGTGCAGCTTTGATATATCACTATCACATCAGCCCATGTTATCAATCTACATCTTTTTCTTTTCTAATCAATTTTTATGTTGCTCACTCCTTGGAAAAATATTTATGCAGCATTTCAACTCCTGATTGATAAACTAAACAATAATATGATACAACCTGGAGAGGCACTTTTCATTTTTTTTTTCTCACATCCATGCAGATCTTCCATTTAAATGATCATCTAGAAGAGAACAACAGATGCCAATTTAATAGCAAGCAAAGTTTAAGCATTCAAGTTCAATGCAAAAGCAGTGTAGAAAAGCAATTCTATTTTTTATGAGAAAATGCAAGTGCAGAACATGAAGCACTTTTAGGAGATCATCTATTGGACATTTTCTTGATTAGGCATAAATAATGCAGATTCAAATGAATTTCGCATACTGGCACTGCTATCTCAGTCCTAATAGAGAGATTCAAATTCTTCTCTTAAAGCCTGGACTTTGGACTTTGAGGTTCCTTAGACCATGTTGGAGGAATTATCTTGTATTCTTTGGTTGGCTCTGACTCCTTGCTTTCATCTTCGCCTAGAATGTCTTTAGAGAATGCATTTGGATTGGCCTTGATGCAGCTCTGCAAAGCAACAAATGGACGTACGCAGTCTGAGCCCTACAAAATAGGATTGAATTTCATATGTCAAACCTTGTCAAGAATATAGAAATTCAAAATATTTGAATTTGGACCACTTTGGTTGCTGGTAGGTACAGAGTATAGATGATGACTTGGCAATACAGACTTGCATAATCACCATAAAACTCTACTAATCATACCAATGTTGAAACACGAAGAATTTCATGTCAACAAAGAGCCAAATAATAGCGTGAAATGAAACAAGGAAAAGAAAAAATCAAAACTGGTAAACTGCTAGACCTGTTAGGGAGCTATTTGATTCATACGAGAAAAATCATTTTGAAGAGTTCTCACTTGTCAGTTTAAATTGCAAGTTCTCTCCTAGGAAGCTGGAAGAAATAGTAGATGAAAATAGTTTAGACTCACACAATTCATGATTTAAATCGATGATCCAATTCATAGCATGTGGTGAATTTGCAGATGGCTGGGTCGTGTAATACATGCATGAATTGCTCAGATTCTGTGTCACCAATACGTATCACACGCTTCAGCTATTAGAATTGACAACTTATCGGTTTTGCATGAGTTTGCTTAAAATAGCACAAGTTTGGCAGAAAGAGAGTTTGTATGCAACAAGTTAACTTGTTTGTGCGCAAGGATTGTTGTAAGAGTTTAAAGTTAAGTCAGGAGTTCGGCAACTATGCGTGTACCGTGTTACGGTCCACGAACCTCACATGACGTCGGTTATGCGAAGAACCTGATCTAGGTAGATATACCCTTGAGTTCAGACTCACTTCTCACCTACTAACAGCAAAAGCATTATATATCACACTTGTGCCTCCCTCTTACTTTTTCATAAAATCAAAATTGAAGCAAGACAGCTATTTGTTCAACTCTATCTAATTCTAATCAAATGCGATGGAGAAGTACAAAAATATACCTAAAGCAACTGACTACGAGCCAGTCATGTTCTTACTTCATAGTTTAGCTTTGGAAATTGGAATGTATCCTCTCATGATCTCACAAATTTTAAGAGGAATCTTAATGAAAGCATTTGTCTCTATCTCTCTCCACATAACCCTATTATGTGAAAGCCACACATTAGATGATCTATCTCAAAACAACCCCAATATTCTCATACAAAAATTCACAGAGGTTTTACACTTATTGAATGATATACAAAATGTCAGGTTAACAAAGTGTATTTCGTGGCTAACACAATGATATTGATTATCATCGCATTAACCATAAATTATACGTCGTTAATGAATTATATTATGATAATTAATTATTGTTATGTTAACCACAACACACACATGTTAATTAGAAATCTCCACATCCTTAACCAAAGTAAATACCATTTCCAAACTAAACTATGAAGTAACAACATTATTACATGCTATACATGGCCAAGCTCAGAGTTGCTTACTACTATATCTATAAGCATACAAATTATGATAGACATGATTGGGGCTTACCTTTTCTTCAGCAGTGCTCTTAAGAAAACAGAGGAACGCCTCAGAGAACTGGAACCCGCAAGGACCACTTCGCAAGTCAGCAATGCAAGGACATTCGAGAGCTTTCTGAGCCTTTGCCTCAATAGACTGAACACACACACGCACGCAAACACACGCACGCACGCACGCATGCACGCAAAAAATAAAACAAATAAATGAATAAATAAAACTTTGCATAATTTTAAAAAATTCCGTTCAATCATTAGCGAGTCGATTCATAAGAACATGAAAACGAGCAAACCTCCTCAGCGTCTTGGCTGTTTCCATACGCCGCAGCTTCTGTAACAAAACGAACGAAGACAAAGCTTAGACATTTATACCAACAATTGAAGGGCGTAATAAAAAAGGGGGGAAAAAGTGTAGGAAATGAAAGAGAAAAAGAACCTGCGAGAACGGAATCGAGGGAAGTGGAATTAGATTTGTTGGTGGTTGAGGTTTGGGTTTGGGAGTGGGTGTGGACGACGTTGGCGGCAGCTTCGGCGCTTTGAGTTAGACCCATGGGTGGGGTGGTGGTGATAGGCGAGCGTTGTTTGTGGCTTAGTCTGTCTGAAGAAATTGTTACGGTATGAAAATTGATTGATGGCGGAAGATGATGCAGCCAGTGAAAGCTCGCGTAGGGATTAGTGATTCCACTTCAAACTTGGAAGGCCTCTCCTCCTTGTTAATTGCCACAGGCAGCGTTTCCCTTCGCATTCCTTGCAAATGCAATCACTTCCCCTGCCTTTTTTCTTTGATTTTTGGTCAACATGATTCCCCTACCTCGAAACCCCCATTTTTCTTGGGCTAGTACAAAGGGCGCCCAAAAGTCAAGTCCTCTTGCCGAACTTTTATATATGTTTTAGGATTTAATAAAGAATTTAATTTAAACGCACGGTATCATAAAACAGTTTTATACTGTCAATTAATAGAAATAGTAAAAAGTATTAATTTATATAAATAATTATTTATTATAATAAGGGATTTATTATAATTTCTTATTTTTCTCAATTTTTATTGGTTGATAATATAAAACTATTTTATACTATTAATACGTACTAATTAAACTCTTTAATAAAATGATTATTTTTTAATATTTTATTTTAAAAGCAAATTACACTCGCCTTGGAGAAATTTTTGGATATTCTTATAATATCACATAAATTATATGTACAACTAATAATAAAATGATATTTTATATAAAAAATATAAATTAATGGTGAGTTCTATTTTAAAATATTATTTTATTATTAATTGTGAGTATGTCATATAGTACAATATTAATTATCTAAGAATTTCTCTTCCTTAAGGGTGTGTTTGTGTGTATTATTTTGGAGGAAAAAAGGTTTGAAAAATAATTGTGAGTCCATTTTACTCTTAATTCCTGAAATTCTTTTCCTTCTCTCCTTTTCCCTCGAAAATCAAAACTCACAAATATACCTTAAAGAAGCCCTTGTTACATAACTTTCCCTTCTATTTTCAAAAGAGATTTGGATCCCCTAAAGCGAAAATTATTGTAAAGTGAGGAAGTAAGAGGTTATCTACATTTGGATTATTTGGTAGAACCCATATACAATGAAAGTTATTGATCCATTTGTAAATAACTCCTCTCAATAAGTAAGAGGATGATACAAGATGGTGGCAAATCACCCTTTCTCTTTCTAAGGCCTTTTGACCAACAATTGTGCTTTTAGAAACTAAATACCACAATATAATGGTTTTGAAAATATTTTCATGTCTGATGTTGTTTCTGCCACAATGGAGGTTGCAAGCAATTTTAATTTTTTGTGACAGGACCATGGCGTAAAAGCAAGCTGCACCATTAGCTAATTCTGTTAGCGCTACCAAAGTGACAAGACAGGCCAATCATGGGCCAGCGAGGTGGAGATGTTTCAAGTTGCACCATCCACCACATAGCACCACGTGTCTTGGGCTAGCTAGGTGGAGCTGCTTGATGTTGCGCCACCCACCACACAGTGCCATGTGTCCTGGATAGTCAGATGGCACTGGTTAACAATACGCCAACCTTGCACCACGTGACTTCACCTCTATATACCCTTCTCTAGTCATTCCTCCATTTGTAGTCTCAACACATTAATAACACTCGTCCCTACTCATTCCTCCACTTACAATCTCAATTTTTCAATCTCTAAACACTCTACTAATTTACTCTCTCATTTTTTAACTCCCTCACAAGACTTTTACTTTATTCTTTGCATTCTTTGAATTTTTACCTTCTATTTTTTGGTCAAATTCTTTTTTTTTCTAATTTACTTCAAAAAGATGAGTACTTTTATTGTGTTTACATATTGGATTGGTAGAAAATTTGATGGGCCATAATGATGTACTTTTGAAGGTGATAAGAGAGCAATTAAAATAGAAAGAGGTCTCGGTTATCATGCACTAAAGAAGAAGATTACTACCAAATTGAAGCTTCAATCTCATCAAACAATTTCAAGTCTCATTTATAGATTTCCAATTGCTCAAGATAGCAGTGCTTATACTGCTCTTAAGATAGTTGATGATGATGATGTTGATTGCATGATCAGCACCTTTGAGCAATGATCTCAGTTAACAGTGCTTGAGCTATATGCTAAGATTAATGTTGCAGGCAATTCATTCTTTCCTATTGCCCCTTCTATTCACTTTGTTGTTGCATTTGGCAATCATTATAGTGCTAATGTATGCTTGTTAGATGAAGATGAAGATGATGATGAAGGTGAGATTCCCGATGGCAATTCTTTAGAGTCTGAAGCTGAATTGGATTCTCCGACTATTGCAGTTTCTCCTGTTACATCCTCATTGCATATTAGAGAACAATTTCTGTAACAAGGCAGTTAGTTTTCCTATATTTATTTGGATATATTGTGATTTTACTAGCACCCTTAAATGACTTGATGATATTTTTATAGATGTAACACATTTGATGGAGACTCCTTTCTGGAATGTGTCTCCACATTATAATTATATCAATTAAGACCACCCTGAACAAGAGACAGATGAATTTCCTGGGTTAGATGTGCCTGATTGTTGGCATGTTGGACATGAGCTATATGTTGGTTTATGACTTGATAGCAAAAAAGTTGTATAGATGGCTATCAAACATTACTCTATGAAGGTCCATCAAACATATATTATGGTCGAATCAACACCGATAATTTTCTACACAAAGTGCACAAGACATAAAGAAGGTTTCCCCTGACGAATGAGGCCAATTTTAGGAAAGAAGATAAACAAATGGCAAATCATTAAATGGGGTGGCTGTCACATCTTTCTTAATCCAATGCTATGTCAAAACCACTGCAAAATTAGATTCAAATTTTATTTGCTCAAATATACTAGGTATGTCACTAAGCTATATATCAATTATGCACTTTATGGTTATTAAGTTCATTTATTGATAATAATTTAATTGCTTAATTTATGCCAGGGTTGGTTAAATTGGAACCATCGATTCCAATTTCTTAGATCAGAGGAAAGATTAATTGCCAATATGGATTTCAAGTATCATACCGAAAAGCTTGGATGGGTAAGCAAAAGGCAATAACGAAGGTGTTTGGTGATTAGGATGAATCATTTACACAACTACCTGGATGGCTTGCATATATGCATATGTTTGCACCGAATTCTGTCTACAAAATTGAGACAATTGAATTTGTCATTAATAATCAAGCAGACAATTGATTTCGCACATTTCATCGGGTGTTTTGGACATTCAAGCAATGTTGTGATCCCTTTAATTTTTGTAAACCGATTGTCCAAGTTGATGACACATTTCTGTATGGAAAGTATCATGGTACACTTTTAATTGCCACTACACAAGGTGGCAACAATTACATTTTACCGATTGCTTTTGCTATTGTCGAAGGGGAAACCCTAGACGCTTGGTCGTGGTACATAGGAAACATTCGGCAACATGTGACAAGAAAAGGAGCTGTGGCAAATCAAAACCTTGGTTAGCAATCTCCATTTACATATCATGTGTATTGTATTCACCGCATTGCTAGCAATTTCAACCACAAGTTCAAGAATACGAAATTGAAGCAAGATCCTTTGAAACTTGGTAAGAAGCACATTTTCATAATTTTAATATTAGATATTAGATATATGAATTTTGTTTCTTTTCAAAATTAACAATTAATTTATGTTAATATAGGGTATATGACTTGCATGCACCAGTTTGACAGGAATTTGGAAAAATTTTGTCAAACTAGTCTTGAAATTCATAAATGAATTGATAGTATACCAAAGGAGAAATGGAGTTAGGCGTATGATATAGGAGGACATAGATATGGGCACATGACAACAAACTTATCAGAGGCTGTCAATAAAGACTTGAAAGGTGCAAGAAATCTTCCATTGGTTAAGTGCACATATGGGAGGATGGAAGAGTATTTTGTGCAAAGAGTGCAGAGGCTGGGTAGAGCTGAGTACTGGAAATAGGTTTTGTAAGAAATTAATTGATGCTATTAGGAAGAATCAAGAGAATGGGTGTTCCCACCAAGTTCACAAACATGACATAAAAACCACAACGTTTGAGGTTGAAGAGGCATTCAACCCATATGACACAAAGTGATGGTCATACATGGGCCGTAAACTTAAGAAGGGTACATGTCAGTGTGGAAAATTTCAAGCATATAAATATTCATGCTCTCATTCCATTGCTGCTTGTGCTTCTATAAGTATAGACTTCTACAATTTAGTTTATTATGTTTATTCCATCCAAAATATTGTTAATGTGTATAGTGGACAGTGGTGGCCAAATAGCAATGAGGATTGCATTACAGCCACATCAAACTAGATATCGGTTCCAGATTTGTCAATCTTTCGCGCTAAAGGCAGGCTGAAGTCTACAGGCATAAGGAATGAAATGGATTTGAGAGAGTCACAGCGTAGGAAATGGTGTGGAATATGTAAAAAGGAAGGTCATAATTGACGTCTTTGCCCTTATCTTACTGTAAATCAAAACTCCTAGCGTGATACTGACACTATAGATGATGAAAATACTTAAATCATGCCAAATTTGTCCTTAGTCAACTAGTGTGATTAATTTATAATTTGAAAAAAAAAAAAACACTTTCATTTGGTTATTAATTAGTCTCTTGCTATTGTAATTCTCTAAATTACCTTGTTTATTTAGTGGTCATTCTCTAAATTACCCTTACCTAAATAAACTTTACTCAAATTAAGATTAAGTCATTATATTACTCTTAATTTATGTATTTATACTTTTAAATGATATTAGCAAACATTAAATTATTAAATAATTGATGAATTAATGAAAATATCATACTTAAAGAAAATTAAATTGTTAACTTAACATATTATTGAATAATTTATGCCTAATTAATAACAATTTGGGCTTTTTTAAAGTTTTTTTAAGAAGAAAACCCTATATAATTAAAAGGTATGCATAAAAATTATAAGATAGATAGATTAATTTGTTTTTAAAGAAAATTAAAACTAAAATAGGTTTTAGTATTTTTATATATACATAACGAAGAGAATAATGCATCATGAATAGGTTGTTTGTAATTATTTTCACCTAGAGTATAGAAGATAAATTAGTTGAATAAAAGTAATGTCATACATACACCAATAACATAAATAGTTTTCATCAATAAATAAGGATATACATCCATAATCAATCATGTGGAGAGTTAGGCGATAATATATAACTACATCACCTATCTCTCGCTCTACGATGCAGATTTCTTCTCATGTCAACCGGATCATCCTCAGGGTCAGCTATAGCTAAAAAATCTTCATTAAAGTCAATGCCTTGTGGTGAAACAACATTTACACTATGTGGAGTATAAAGGGTCTCATGTGATAAGAAATCCATAAACCTTATAGGTGCACTAGGTGTGAATTCTGGTGGCACATATGTAGGTGATGTAAACTGTGACGGACTTGGTGTAGAAGGGGCATATGCCCCATCTGGGCTGTTCGAATGATATGCAGCATGGGACGAGGATGCTCTTATTGTTTGAACTTGTGGTGGCTAATAATAAGTTATTTCTAGACCTGAATCCATGGAGTTGGCTAATGATGTTGATGGAATATAATATTGGCTGTGACCACATTCAGGAAGTAGAGGAAGGATATGAACCTCCATCACCTCTCACCTTCTACATCACTGAAGTCCCCGACCTTCCACCCAAGTCGGACGTATTGCCACATTCACATCAGTTTGTGGAAGAGGCTGCTGTTGAACACACGCTACTGCTAGTTCAGTGACCCTATTTCATTCTTCAAATTGCTGCAATAATTCTGTTATCATGTATCAAATGTAATACCCTAATAAATCCATGCTACGCATTACAGCATTTTATTAGTTGTTACTTATGTTCGTGAAAAACTAAATTTTCCTTGAAATTAAATTACGTAGAATATACGGTAATTTTTTTTTTTTGAAATACGTCGTCACTTTGGAAAGTAAAGCCTTGCGCGAGAAGATAGCAATAAATGAGCGTATCGTAAAGATTCCAGTCATAAATTAAAGGAACAAGGGATAAATCAAAATACCATGCATTCACATTACTAAAATAACCATATAGATATAAATAGTCTCATAATATCCAACAGTACATAGAAAGGAAACTCATGGTCATGCCATGGCCCCAAAATATCAAATGTAAACAAATCTGACAAAGTTCGTTATAAAATGAAATACAAAGGATAAGGAACAATAATGGAATAGGCCCGTGTAAACATGTGCTGGCTTCTCTGCCCCTTCCGCGCCCTTCAATCGGATGGACTCAAGCCCTTGAGTGCCTGGTCCCCCTCGCTTCTCGGCCTCGGGGGACATGAGGAGTACGGATAATATGAGGGTGCCTGTTGATCACCTTAACGCGATGGAGGCAACGATCTGGAGTATAGCTGGGCATCGAAGAATGTTCCTTGGAGGGATCCTCCTCAGGCATAGCGGGATGATACTCGGAGAGCGGCGGCAAAGCGGCTGCGACCCTAGGAGTTCGCCGCCGCGGCCCTAGGAGTGGCCGTGGAACTCACGTCAATCACAGGGATCTCCGACGGTGGCATGGGCTCGGTTGTAGGCAGGCCCGAAGACATCGGCTCCATCTCGATGTCTAGCAACAGCTCAGGCAGAAAATCCTAAGAACCCAGTGGCAGTCCATGGTGAGCCGAAGAAATGTCTATAGGGGCTGGCAGGACTTCTGGCTCCTCTTCCTTAAAAATTTGACCCAGGTAAAAATATGTGCAAACTACTGTGGTGGTCGTGGCCACAATAGCGTGAGTATCCGCATTATAAGCCCACTCATGGTGGGGAGGGTCCATGCTCCACTCCACTGGGTGTGCCATAGGTATCTGGTGACGAAACGGAAAAACAACTAGGGTGAGAAATAATATTTCTCAGTAGGACTCGAACTTGACACATAAGTGTCATCGTCATCGTCCCAGCCACTTCGGTTTTATAAATGAAAACAGTGAGCATTCAATAGGTTCAATTCTTAGGTTTTCGAAAATATCAATGTCCGAAGCGGGTTCCATTTTAAGTACGTATTTCTCATATGCTAACATTATAGTATACATAAGAACTTATATGACAATTGATATCATGCATGCACATCTTATGAGTTTTATTCTTTACTTGGGTCAGACCGAGGTCCTTTCCTCTTCTTCACATAACCTCTATCCTAGGTCTTTTTCTTTTTCTTTTCACCCACTAAACATAAGTGATAATGAGCTCATACCGTGACCGTCGCCACCATAGAATTTCAGTACTTACACTAGCTGGGTCATGCCATGTGTAACATCCTCCCAAGCACAGTACTATGCTTAAGTCATAATACCACACCCTGGAGCTGTTACTGTTACCTGAGCGGACCTAGGAGTGAGAATTATAAAATTCTCAGTAGGATTCTCTAATTTTCATACATAGTGTCATCATGGTCGTCTCCAGTTTGCTTCGGTTTACTTTGAAAAAAGTGAACATGCTGCACAAACTGTTTAATTTTACATTTCAAAAAAAATGCCTTATCCGAAGCAAAGTTCATTTTATTCATACACTTGTCAACTCATGAATTATATTATGAATGATAACTGGAACATAAATAGAGTATAATAACATCAATTCCTGGAAACATAGCCTCTACTCATAACTTTACTTGTACTTGAATTTATACATATACATAAAATTTTACTTTTCTTTCATTCGGCACACCTAGGCGTTATGTATCGCCGTCCCTAGGGTGCTTGGATCTGTCTACACTTGAGCGTTACGTATCGCCGTCCTCAAGTGCAGCATCATACCATATTCCAGAGTATGATCGCCATGTCATACCCCATCAGAGCGTGATTGCCATGTCACGTTCCTTAGGAATATGGGATCCTCATTCGGTACTTACACTAGTTGGGTCATGCCATGCCTCATGTAAGTCCTACCCCTGTACTCACACTAGCTGGGTCGATGTCATGCCTCATGTGATTGGGGTGCTTGCATATACTTTAATCTTTAGTCTGTAGTCTTTTACTTGGCACACCTAGGCGTTGCGTATCACCGTCCCTAGGGTGCATTTACTGCCCTTGGGTAGTCTGGCCTTGGAGTGAGCTCGTCAGCTTCACCCGTGACCGTCGTCACACCGACTCACCCACAAGGGGACCCACATGCCTCTAGTCTTAGAGGGATCTCATTCTGGTCATGTGCCTCTAGTTGAAGGGATCTCTTCTGGTCACGTGCCTCTAGTTGAAGGGATCTCTTCTGGTCACGTGTCTTAAAATTGAGGGATCTCATCGGACCACGTGCCTTCAACATAGAGGGATCTCATCTGACCACGTGCCTTCAACATAGAGGGATCTCATCTGACCACGTGCCTCCAAGGTAGAGGGATCTCATTGTCTTAGCTGCCTTCATAGGGAGGGATTCAAGTGCAACTGCCTCCAAGTGAAGGGATTCATATCTTTATCATTTAACTGCCTTCACAGGGAGGGATTTCAAATAACTGCCTCCAAGTGAAGGGATTCACATTCAATATATTCACATTCTTTCATTCAAACATATTAAGCATAGTCATACATATGCTACATCACTTACCCTAACATACCTCATAACATAATTATGTCATTCTTGAATATAGGGTTTCTATATACCCATTTATACTTTAATTCATCCTTACATCTAAACATTCATAGCTTCTTAGACTTGCCAGTAAATCCAGCGATTATGTGAATCAGGGCCGTTTCCCCATGAATAGTGCCAGCTCTCACGGACAAATTAGTCATAGCAACATAATCAACTTAACACATATATATCAATGTCAAGATGGCAATCCTCAACTCAAACCTTATGTGTTTCATTAACACTTGTAAAATTATCATTTTGGCCATTCTGCCAATTCTATTCGGTTCTGCCCGAATTTCATATGATCCACCTTTATCTCTATTCAACTCATTTAAATCTGAAATTTGGATATATCATAGCTCTATATGTCTACTTTCTAACCTCTTTGGTCTCATGTCATTCTGATTTATATAAATCAAGATAATCAACTTTTACTTTAGCTTGTTTAGTCACTAGCCCGAATTACACTCCTGGGAATATAAATTCACTAAAAATCGAAACTAAGCTCAAATCTTACGAAATTGGTCTCATATCAAAGCTAACAGGACAACCTTTCATTTTCCACAGTTTCACTCCATTTGCTTAAGTATACCTCGAGTTATAAGTCCTGAAAGTCTACCTCCCTGAACTACTCGGTTTTGGTCTGGATTAGACATAGGACAAATTCCTCGAATCACCGTGAACAATTGGGACCATAACAAACTCGGAATCTTATATTGGGGTGTTCCTCTGTGTGTAAGCTTTCTAGCAAACTTAGTTTCACTCAATTTGGAGTTGTATAGGGTGAGTTATACCCTCCTCATGTCACCCTGCTCGGATGAAAGTCCTGAACCCTAGGTCAAACTTCAAAAATTTGTATCTCCCTCAATACTAATCCAATAACCTTATATGACATATCTATGGAAAGCCCTGGATGTCTACTTTCATGTAAAAATGGTTTCATCGGATTCGACCGATTGTAGGCGGAGCCGTACACTCCGTCGTACGGATTGCCGTGGAATCCCTCACCAAGACAGCATCTCACTTCTCCACTCCTTCTAATCTTCTCCTTCTAATCATAATTCTAACTCAAAGTCTTCTATTAATTCAATCATAATTCATCATAATCCATCATAATACATCCAATAATTCATCAATTACATAAAGAAGGAAAACAATCTCATGCAACCATAGTGTAAGGAATTCAAGAATAGAGCAGAATCCTACCTCTTTGTGGTGTGATCTTACTGAATTTGAATTTGAGCTAAAGGAAGCTTTGACAAAGCTTGGAGGTTTGAGAGAGTAGATTGAGTGAGGAAAGGAAGCTGAAGTGAGGAAGGGAAGGCAACGTAAGAATGATGAGTTGAAGAGGCAGGAGGAGGATACATATATATAGACAAAGCTTCAAAGTGGTAGTTAGAATGAGTGGCTTTGATTGGATGAAACTTTGTGGGCAAGGTTCAGCCATGTCTCCCTCTTTTGTGTTATAATTGCTCTCCACGTCGCCCAAAAACAGGGATACGCTTCTGTTCTATCTGAAATCGGAGCTCGTCTCTATTACACCTTAAGTCGGAACTCGTGCTAGGAGCTGAAGTCATATGTCGTAACTCGTCCCATCTCGTGTGACTTGAGGAAATCTTGTATCAAGGCCGGAGGTCGGAACTCATGTAGCTGGTAATCCTATAATCTCGGAACTCCCTATTCGAACTCGGGAATGCTAATGCTGGATGTTAAATCGGATATCGGAACTCGTGTGATTGGAAATTGGCTCAAGGGTCCGAACTCGTGTCCACCCCAATCGAGTTCAACACTAAGGTCGGAACTCGGGAATTCGAGTCACATTTCCAAACCCAAGTACTTAAACTCGGAAGTCGGTATCTTACATTTGATTATATCAGAAACCGTGTATAAATACCTTTGAGACATGAAGTCGGAAGTCGTGAAGTAGTAAATTATGCCGCTTGAAGTCGGAGGTCGGAAATTATGCCCAATATACCTCTAAGTCGGAAATCGGCCATAATCAAAATTGAAGATTAAATCGGAAGTCGGACAGGATGTGATATCGGAAATTATGTGGAATCTGAAGGCGAACTCAGAACTCGGAAATAATCCTCTTATCTGAGTTTCAAGCATGAAGTCGGAAATCGGGGGATGGTTAATCCTGCTGGTGAAGTCGAAACTCGGAAATCGGGATGTTACACCATGCCTCATGTGAGTCGTGGGTGAGGGGAGCTTAAATTAGGTTACCTTCCCTTTTGAACGACCGCACACTTTATTAAATCTCTTCTTATTAAAGCTTATGATGCAAAATATTTCTAAGTCCACAATTTTTACAAAATTTCGGCAATATAACAGCTAGACCGAAGCTTCCCAAAATTTTGCCAAATAGAGAAACCAATATCACATATCATTAAGCATCATATCATCAACATATCATATTCATACTATCATCATCCATCATCATCATAACATCATACTTGCACATAAGCATAGGCATATTCTCAACCAAAGTTTTATGAGCTTAGCTTAATAAATTTGGTGCAAGCTTTTAATTGAGGTTGCCTCTTGTGTAAACTCTTTTATTAGGCATAGGACCAATTTCATCTATTATCTCTTTTGAAACTCTTAAGTTGAATTATGAAGGTTTTCTAATACTTAAAGTGAGAGTCTTAATGTCTTAAAGCTTATTCCTCATTACCTTTTAACTTTTACCATAACCAGTTTTACTTTTATAGTGGGGCAGTAACTTCAAAAATTCACCATAATTTCATCTTTTAATCTTTTGCTTTGAATTTTGGTTTGATTATACTTCTCTGAGTCTATTTTTAAACAAAAGAAACCCCACTCAAAAATTCATCTTGTAACTTGAGTTATGCACATTTTATTCTGACTGCTCAGCTTTTAAGTTTATTCTTGGTATAGTAACTTTTAAACTTTACTACGAGCTCTTCACAAGGAATCTGCCAAAACTATTTTATGGGAATGTTTCTCTGTGTCTTAGCTTTCTACCAAACTTAGTCCCACTGAAAAATAATTTTTGTAGCTTCAGTTATAAGGTTTTTAGTGCAGACTGCGCAAACAGAAACCCATCCAGGAATAGCCCACTTTGAAAAATCATATCTCCCTCATTTTAAATCCAAATTTAACGTATTTTATATGCTTGAAAAGCTCTTTGAGTCTACTTTCACAAAAAATTTGTTTCATTACATTTTGAGTTTTTGTAGGATGAGTTATACTGTATGTATTACAGACTGCTAGAATTCCAGCTTAACTAGTTTTTATGTTTTACATATCAAACTTATGGAAAAGTTGTTATACCACTTCAAATCACCATTTTCATGTTTTATCACACTATCATATTCAAAGTGTTAGTCACCAAATCAGTGTTTAAAACAAAAATAAAGCAAGACTCATAAGAACCATTATACCACAAAATCTCATTTTAAGACAACAATTTCAACAAGGCAAGAAAACTCATAAAGCAAGATATGGTCATGAGACCTTAATCAAGTCCTAAAACCACCTAGCTATGAAGAGCTTAGGGTTCTAGAGCTTGAAAAATACATGAAAAAGAAAAGTTAGAGTCACTACCAAAGAGAGCTTTCTTGAAGGATTTGGGATGAGGAGGAGGTTGAAGAGAGCCTTCCTACTTGGAAGCTTGAAAATGGGGCTTGTGTATGAGTGGCCTTGTTTCTCCAAAGACCAAAAATGGTAGTCTTTGAAGGGATTGTGAGTGTGGTTATAGAGATGAGATAGGAAGTAGTAAGAAGGTTGGAAGAAGAACAAGGAAGGTTGGAAGAAGAAGAGAGTGGTATGAGACTTGGAGAGAGGAGAGAGCGTTGTGTGTCTTGAAAGAGGAAATGAAAAATGGAATGAGGGGAGAGAGAGGGGGTTGAAGTGGCGCAAAATGAGGGGGAGGGAGTGAGGTGACTTTACTTTTTACAACAAGCAAGAGAGTGGAAAAACCTTCGGGCAAAAGAGGGAGTTGTGTTTCCTTTGAGTCTTGACACTTTGATAAAGACGATGTAGTGTTTTTCCAAGTGGTTAAAAACATGACCTCTCTTAGGATTTGGCTTGGATGGCTATGATCACTCCAAGTGTCACAATCTTGATGGAAGAAAGTACATCTTTTGTCTTGACTCAAGGAATACTACTAATATAGACTCTTGATCTAGTGGTGTATAATGAGAAGGCAAATGGATGGTTGGATATGACTCTTGCTTTGACCAAACTTTCAAACAATAATTAAAGGGAAGTTTCAACATTTTTACACTTGCTACAATTATCTAAATGTTAATTAATTTGATTGGTTCAATTATACCTTAACACATTTTTATTGAAAATGATTTTCCTCATTAATTATATAAAGAGGATGTGAGAGTTAATTTTTCATGTGATTAGGATGTGATGCTTGTCATGCTCTTAGCTAATAAGGTTAGGTCACCTTGATTTTATATTCTAAGTCATGAATTAATAAGGATTGGGCCATTAGGCTTTTAATTATAACTTTTAATGCGTTATGTTTCAATTGTTGACTTTTCTAATTAGTTATTGACTTTCACTTATCTTGTTGTCTTGCCTTAATTTACTAAGCTCTTGCTCTCGAGATTTATCAATTAATTTTTAATTAATCGCTAACCCCTCTAATTAGCTGAAGACACCGAGCTAATTAGCTTAGATGAAAACGGGGATGTTACATCAAACATCCTCCATTAAAAAGCTTAAGTCATTCATAGGGGATAAATGGTGCATCCACTCTAGTTGCTTGTGCTATTCAAACATTATGTAAAGGAGCTACTAACACAAAGTAATTTAATCAACAAAAGTAACAATACTTACTATCTGCCTTCTGCATGCACCATCTCTACTAATCCAACGATGAGTGTGTCTTGAATACCACCTCATATAAGGATCATTCTCACTTAATAATCTTAGTTATTGATCGCTAATTACCACATATTGAGTCTTGTCATTCCATATTTGGATAACTGAAGCATATAAGAGTGTCCAATCATCGCTCTCTTTGTCGTGCAGTGTAAGATCATGGAGTTATTCAAGTTTGACATGGTGGGTTTGGAATACCTTACTGTGAGCCAAATTGACACATCATTCAATTCGGTTAATGCCACTCCACGATATGAAAAAATACCAGTAGCACAACAGCTCTCTAAACATGAGAGCCTTCAAGGCATATAGGTGGAAGTGACCCATAAACTTCAAGATAGGGTCCCCACACAATCTAAAAAATAAAAATAATTAATATTAAAATTTCTATAGAGTTAACATGATCAAAAGCAGCAGACAACTCCGAAATAAATCTATGCAACTAGTGAAGGTAGCATGGGGAAAAGAAGGTGCTGAAGATTACACTTGGGAACTGGAATCAGAGATGAGAAAAGGATACCCTGAGTTATTTACAGGCACTAAATTTTGAGGACAAAATTTTTTAAAAAGGAGGGTAGTATTGTAACGTCCAATTTCCGACTTCTGATCCCATCCAATGTTGAAAATTCCGAGATCCGAGTTGTCTTATAATTCCGCTTCCGACCTCAGTAGTATCTTCGACTTCCGATTTCGTTCCAAGGCCTACAAGGGATTTATTCCGATTTCCGACCTCATGCATGTAGATTTCGATGTCCGACCTTATGCTCAAATGGGACCGAACGTGATATACGAGTTCCGATATTAAGTGATTCAAAATAGACACGAAATGCGACCTCCGAGTTTAACTAAATTGGATTCCGAGTTAATTACCAAGATTTTTCTCTCGTTCCCGAATTCCGAGATCGAGTTGGAGTGCCAGGTTTTATGAATTCCGAGTTCCGGGTACACAGCAGTTATGTTTGAAATCCTTATATCCGGTGCTATGCTTAAAAAAAAAATCGATTCAAGGATGACCCCGACTTCCAGGTTTAAGTGTTTTGGTTTCACGTTCTGGCCCTGACTTTCGCTTTTAAGGTAGCTGTGCCTTGCGATCTCCGGGTTACGACTTCATACTCAAATTCTCTCTAAATGAAAAGATAATTATGAGTTCCGACTTCATCCGAATAGCTATGCATGAATTTCCGACTTTAAGAGTCTCACGAGTTCCGATGTCACATTCCTATCTTGTTGGCGTGAGTTTCACTTCTTAAGCGACGTGGAGAGCATTTTTGTCACACAAGAAGAAGACATGGCTGAATTTTACCCACAAGAATTTCACCCAATCAAAGCCACATATCCTAACTACCACTTCAGAGCCTTGTGTATATATATCCTCCTCCTGCCTCTTCAGCCCCACTCTTCCCACGTTGTCTTCTCTTCCTCAATTCAACTCACTTTTCTCTTCTCCATTCCATCCAACTCTCATTTCAGCTACCAACTCAACAAGCTTAACCTGATCATAGAGGTAGAGGTTTTCTTCTTGCTTGATTTTCTGACTCTTGGATGATTGATGGTGATTTAAATCCTTAATTTTGATATGTTGATTGATTGATTATGATGAATTATAGCTGGTTTATTGGATGTCTATGAGATTAAAACTGGGTTAGACACAAGGAAGGATGTAGATAGGAAGGGTTGAGAGGTTGGAAAACTCAAAAACCCTCGGCCGTCCGTACGGCGAAGTGTACGGCTCCGCCGTCCGCCGTTCAAAACTAATGAAACCATTTTTATGTGAAACTAGACATCTAGGGCTTTCCCCACATATATCATATAAGACCATTGGAGTAATATTGAGAGAGATATGAATTTTTGAAGTTCAACCTAGGAATCAGAATATCCACCCGGGCAGTATGGGTTGAGAAGGGTGTAACTCACCCTATACAACTCCAATTCGAGTGAAACCAATTTTTTTAGAAAGCTTACACATAGGGGAACACCCCAATATAAGATTCCGACTTTGTTACCAACTCAGTTGTTCCCAGTAATTCGAAGAAGTTACCCTATGTTCAAACCGGGCCAACACAGGGCAGTTCAGGAAGGCTAAGTCTCGGGGCTTGTAACTCGAGCCCTACTAAGGCAAATGAAATGAAACTTTCTGTATCTGAAAAGTTGTCCTGTTAGCTTTAATATGAGACCAATTTCATATGATTTGAGCCAGTTTTCGATTTTTAGTAGATTTTTACTTCTAAGTGTGCAAATCTGGCCACCCACAGGGCAGGCCGAGATAAAACCAGAATATTTTGAGTTTTGGTTATCCAAATCAGATGGGACCAAAGAGGTTAGAAAATAGACACATAACACTTCAACATATCCAAAATTTAGGTCCAAACGACCTAAATAGAAATTATGGCATAATTTACAAGAACCGGGTTGAATACAAGCAGTGAGGCAGTAAGCATATTCTAAAGTGCAATACTTATATCTTGAATTGAGGATTGAAGCATGAATGAAATATGCTGATTTATGTATGAAATGAAGTGTTTCTCTTGACAAATTGATATGCTAAATACTGGCACTATTCATGGGGAAGCGGACACGTTCCATTATGCCGCTGAAATTGCGGTAAAGCTTATGCATGAATTATGAGATACATGTAGAGGCATGTGCATTTCTAAGAAAGCTATGAAAGCTATGTGATGATGAACTCAAAGAACATGTTATGATGAGATTTCCATGCTACTTGGGTCAGCCCCGGATAAAAAGTTAAGGGGAATAGATCGGTGGGAAGGTCGGGGAAAGTAAACCCGGCATTCCTGTATAGGAACGAGCTCGATCCTGATAAGCAGACTATTACCCAGGAGTCTAAAATGGCCAAGAACTCCCAGGGGACCAAGTGATGGAAAATGATGGAAAGTAAGAGGAAAAGTTATGAAGAATGAGATTTGCATAATTACATCAAGTGCACGGCTGCATTTAACATATCATTGCATACTGTTTGCAGTTTGTCCGTTGTGTTTACTTGTGATTGTATATACACTATCTTGCCCCTTTGTCCTATGTATTAGTGTTGACGGTTTATTCTGTTTCTTATGATAATTGAGTAAAACTGAACCTTGCCTCGGACTAGACATTTTTCTCAACCTTACTAAGTATATGTAGTTAAGTTTAATCTCATGTTTTAAGAAAATTTCATAAAACCCGAGGCAACTGAGAATGAACGCGAGGTCAGTATACACTATATGCAAACCCTACTGAGAATTTCTCCAAGTTCTCACCTCGCTTCGCATTGCCGCCTCATTCTCAGACGTGGACGATGGACACGACAGCTACCCTTTTCGTTGAGATTCCAGACTTGCAGCTCCACCATGATCCGGCAGTAGGCTCTTTGTATATAGCCGGCTCTTGCCAGTTTCGCCTGTACCTATTTAGTGATAGGGATTTCACTGTCCCCTTACATCATCCTGCTTTTGATCCTACCACCCCATACTTTGAGGTCCCGTTGTATGCGGCACATCCTCCACCAGCCGCACTGCAAAGACTTGTAGCCCCCTGCTGACCTCGCACCGAGTCACCTCCGCAGGTAGTACCAGACATCCCGCTCAGCTCCGAGAGCGACCCCTCGGAGGCTACCAGCACATCTTCCTCCTCCTCCGGATCAATTCCTGACTACTCACCAGCCGGGCCCGGTGTGGCCAACGGCTACCTGACTGAGTAGGTCAGCCACAGGCCGTATTATGCAAAGATGACCCTGTTTTGGTAGTATGCGGCTTTGGGTCATACATGCAGTGATAGATTTGAAACGTCCACTGAGGACCACGTAGGATCGGATCGACTGACATGGGTCTTGTGTTTCTTTTTGGTACCCGACCCCACTTATGTATCCTATTTTGAAACTTGTCTGTAAATCAAAACAGTGGTTCCTGTATATATATATATATATATATATATATATATATATATATATATATATATATATATATATATATATATATATATACCTATATGCAGTTGATAGTATGAATGTTACTTATGCTTACTGTGTGGTTATAACGAAATAAACTCTATCACGTTCATTGTATGGCATCCCGTTTCCCCCAAATGATTTGGATAAAAGAAACGTAAATAGAACATTAACACAGTGACACAAACTACTTAATTTCATGCTATGACTTAAGCATAACATTAAATAAGTAGGGTGTTACATTCTCTACTAAACATTATGAGTTTTAAGGGTGTAACTCACGCTACATAACTCTAAATTGTGTGCAACAAAATTTGTTAGAAAGTTTACACATATAGAAATATCCTATAAAAATTTCAAAATCTGATTTGGTCGCTATTGCTCCCAGTAATTCAATGAAATTGCCCTAAGTCTAACCTGGGCTAGAATAGGGTAGTCTAGATTTGTCAATTTCAAGAACTTATAACTCAAGCTCTACTTATGAAAATAAGATGAAACTTCTTGAGAATAAAAATTGGTCCTATTATTTTTAATTTGGTAGAATTTTTTTATGATTTCACCTAGATTCCTATTTTTTTTGTGAATTTTTACTTTTTAGGGCACATTTTTAGCTAGTTGTAGGGTAGACCAAGGTAAATTTCAATTAACTTGAGCTACATATATCAAAATGAGATGGGACTAAAAAGGTTGAAAACTAGACAAATAGCATTCTAATGTATCCAAAATTTAAGTCTAAATGAATTAAATAGAAATTATGGTGGAATTTACAAAATCAGGCAGAATTCAGAAGAGGTAGCAGAAAATCCAATTTATGTTGGAATGTCATATTATTGGTATAAATGTTAAAGGCTTGAGGCTTTATATTGGTATTGTTGCCTAATTGATCTTTCTTGTAATTTGGCACTATTCATAGGGAAGTGGACTCGATCGGTTATACTACTGAAATTTTGATAGAGATTTCACATACTATGTGATATATTTATATGAACATGTGATATTCAAGGTAAATTAGTTGTGCATGTAATTTATGAGGATTATAAATAATTCCATATTATTTGGGCTAGCCCTTGAATAAGATTAAGGGGAATAGATCAGTGGAAAAGTCCGAGAAAGTAAACCTAGCAATCCTGTATAGAAGCGAGCTCGGTCCTGAGAGGCAGACTATTACCCAAGAGTATATGGCCAAAAACTCCCGAGGGACCAAGTGTGGAAAAATGTAAGTCACATGAGTTGAATGATCCCTAGAGCTAAGTGCATTTCCATTTCTGCATATATACGCTCTGTTTGCAAATCTTAAGCTAATTGTATGGTTATCTATATATTCCTTGTGTTTGTATTACTGTTTACATTATGGTTATTGCTCTAACTATGTTAGAATATGTGTTTGGTTATACTTCTTGTTAGATTAATTTAAACTAAGTTTTGTTTCTGGTTATGTTTTCCATCATTAATTGAATAGAATATTGTAGTTATGATATGCCTTTTTAAATTAAGTAAACCAAAACAACTGGGAATGATGGTGATGTCAGATTAGCGTATTATTGGATTTCCTGCTGAGAATTTCTTTAAATTTTCACATTACTGTGTATTGCCGCATCATTCTCAAATCATGGAGCACTCGGTGACGGGCATTCTTTTTCTTGAGTTCCCCGATCTACACTTTCACCTTAACCCTGTTCTGGACTCTATATATATTGCTAGTAGTTGTCATTTCTATTTTTATTTCTTCGTTCGCAGAGACTTCATGGTCCCACTTACTCACCCACTGTTTGATCCTACCATACCTTATGTCGCTATTCCGATATATATGGCACACCCCTTCCTACCTCCAACCGTAGCTGCAGCTCCTACCGTACCACTGGCGGCATCACCCTAGCAGGTCCTTTCTATTTCCCTCGATGATGATGATGACTCGTCAGAGGCTACGAGTTCATCTTGTTCATCCTCTGTACGCGGCAACGGTTATGCTTCTGTGGATGCTAGCATGGCGAATGGGTTCGTTTCTTCGGAATCCACTTAGAAGAGTATCTAGCCCTAACAAGTGGTAGTGTATAGTGTGACCCTCTTTTGGCACTTTTGAGCCATAGGCTTAGTTTTGTTAGTACGTGGAATGTTTTGTGGGGACTAGCTAGGGTTCTGTTTTGTAGAAACAAGTCAATTTATTTTGTTCTGGTGACCTCATCTTTATACCTTGTACTATTTTATGTGTTTTTTTTTTCAGTAAACTCTAATAATGGATATCTCCAAGTATATACGATGTAGTTTTCTGTAGTCCTGTCTGTTCTGCAGATTTTTTTGTTTTGACATTAAATCCATTTGTTCATTCTACAATCAAAATAAATAAATAAATGAATAGCTAATTCTTCTATGGGTAAATAACGTTGGATTAGAATGAACTTAATTAGGCACCCATGCGTGACAACTTATCGGGTAATATATTATGACTTAAGCATAGCATTTTGTCCAGTAAAGTATAACATTTTTGATATCAGAGCAGTTCATCCTAGTATAGGCCAGAGGATTAAACTGACTATTCTTCACATATGCTTTGTGTTTCTTAGACACTATCATGCACTAAGTCTTGTCTATCTGGATAAGATATAGGGATACATGTGAAAGAATTACCTGACCATATGCTGTTATTTACTAGCACACTGGACTTAGTATTGAGCTTGATCAACTCAACAACTCTTCTTTTATGTGTTTAGAACTTGATGACTTCCAGAAGGTGATAGGCCACGAATGGCGCCAGCTCAAAAGAAATCTACCGAGTTCATGGACACGATGCGGGAGATGGCATACGCCATGCAAGAACAAGCAGCTGCGGCATATTAGACGATGGACCAACTAGGTAGGCAGCCTGAGGTTGGTCATGGAGGGAATCCTAATAGTCTAGGAATGGACCAAGAGTATCTCAAGTTTGCTGAGTTCAGAATGGCTAATCTGCCCAACTTCAGGGGAGCCTTTGACCTTGATAAGGCCGATGAGTAGGTTAAAATTATGGAGAAAGTCTTCTCCATCTTAGACCACACAAACTGCCAGAAGGTGGCCTTTGCCACCTACATGCTGGAAGCAGATGTAGAGTTTTGGTGGAATGGTGTACGACAGTTACTAGACGATTCCCAAATGGAGATCAATTGGGATGTATTTAGAGACGCATTTTATTAGAAGTATTTTCCTGCCTCTGTTCGCAATGCCAAGGAGTTAGAGTTTATGCACCTCCATCAAGGGAACAATAGCATGTCGAAGTATATTGCTAAATTTGAGAAGTTGTGTAAATTTTTCACAATCTATCAATGGAACCTCGATAAGGTTTGGAAGTGCGTGAAGTTTGAAGGTAGGCTACAAGAGGATATTCTCACTACCATAGGACCGATGGAGATCAGAGATTTCCCCACTCTGGTGAACAAGTGCTGATTAGTGGAAGATTGTAATAGGAAGTTGACTGTTGCTTGATCAGTTGGCAGTAACTTCAAGAGAGGATTGGCACTGCAAGGCCCAAGGTTTAAATCCAACTCTCAGCAACAGAGAAAGTTTCAGTCAACAGGCAGTAAGAGCAAGCAACCCTAGAGGCCTATTGGAAACCAGACCTACAGCTAGTGTGAAAAGAATCATGGCAACTACCCATGCCTAGCAGGTCAGAATGTCTATTTCAGATGTGGCAAGCCAGGCCACAAGATCTATAAATGCCCGGCCAAAAATCCTCACCGACTCTCAGGCCACAATGCTAGGGAAAAGTTTCATCATGGATGCACAAGAAGTTGAAAGATCTGAAGATTTGATTGAAGATATATGTGAAGTGAATTATAAGATCTTGATTTTTTTATATGATTTAGGTGCTTCACACTCTTTTATTTCTCATGATTGCATATTAATTTTGCAATTGCCTATCTCTGAATTACCCTATAAATTGCTAGTTTCTACCCCTACAAATAAGCCCGTTAAGACCAATCACATTTGTATGAATGTCTCCTTTCAGATAGGAGGTCGAACTTTTACAGCCAATTTAGTTTGTCTTCCCTTGTCCTGACTTGACATCATTCTGGGTATGGACTGGCTCTCTGCCAACCGAGTCATGTTAAATTGTTCTGATAGAGCCATTGTGTTTCACTCTGTTTCGTCTCCTGAATCAGTAACCTTAGTAAATCTTTATCCAAGCTCCATAGTAGTTCGCCACTATGGGGATAGGAGTCAAGGGTACATTATCCTATCAACCAATATAATGGAGGTTCATTAGAAATTAGATGATATTCCAGTTATTAGGGAATATCCCAATGTATTTCCTGAAGATATCCCGAATTTTCTCCCGAGAGGGAAATCGAATTTGCCATTGAATTGGTACCAGGAACAGGATTGGTATTTATAGCATCGTACTGAATGTCACCCTTGGAGCTAACTGAACTTAAAAAGTAGATTGAAAAACTCCTCGAAAAGAGATTTATTAGGCCAAGTGCATCACCATGGGGAGCCACAATTCTATTAGTTAAGAAGAAATATGAGGGCATGCGACTATGTGTAGATTATAGGCAGTTGAATAAGGTAACAGTTAAGAATAAATATCCGCTACCAAGGATTGATGACCTCGTGGATCAACTGCAAGGGGCAATTATATTTTCAAAGATTGATTTACGGTCTGGATATCACTAGATTTGGGTTCGAGAGGAGGATATTGCTACGACGGCTTTTCAGACTCGCTATGGACATTATGAATACACTGTGATGTCTTTGAGATTGATGAATGCGCCGGCAATATTCATGGATTATATGAATCGGATATTCCGACTATGTCTAGACAAATTTGTGGTGGTATTCATTAATGATATATTTGTCTACTCAAAGACGGAGCGAGAGCATGCAGAACATTTGCAGTTGGTTCTACAAATTCTAAGAAAGAAGAAACTCTATGCCAAGCAATCCAAGTGTGAATTTTGGATGAAAGAAGTAAAATTTCTCGGCCATGTGGTATTCCATCGAGGAATTTCTATAGACCACTTTAAGGCGGAAGTAGTATTGAATTGGGAACAACCAACAATAGTTATGGAAGTCAGGAGTTTCCTGCGTCTGGCAGGATAGTACAGAAGATTTGTCAACAACTTCTCCCAGATAGCTCGACCCTTAATGAAGTTAACCAGGAAGAATACTCTATTTGAATGGATGCTCGAATACGAGCAAAGTTTCCAAGATCTAAAAGAAAAGTTGACGATAGCCCCAGTGTTCACTTTGCCAAATCCTCATGGACCGTTTGAAATTTACTATGATGCCTCCAAGAAAGGGTTAGGATGCGTGTTAATGTAGAACAATAATGTGGTCGCATATGCCTCTAGACAATTGAAAACTCATGAAAGAAATTACCCGATGCATCACCTTGAGTTAGCGGCAGTAGTATTTGCTCTGAAGATATGAAGACACCATCTCTACAAAGTGAATTTTAAAGTCTTTTCTGATCATAAGAGTCTGAAATACCTCTTTAATCAGAAAGAATTAAATATGAGGGAATGAAAATGGATGAAATTTCTTAAAGATTATGAGTTTGGGCTAAAATACCATCTTGGCAAGGCAAACATGGTGGCAGGTGCCCTAAGTAGAAAATCTTTAATTGTGGCGTGGATGATGATCAAGGAGACGGAACTTATAGAGAGTTTCCGAGACCTTAACTTGGGAATCTCTATAACCCCTCATGCCGTTCAGTTAAACTTAATTAAGATAACTAATGACTTTAAAAACCAAATCTGATAGGCACAACAACAGGACATCAATTTTCAACATACAGTGCATATGGTGCAATCAGGACAGCTGAAAGGCTTTGCTCTAGATAAAGAAGGCATATGGAGATATCAAGGACGAATATATGTGCCTGAGGAGAGTGACCTTCAGAAAAGGATCTTGGAAGAAGCCTACAAAAGTGAGTTCACTATATATCCTGGCATCAATAAGATGTATCGAGATCTCAAGAAAATGTTTTGGTGGCCAAGTCTTAAGACAAATATAGCGAGTCTTGTGTACAACTGTCTAATATACCAGAAAGTAAAAATCGAGCATCAGAAACCAGCAGGGACATTGCAACCCTTGGAGATTCCGGAATGGAAATGGGAGAGCATTTCTATGGATTTCGTGATAGGCTTGCCAAGGACACCTTCTGGATATGATGCTATATAGGTCATAGTAGATAGAACAACTAAGTCTACTCACTTTTTACCCACTCGAGCAAATTATCTTTTGGAGAAGTTAGCTCAATTGTATATTCCGGAAGTGGTGAGATTACATGGCATTCCTTCCACCATCATCTCAAATCGAGATCCAAGATTTACCTTACGATTTTATGGAGCATTTCAGAAAGCATTCGGTATTAGACTATGTCTAAATATTGCATATCATCTGAAAACGGATGGTCAGATCGAACGAACTATTCAGACTTTGGAGGATATGTTGCGAGCTTATATCTTGGAGCAGCACAGAAACTGGGATCGATATTTACCACTAGCTGAGTTCGCATATAACAACAGTTATCATGAGAGTATGACATGGATTCGTACAAAGCATTATAGGGACGGAAATGTCAATCTCCTCTATGTTAGTACAAATTTGTTAGGACCGAAACTAGTTAGGCCAACTATAGAGCAAATTAAAAAGTTCCGTAGCAAGATACTTGCAGTCTAGAGCTGTCAGAAAAGCTACACAGATGTTAGGAGAAAGCCATTAAAGTTTCAAGAGGGAGACCACTTGTTTCTAAAGATCACGCCCACAACCAAAGTAGGTAAAGCCATTAAAGTTAGAAAGCTAAGCCCTTGCTTTATGGGTCCTTTTCAAATCTTGAAGTGAATCGGATCGGTTGTATAACGGGTCGCTTTACCTCCACATCTAGCAAACCTTCATGATGTTTTCCAAGTTTTTCAACTCAGAAAATATCAATCTGACCCCACACATTTCTTAGAACCTGAATCAATTTAGCTAAGGGATGATTTAACTTTTCGTGTACCCCCAGCACGGATAGTAGATAGGAGCACCAAACATCTTTGGAATAAAGCTGTACAATTAGTGAAGGTAGCATGGGGAAACGAAGACTCAGCGGATTGTATGCAGGAATTAGAGTCAGATATGAGAAAAGAGTATCCTGAATTATTCTCAGGTACTAAATTTTGAGGACAAATTTTTTTTAAGGGAGGTAGTAATGTAATGTCCGAAAAATTTTATCGTTTTTAATCGATTTGTTTGATTTTACTGAATAAGCGAGACTAATTAGAAATTGATTAATTAATTATTTAAGTTCAATTAAGTATCATTTAGAGAGCTTAGATTTGAGGGAATTAGATTAGAAATATAGAAGACCTCATAGAATTTTTCCAAAACTGTTTTGCTAATTTAAAGGAAATCGGTAAGATTTTAGTATTTTAAAATGTCGAAAATGAAACAATAGAATTTTACAAATCAAAATCTAAATTGAGAGGCTGAAAATTCAGCCACCTTACCTTTAATTGTGGCATCACTTGCTATGAGAGTGAGTGGAGAGACTTGGGTTTTTAACCACCACAAATTCAATCCACTAATCCCCTTTCAAGCTTCCTCCAATAAAACACCAAAAATTCCTTCTCACTCTTTGAAATTTGGCCCTAAATCTGCAGTCCACACTTCCCATTTTCTTTCCTTTTCATCTTATCTTCACTCCATCTTCATCATACCTTCAAGCTCCCAACCAATTTCTTCAACCTAAGACCTAAATCTAACAAGTTCTACACTTAGAAAAGGTAAGATTCCAATTCTGTTCTTGTTTCTTATAAATTGTAGCTGTATGGGAGTTCATCTTTCTTCATTTCTTTGATGCTATATTAGGTGTACATGATGGGTTATGGTTGGTTTAACTTGGGTTCTTTGAGTTAGAATTGAAGCTGGAAGGAGAGAATTAGGAAGTAGGAAGAAGCATAATGCTATTTAGGGTGAAAACCCTACAGTATACATACGTTTGGCCTTTACGAACCAAAATCTATCCATCAAAACTTGATGAACCTATTTTTATATGAAACTAGACATTTAGGCTTTCCAACTATAAAAAATATAAGGTCATTGGGTTAGTATTGAGTGAGTTATGAATTTTTAAAATTTACCTTAAAATTCTGTATTCTCTACTAAGCAGTACGAGTTTTGAAGAGTGTAACTTACTCCATATAACTCTAAATTATGTGTAATAAACTTTTTTAGAAAGCTTACATATAGGAAATATTCCATAAGAATTTCAAAGTTAGATTTGGTCCCAATTGCTCCTAATAATTCAATAAAATTGCCCTAAGTCCAACCCAAGCTAGAATAGGGTATCCTAGATTTGTCAACTTCAAGAGCTTATAACTCAAGCTCTACTTATGACAATGAGATGAAACTTATTAGGAATAAAAACTTGTACTGTTAACTTTAATTTGGTATAATTTTCATATGATTTCACCTAGATTCATAATTTTTTGTGAATTTTTACTTTTTATGGTGCATTTCTGACTAGTTGTAGGGTAGACTGAGTTAAATTTCAATTAAATTGAGCTACATATATCAAATGAGATGGGACCAAAAGGGTTGAAAGTTAGACAAATAGCACTTTAACATGCCCAAAATTATGTCTAAATGAATTAAATAGAAATTATGGTGGAATTTACAAATCAGGCAGAATTGGATAGAGGTAGCAAAAAATCCAATTTATGTTGGAATGTCATATTATTGGTATAAATGTTAAAGGCTTGAGGCTTTATATTGGTATTGGTGCCTGATTGATCTTTCTGGTAGCCTAGCACTATTCATAGGGAAGTAGGCTCGATCCGTTATGCTACCAAAATTCTGACAGAGATTTCACATACTATGTGACATATTTATATGTATATGTGATATTCAAGGTAAATTAGTTGTGCATGTAATTTATGAGGATTATAAATGATTCCATATTACTTGGGCCAGCCCCTGAATAAGGTTAAGGGGAATAGCTTAGTGAGAAAGTCAAGGAAAGTAAACCCAGCAATCTTGTATAAGAGCAAGCTTGGTTCTAAGAAGCAAACTATTACCTAAGAGTATATGGCCAAAAACTTCTAGGGGACCAAGTATGGAAAAATATAAGTCACATGAGTTGAAAGATCCCTAGAGCTAGGTGCATTTCCATTTATGCATATATACGCTCTATTTGCTAAATCTTAAGCTATTTGCATGATTATCTGTATATTCCTTGTGTTTGTATTACTGTTTACATTATGGTTATTACTCTAACTATGTTGGAATACGTGTCTGGTCATACTTCTTGTTACATTAATTTAAATTAAGTTTTGTTTTGGGTTATGTTTTCCATCATTAATTGAATAGAATATTGCAGTTATGTTATGCCTTTTTAAATTAAGTAAACTGAAACAACTGGGAATGACGATGATGTTAGATTAGCGTAGTATTGGATATCCTACTAAGAATTTCTTTAAATTCTTACCCCACTATGTATTGCCGCGTCATTCTCAGATCATGGAGCACGCGGCAATGGGCATTCTTTTCCTTGAGTTCCCTTATCTGTACTTTCACGTCGATCTTGTTCTGGACTCTGTATATTTTATCGGTAATTGCCATTTTCATTTTATTTCTTCTTCCGCATAGACTTTGCGGTCCCACTCACTTACCCACTATTTGATCCTACCGCACCCTACATCGCTACTCCAATATATATGGCACACCCCTTCCCACCTCTAGCCACAGCAGCAGCTCCAGCTGCACCACCGGCAGCATACCCTAGCAGGTCCCTTCTTTTTCCCTCGATGACGATGATGACCTGTCACAGGCTATGAGTTCATCTTCTTTATCCTTTGCACCAAGCGACGATAATGCTCCAGCGGACGCCAGCATGGCGAATAGGTTCCTTTCTTCGGAATCCATTTAGAGGAGTATCTAGCCCTAGCAGGTGGTGGTGTATAGTATGGTCCTCTTTTGGCACTTTTAGGCCATAGGCTTAGTTAGTACATAGACTGTCCTATAGGGACCAGTTAGGGTTCTGCTTTATAGAGACAAGTGATTTATTTTGTTCTAACGGCATCATCTTTATACCCTGTATTGTTTTATGTGTTTTTTTTTTTTTGTAGTAAACTCTAATAATGGATATCTCCATGTATATATATGATGTAGTTTTCTGTAGTTCCATCTGTTCCGCGGATTTTTCCGTTATGACGTTAAATCCATTTGTTCATTCTACAACCAAAATAAATAAATAAATGAATAACTAATTCTTTTATGGGTAAATAATATTTGATTAGAATGAAATTAATTAGACACCTATGCGTGATAACTTATCGGGTAATATATTATGACTTAAACATAGTATTTTGTCCGGTAAGGTATTATAGGCCACGGATTGAAGAGAAGCAATCATAGAGGCCCATGAGAAAAGATATAATGTATTCAGCATCATGGTTATCAAGCCAAGGCCTCAAACCTCCACAAGTACATGTTCCAATTGGCTTATACGTCGACAATTCATCCCAGATCGTGTTAAGTTTGGTGAAATAAGCACTAACAGAATCATTACCTTAGGAAAAGCTCATGAGATTGTGACAAAGCTCAAAAATGCGAGGAACATTTTTTTGCTGGTACCTTTCACGAAGATCCTTCCAGATCTCGGTCGCAATCTTCGATCGCATGATACTGCCAACAATATCCTTGGAAATAGCATTGAAGATCCAAGAAACCACATTGTTGTTGCTGCAAGTCCGTAACCCGAGCACTTGAGGATCATCTTCACCAACAATAGGTAGAGATCATCAATGAATCTAAAGCTTGTTCTTGACGGAGAGAGCATGCTCCATAGCACAGCTCCATGAGGCATAGTTGTCGCCGGTGAGAGGCTGTGAAAAAAGCACTAAGCTGGGATTGTCCGGTTGGTAGAGAAAGTAAGGGTTTACAAGATCATCCACGGAGAATGAATGACAAGAGAGGAAAAGATTTTCCAAGGAAGTGAGGGAAAATGAAAGAAGAGGAAAAAAGGAATTCAGAGATCAGAGAGAAGCATTGTGTCTCGTGATACCATATAGAAAGAATGAATATGAATAGTTGTTTTGATCACTGAGTTAAATTAGTTTATATACAACAGTGAGTTTGATAACTAACTACCGCTATCCAACAAATCTATAACTAATTAATAACAAAATGTAACAAACTTACGGACTTCTACTACTACTACTGCCTAATAAGTTATAATAATCATATTATAATAATTAATGTTTAGTCTAATAAATTTTTTATTAGAAACAACACTACATATATCCTAATAAATTAACTAGATGCTCTTATACTTTTTCGTAAAAAAAATTAATAATATTTTTTCAAATTGAACTCATTGATAAAATTAAAGTCTAATCTTTAAAACAAAAGATCTAAACACATAAATAAATAGAATATTTTTTAACATAATGATTTTAATTTAAAAAACTCATGAAGAAAATTAAAGCCTAATATTCAAAACTAAATATATCCTAATAACCTCTTTGATAAATTTTTTATTAAGCAACCTAATGTTTCTAATAAACTTTTTATCAAGATTTTATATATCCTAATAAAAAATTTTAAATCTAAACTCATAAAAAAATTCAGCAAAAGCTCTTAAAAAAATTAACAATATTTTTTACAAATTGAACTCATGATAACATTAAAGTATAATCTTAAAAAAAGAAAAATAAACATAAATAGAATATTTTAACACAATAATTTTTACAAAGTTGAAATCATTAAAAATTTAATGCCTAATATTTAGCAAAATTATTATATTTATGAAATGAAAATAAATTGATTAAAAATTATAAGTAAGAAATAAATATAATTACCTTTACAGACGCTGCTAAATTACGCAAAATCACTAAACAAATTTTATATCGATGAACCACACAAGATCACTCAATTTATATGATATATAAGACACTAGAAGGCAAAAAAAAAAAAAAAAAACAATGGGTGAAAGGAGGAAGAGAGAACAAAGGGATTTATAGGGAGTTGATGGTGGACACATGGCAAAACCCTAGGGTGGCGCATGTTCAAGCTACTCCATCTACATGCATTGCGCCATGTGTCCAAAGGCTGGGTGTGGCACATCTTCATTCTGCACCAACAGTATGACCCATGCTTCAGCTATCTCGTCATGCCAAGAGTGATGCATCTTGATTCCGCGCCAACTGTTGACCCGTGCTGTAACACCCTTGGAGTATTTTCAAATTTTTGTCTGTGTTAATCGTGTTTGATTGATGCGTTTAATCTGTTTATGATGATTTTGGGTGTTGGATGTCTGTTGGAATCAAGGAACCATGTTTTGGGATGTTGTAATTGATTACCGTGAAGCTGGTAATCGATTACGAGGCTCTCTGTGTGCCCTTGGGTTAAAAATTTTCACGTCGTAATCGATTACCAGCCATTTGTTCATGGTAATCGATTACCAGTTCATCGTGGTAATCGATTACCAGCCCATGGTAATTGATTACCACAGGCCAATATATATACAGAGACGCGTCCCACACCCTCATTTTTCGATTTTTCTTCTCTCTCTAACCCCAACTCTCTCCCTTCTCTCTAGAATTCCTCCTCCCACCATCCCTTACATCTATCAACTTCATTCCATCATTTTCCCAACTAAATCAACAACAACAACCCCATACTCATTCCATTAAACACAATCAACCATACACATTATTCTTCCTTCTTCATTCTTGCTTGGATGGATTTAAAGCGGGAGCTCACCTTATTCTTCTTCTCTCATTCTAAATTCTAGAGGTAAGTCTTATACATTGATCTTTCCTTTTTCCAAGCAATTCTAATTCCTTATATCTTTAGTTGAATTCTTGGAACTCTGGGATTTTAAGACTAGAGAATTTATGATATGGAGAGTGTTAATGATCCAAAATTGATCCTAGTGTTATGTTGTAATGTTGGATATTTCCAAGGAACTTTTCTCCACCTTGTGGATCCGGAGATTTAAGATTTTCCGTGCCGGTGATCTGTGAGTAGATAGCATACTTTTGAGTATATTCTGTTTGAATTTATAATTGTTCATTTACTTTAAGAAATGCTACTCATGAGTCAATGATGAATGGAATTTTGATGTGATATAAGATTCATGATTTATGAACAAGAAAGAATAGGAAAGTCTGTGACAGGATCTGTTTGCTAACGACAGTAGATGTTAGCCTTGGTGCACCTTGGACTATGATATTACATGGCCACCCAAGGGGGTGGTGCGTGATGGATATTTCACGGCCATACATATAGTGTGGTGCGTGCCTGTACTTCACGGCCTCTCTAGAAAGGGGGGTGCGTGCCTGATTCGGGATTCACACGAAGGAATGACCACCTAAGTGTGAATCCTGCCTGTTTATCCTGTTAGATAGATATTTCCGCTGTTTTCCTCATTTGAATGAAATTATTTTAAACTTATACATATATATACATTGACTCATGAGGCTTGAAAGTGTCCTATCTCTCACTGAGTTTCTCAAACTCACCCCGTGGTTGTTATATTCTTTTCGGATACAGGGTCAGACTTGGGAGCCGATCCCCCTGCTCAGCATCATTAGATTCCTTCCGGGGTGAGCCCTATATAGTAAGGGCCTTGTTTGTATTTCGTTTCATTTGTAATCTTAGTTGTAGCTCCATGGTATTACAGGCAGGGTCCGACCCTTGCTAGTATGTTAAATTATGTTTAGAGGTTAATTAAACTAGTGGATTGATTATTGTATGTACACCTGATGAATAGTTTAGGTTGGATTTGATTATGAATTGGAATTGGATATGTAACTATGATTTGGATTATGGACTCTGATTTTATATGTGTTGCATGCTGAGGGGTGCATTCTGAGAATGCTTGAATCCTCGATGAAATGTGTGTGATTGTTGCATTGCAGGATAAGTACTCATATTTGGGGAATATCCTAAATATAGGGGAAACTCTATCCAAGATTTTGTGTAAATTTTGATGTGTGAGGCTTGCTAGGGAGCGTGCTCTCTAAGCGCCGGTCACGGCCTGGATTGGGTCGTGACACGTGCTCGAGCTGTCTTGTCTCGCAAAGAGAAAATTTCTAACATCAAGTTGGCATGGATTGCTTTTGCGCCACTGGTCTGGCAAAAAAAATAATAATGAAAAAAGCTTGCAACTTCCACAATGGCAGAAACAACAACAACAGACATAAAAATAGTTTGTAAATAGCTACACTTCCGGAAATTGTTTGTTAAAGTACTGGATGTGGGTGAAAAAGCCTTCTTTTTGTCAAATTTGTGTCTTTCTTTGTCTTACTATATCCACACGTTTATTTTATATATGTATAAGTAATATTCTTCTTTCGAAAATATACACTTTTCTCCCTTAAAAATGAAAATGTTCCGGAGTTTAATCCATTTTTATATTTTCTACTTATTTTTTATTTCCTTATATTTATTACTATATTTTTTGGACCAAAATACTCTTTACTAACATCTATATATATTGAAATTATTTTTACAAAGTAAAAAATATGTATGACCAAAAAAGGGTAAAAATTATGTGTGGATAATAAAATGAAAATATTGATCTCTCTGAGAAAATTTTTAATTGTCATTATATTGAAAGAACAAATTATAAACAATAATAATAATTTATGATAATTTTTTAAAAAAGTAAGAAATACGTACTTTTGTCAAATTTTTCCAAATTTTTTATACTGTAATATGTGATATTTATTTATGAATGTTAATAAAATATTTTTTGTTTTAACTTATTGAAACGAAAATAAAATTTTCAATTTTACAATATTAAAAATATTAAATAAGGATAATTATAAAAAATAATAAATATTTTAAAAAATATATTAATGGTAGTTAATAAACTACTTTGTATAATGGGTAGTTTAGTAAATTCTATGTTTTGTATGACTTCTAACGTAGGTATGATAAAAGTCAAATAATTTTAATGATATGGGTAATGTCCTTCTTAGCACAGTACCATGCTTAAGTCATAGCATCATACTTAGGAGTTGTTACTATTACCTAAATGGATCTTGTCAGATAGCAGCCTTTAGCCATCTTCAATATTTCATGAACTATCTGAAGATAATACAGAAATAAACATAAGAGAGAATTTTGAAATTCTCAGTAGGATTCACTAAACCACCACATACCGTGTCATCGTTATTATCTCCAGATACTTCAGTTTATTATGAAGAGGTGAGCATGCTATATAATTTGTTCAATTTTATAGCTAGAAAACATATTATCTAAAATAGAGTTTATAACACCTTAATAAACCCATACTATGCTTAAGTCGTATTACAACGTTTTATTAGTTGTTATTTATACTTGTGGAAAACTAAACTTCATTTAAAAATCAAGTTATGTAGAAAATACGGTAAACTTTTTTCCTTTAAAATACGTCGTCGCCTTGCAGCATTTTGGAAGGTAAAGCCTTGAGCAAGAAGATAGATATAAAAAGAGCGTGCCACACAAGAATCTGTAACACAATATCATAAAATGTGAGAAAGATAAATAATTAGTAATCACAAATACATCATATTATATAGCTAATCATTACATCCATATGGGTTCATAATACATATATACATACATATACATAAACATTACATCAAGGGATGCTCATGGATGTGTCATGACCCAAATACTAGATACTAAATACAAACTTAAATTGACATAGTTCGTCACAGAAAGGAATGTATGAAGGTGAAGAGCTACGACAACCACAAGTCCAAATTAGCATCGTTTGGCATCCTTGATCATACGTCCGCTCACAGTGTGGGGGATCCATGCTTCACTCCACTGGATGCGCCATCGGATTCTGGTGACGACACAGAAAAATAACTAGAGTAAGAAATAAGATTTCTCAGTAGGACTTGAATCTGACCCTAAAGTGTCATCGTCATCGTCTTGGCCACTTCGGTTTTATAAATGAAAACAATGAGCATTCATAAGATCCAATTCTTAGGGTTTCGAAAACATAAATATCAGAAGTGGATTCAATTTTAAGTATGTATTCTCATTATAATAACAACATCATGGTATACATAAGAGCTTATATGACAATTTGTATCATGCATGAACATCTTGCGAGTTTCATTCTTTACTTGGGTCGGACCGAAGTCCCTTTCTTTTCTTAACTTGACTTTATCTTAAGTCTGTTTCTTTTCACCCACTAAACATAAGTGGTAATGAGCTCAGACCGTAGCCGTCGTCACCATAAATTTTCGGTACTTACACTAGTTGGGTTATGCCATGCCTCATGTAAGCTCTATCCCTTACACTCACACTAGTTGGGTCGGTGTCATGCCTCATGTGAGTCTTGGGTGAGGGGAGCTTCTTATTATAGGTCACCTTCCTTTTTGAAGGATCACACCCTTAGTTCAATCTCTTCTTATTAATGCTTATGATGCAAAATTATTCTAAGTCCACAATTTTTGTGAAATTTCGGCAACATAACGGCTGAACCGAAGCTTCCCAAAATTTCGCCAAACAGAGAATCCAATATAACATATCATTAAGCATCATATCATCATCATATCATATTCATATCATCATCATATCATTATCATATCAACCTCATATCATTACCATATCATCATGATATCATTATCATCATATTGACACATAGAGGCATACATAACACACAAAGTCCTATGAGCTTAGCTTAGTAAACTTGGGTACAAACTTTTAATTGATTTGCTTCTTGTGTTGATTCTTTTATTAGGCATAGGGTCAGTTTTGTCTATTATTCTTTTTGGAGCTTTTAAGTTGACTTATGAAGGTTTCCAATATCTTAATGTGAGGTTTTTAAAGCTTATTTCTTATTAACCTTTAAACTTAACCATAACCAGATTTACCTTTACGGTAGGGCAGTAAGTTTAGAAATTTGCCATAATTTCATATTTTACTCTTTTGATTTGAATTTTGGTATGATTATACTTCTCTAAGTCTATTTTTAACCAAAATAAATCCCACTCAAAAATTCATTTTGTAACTTGAGATATGCACATTTTATTTTGACTATGTAGCTTTTAAGTTTATTTTAGGAGCCATGATTTTTAAACTTTACTAGGAGTTCCTCATAAGGAATCTGACAAAATTTTTTTAAGGAGATATTCCTCTATATCTTAGCTTTCTAAAAAACTTGGTTCCACTTCAAAACGTTTTGTATAGCTTGAGTTATTAAGATTTTATCATATGCTACCCGAATAGAAACACATCTGGGGACATCACATTTTGAAAATTCATATCTCTCTCGTTTTAAGGCCAAAGTTTATGTATTTTATACGTATAAAAAGATCTATGAGTCTATTTTCAGATAAAATTATTTTCATTGCATTTGGAGTTGTATTGGCGAGTTATGAGTCTCACCATATAGACTGCTAGAATTTTCCAGCTTCAACAGTTTTGGTTTCAATGAGTTTTCTTGTAAAAACATTGAGTCTTTTCCTCAAGTGATCACTTTTCTCTTCCAAACCATTTTTAATCTTTGAGATCTTGATACTAACTCAATGTATAAGATTTTAAAAATTTGGTTCAACAACAATAGATATACCAACCAAAAATTTTGTGCCAAAGAGAAGGACACAATACATGAAAACTCATCATATCAACAAGCATGGCCATGAGGCCATAGAAACAAGTTCTAGAACCACCTAGCTACAAAGAGCTTAGGAGTTCAAGGGCTTGAAGAACACATAAAAGAGAAAGGTTAGAGTTACTACCACAAAGATCCTCTTGAAAGCTTGAAGGGAAAGAAAGGTGTTGGAGATGGCCTCCTTCTTGTTGAGCTTGATAATGGGGCTAAGTGAGTGTTTGTTTTGCTTCCTCAAGAACCAAAGAGGGTGGTCCTTGAAAGGCTTGCGAGGGTGGCGAAAGGAAAGAGGATTGGATGGGGTGTGAAAGTTGGAAGAAGAACAAGAGGAATTGGAAGAATAGAAAAGTTAGAATGAGGCTTAGAAAGAAGTGAGAGCTTTTGCTTTGAAGTGAGAGGATAAAAGTCACAAATGGGAGAGTGAGGGGGCTGATTTGGGGCACAAATTTGGGGATGAGGGGATGAAAGGTTTTGTTCTCCAACAAGCAAGGGGAAGTAGGTGAATTTAGCTTCTTTTTCAAGTAAGAAGGCTAGGAACATTGGGATAAAAGGGTGGGTTTGTGTTTTCTTTGGGTCTTGGTGCATGCTATGGACTATTTTGTGTTTTCTCAACTGGTTAAAGGAAGGCACTACTCTTGGGATTAGCTTGATTGAATAAGATCACTCTATGTGGCATAATCTTAATGGAGGAAAGTACTTCTCTTGTCTTGAGTAAAGAGATACTACTACCATGGACCCTTGATCTAAGAGTGCATGATGAGTAGGCAAATGGATAGTTGGATATGCCCTTGTCTTGGCTGAAATTTCTATGCAACCATTAGGAGGAATTTTGAATTTTCAAAGCTATTAGAATTACCCAAATTGTTCATTAATTTGATTAGTTTAATTGCTCTTCAACCGATTTCAGTTAATTACACTTTTAAGGCATTTTTCCTTTAAAAGAATTGATCTTATGAATTATGTAATTAAGGTGTAAGAATTAATCTATCTCAATTGACTAAGGTAGAACAATTGTCTTGTACTTAATTAATAAGATTTGATTAGCTTAACTATATTTCTAAGTTACGAATTAATCAAGTTCGAATAATCAGGTTTTAATTAAAACGTTTAGTGCATTATAATTCAATTATTGACTTGACTCCATTTACTAAGCTCTTGCTAATCAAGATTAGCCGATTAGTCCTCAATTAATCGTTAACTTCTCTAATTAGGCAGGATCACTGAGCTAATTAGCTTAGACAAAATTAGGGATGTTACATAGTTCATTTTAGTCATCCACTTCATAAACAGTGAAGAAATTCAAACAATTAACTTATCAACATGAAGGACAATTAAATATGATGTATCGATTCATAATAAGATATAACACAATTGAATAACATGCAGAGATGGATGCGAATAACTTCGTCATGTGAGTGCACTCATCTATCTTTAGTTTTCTTTACTTTCTTTTCTTAGCACACCTAAGTGTTACATATTGCTATCCTTAGGGTGCCTGTAATTGGAGGGATCTCATCTAGCTACGTGCCTCCAAGTAGAGGGATCTTATCTTGTCTTTCATATTCTTTCATGATTTAGTTGCTCGTATATTCATACATGGACATGCCGGAGAAACTAATACATTTCTTTACTTGTTATACACATTCCAAAGTATGATCGCCATGTCACATTCCTTAGGATGTTTTTGTCATGCCACATTCTAGAATAGGATCACCATGTCATATCCCATTAGAATGTGATCACCATGTCACACTCCTTAGGAATATAGGACCCTCATCACATCTTTAATTATAGAATCATGAATGCAAATGTTTCATACTTTACTTTTAAATATTCATAGTTGTATGATAGTTATTTACAGATCATGTAAACATTCATAGGGATAATCTTGATCATATCATCATAAAATGCTTATACCTTCATAATATTCTGTAGAAAATTTGTAAACATAACAGATCAAGTCCACTTTCTCATGAACAGTACCAATTAGCCAAGCAGTCATTCATACAGAAAATCAATACAAGGCTTCTACTTTTCAATAATTAAGCAAAATTTATAACCTTGACCTTGAATTAGGTTTCTGCCACTTTTTCAGTTCTGCCTGATTTTGTAAATTAAGCCATAGATTCTGTTTAACTCATTTAGACTTGAATTTTGGATATGTTAAAGTGTTATTGTCTAGTTTCTAACCTCTTCGCTCCCATTAAGTTTTGATATATATAACTCAAGTTATGAAAGATTTACCTAAGCCTATCCTGTACTACACAAATTTAAGTCCTAAAAAGCAAAAATTCACTAAAAATGAAAAAATAAAAGAAGCTATACGAAACCTACATGATTTTAAAACTAATTGAACAAACTTTCATTTCCAATAATTTCATTGCTTTTGAATAAGCAAAACTCAAGTTATGAGCTCTTGAAGTTGGTTACCTTGAACTACCCTACTCTAGTTTGGTTAGGACTTGGGGCAACTTTCATGAATTACTGGGAATGGCAGAGATTGCATTTGGTTCTAAAATTTTTATGGAATGCTACCATATGTTTTCTAACAAAATTGGTTGCACTCAATTTGAAGGAGTACAGGGCGAGTTATGCCCTATTTAACCTATTCTGGTCAGATCCAGAGATAGAAATGTAGAGTACACTTCAAAAATTCATATCTCCCTCAACACTTATCTAATTGTCTTATAATTATATAGTTGGAAATCCCTAAATGTCTAGTTTCACATAAAAATAGGTTCATCCAGTTTTGGTGGTTTTAGGTGGAGCCGTACACTTTGAAAGTATAGATGCCGTGAAGTTTTCTAGGTTTTCAGATTCTGATTTGCTACCTTTCTTGTTTTTCATGCAAGATTCAATCCCAATCCAACTGAATACTTGCTAAACCAGCCATAAGTCATCATAATCACATAATTCATCTTCAATTAGATAAGTACAACAAAATTTCTCGATAACCACAATTTCGCTAAAATCAAATAAGAACTTGAATCCTACCTTTAGTTGGATAAGTAGTTTGATTAGGTTGAAGTTCTTGATGTAGAAGATGATTGGAGCTTAAAGATGGAGTAAAATGGAGAGGATATAGAAGAAAAGAAAATGGAGAAAAGGCTACTATTTAGGGTGCAAAATGAAGGGCATAGAGGGAAAATGAAGTTTTTATGATGTAGGGTAGTTAGCTATCTTGATTCTCATTGGGTGTTTGTTTGGGTGGTTAAGAAGTAAGCCAAATCTCCCCATTTTGTGTGGCTGAATGGCACCAATTGTGGGGGTAAGGTGGCTGAGTTTTTGCCCACTTGTTTTAGGGTTTTTAAGGTGTAATTCCATTGATTCGGTTCTAGCGGTTTAAAATGCCGAAGTTTTACTGAATTCTTTCAAATTGGTAAAATGATTCTAGGAAATTTTATGGGGTTTTTCTATGTCTCTAATCTAGTTGCTCCTAATCCTAATCACTCTAATTAATATCTCTAATTAACTTTTAATTGCTCTTACATAACTATCAAAACCGAATAAATTGGTTAACAACTTAAATTAATCGTTTTGCAAATTTAGGGCCTTTCTATTTTCTATTTTTCGTAGCTAATGACATTTTCGTAATTTTGGACAAGTCTAGGGGCATCCCACGTCATTTCACATATGGACATCTCTGTGGCCCAATTGGCCAAGAATTAGATTCTTACGTTTTCGTTACGTGATTCTGCTTCGTTTAAAACCTTATTTTACTAACTCTACATAGGCAGGGACCTCAATGTCATTTTCTAAAATATTTAGGAGTCATTATGGAAATAATCTTTGGAGGTCAATATACAATTACTAAAAGTTCTGTGGCTAGGTTGCAGTTAACAAAAGTTTACATAGAGGCATTTTTCTCATTTCCTAATTGGGTGTATCTCTTTAATGAAATGAAATAATTCAAATAATGCTAATTAGAAGCATCGTTTCTTCGGGATGTTACAATATGAGTATATATAATTCAATACTCACGATTTATCAATTTAATCTTTTTTTTTTAATTTCTTACAAGTATTTTTCATTGAAAACAATCTTATTTAAGACATGGTCAAGCATTAAATTTAGGCAAAATGCACTACTTAATCTTTAGTCTCTGTTTTGTTTTGGTAACCAAAAATTTAGGGTGAGAGGATGGCGCCCAGTCTAAGGCAAGGAAAGTCTCTTGACTTAAAGAGCATTTACAACAAGGAACTTACATTTACCTCACCCTAAAAAGATGAATGGGGGCTCGAACTTACAACTTATCAAATGCGAGATCCTGTCTCGCTCCACTCGGCCAGCCCTGTGGGTTAAGAAAAGAAAGACTTAAGTTCTTTACTCTAAGGCACCCTTGATATAAGACTTAACACTAAATTCCATAACATAAAAAGACACTCAGAAATGCTCCTTCGATTACTTCGGTAAGGGAAGGTGATCCACAAAGACTAAGATAATCAAGTATGATCCTTCGGCCACTTCGGTAAGGGAAGGTGACCCACTAATGAACTCGTTCTCAGTCACCAATTTAAGTTAGGTGTAATGAATGATGACGGTCATTATAGCCATAAGCTCATGTCCTAAAAGAAAGTAAAGTTTTAAGGATGGTATATGAAAGTTTTAATGCATATGCAAGGTCGAAGTAAAGTCAAAGAAAGTAAAGAAAGTCTTTAGACTCTTAAGCCTTATGTATTCTATTATATACTTATTCATGAAAGTTTGCATTTTATGGTTGTGCTTACTCACATTTATTTATGTTCCTATTGCATAATTAGACCATGTCAAGAATGTATGATTAAACGAAACCCACTTCGGTTAAAGTATATTTTTGAACTAATTAAACATTGAACTGTATGTATGTTCACCCTTTTATAAGAAACCTGAAGTGGCTGAAGATGATAACGATAACACTTGGTTGTCTAATTAGAGTGCTATTGAGAAATTTTACATTTCTCACCCCTACTTTTCATGTCATCTTCAAATGGAGTTGATGGCACCCATGACAATGCTTCTAGTGGCACTTGACTAGACATAGCGAAGAGTGGTCATTATGCATCTTTAGCTAATAAGAGCTAAGATAGTAATGTAGCATTTTTATTTTCTTAAGAGTCCTAGTCAAGCAGTTTATATGTAATTAAGAGCATGCCAAAAGTCCAACTACTTAATTTGACCTATTACATATATGATAAATATTATGTGTGATTATGATTCCTATTTTATCTATAGTTATGTTATTGTATTTGAAGTTGGCTACCATGTTATTTCTATTTCATCATATGCTTATCAGTAATGCCATAATATGAGGAACAACGTCCATGTTTATATAAGTAAGTAAGCGCTTAAAGACTCAATTTTCAAGAATAAACGATTTTATGAAAAGGAAATTTTACATGCTATTTTTATATATTTTGCTAATATCATTTAAAAAGAACTTTCGCTAGTTAAGAGTAACAATTAGTAAAGCCACAAAATTAAAATGACTTAAGCACGTATGGTATTATTAGGGTATTATAGTAAAAACATGCATTAATGCCACTACCAGTGCTTAAATGCTAGCTGATGGGCGCTTAAGTGTGGCTAAGTGCTAGAACATCAAAAAGCTACTCCATGTAATTCGCTAGCACTTAAGCGCTAGCTACTTGGTGCTTAAGCACTAGCATATTAGAATATACAATTCTTCACTTCAACAAATCATAGGTGTTCTAGTACCTATGTAACACCCTAATAGTTCCATTCTATACTTAAGTCATATTGTGGAATTACTAGTTGTTACTTTTGTTCGCAGAACTAACATTACCTTTTTGAAATTACTTTACCTGAAAATAGGGGTAAATCGAGAGCCATGAGCGCATCGTGAACGTGTAATACACATGTCGTTATCTCATACATACATCGCATTTAACATAAATAGAAGCAATAAGAATAACCACAATCTTATATAAAGATAACATTCATTCCATGACCATTCATAATTATATAATAATAGTCATACCAAAGTCATACATAAGATAATAATGGGTCCGATATCTACTATCGGCCCTACATAAGAAACCTACCAAATACATAATAAAAGGAAATACATCAGAAAACCCTACTGCCTAAGTATGCCATATAACAGAATGATAACCCTATAACTATAACCAAAGGGGGCTATCCTTATGCTCAGCTCCGCATGCAATCATCACATCACGTATCAGGCGAGAGGAAATTGTTCCCATTTCCATCGGGAGAAATATCATCACATCCTCCTCAAGAATGTCCTCGTCCACGAGGCACAGTGTAGGTATGAATGAACCCGCATCTGCAAACTAGGAGTGAAGCTGGGCTAGCAGATGAAGCAGAAGAATCAGAAAATAGATGAATCATTGAAGGCTGCAACAAACTCGAATGGTGAGATCCCCCAGAACGAGCCAAATAAAAGGGCTTAGAGGGGTCAGTCTCCACATGGTAGCTCAGATAAGATGGCTCCGAGGGATCAGAATCCAATGAAATAGTCTGAGTCAAATGAGTATCCGAGTCAATCTCATCATCATCGATGGGGTATCTTGGTGGCTAAAAGTAGAGGCGGATGTCATGCATAGTAACCTTGCCAAATGGTTGATGTGGTCGGAAAAATGGGCTTATCATAGGAGTCTGAAACTGGCGGTTGTGGAAGATATAGACCCTCATCGTTGCATTTGCAGAAAGCACAGAGGCGTTCAGCACCGGGTCAAAGTGCCAATGCCACACCAGGAACTCAACATAGATCACCACCATGCCCAACGTCGACATCCTCTAAAGATGACACGAAAACATAGGAGTGAGGAATACTAAATTTCTTAGTAAGATCATAACTAGACAAACACTGTGTCATCGTCATCATCCCAGCTACTTCGTGTTTAATATAAAGACAGTGGGCAGATATCGGTTTAATTTTAATAATTTCTGAAAACATAAATCTCGAAGCGGATTGCTTTTAAGTTTATCACCATATCCATAATGTCATACCTAAGCATACATGCTAATACACAAAATAAATATTCATTAATGCACATAAGGAATATGATAACATGCATGACTATGCAACTTATCAACTTGACCATGGTCTTACTTTGACTTTCGTTTTTAGCAAGTGCTTAACATTCTTTTACTTTTCTTTGAAATAGACTGCTTTTGGACATGAGCTTATTCCGTGATCGTCATCATGTAGTACTAACCAAATTAAACTAAGCCAATATTAGTTACCTCTAAGTTGGAGGGTTCTCTATATCACCCTTGCCTCCCTCATAGAGGTTCCTTGTGGATCACCGTCTTCCACTTCCCGGAAGTGATCAAGGGGCTATATCCCATGGTTTCTTTTCTTATCATTATACTTTACATGCATAGTATTTCTTTGACTAGACACATGCAATGATATGACTAAGTCCATAATTTTGACAAAAATCAGGCAGCATAATGGCTAGACTAGAGCTTCCCCAAAATGCCAAAATCAACTTTCAGCCAATAGTGCGTCATATCTATATCATATCATCACACTAATCATTCAATTATGAGACAAAAGCTCAATCTAACTTGTCATTCATCATGGCAAATGGCATCATATATTCATACCTTAAGGGGTTCATAGTTGTGTTATTCTTTGTGAAGAATCTTATGAATCATCATATGATTTCCTATGGCTACCCATGAGAAAATCACATAGTTAAGATATATATACTTGTAATTTTTTAGTTACTTAGTTCTCCTGTGATCTTATTCTTTACTTAAGTACATATCTTATGGAACACTTATTCGAATTAATTAAGTTAGGTGATTGTTTCCTTTTCTTGAGACAGTGTACTTAGTGATTCCTAGGTTCATGGTATGCTCAAAGGCCCTAATCATACTCCTATTCGCAAGGAGTTTGAGATTCCTTTAATCCTTGGGTCATGACAATGTGTAATGTAACGTCCAAAAAATTTTACCATTTTTAAACAAGTTATTAGATTTAATTGTGATTAGTTAGAATTTGACTTAGTATTTACTTAAAAACCAATTAAGTGTGATTTAGGAGGATTAGATAGGATGGAAAATATAAGTTTTAGAAGGCGAAAGCCTTCAAAGATAAGATGCATTTTCCAGTTTGTATATTTATATGCATTGTATGATGATTCTCAATTGATTGTTATAGTTACCTATTTATTTCTCATGATATGTTACTGTTTGTTTACGGTTACTATCTTTGTTATATTCACATATCTATTTAACTATATTTTCATTGCTTTAATTTAAAATTTAGTTTGTTTCAGGTTATATTTTCACGACATGAGTTTTAAGTTGAATATTACCATCATGTTGTACTATTTAGAATTAAGAAAACCCAAAACAACTGGGAATGATGACGATAACAAATGTGTATAGACTTAGGATTCCTATTGAGAAATTTTTATTTCTCACCCTACTGTATGTTTCTACGTCATTCTCAGATCATGGTGAATGTAGCGACCGGCATCCTCTATATTGAGTTCCCTCCCCGAGCTGCATATTCACTTGGACCCATTTTTTGACTATATATATATATATATATATATATATATATATATATATCCGGTAGATGTTAGTTTTGTTTTTACTTCTTCTTCCGTAGAGATTTTGCTATCCCCCTGATTCACCCACTCTTCGACCCCACTGTACCTTATATTGCTATCTCGCTATACATGGCATATCTCTTTCCACCTCCACATGCAGCAACACCGACAGCACCAGTAGCGGCAGCTCCCATGGATCTACCCGCTTCACCACTGTAATAGATCCCCTCTGCTTCACTGTCTGAAGAGGATCCATCTAAGGCGACGAGTTCATCTTCCTCATCCTTTGCCCGGAGCATAGATTACACTCTAGCTAACGCTGGTATGGCGAATGGGTTCTTTTCCTCGGAATCCATCTAGGGTGCCCATGTAGTGCTGCGGTAGGGAATGTATAGAGTGGCCTTTTTTTGGTAGTATTGGGCCATAGGCAGTAGTTTAGTGTATGGTATATGTGGATGGTTAGCACATGAAATGTCCCGTGGGGACTAGATAGGGTTCTGATTATAGAGATAGGCCGGTTTCATTTTGTTATAGCGGCCTCATTTTTATACCCTGTACTATTTATATATCCTTTTGATAACTTGGGAAACAGAAATCTATGTACATATACATTTATAGTGAAGTTAAATAGTTCTATTTGTTCCAGATTTTTATTTATTTTATTTTTACTTCTGTTACAACGATTATCCATTACTTATTCCGCAACCAAACGGAAATTAATTAAGTGAACAGTTAACTCTATATGTGTAATTAGCATTGAATCAGAAAATGGAATCTAATTAGACTGCCTCGTGTAATAACTTATCAGGTAATATATTATGACTTAAATATAGTATTTTGTCTGGTAAGGTGTTACACATAACCACACTCATGAACCCAACAACACCATGTTCGCTAATTACTAAGGGCGATTTTTAACTTATTCAAGTTACAAAGTTGTAAGCTTTTAAGATTAACATAAGAAGGTCTTACCCTACATATTATCAAAGTTATCATTCTTTTTAAAGTAGTCATAAAGTTTTATTCTTTATGAAAGTAAGTGCCTCTAAAATTAAGCTCTTGTCTTAAAGATTAGATCTTTATGAAATAATGATACAAGTTACCAGTTTTTTAACTAAAATGTCTTGTTCTTTATGAAAGTTGACTCTTGTAATTATTCTAAGACCATCAAAGTCTCAACTCTATGATTTAAAGTTGTCTTTAAATTAAAAAGGTTCCTACTTTATCAACTAGTGATATAATCTTTATAAAAGTTAACATCTTTAAGCATTGTTGTGATTCAAGATCTAAACTTTATGAATTAATGTTATAAAACAACACTTTTATGACTTAAAGGTTTCATTCTTGACTAAAGTTTGAAACTTTATGAAAGGTCTTGTCTTTAAGGTTTGATTTCTAAGATATAAAGTGATGAGATATTATTTTATAATTTAAAAAGGCTTATTATTCTAAAAAGTTTAAACTTTTACATGTAGTATTGTCTTCAAAACAAAACAAAATAAGACTTTATGAAGGCACCAAAGTTTGTGCCACCTTTTATGCATTAAGAAGCAAACTTTTTGAAGCTTTAAGCATCAAGAATGTTTGTAGTCATGTCAAATCAATTGAAAATGATAAAGAAGATAACTTTCAACTCAAAACAACCAAGAGCATCAAGATCTCATACATCAAGAATTAAAAATGGGAAATTTAAAGCATTTAGAGTGAGAAAGGAAACATCAAGACCACTTTAAGAAAAACATGAACATAGTTTCCTCAAAATGGAAACATCAAGTACACTTTAAAAGAGCATGGACATGTTTTGCCAAAAATGGAAACATCAAGAACACTTTAAGAAGAACATGAATGTAGTTTACTAAAAATGGAAACATTAAGAACACTTTAAAAGAGCATGACATATTTTGCGAAAAATGGAAACTTTTGCTCATGAAGAGCATGAAGGATCTTCTCAAGTTTTCACTTAAAGATCTTGCTCATGAAAAAGAACCAAGCTTTAAGTTTTCTTGAGCAAACAAAATAAAAGATGAAGATCACTACCTCTACTCAAAATGACGCTACAACAAGGGAGGAGAAGAAGAAGATGATAGCTCCTCTTGGTGATGATGGTGGCGGTTTTGCAAGGAAGAAGGAGAAGCTCTTGAGATTTGTGAAAGTGGAGGTTGTAGTGTTTTGCTCTTGTCTCCAAAGTCCCAAAGATGAGGTCTTTGAAGGGCTGAGTGAGTGATTTTGGGTGTTCATGGTGAGGAAAGGAAGAAGAGGATGAAGAAGAAGATGAGAGGGTTTAGAGAGAAGTGGGAGGATTTGGTTCAATGAGAGAGAAGATGAAGAGTGAAAATAAAAATGGATGGGGTAAAAGAGAGAGAAAGTGGCATCCTATACATGGAAGGAGGGGAGTAAGATATTTTGCTTAATTTTGTGTTATCTTGTGTTAGTTAGTGATTAAGGGGACAAAATGGATGATAGGGGGACAAAGCATGTAATAACTCTTATATAAAGCACTTTTATGTAATGCTTTATGCTTTAATGACATCACTCTTTACTTTATTATCTAGTTGACTAAATTTGAATTTAATCATGTGATTAAGTGCTTTTACAACTTAATTAAGATGATTAAGCAAGGATTAGTGATTAACACATGAGAACATGATTAACAAAAATTAATCTTGTGATTAAACTTAATTAACCTTAATTAAACTCGATTAAGCTAATTAAGGGCAATTAGTGCTTAATTAAGCTATTAAGGGTCTGACTTGCTTAACTAGAGATTTTCTAATCTCGATTAAGTATTTCTTTGACTTTTCTCATCTGAGTTGACTCATAACTCTTTGTTAATCTCTTAATTAAGCCTTAATTATGTAATTTCTCATTAAGTGCCTAATTACTCAGGGTTACTGAGGTAATTTAGCATGACATGAAATTGAGAATGTTACAACCTAAAAATACGATCAATAATCCATGCTTAGACTATATTAAACCCCAAAATAAATTTAGTAACATGCAAAACCTAAACACAAAAATCTTGGTAACAAATACTCATCGACAGTTTAATTCAAAGGGATTTTGTCTGACATTCAACTCTAAAAATCTCAACAAAATATGGAATATCACCCTAAAAAAAATCATCTATAAAATCCATCGGCTAAATGCTAAAAAAGACATAATGAAGTATCAAGTAACAATTCATGCAAGTAGCCTGGCTGGAGTGAAGGGAAAGTGTGGAGATGTATGAGTAAAGGAGGCAAGCGCAAAGATGCATGGGAAAACTAAGAGAGAGACAAAGAGAGAAAACTTCAAGGGGAAAAGGGGAAAGGCAAAGATGTGCAGGTGTTTGAGGGTAACAATTGTTACCACATAAGCTTTAACGTAATTCATTGTTTAAATTAAAATCATTGTATTTGATTTTATGTTGATATCAGGGGAAAAGGAGAGGGAAACAATCGTGTGAAATTAGTGGAAGGTGATAAGGTAACAATTTTTACCAAGAAAAAGTATGTTATCATTTATTTGTTTTTAACAAAAGTCAATATTATTTTATTTTATGGTCAAATGAAAATAAATAAATAAAAATAAAATTACAGAAGTTTCTTAAAGTAGAAAATTTTAGGTTTTGGAGGGGAAAAGTCCACTTATGAATGACACTTGACAAAGACGTTCCTTAAAATGACCTTTGAAATATTTGCAATATGGATATAAATTTCAATATCTTTTTACTCAATAACAATGAATACAATTGACAATTTCTATATTGTTAATATGAAGATAATGCTCCATGTATCAGTAAATATATAAATTTATCAATTAGATATAAGTCGAAGTTAGTGTTCTATGTTTATATGTACATATATACATAAAGAGAGAGAGAGAGAGAGAGAGAGAGAGAGAGAGTAAATTCACTTGCATCGTAGCATTCATTGCAGGTAGATAGCAATTACTACACATACAGGAAAACTTAGTAAGTAAAATTTTTGTGAAGTTAAATGTGAAAAAAATATTAATATATTAATTAATTACAAAATATTTTAGTCAAATGGTAAAAAAAAATATCAAGATGTATTATTTCAAAACCTTAGTAATGACAAATCAAAAAATTATATAAGTTCTTTTATTTTAAAAAAAAATGCAACCCAAAAAAATTTAAATTACTTTTGCGAACCTAAAGTATTATATTATTTTATATTAACTATAAAATGTGTAATTTCTTATGCAAATAAAATTCATAAAAATTTTCACTAAGAAACTAGATTGAACAAATTTGCTAGGCCTTAGAGCTTGGTCCAAGAGGAGCTCAGCAAGGGCTTTTTAGAAAGAATGCTCCTCGAGTAAGCTCAAACTAAGTCAATGCCACCGAGCATGGAGGAATCCCACAAGAATAGGAGATATGGAATCACTGAGAAATGAAGGAATACGAATTTGAACTTGGATATAAGAAGAGGCTCCTAAGAGCTCGAGGTAAGTAACTAACCTTTTTTCACTTGCGCTTGAGTGGAGCAAAGTTTTGACTTGAGTATCAAAGTACCTTATAAGTTCCCCACTGGAGGAATGAATGAAAGCTCAAACTTGTAGAGACAATGTTACATGACCTCATAAACAAGTCAGAACATTGGCATCCACTTAGGGATAGCAATGGGTACCCATGGGGGCAGGGACATGCCCCTTGCCCCCCGTCCCCATTTAGGATTTTGCCCCTCGTCCCCATCCCTATCCCCATCATGGGTCCCCATTCCCCATTCCCCACTGGGACTTGGATCCCTGCTGTTATCCGCAGGTTTCTACAAAAAAAGATAAAAAAAATACTTTTAAGCTTAATAAAACATCCATAAATATTCATAATTTATATTATTATCCAAGACAACAAAATACAATTTAAATTAAAAATAAAATACATAATTACAAATCCATTACAAGATAATAGAAATATCCAAATCACAAATTACAAATTTTCAAATTATAAACTCAAATATCCAAATTTCAAACTCAATCAGTAAATTTCCTAATAAGTGTGCAAGTCAAAGAGAAGCATAGGTAGTAAAATCATATATTTAGTTATTATATATATGGATATTTGTGTAATTTTATATTTAAGTGGGGACTTCGCGGGTCTCCATGGGGCGAGGACCTCATCCCCTACCTCCGCCCCCATTAGCTAAATGAGGATATCCTCTTGTCCCCGTGGGGACCAAATTTGTCCTCGTCCCTATCCCTATTACGAGTAATCCCCGTGGGTATCCATTTTAATAGGTATTTTTGCCATCCCTATGCCCACTGTGGGGCCAAAAACTAACCCTACAAAAGGTGAATGGTCACTACAAGGAGTTAGAATGTGAGCATAGCTGAACATGTTGGCAGTAACCAACATAATCATCACAATAGGAGTGAGGCAAACAACATTCCTTAGCCTCTTACTATGGAAGGGTTATATCGGATGACCCAACAACTTCACGATCAAAATAGGAAGCCATCAACTCAAATAGTAGCAATGAATTAGGAAAATAATAGGAAAAAGAACGAGGCTAGCATCCATGAGAATAATGTGATTCCACCAGAGACAAAGAAGAGAACAATACCTATAATACCCGTGAAAGAGAGGAAACTAATCAGACAACCATTGCGCAAGGCCTGTCTGGTATACTCAGGGCCGTTTTCAGGATTTATCATGTCTATGGCCTTCTCGAAGAATTTCAAGCTGCCAACCATATTGAAACCTTATAACAAAACTAGAGATCCTTATGTCCATGTGACCATGCTCAAATCAATGATGCTGGTCAATGGAGTGAGTGATCCATTTCTTTGCTGAACATTTCCTACCTTCCTATAAAAGATAGCTTTCATCACTACTATAAGGGTAAATCCACGACTTTGCCAAGCTTTCACAAGCATTTGTGAATCACTTCTCTTGAGCGAGGTTTATAGGAAAACCTCGGATTCTCTGAACACTATATGGCAAGGACAACAAAAACTACTGAAGGACTGCCTAGATCGGTTCAATGCCATGGCTATGCAATTACAAGATCTCGATACTGCAGTGGAATTACACTTCATCAAAATAGACTTACGGGCGAGTCCTTTGCCCAACTCATTGGCAATTAATCCATTGAGATCTTTGGCAAAATTCAGGGAATGAGTAGTGTGGTAGATTGACATGGAAGAAGTTCGGGAAACAAGGAAAATGAAGGCTTGAATAGAGAATGGAAAGGTCGAGGACTAGAGGCAAAGCCGAAAACAGGAGAAAAGGCATCAGAGGAGGCCTGAACCTGTCCTAAGGGAAAAAGGCCGAGATGACGGAAGGCATAACTTTTACTTGCCTCAATCTTGCTTTGATAAATATACACCTCTTAATGCTAAGAGGGAAACTATTCTCAAGGAAGTGTACAACTCTCAGCTAATCTGATTACCACCCAATGTAGGGAGACAACAGATCCCTCTAGGAGTAGATAAGAACAAACAATGTGAGTTCCATAGGAATATGGCTACAATATAAAGGACTGCACCATCTTGAGGGACCAAATTGAGCAACTAATGAGATAGGGATTATTAGGTAAATATATTGCTCGATGAAGAATAAGGTAAAGCCGAGAAAGAGATATGAGGAAAAGATGGTGAAGAAGTTGAAGTCAAAGAAGCTAACACTTGAGACCATTAATGAGGAGAAGCCCAAAAGCCGATAACCATAGTACATACTAAGAGTGATAGATTATATTGTTGGAGGATTTGTGGGAGGAGAAGAGTCAAGCTTAGCTAAGAAGAGGAATCTACTCCTGCTTGATTAACAAAGATATCAAACCTGATAATCTCATTCTTTGACCTTGACTTTAAAGGAACTAATCAGAATCTTCATGATCTCATGGTTATTTCTGTGGTTTCAGGAAATTACATAATTTAGAAGGTATTAGTCAACCAAGGAAGCTTGGCCACCATTTTGTATGCCTCCACTCTTTGGAAAATGTGGATACTCGAATCCAACCTTAGCCTATACAATGAAAATCTAGTGGGTTTCTCTAGAGAATATGTTAATGTCTTAGGAGTCACTGAGCTAAGAACTACCTTTGGAGCCAAGCCGAACATTAAAATAATTGATGTTCAATAGTTGGTAATTGATTCTCAAGCATTGTATCATATGATACTGGGGAGGTCATCTTTGAACACCTTTGGAGCCATAGTGTCAACCCCTACTTGACACTAAAGTTCCTAATCTCATCCATTGAAGTTGGAGTTATACACGTCGACCAAAAGGGAGCTTGGCGATGTTATTATGAGTCTTTAAGGAAAAATAGAAAAGAAGCAGGAAGTAAAGAAACAAGGAGGCACATATTGTAGAAATTGATTAGAGTAGGAATATGAGCATAAGGGATCTTGATCCAAGATTGGAAGGAAGGGTGAGACTTGAGCCCATTGATGAGCTCCAGAAAATCCATATTGGAGCAGTAACTGAGAAATTTACATTCATTGGACGAGGACTTTTAGAGGCCATGAAGGTAAGCTAACAAGTATGTTGATAACAAACTCAGATCCTTTTGCATGGGCACTCGAGGATATGGTTGGAGTAGATCTGAGGGTCATTTGCCATAGACTAGCAATAGATCCAAAGATCTGACATGTGGCATAAAAAAAAAAAGAAAGCTCGAAATAGAAAAATAAAAGGCAATAATGTAGGAAATGGCAAAATTGTTGAAGGCCAAATTTATTAAGGAGATACACTTCACCACCTAGCTGGCCAATGTAGTTATGGTCCCCAAGTCCTTGGGAAAGTAGAGGATGTCTATGGATTTCACAGATTTGAACAAAGCTTGCCCAAAAGATGCCTACTTGTTGGTAAGTCTAGACAAGTTGGTTGATGGAGGCTCAAAAGTGAAGTTCCTCAACTTCATGAATGCTTATTCTGGCAACAACTAGATTAAGATGCATTCTCTGGATGAGGAAAAGACAGCCTTTATAATAGAAAATGCAAATTACTATTATAAGGTCATGCCTTTTGGATTAAATAATAGCGGAGCCATATACCAAAGACTAATAAATAAAGCCTTTGCCGAGCAGATTAGAAGAATCATGGAAGTTTATGTGGATGACATTGTTGCTAAGACTGGGAGATTGAGATCATTTTAAGGATCTATGGGAAATCTTTTCCCAAATTAGGAAGTTCAACATGCATTTGAACTTGAAGAAGTAGGCATTTAGGGTATGAGGAGGGAAATTCCTCAGATTTTTGCTTATTAATCAACGAATATAGGCAAACCCACAGAAATGCCAAGCAATACTAGAAATGAGGAGTCTAAGTACTCTCAAGGAAGTACAGCAGTTGACAGGGAGCATAGCCGCCCTCTCCAAGTTCTTAGCAAGATCGGCTAAGAAAGCATACCCATTTTTCCGCCTTTTGACGAAGCAAGTAGATTTTGAATGGATGGAGGAATGTGAAACAGCCTTCCAAGACTTGAAGAGATTCTTGGTGGAACCACCAATGTTGATCAAGTGTAAAGATGGAAAGCCACTTTACATATAATTATCAGTAACCGAGAAAGCTATAAGCACGGTATCGGTAAGAGAGGAATAGAACCAATAGAAGCCAATGTACTATGTGAGCAAAGCATTGCAACGAGCCAAGGTTAGATACTAAAAGATCAAGAAACTAGCATTTGATCTAGTTATTGGTGCTAGGAGGCTATAGCCCTATTCTCAGGGCCAACATATCAATATTATTATCGACTACCCCATCAAGCAAGTATTGAGGAAGCCAGATTTGGCTAGAAGGATGATAGCTTAGCCGGTGGAATTCTTAGTCTTTAACTTGGAATATAAGCCTCAAAGGCTTATTAAGGCCCAAGTCCTCATCGACTTTATTATGGAGTTGTCACAGCCCATGGTCGAAGATGACAAGGAGAGGAAATGGACACTGTATGTTGACAGCTCATCTAATAACAAGGAAAGTGGAACTGGAGTAATTCTGGAAAACATGAATAGAGCATCCATTGAGCAATCCCTATGATTTATCTTGAAAATCAATGTCAACCAAGTCAAATACGAGGCTTTATTAGCCAGCTTAAAACCAGCCAAGGAGTTAGGAGATCGAAAGCTAGTTCTCAAAGGAGATTCTTAACTTGTGATCGGCTAAACAAGAGGCAAATTTCAGGCTAAGGAACCCTAACTGCATCAATATCTTGCTAAAGCTAAGGATATTGTAGAAGAGATTGAAGAATGTACCATGGAGTATAGTCCCAGGGAACAAAATTCCTGAGCCAACCTACTGTCAAAACTTGCCAGCACCAGAACAATGGCAAATAATATGTCAGTCTTTCAAGAGGTAATGGATGAGCTAAGCATATAAGGGACAAACCCCCTGGACGCATGCTCCATAGAATAGGAACAGGGTTGGTAGCAACCCATCATGGAATACTTAACTGTTGGAAAGCTATTTTGACGAGAAAAAAAAAAGCCAAGACAATGAGGCTAATGGTGAGCTTTTACATTATAGTGGCAGGAGAACTCTACCATCGAGGATATTCTCAGCCATTATTGAAGTGTGTGAATGGAAGGTATGCCCAAGTAATTATAAAGGAAATGCATGAGGATATATACAGAAACCTTACTGGAAGCAGAGCTTTAACAACCAAGATACTTTAGGCTAGCTACTTTTGGCTTACTATGAAGCAAGACTATTTGAAATTTGTGAAAAAATGTGATAAGTGTCAAAGATTTGGAGTTGAAACATACACCATCCAAGGAATTGCATTGCTCATATATCAGCTAGCCATTCCATAAGTGGGGTATAAATATCCTTAGACCAATCCTACTTGCCCTAGGGTAATTCATATATTTGGTGGTAGCTATTGGCTACTTCACCAAATGGATTGACGCCGAGCTATTGCCTATAATCACCATGAAGAAAGTGAGGAAGTTTTTGTGGAAGCAAATAATATGTAGATATGGAATACTTGGTCAATTGGTGAACGATAATGGAATATAGTTTATGGATTGGAGTTTGAGGACTTTTGCATAGAGCTAGGAATAACTTAACTGTTTTCATCACTGGAACACCCATAGACTAATGGGTTGGTAGAAGCTGCCAAGAAGGTCATTTTAGCAAGACTAAGGAAAAGACTAGAACAAGCCAAAGGCTTGTAAGCTAATGAGTTACATGTTGTGTTATCAGCTTATCACACTACACCCTATTCCTTGACATAGGAAACACCATATAGATTGGTGTATGGAGCAGAAATGGTGATCTCCATCAAATTATGGGAACCAAGTCCAAGGACAATGACCATGACTGAGGAATCTAAAGAGCTTGCTCTGAGAATTGAGCTAGATCTAATCGAGGAAGATAAGGGAAAGCCAGAGTGAAGGAGGAAGCCATTTAACAACAAATAGCGAGAAAATATAACAAGAAAGTGAATCCATAAGTTTTTGAGGAAGGAGACTTGGTCCTGAGAAAAGTGGAGCTTCAAAGAAAGCCTTAACAAGAAGGAAAGCTTGTGCCTAACGAGGAAGGACCTTATCGAGTCATCTGGAATATATGCAAAGGAGCCTGCAAAATAGCCAAATAAGGAGGAAGTGACTGTCGATGAAGTGCAATCTGTCCTCCCTCTAAAGATATTTTAATTGAGTTAGAAATTCTTAAACTATATAGGTGGGTGCACTCCTTTTCCTCTTATATTTTTTTTCACAGGGTCTTTTATATATGAGGTTTTAATAAGGCATGAGCTACATAAGCTAAGCATGTGCAAGTCTCAATGGTAGGAATAAAAGCGAGCATTTCTCAAAAGCTCACCATTATAAACTTTTCAATTCAATAAAGCTTACTCAAATTGTTGGAATTCTTTGCTTTTATATGATGGAATAACTTCTAGAAAGTAAAATGGAATGGAAATAAGTCTAAAGAAGGACTTAAACTCCTCGCCTGTAAATAAGGACCTCTCAAAAAAATGGAATGAAAATAAATCCAGAGAAGGACTTAAACTCCTTTACCCGAGTGCCGAGCTCGGTCAAATTACAATAAAAATCGAATTACACTAAACTCGTAGCAAGGGTGCAATCCGGGTCATTTTCCAGTGATGACAATGTTATATGACCAAGAAATGGGGGGGGGGTTAGGAATTTGAAATACCGAAATTAATAGAAAAGAAATGAACAGAATTTTGAACATCTAATCCAAGAACCAAAAGGCAACTATTATCACTCAATCATCAAATTCTAGACATATATCAACAATTCAACTCAATGGTTAATCATAAGATTGAATGAAACCTCAATGCAAATTTAGCATTCACACAAAAACCTTCATGCATTTGACTAACACATAATCAACCAATGTTCAAAAATCTCTAAAACCTAGTTGAGTTGTATCAGTTTTAATCACCAATGCATTAACCTTAGAACTCAGGCCTAAATTCTAATTCTTCTTCTTTCAACAATTGAATCAAACAATTACAAATTGATATGAGACAATTGAACTCTTGATCAGAATTTTAGAATGAAAACCTTCAATTCCAAAACCGAATTAAGATGAGAGAAAGGATAGAAGAAACCGAATGGAATAGTTGAACTCTTGTTAGCCAATCCTCTTGAGTGATGATGTTCCTTGAATTCTTGGATTAGATAGAAGCTTACTCCTCCATGAATGGAGGAACACGAATTGTAAGGTGGGGGGGGGGCGTGAGAGGAGAGGAAGAAGAAGTCAAAAATCGAAAATTGCTTATCCAAAAATTTGTTAATGAGTTACAAGTCTGGCCTCCTTTCAAAACTGGCCAAATCCGAATCAAAACCGCCTAAACATATGAAATTGTAATTACTACATTAATCCTCTCTCTCTCCTTTGAATCTAGACACCTTATTTGCTAAAATCCGAATTATAGAAAGAAAGTTACACTAAAAACATGAAATCATTATAACTAATTCCGTGAGTAACCTTCTTCTACCATTTTGGCTATCAAAACGATTCCATTTGGATTTCCACTCTGAAGAAGAATTGTAGGCTTCGATGTCAGCTTCAAAATGCCACTAGAATGGGCTCAATTAGACATCTGTGGGCCGAGATATGGCCCAAATACCATACCCTACTCAGAATTCGCAGCTGCACTACTTCAGTTCACTTCTAGGCCTAATTTCAGCTCCTTAACACCAGAATTGGCCTCTAACCTCTTCATATAACTTGTAGGGCTATCTCCCAGCTTTTCTACAAATCAAGAATGACAATAAAATGAGCTCTACAACCCAAGATATAACCCAAAAACCAAAATAGTATCAGAATTCGCCTAATGCTGGAAAATTTAACTCAAACCCAAACAAAATCCAAACAATACAAAATGGTCCAATTCAAAACAATTAGGCACAAAAGAGAATTAATGAGCTAGGAATGAGGGAAAATAAGTATATAAAAATCCAATTGATCAAATTTCCCCACACTTAACTCTTGCATGTCCTCATGCAAGATTCAACTAAGGATATAAAAACATGCAACTTAAAAATCATGGAATAACCCAAAATGAATAAGCGAATTCTCCAATGAATCATCAAAAGTGCCAAGCTTAGGAACATAAGAGCATACAAGGCATCAAGTGTTTCCAATAGTCAAATCATTCAACACCCCATCTCTTAAAAATGCAAGTTAAGCAATATCCTTCAAAATGCAAATAGATCAAGCATGAAAGGGTTAACAAAATGGTGTTTAAATCTCTCAACTCTCAAGTTATGGGCAAAAGTGTTTCACTCAAGTCACCTCAATAGACAATGTATTACCATAAGCTTGTTAATCTTCTACTTCTCCACTACTCACAATCATATGCAAACACAAATCAAGAGGACTTTATTCAAGGTTGTAATGGGGCCAAGGGAAGGGTATGAAAATATGAGGATATGACAAGATACAACCTAAAAGAATAGAAGTGACATTGGTCATTAGACAAATCAAGCCATCACACACTTACTCTCTTTGAACTTTCTTTTCCCTTTATCAAGATTTCCCATTTTATTTTATTTTTTCTTTTTTTTCTTTTTCTTTTTCTTTTTCCGCTTTCATTGCATCCTTTCAAACCCTCACACTTGATCCCAAATACAACAATAATGATGAAACCAATGCACTCCCTATTCCTTAAGGTTGGGTATAACATGGTTTTCTACTTAAAACTTATAATGTGCTAGAAACCAAAGAATGATCAATAAGGCTCAAAGGGGCTAAACAAGGGGCAAAATGCAAGGTAGGCTATATGGCCAAGTGGTTAAAATGAAATAAATGCCTCTATCATGTTCATGAATGCATATAAAAAATGTAGCGTCAAAGAAGAATCAAAGCAAGTTCTAGAATAACAAAATCTATGAGGGAAAACACACAGAAAAGAAGAGAATGGCATGAAACGTAACCATCCAAATTTAGGCTCAAAAACTCACAAAGGTAAAGTCCAACATAATCAATCATTGCAAATCACGATCAATCACCCAACTTACACATATCAAGAGGGGAAAGCAAAATGAAATCATGTTGGAACTCTATCCTCCCTAAAGCCTAATGCCTTAACTCAACAACTTTCAACTCAACAATGGAGAACCAAAGCAAAAGAAAGCAAAAGAAAGCAATTTTTTTTTTTTGAAGAAGAAATGAAGTAAAAGCAAACATGAAACAAATCTATAATGCAAGACTAATTACTAAACAACCTATGTATAAACTATCCCCCCACACTTCAACTTTACATTGTCCTCAATGTAATGCATAATGGAAATGTAAGTAAAATGAAGTAAGGAAGGAGAAAGAGAAACTCCCCTATCAAGTTTAAGTGGCCGCTAGCAAGCGGACCTCCTCAATGGTCTCCAAGGGTCTGTCCTCATGAAATGGCTTCAAGTGGTGGCCATTCACTGTGCATACTCTATCCGCTCCTGGCTCCAAAATCTACACATCACCATATGGAAAAATCTTAGTCACTATATAAGGACCAAGCCACCTAGAACGAAGCTTACTAGAAAAGAGCTTGAGCCGAGAATTGTAGAGAAGCACTTTCTGGCCAATGGAGAACTTCTTCCGCAGCAACTTCTTATCATGAATGAGTTTTGTCTTCTCCTTGTACATGCGGAGTTCTCATAGGCTTCCAACTGGATCTCCTTCAACTCCTGAAGTTGGAGCTTCCTGTGAAGTCCGGACTGGCTCATATCAAGGTTGCAGTTCTTGACTGCCCAATAGGCTTTGTGCTCAATTTCTACTGGAAGGTGACATGCCTTGCCAAAGACAATCCTATGGGGAGACATCCCCAAAGAAGTCTTGTAGATAGTGTTTCTACTGGAAGGTGACATGCCTTGCCAAAGACAATCCTATAGGGAGACATCCCCAAAGGAGTCTTGTAGGTAGTGCGGTAAGCCCATAATGCATCCTCAAGCCTCTTGCTCCAATCCTTTCTGCTAGGCTGCACTGTTTTCTCCAGAATCTGCTTCAACTCCTTATTTGATACCTCCGCCTGTCCATTAGTCTGCGGATGATATGGAGTTGAGATCTTGTGGGTGACACCATATTTTTTTAGTAGAGTTGCCGTGTTCTTGTTACAGAAATGGCTCCCCTGATCACTGATGTTGCTCTAGGCACTCCAAACCTGCAAAAAATGTGTAAACTGACAAAATCTACAACAACATGAGAATCATCAGTTCGGGTGGCCTTGGCCTCCACCCACTTGGAGACATAGTCAACAGCCAGCAGAATATAAACAAAACCAAACGAGATAGGAAATGGACCCATAAAGTCAATACCCCAAACATCAAATATCTCATAAAACAATAATGGTTGTTGAGGCATCTCATTCCTACGGGAAATAGCACTTGTGTTTTGACACTGTTCACAATTCTTACAATAAGTGTAAGAATCACAAAACAATGTGGGCCAATAAAAACCTGCATCTAAGACCTTCCTAGTAGTGTGTTGTGGTCCAAAGTGACCACTACAAACAAGTGTGTGATAGAAATGCAAGATGGAAGGAATCTCAAGTTCATACACACAGCGCCTAATAATCTGATCACTAAACATGCGCCACAAATAAGGATCATCCCAGACATAATATTTAGCCTCACTCTTAAGTTTGTCTATCTGATGCTTTTTAAAGTAAGCAAGCAATTCAGAAGCAACTACATAGTTAACCAAATCAGCATACCATGGATCCTTACCTCGCAACTCTAAAAGTTGCTCATCTGGAAAGGTCTCACGGATAGGTAGAGGCTCTAAGGTCTGTGAAATGCGACTCAAGTGGTTTGCTACCAGGTTCTCAGCTCTACTCTTATCTTTGATCTCAAAATCAAATTCTTGCAACAGCAACATTCACCTGATAAGTCTAGGCTTTGCATCTGGCTTCTTCAGTAAGAACTTCAAGGCTGCATGATCAGAAAAAATAGTTACTTTAGTTCCTAACAGATAAGCATGAAATTTATCTAAAGCAAAAATAATGGCTAAAAGCTCTTTCTCCATGGAGGTGTAATTAGCCTGTGCAGAGTCTAGGGTCTGAGAGGCATATGCTATGACATGAGGAATCTTCCCAACCTTCTGGGAAAGAATAACTCCAACTGCAAGGTTCGATACATCAACATGAGCTCAAATGGGTATTCCCAGTCTGGTGGTTGAAGAATAGGAGCAGAAATCAAGTGCCACTTCAACTGGTCAAAAGCTCTCCTGTAGTTATCATCAAACTAGAAGTCTATACCCTTCTCTAGTAGCTTGGAAAGTGGAAGGGCAATTTTGCTGAAGTCCTGAATAAATCGCCTGTAAAAACCTGCATGTCCAAGAAAAGAACGCACTTCCCGCACAGATGTGGGGTAAGGTAAAGAAGCAATAACATCAATCTTGGATCTATCAACAGCAATACCATCACTAGAAATCACATGTCCTAAGACTACACCTTGTTTAACCATAAAATGACATTTCTCATAATTCAAAACAAGGTGAGACTCAACACATCTATGTAATACCCTAGCTAGGCTATCCAAGCATGCATCAAATGAAGTGCCATAGACAGTAAAATCATCCATAAAGACTTCCATACAATTTTCTAGAAAATCAGAAAAGATACTCACCATGCACCTCTGAAATGTACCCAGGGCATTGCACAAACCGAAAGGCATCCTCTGGTATGCAAATGTGCCAAATGGGCATGTAAAGGTGGTCTTCTCCTGATCTTCCGATGCAATGTGGATTTGAAAATAACCAGAAAACCCATCAAGAAAATAGTAGTGTGACTGACCTGCCAATCTCTCTAGCATCTAATCAATGAAGGGTAATGGGAAGTGGTCCTTCCTGGTGGCCTGGCTCAGTTTCCTATAATCTATGTAGACTCTGTAGCTGTTCTGCACTCTTGTAGGCATCAACTCCTCCTTTGAGTTCTTCACCACTGTTATTCCAGTTTTCTTTGGAACCACTTGCACCAGGCTCACCCACTTGCTGTCTTAAATTGGATAAATGATTCCTGCAGCTAGCAACTTGCTCACTTCTTTCTTCACTACATCCAAGATAAGTGGGTTAAGCCTTCTCCGAGGTTGCTTCACTGGTTTCACTCCCTCCTCTAACTGAATTCTGTGCATGCATGTAGAGGGGCTAATCCCAGGTATGTCTGCCAATGTCCAGCCTATAGCCTTCATGTTTTGCCTCAGGATGTTCAGCAACTTCTCTTCTTGCTCTGGTAGTAGATCCTTGGCTATAATGACTAGTAGCTTCTCATTGGATGCCAGAAATGCATACTTTAAATTTTCTGGCCGTGGCTTTAGTTCCAAGGTGGGTGGCTCTGTGATAGAAGGTGCTAATCTTGGAGTTGCTTCTGATGGTTTAGGTTCAACACCTACAATTTGTGAAAAATTCTGCACAATAGCATCATCATATACTATGGAAGCTAAAATAGAATCAATAGAGTTAAAATGATGTACAGAATTCAAAATCACAAAATCTGAAAATTCAGAATTTAAAATTTGCACATCAACATCAGAATCTGCATAAACAGAACTTTTAGAAAAAGACTCATCAGTAGCAGAATGTGCAGAAAATGGTAATGTAGAACCTGCAGAAATTGTAAGTGCAGTATTTAAATCTGTAGAAATAGAATTTATAAAGACAATAGTAGAATTGGCATAATTTGACACTACAGAATCTAATTCAACATCATAATTCACAAGATTAAACATAGCACAATTAGAATCAGCATAAACAAATTTGTCAGCAGAAAAATTCACAAAATCAGAATTAGTAAATGCTGAAACCGAAGCAGCAGGATTTTCAGAATTTGAACAAACAGAAGAAGCAGAAATAGAAATAGAAATAGATTTGTCAGAAAAATTTGGAACAATAGAAAAAATAGGAATAGCAACAGAATCTGTACAATTAAAAGCAGAATTTTCAATATTAGAATGCGCAGAAATTAAATCAGAATCTACAGAAACAGCACATTCAGAAACAACAGAAACATGATTTTTAGAAACAGCAAAAATAGGATTTTCAGAAATAGCAGAAACAAGATTTTCAAAAATAGCAGAAATAGGATTTTCGGAATGTAAGCATGCAGCAAATTCAGCATAAATAGCACAAACAACACATAAGTCATTACTACCATTACAATCAACACAATATAATTCAGCCAACATGTTCTCATGCACTTCATCAACCAATGAATCAATAATGTCTATATGAAAAATAGAATGCTCTTCCGGTGGGTATCTCATGGCATCAAACAGATTAAATTACACTTTACTATTTCCAAATTCCATGGATAATGTACTAGAATGCACATCAATCTTAGTCTTAGTAGTTTTCAAAAATGGCCTACCTAAGATTAATGTTGGTTGATTAGCATGCAATTCATCCTCCATATTTAGCACATAGAAATCAGCAGGAAAAATAAGGTCATTTACTCTCACCAACACATCTTCTAAAACTCCTTCAAGGTGAGTTGTGTTTCGGTTGGCAAGTTTGATGACCACCCCTGTTGGCTTGAGCTCTCTAATGCACAAAGATTGGTAAATTGATTTTGGCATGACATTTATTGAAGCTCCAAGATCCAACATAGCTTGACTGAACTGCTTACTTCCTATGATGCATGGAATGGTGAAAGTCCCTGGATCCTTGCATTTTGGAGGAATACTTGACTGAATGATTGCGGAAACATTTCTGCCCCTGCTTACCTTCTTATTTCCCTTCAGCCTCCTTCTATGAGTGCACAAATCCTTGAGAAATTTGGCATACTTTGGAATCTGTTTGATGGCTTCTAGGAGCAGAATATTGACCTCCACTTTTCTGAATGTGTCCATGATCTCCTTGTCTAATTCAGCTTCTGCCCGCTTCTTGTTTTGTGTTACTCTGTTGGGGAAAGGCAGTGGAACAATTTGTTCAGGTTGCTTGCTGTTGTTGCTACTACTGCTTGGTTCTGCCCCATTTGTCTTTATTTCTGTAGAATCAGATTTTTCTGTTACCTTTGGTTGCTCTACAGAATCTGCAACATCAGGAACCTTAAGCTACTTGCCACTTCTCAAAGTGATGGAACTCATATTCTTTGGGTTGCTCACGGATTGGGAGGGAAGGTTGCTAGAACCTTGAGACTTCATCTCATTTATTATTGTAGCCAACTGACCAATCTGTGTTTGCAGATTCTGAATGTTGGCTTCTGTTTGTTGTTGAAATTCAACACTACTAGTTGCCATCTACTTCACCAATTCTGCCAAGCTTGGTTCTGAGTTGCTTTGTGGTTTATTTTGCTGAGCTTGATTCTGATATTGTCCTGAGCTTGGTCCAGCAGAATTTTACTTAAATTGAGGTTGCTGAAACTGATTGAAGTTGTTGCCATGCCTCAGATTCGGGTGATCTCTCCAGCCATGATTGTATGTGTTGGAGAATGGATCATAACTCTTTTGCTACTACTGCTGATAAAGCCTACTAGGAAAAATTCTTGCAACAGTTTCATTACTCTCCTGCAGATGTGGACACTAATCTATTGGATGTCATGGTATAGAGCAAATGCCACAAATCCCTCAATATACTGCTCAGCTGCCTCCCCATCGATGTTCTAAGCTTCTTTCACTTTAGCGACTAGTACTTCTTTGAGTTCGGCCACCTCGGTGGCATAGGAGTCCTCCTGCTCCTTCACCTTACCCTCCAAGATGGTGATCTGGTCTTGGAAGGATTTTTCTTTAACCTTCCACTTCTTTTCCTTAGCCAAGCACTTGTCCTTGACCTTTTAGAGCTTGTCCTCCAATAAGCAGATCTCCCTAGAATGAGCCTCCGTGAGCTTGGAAAGCTCCTTCTTCAGCTCTATGATAGCCTTGCCATTAGATCTCTCCCTCAGCTCTAAGTGGTGAGCTATCGCGCATGCTCAATACTTGGATCCACTTGTACATTTCAAGGGCCCCAGCAAATCCAAACATATTGTAGTCATAGTCTAACTTGAGGAGATCATCCATTTTTAGTAGATTAGAAAACTAGGGCACCATAGAAAGAAGGGAGAGGCATCAGATAGGAAATCATGAGTAGATGAGAGTCTTTAGAAGAGGAGAAGTAGACCCTTTTCAGCCAAAAGGGTGTATCTACAGCGTGGAGAAGAGTGGATTAGCGCACAGAAGTGATCTCTAGGCCGACCATATCATCGACAAGCCTCTTTTTTCCCGTTTGGTAATGAAGGGTGTAGTGTCAAAAGCCGTTTCCAAGCTATCTTCGGTAGGCTTGGAAATAGTCGCCAGAGCACCACCCTAAGTAGCTTAAGCTTGACGATGAGCAAAAGCAGCCTAGAGAGAGTCCTTGGATAGTTTAGGGGCCATTTCTCCTACAAAAAGCAAGGAAACAATGTTAAGGAAAATAATCATTATAAACGGCAAGAAAGCAAAAACTACAAGGAAATTACTATGGTGTTTGAGCACCTTGGCCTCTTCAGAATCCCATTTCAATAGATTGGTGCAGGAAAGCACTCTCTTCTTCCTTATCAAGTGCTCGGAAAGAAAGTCGAGCATAACTTGATCATAAGAAGGGAGGTTGTGATAGTCAATACTGAAAACTTTCTTTGAATACCTATTTCAATAAAGGGGAAACTTTGCATGACCTTTCTCATCCAAGAAAAATGGAAACTCATGCTCAGAAGCCAAGATATTAAAAGATTAATCCTTAAATCGCTTGAAGTTGGAGGTGAAGAGCTCAAACCTTCTTCCTGGGCTGGCTACTAAAGGCAATCCATTTTCCTTTCTCAATGTCTTTGACTTGGAATAAGGAAAAGAGAACCCCAACGGTTGTTGGAGAGTCCAAAAATTGCATAAGAATTTCAAAAGATTGGATGGATACCCATTATTCAAATGGAGCAGGGAAAGGGCTACATTTATATATTTAAGGCATCCAATCTCAATGTCCCTGAAAAGAAGCCTAAGACCTAGGTTAGTGAAGAAAACATCATATACAAAGAAAAATTTTGGCGAGGAATCATCGGAAGCTTTATTTACATGATAAGCTTGATTACTAGGCCGACAGGGCAAGCATATTACAAAATGCTCCTTCCCAAAGTGGGCTATTCTACAATCCCTAAGGAAATGGTTGAGAATATTTTAGTTGGTATACAAGGAATAAGTTTTTTTATCCTCTTCAACTATCTAGAAATAGAAATCTAACTTCCCCTTTTTCTTGGAGGAATCTCCAACATTCTTAACATTTTCTTGAAGATTTCCTTTCATCTTTGACCATGAAGGAATCGAGGGCTCAAAACAACCTCTAGAAATGAGAAAATAGAAAGAAAAGCTAGTGAATGGAAGATGGAGAGAGAAAGGCTAGTCGTTTACTATCCTAGGGTTTCAACAAAAAATTGCAGAAAACTTAAAGAATAAAAATAGAAGAAAGAAAGAAGGAATGAAATACTTACTTAAGACCTTCTGGAAAAGGAAGGGAGTGATGTTGGAATATTGGAATTGAAATAAAGCTTGTGGCAGAGGAAGATTGTAAGACCCTAGTGATTCTAACATAGGCTTAAGTCGCATTTGAATTCTATTAGTTACAGTTTAGCTTTGCAAAAAACTTAACTTATTCTTCAAAATTACATTATTTGAAAATAGCGGGTAATTTTTTTTTATAAAAAAAAAAACTCTTTTGAAAACGTGAACCTTGATCGTGGAGTAGTTTGTATATACAATGTGTTAAACATAAGAAAAGCATCGAGGAAAACATTGAGATGATAAACTTAAATAACAAGATGTCATGCTATAAAAATATAAATAGTTGATATTAATTGTAAACTTAACAATTCAATCCACTTGAACAACTTAATAGTAAAAGGAAAGCAAGGAAATAAGCAATATAAATATCATAAGCATCCATAAATAAATAGTACCACAATTATCAAAAAACCAACTGAATCTATTCTTCCGCTAAACTCATCTAGCATGAACTCAAAAACCACGTCCTTGATGACCACCCCCTAGGGAATGATCAAGGTACATATCAATGAGGCCCAGAAGCACATCTATGTCTAGAACTATGGCAGGAAACTCAACTGGTAGCAGCAGACGTCATTTTAGATGGATCCAAATCAAGCGAATCTGATGCCGGAAGAGGATCCGATGCCAGGATAGGAGAGTCAGACAAGCTTATCTTGATAACCAGCACTTTTAGAACAATGGGCCCCGAGGGTGATATGTAACACCTTAATAATACCATACTATGCTTAAGTTATTTTATGGCATTACTAGTTATTACTCTTAACTAGAGGTAGTTCTTTTCATTGAAAATTAACATAATATACGAAAATAGCATGTAAATTTTTCTTCTTCATAAATCATTTTTATGTGAAAACTAAGCCTTTACGCGCTTGCTTACTCGTATACATATGGAAGTTATTCCCTGTATCGCTAAGTTACTGATAAGACATATGATGAAGTTGAAATTACATAACACAATACCTGAAGATAATAATATAATCATCGATAATCAAGAGTCATAATCACACTTAATAATTATCACCTATGTAATGGGTTAAATCGAGTAGCATGACTTCCCACATGCTTTCAATTACACATAAACTGCCTAACTAGGGCTCTTAAGAAAGTGAAAATACTATGCTACTATCTCGATCCTCCTTAGCTAGGTGAAGTAACATGACAACTTCTCATCTTATCCAGTCAGGTACCACCTAAAGTGCTACCATGGATGCTATCAACTCTGTCTAAAGAAGGCACAGAAAGGTAAGAGTGAGAAATACAAGATTTCTCAGTAGGATCCCGACTAGACCATTAACATGTCATCGTCATTGTCCCAACCACTTCGGTTTTAATTATGAAAATAATTAGCATGCATAGATTCCATTTTTAAAGGGTTCGAAAAAATAGGTTCCCAAATCGAGTTTTTTTAATCTTCATCACGTATACATAATATAAAGGGACACAGAGCCATAAGATATGAACATATATATGAGAACGTAGTATAAACATTCATAACTATATATGTGAGAGAATAAAGATGCATGCACATTCATGTAACTTCATGGCCTTGATCAGAATCTTTCTTTAACTTTACTTTCATTCTTAGCATGTGCTTAACATTCCTTACTTTCCCTTAGAATAGACTACTATTTGATATGAACTCATTCAATGGCCATCACCACATAGTACTAATCTAAAATCAAACTAAGCTGACAAGGGTTCCTCTAGTTTTGGAGGGTTCAGGGCCCTCTTTCCTCTAAAGTAGATGGGTCTTTTATGGGTCACCTTCCCTTACTTCCCTTATCGAAGTGACCAAAGGATCATGTCCACTTATCTTGTCTTTATAGATCACCTTCCCTTACTAAAGTGATCGAAGGATCATCTCCAATTATTTCTTTCCTTTTCTCATAATTACGTCTTACATGCATTGTAATTACTGACAAGACACATGTGGACATGCAATGATATGACTAAGTCTCAAATTTTGACGGAAATTTGGTAGCATAACGGCTAGGCTGATACTTTTCCAAAATGCCAAGCATAGAAATTTCAACCAACAACCAATTATATTTATCTCATATCATCATTTCCATCATCAACAATCATTTAATCATGAGTCAATGCTCAATCAAACTTTCTATACATCATTGCTAAATAATATCACATATTCATGCCCTAAAGGGTTTTTATAATTGTATTATTCTTTGTGAGTAGTCTTATAAATCATCATATGATTCCTCATGTTACTCATGAGAGAACCACATAATTAAAATGAATATGGGCTATAGACTTTTAACCACTTGATTCCTACATGAAATTATACTTTGATTATGGGTTTTGACCTTTTTTACATATCTTTGACTTAAAAGAGTTGTCTATTCACTTAGTCATTCATCTTAGACTTTTATTACTATAAATTTAGGTATTAAACATTTGTCCTTCCATTCCCTCCTTGTATGGCTGAAATATGTAAAGGAATTTTAGCCAAAGTTGTCTTCAAATTTTTTAATTTCCCTGAGATAGTGCACTAGTGATTCCAAGGTTCATGGTATGCTCAGAAACCCTAATAATACTTCTATTCCTAAAGGATTTTGAGATCCCTATAGTTCCTTGGGTCATAATAATACATAACCACACTCATGAACCCAACAACACCATGTGCTTATCAACATCAAGGGGTATTTTTTTTTTTTTATTATGAACAAATTACAAGATTTAGGCTTTGTTAAATAAGATAACAAGATTTTACCTTTAAGATAATAAAGTTTCATTCTTTAAGAAAGTATGAACCTTTAAATTATATTCATGTCTTTAAGAATCAACTTTTATGAAATAATGATGCAAGATGAAATTTTATGGCTAAAAAGTCTTATTCCTTAGGAAAGTTGAAACTTTTAATCATTATTATGCCGTCAAGATTATAACTTTATAGCTTAGCATTGCAAGTTTGGACTTTATAACCTAGAGTTTGCAAGATCTCAAATTTATAACTTAAAAAGTTCAACTCTTGAAGAAAGTTTGGAACTTTCTCAATATTTTTAACTCAAGGTTCAATCTTTACAAGATAGACTAGCAAGTTTACATTTTTATGACCAAAAATTACATTCTTGAAGAAAGTTTAAAACTTTATGAAGTGTCTTATCTTCAAGATCTAATATTTAAGACATGAACTGACAATTTCTTACTTTTACATTTAAAGAGCTTCATATCATAAGAAATTTTGGACTTTTACACATATTCTTATCTTCAAGAGGAACAAAATGAGCCTTTATAACACATATATTATTAGCGCCACTTTTAGTGCATCAAGAAGCAAACTTTTTAAAGTTTTATGCTTTTAGAATGTTCTTAGTCTTATCAAAATCATGAAGAAGATGTAAAATGAGGATCCCTTCAATTATAAGCTCTTCACAAAGAAGAAATGATCTTTAAACAAAATACCACCAAGAAAGCATATTTCCTTTTCACCAACTCGCAAAAACAATAAAACACATGCATCATAAGAGAAAAATGAAAACTTTTGAAGCATTCAAGAAGGGAAATACACAAGATCTCATGCAATAAACTCAAGAAATAAACTTTGCTAAAAATAGAAACCTCGCTCAAGAAGAGCATAGAGTTTTTCTCAAGTTGTCACTTGAAGTTCTTGGCCATGGTGAGAGCCAAGCTTCAAGCTTTCTTGAGTAACAAAAAGAAGGACTAGAGATCACTATCTAAGAGGGTGGGTGGCATCTTCTTGAAGAAGAGAATGAAGAAAATGATGGCTCCTCCAAGTGGTGAAGGTTGCAGTTTTGAATATAGAAGATGAGAGCTCTTGAGTTCTTAAAGAACTTGTAGTGTTTGAATCTTGTCTTCAAAGACTAAAAGATGTGATCTTTTAAGCACTTAGTGAGAAGGTTTGGTTATGGAGTCTTGAAGATCATTGAAGAAGAAGAAGAAAGTATAGAGAGAAGTTAGAGGATTTGAGTGTTAAAGAGAGAATGAAAGTTGAAAAAATGAAAATGACTGTGGGTGTGTGCAAGTGTGAGGCCGTAGGTATTAAGGGCAAGGGGGAGAGATATTTTCCTAATTTTGTGCTAATTAAGGATTAAGGGAACAAATTGGATGATGGGAGAGACAAAGCATGGTCAACTCTTACAAAGAGCAACTTTGTGTCATGGTTTTTGCCTTAATGAAATCATTAAATGCTTTATTATCTCGTTGACTAAATGTGAATTTTGATGATGTGATTAAGTGCTCTTGCATCTTAATTAACTTGATTAAGTGAAAATTAGTGATTAACTCATATGATCATAATTAACAAAGTTAAACTTTTAATTAAGCTTAATTACCCTTAATTAAACTCGATTAAGCTAATTATTAGTGATTAGTACTTCATTAAACCAGTAAGAGTTTGCCTTGCTTAATTAGAGATTCTTTCATCTTAATTAAGCATTCTCACAACTTGTCTCTTCATAATTACCTCATTAATCTCTTAATTAAACCATAATCCCTTGGTTTCTCATTAGTTTCTCATTAAGTGCTTAATTACTCAAGGTCACTGAGGTAATTTGGCATGAAAGAAAATTGAGGATTTTACATGATAGGTTAGGAGACATAGGCTCAAACTCCGGCAGGGGCTTGTACGCTAGTAAGGGCTTAGGTTTTGGCAATAGGCTCAAACTCTAGCATAAGCTTATATTCTAGTAAGGTAGGTGGAGGTTGAATATACTCAGGAAGGTCCGCAGGTGCAAGCATAGGAGAAACCTCAGTTGCAACATTAAGACGACCTAAGTATAGTACTATTTAAGCCTTAGTGGTGGTCGTAACCACTACAACATCATTTGCCCCATCATAATACTACTCAACTGTCGAGGGCAATACAAAATGCTCTACTGAAGACAGCATCTACATCTAGAGATGACACGGAAGGTAGGGGTGAGAAACAAAAATTTCTCAGCAGAATTCTAACTCGATAACTAATGTTTCATAATTATGCTAGCTGCTTTGAGTTTATTATAAAAAGGTGCACATGTTCATTTAGTTAAGTTCGAAAACGTGATTAGCTGAAGTGGGTTCATTTTAAGCATACTTCTCTATTTGAATAATAAGTAATAGAATAATATAAGAAATATCATGTGTCAATGGTGCATAAAGGAATGACAATGCTATAATAACAATATGTGCACATGCTTAGATGCAACTTTTCTTAGCTTGATCTTAGGCCTTAGCCTCTTGACTTTCTCAACTTAACTTTATTAAAGTCTATTACTTGGTCTATCCACTTAAACTTGGATAGTAACAAGCTCATATCATGGCTGTTTGCCACCTTGGGGTTCCCTTAAGGGAGAAGGGGATATAGGAGTCACCTTCCCGTATAGAAGGATCGTTGATGTGGCTCCAGAAAGTATACCGAGTCTTACAAGTAATAAACTAGTGAGAAGATATCATTCCCTCAAGAATAATTCAATTACTAAGATTAAATAAATTGGGAGTTAAGTTGAGCAATGAAAATTATTAAAAGGTAATCAACAAATAAACAAAGAGAGCAATTTAGAGGAACAAAATAAATACGGGTAGTTACGGATCAAACTCAATGACAAAAAGGTGCTAGGGCTACTAATTTCACCTACCCATTAACTTTGTTACCTTGAAGATCAATTGTCCAATTACTATTTCTTTTTATTTATGGTTGGATTCTCTTATTTAACTAGAAGTCTCTCTTAAGATCATATAATTCTCTTTTACTTAAAACGATTGCCTAATCTCTTAGCATAACCTAGATTAAGCGAGGATAGGTTCTATGGATTCCTGATAACTCCATTTGGTGAGTCATAGTTTTAGTTAGTTTTTGTTGAAATAAGTTGTGGTTGTTTAATTTAGCTTTTGTTTTGTTGCATTTTAGTATATAGTTTGGGGTAATTGGTATTTTTAGTTTTTTATTATTTTCTTATGTGTTTGGATACTTATTTTGGGTTTATTTGATTCATTATAGTATTGGTGGGCCTTGAAGAAGTTGGAAGAGGCCAAGGAGTGAATTCAGACTTAGCATCTAGCACTATTGCGCAAGCTAGTGCGCTACAGCACACTACTGCAGAAGGAGGAAAATGGCCAAGTTCATGTTGCGCTATAGAGCGCGCTCCCATTTTGACAAATTTCCAAGGTTTTATGTTGCGCTATAGCACGTTCCCATGTTCGCAGACTCTGTCAACAAATTTTTTTGTGCTATAGTTCAATCTAGCGCGATATAGCGTGCCACCATTTTCGCAAATAAGCCAAGAATTGGGCATTGCGCTATAGCGAACCCTTTGCGCTATAGTGCAAGCGCAAGCTCGTCTGCAGCAACTTAATAGGTCGAGTAGTGAGTTAAAAAGAGGGGATCCATGCACTATAAAAGGAGAAATATATATCACAAGGGGATGGTTAGACATTTTTACACACTTTCCAAGGCAGAAAACTTCTTCCAGCGAGATTGAAGGTGAAGATTCAAGGATTCTGGAGCTCAATCTCAACACGGAGAGGTCCAAATTTTTCTGAATTCCTTGTCTCTGGCTAGAACTCTTAATGGCTCTTTGTTTTTCTTTTTCCTCATCTTTATACTCTTTTATTGTTTTATTTTCTTTAGACATGAATTAAATTTCTCGTGCTAGGGTGTTAATGGACCCTTTTGTATGACAAATTTCCTTATGGATTAATGTTAATCTTGTTTCTATGTCAATTGCTTAGTGTCTTTGTTTATGCTTAATGCTTTTGAGTGATTGGCCACCATTCAATTGATTCATTGCTTTGCAATAACTAGAGATAGGGTTTGTAAACAAAGCTTCTTAACAAAAACACCGTGAGTTGAGCGAAAATTAGAGATAGATTATGTGGTCAACATAGGAACCCATAGAGCTTCAACCTTTACTTGGATTAGTTTGTGTTAAGAGATTAGGTAATCAGTTTAAGATAAAGAGTATTGCTTGACCTCGAAAGAGGCTAGGAATAAATTAAGGAGAACCGACCGTGAGTCAATTAGGATAGAAACGGATTAACAGAAATTCATAGTAAATACATCTACAATAGGTGAAATTAATTAGCCTTAGTATTCATCCCATTGCATTTAGTCAACCTTTTTGTATCTGTCCTGATTACTATTTTTTCTATTTATTAAATTTTTATTTTTATTTTAATTTCTCTACATCCATAATTTCATTCCTTCCAAATATTCATCCTTTGAACTATTCGGTATTTGATCTATCTTCGTAGGAATGATACTTTACTTATCATTTTTTTACTTATACGATCCAGTATACTTGCCGGAGCCACATCAAGTTTTGGGTCCCATTGCCGGGGATAGTATCAATATCATTTTTAGTTGACGGCATACTAGATTGGATATTTAATTAAAGACTTGCTCTTTAATTATGTTTTGTAGTATCAATATCATCAAGTTTTGTAGTTTATGTAAAGGAGCCAATCTAATTAAAGACTTGCTCTTTAATCCAGAGATTGAGCATTGCTTGCATCAACTCAAGAGAGCACGGAAAGCAATTGAAAAAGTCCCTGTAGTCACCATGGCCAATGAAAATGAGCATGATGAAAGAGTCATGAAGGACTATTGGCACCCAGTCTTGAACGGTGCTCACCAAGTATCATAAGACCACCTGTCCAAGCAAACAACTTTAAGCTGAAGACATCACTCATTCAATTTGTTCAACAAAACTACCAGTTTGCTAGACTACCTAGTGATGATCCAAATGAACACCTCAGCAACTTCTGGAAATCTGCGACACCATAAAAATTAATAGAGCCATGGATGATGCTATTCAGTTGAGATTGTTCCATTTTTCATTGAAGGACAAAGCTAGAGCTTGGTTGAAGTCTTCGCCACAAGGGACATTCACTGCCTAAGATATGGTGGCCAAGAAATTCTTGGAGAAGTACTTTTCCCCTGCCAAGTCTTCCAAGATGAGGAATGACATCACTTCCTTCATCCATGTAGATGGAGAATCCTTCTATGAGTCTTGGGAAAGGTATAAGGAATTATTGGTCAAGTGTCCACATCATGGCATCCTATTTTGGGTGTAAATCCAGGCATTCTATAATGGTCTTCTCATATCCACTAGATCATGGTTGATGCAGCAGCTGGTGGCTCTCTTAATAGTAAGACACCAAAGTAGTCATGGGAGATATTTGAAACAATGGCTAGCAACAATTACCAGAGGCCTAGTTAGAGAACTCAGAAGAGGGGAGTCCTGGAAATTGACACTACCATTGCCCTTTTGGCCTAGAGGCAAGCCCTTTTTGTCCAGAATGCAGCCATTCAAAAGCAATTGGATATGCTTAGCACCACTTCCTCAGCATCGATCTTATTGTGTGACTTCTACCAAGGGAATCATCCTAATGGAGAGTATGCCACAGAGCCTACATCTGATGAATAAGTTAATTACATGAATGGTCAGAAGCACAATTTCTATTCCAATAGTTATGTTCCTGGATAGAGAGATTATGGTCATTCTGATCGGTACCATGGAAATCAGGGTGCTCTATACAACCCACTTGTTCAAGAGAAGAAGTCTAACATGGAGGAAATGTTCTAACAATTCATGCAGACGCATTCCAATTTTGTAGAAAGAACTGAAGCACAGTTCAAGAACCAAGAGGCTTCCATTAGAAACCTTGAGACTCAGTTGGGGTAGATATCCCAGTAACTAGCTGAGAGACCACAAGGTACTTTGCCTAGCAATATAGTGAAAAATCCAAGAGAGCAAGTTAAGACAATTACCCTGCAAAGTGGCAAAGAACTAGAAGAGCTTGAGATGCTAGAAGTGGAAGAAGAGCAACCTGCTGAGACTGAAGTGCAAACTACCAAAGGGAAGAAATATGAGATTCCTATGAGGCGTAACAAGGGTGTGGGAGAAGAAGAAAAGACACCAAAGTATGTGGCACCACCTGCCTATGACCCTCCCATTCCCTATCCACAGAGAGTGAAGCAACTGTAGAAGGAACAACAAGATAAACAATTTGTAAAATTTCTAGAAGTATTCAAGAAGTTGGAAATTAATATACCCTTTGTGGAGGCATTAAATCAGATGCCTAGTTATGCTAAGTCTATGAAGGAGATCCTTTCACAGAAGAGAAAAATTAGAGATGATGAGGTTGTCCTACTTACTAAAGAGTGTTGTGCCATCATACAGAATAAGCTACCTCCAAAGCTTAAGGATCCAAGGAGTTTTACTATTCCATGTGTTATTGGTTATGTTTATTTTAATAAAGCTCTTTGTGATCTTAGTGCCAGTATTAATTTAATGCCTTTGTCTATTTTCAGGAAGCTTGGAGTTAGAGAAGTCAAGCCTATCATGATGTCTTTACAGCTGGCTGACAGATCAATCAAGCACCCAAGAGGCATTATTGAGGATGTTCTGGTAAAGGTGGATAAGCTCATATTCCCTATGGATTTTATAGTGCTTAACATGGAAGAAGATAGGAAAGTTCCCCTCATTCTTGGAAGGCCCTTCCTAGTCACAAGGAGAGCTCAGATAGATGTCCAAGAGGGAAAATTAGAGTGGCAGGTACCAAATGAGAAGGTCACCTTCAATGTTTTCGTGCAACTAAGTTTCCCCTCGAAGCTGATTCATGCCTTAGAGTTGATGTCATTAAAGAGGTGGTGACTTCCTCCTTTAGAGCTATTTCCACCACCATTCCCTTAGAGGCATACTTGGTAAACTCTAAGATGGCAAAAGAATTAGGGGACAACAACTTGCAGCTGTGCCATGAACTTTTGGAAGCTCAACCTGTAGTTTCCTAGCCTTTTTATGACACTCTGACAAGGGATAAGGAACTACAACCAATGAGTAAAGGAGCCACCAAAATTAGAGCTCAAGCAACTTTCTGTCCATATGAGATAAGCATTCCTTGGTGAAGGTGACACATATCCTGTTATTATTAATGCCTCACTGAGCAGTGTAGAAGAAGATAAGCTGCTAAAGGTAATTAAAGATCATAGAATAGCAATTGGGTGGCAGATTTTAGACTTGGAGGGCATCAGTCCCACCTTTTGCATGCATAAAATCTTCATGGAAGATGACTTCAAGCCATTGGTCCAACCACAGAAGAGGCTAAACCCAACCATGAAAGAGGTTGTAAAGAAGATGCAAGGATCGTATATCCCATTTTAGACAATGTTTAGGTGAGCCCAATTTAGGTGGTACCCAAGAAAGGAGGAATTATAGTGGTGAAGAATGAGAATAATGAGCTCATTCCAACTCGTACGGTCACCGGGTGGAGGATGTGTATTGATTACTGGAAGCTTAATGATGCCACCCGTAAGGACCATTTCCCACTACCCTTCATGGACCAGATGTTGGAGAGGATAGTAGGCCATGCTTACTATTGGTTCTTGGATGGCTAGTCTAGTTACGACCAGATACACATTGCCCAAGAGGATCAGGAGATGACTATATTCACTTACCCATATAGGACATTTGCTTATAGGAGAATGCCATTTAGATTGTGCAATGCCCCAGCTACCTTCTAGATATGCATGTTGGCCATTTTCCATGATATGGTGGAGAGGCTTATAGAGGTTTTTATAGATGATTTTTTAGTTTTTAGTTCTTCTTTTGATGATTATTGTATCATTTATCTTTAGTTTTGAAACCATATCAGGAAACCAACCTTGTTTTGAATTAGGAGAAGTGTCATTTCATGGTGCAGGAAGGCAAAATCCTTGGACATCAAATCTTAGATAAAGGAATTGAAGTGAATACAGCCAAAATTGAAGTCATTGAGAAGCTACCTCTACCAACCAATATAAATGGAGTTAGAAGTTTCTTAGGCCATGCTAGATTCTATAGGAGATTTATTAAGGATTTCTCTAAAAATGCTAGCCTTTGAGTAATTTGTTAGTTAGAGATGTTCCTTTTAATTTTGATAATGAATGCTTGCATGCCTTTGAACTTTTGAAAAGCAAATTAGTTTTAGCTCCCATTCTTGTTGCACCTAATTGGAATTTGCCATTTAAGCTCATGTGTGATGCTAGTGATTATGCCATAGGTGCTGTTTTAGGACAGAGGAAGAATAAGTTGTTGTATGTTATTTATTATGCCCGTAGAACTTTGAAAGATGCAAAACTTAATTATGCCACCACTAAAAAAGAAATTTTGGCTGTTGTATTTGCTTTTGACAAGTTCCATTCTTATTTGATAGGTACTAAGGTGATTGTTTACACGGACCATGCAACCCTGAAGTTCTTGTTGGATAAGAAGGATGCCAAACCTAGGCTCCTTAGATGAATTCTACTGCTTCAAGAATTTGATTTGGAGATCATAGATGAAAAAGGAGCAAAGAATTTGGTAGCTGACCACATTTCCAGACCAACCTCTCCCTTTTTGTATGAGGAGGAAGATATTAGAGAGACATTTCCAATGAGTAGCTATGGGTAGCACAAGTAGCAACATGGTTTGTAGATTATGCCAATTATTTGGTGAAGAGAATTATGCCTGAGAGCCTCTTACACTCCTAGACAAGGAAATTCTTTTCTAACCTCAAATACTATTTTTGGGAGGAGCCATTTCTTTATGGACACTGCTCAGATCACATTATCAAAAGATGTGTCCCTCAAGAAGAAATGGCTAGCATTCTTTACCATTATCATACATCATTAATATGGGGTCACTTTGGAGCCACCCAAACAGCTGCTAAGGTCCTTCAGTGTGGATCCTACTGGCCCACCATTTTCAGAGATGCCAATGACTGTGTGAGAAGGTGCAATGAGTGCCAAAGGACTTAGAATGTTTCTAGGAAGCATGAAATGCCACTGAATAACATTTTGGTGGTTGAGTTGTTTGATATTTGGGTTATTGACTTCATGGGGCCCTTTCCTACTTCCTTTAGCAACAAATATGTATTAGTAGCAGTTGATTATGTGTCCAAATGGGTGGAAGCCATGGCATCTCCTACTAATGATGCCTGAGTTGTCACAAAGTTTCTAAAGAAGAATATATTCTCAAGATTTGGCAATCCAAGAGTAATAATCAGTGATAGAAGCACACACTTCTGCAACCATCAATATGAAGCCCTTCTTGCCAAATATGGTGTGAATCACAAGGTTACAACTCCCTACCACCCTCAGACAAGTGGCCAAGTGAAGGTGTCCAATAAGGAGTTGAAAAGAATCCTTGAGAAGACTATTAATTCCTCAAGGAAAGATTAGTCAGTTAAGTTGGATTATGCTCTTTGGGCTTACAGGATAGCTTTCAAGACTCCTATGGGATGTCTCCATATAGATTGGTCTTTAGGAAGGCTAGTCACTTGCCAGTTGAGTTGGAGCACAAGACATATTGGGCAACAAAACTGCTCAATTTTGATCTCAAGGAAGCAAGTGAGAAAAGATTGCTACAGCTTAATGAGTTGGATGATTTTAGACAGGAAGCCTATGAAAATGCCAAGCTCTATAAGAAGAAAACCAAGAAGTGGCATGATAGGAATATTCTGATAAAAGACTTCCACGTAGGTCAAAAAGTGCTACTCTTCAATTCTAAATTAAAGCTATTCCCTAGGAAGCTGAGATCAAGGTGGTCAGGACCTTTTAAGATCACTAAAGCATCCCTTTTAGAGCTATCGAGGTCGTACATCCTACAAAGGGCACTTTTAAAGTAATGGCCAAAGTTTGAAGCCATATGTTGATGGGAGCTATGACAAACTCAAGGTTTTTGCTCTTCTCTCTGATCCATGTTGATAGATAGAGTCATGTCCAACCTAGGGACATTAAACCAAAGTGCTTGTTGGGAGACAACCTAACTTTTCTAACTTTTCTTTGATTTCTTTTAATTTTTCTTATTTAGAATCATTTTAGTTTTTTAGGTAGAATTTTGTTTGGAATCAATTTAATTTATTTAAGTCTAGTGTGTTTTATTTTGTAGGTTGATGGACCAATTAGGAAGTTCATAAGTAGAGGAAGAGATGAGATTAGGCGTGCAACAGAGAAAATGCAGAAGTTGCAATAGCAACAGCGTGCTATAGCGTGTTGTCAAAGGGAATATGCATTTTTGAAAATTTTGGTTGCGCTATAACGCAAGCTCGCATCTGCAAAAAGTGAAGAGAACATTTGGCTATGCTATAATGCAAGCTCATTTTAGTGATGCATCAAAGAGTATTTTGGCTGCGCTATAGTGCGCTAACTTGCGCTATAGTGCAAGCCCATTTTTACATTAGGTTTAAAAATTGCACTGTAGCAAAAACATAAACACAGACACACGCAATTCCCTTCCCTTTTCATTCCCTCATACATCCAAACACAAACATTCACTCTCCCACTCAATTTCTTCCACCTAAATCCACTCCCCACCTCAAAACTGGCCCTTACCCCTCACATTTTCACTCCCTCATGCCCATAGCCACTAGTCTTCTCCTCTCTGAACCCTAACATGCAAAAAAATTGGGATTTCTTGGGTAGAAGGCAACTTTCTCTCCATTCTGGAAAAAGTTTGCTTCTCTTGAGTTGTTAAGAGTCATCCATACTTGGTTTGCATCTTCTTACTCTCTCAATTTTGATTTTTGATGTTGTATGTGATACCTACATTGCCATGTTTAGTTCTCACCTTGAATTTATCATAAATAACATGTGCTTTTGTTAAGGTTTCATTTGATTAAATACAGTTACTTGAGTCAGTTGTGAGCATCATTGCTATATTATGTTATTGGCTTGAGTTATTGAGTGCTTGGCTCTAAATTGAGAATATTAGATGAGTTAGTTAGGTGTTTATGCATATTTGATATAAGACAGTTGGGTTTTAAGTCCATGTTCTCATTGATTATTTTCAGAATCCTTGCATATGCTCTATTATGTTAGATGGAATTGTAGTGCTCGAATTATGACTTTTTTTTTTTTATAGATTATTTCTAACTGTGCCAGTAAGTAAGTTGGGGGTCGTTATCTTGGAATACTCTGTTATGATTTGTTGATTATTGACTAGTTGCCTTTGGATTTTTGGTTGTTTTAATTGTGTTTCAGGACCATGGCATCCAAAAGAGAACCAAGACTACTGGAGCCTCCTCTTCTTCCCAGCCCTCTCATGCTGATGTAGACTTTGACAGACATCGATTTATCCAGGCAAATTGTCAACATCGTTACACTTCTTCCCTCCACAAATGGGAGTTAGTGATAGAGAAGGGTGTTTAGCTGAGTTATGGCATATTCTAAGCACATGTGGAAGAGATAGAAAGGAAAGGGTGGCACAGCTTATTAGATGAGCCACTATTGGGTTGTCTCAACTTAGTGAGAGAATTCTATGCCAACCTGATGGTGGTTAGTGGGGCTAACCAACCTGAAGGCCACGTCTGGGTGAGAGGCCAGTGGGTAGACATCTATCCCTCTAGCATCAACTCTTTCATGTGCACTCCTGATATCCAGCAGGATGACTTCTCTACATTGAGAAGGAAAAATGTAGATTGGGATGAGATACTTCAGACCATAGCCCTGCCAAATGGCAAGTGGGCTTATTATGATACTCCGTCTACCAACCTAAAGCATTTGCTAAATAAGTACCTCAACCCGGCAGCCAGAGTGTTGGCCCAGATTATGTTCTCTCACCTCATGCCTAGAAGGAAAACCCATTCTATCATTAGTGAAAGGTGCCTACTACTGTATTGCCTCATTACTCAAAGAGAAGTACACCTGGGGTAGTTGATCAAGGACTAGATGATGACAATACCGAGTAGCAACTATTCCTTGCCTTACCTATCCCTAATCACTACTTTAGCCCTGCATGTGGGTGTTATTGTAGATCCCGCAAAGCACATAACGGACAGAGGTCCAAAGATCTCTGATGAAAGCCTGTCTATGACACTGAACAGAGCGACTCAAAGGACCAGGAAGACCTGATAGGTTGAGAGATAGGGAGATGCATTATCACTATCACCACCACTACCACAGGTCAATGACACTGATGCATCCCAGCTGCCATGGCTTCAGCTTCAAGCCCAAATTGATGAGCTGCACCTAGACATGAGGAGCACATAGGCCACTTTCCAGAACAAAGCGAGCAGGCAATATTCCTCTATTTATAGAGGCATCCAAGGTCTGGAAGCACTTATGAGGCAGCAGCTGTCACCAGAGCCCCTCTAGCAGATACCACCTCTACCTCTAATGGATCCAGAGCTTGAGCATCTCACTGATAAGGAGGCCTATGCATAGGAGGAGTCAGAGGAAGAAGCAGAAGAAGCAACTAAGGATTCTGAGGAAGACTAGATTTGGGGAGTTCTTGTCCTTCCCTTTCCCTTTTTGATTTTATTTTAGTGCATTAGGGACAATGAACAATTTTTTAGTTAAGGGTTAGGAAAGTCCATGAATGTACTTTTGGTTTTTGATCTTGTTTATTTTTCTTTAGTTATTGTTGGTTTTCTAGTCTTCTAGTTTTCTTACTTCTATTTCAAAAAAAAAAGAAAAAACCAAAAAGATTTTCATTTTTAGTCTTTTTCGTAGTGTCTTTTGTCAGTCAAATGGATGTAATGCCTATGCCTATGATATAAAAGACTGCTCTATCTGTTAACTCTTAAGTAACTTTGAATCCTACTTTGAGTCTTGAAAATCTTCTTGTGATTTTATTATTGAATTGAGAAGGATTATATTCTTGCACTTTGATAAGTGTTAGCAACTTAGGATAGATGATCTTTATGTTTGTATGGTTTATTTAAATTGAGAAGCATTCTTATTCCTGTGAATCTTTCTTGAATTATATGTGAGTGAATCTTAGCCATAGAGATGATTTAGGCCATGTTTGGTAGCCAAAATTGAGTCTTATTGCCTACCCTTTATCATTGACCCTTAGTCTTCCTATTTGAGCTTTAAGGCCTATTCTTGGATTGCACCATATTATGAGCTTAATGCCCTTCATTTCTTTCCTCTCTTTGATTCCTTGATTTATGCTCAAGCCTTAGCTTCTAAATTCTTTTGAATAGGGTAATACCTCCATTATCACAAGCTCATGCTTGCTAAAGTAAAAGGTGGAGAGAAGAAAAAAAAAAGAGAAGAAAGAAAGGAGAAAAAGACTGAAAGAATGAAAGAAGAATGAAAAGTTAAGAAAGAAAAAAGAGAAAAGGATGGCAATACAAGGAAAATATAATGCCTAGGTTCAAGAAGAAGAAAAGCATGAGGGTTGCCGAGCAACTAAGTTGGGGGTACCCCAAGGAGAATTAATTAGAGGTGAGGGTTCCTTAAGTTGAGGGTAATATTGAGCTTAAATGACTATTCCAATATATCTTTTACCTTGGCTTACCACTACAAGCTGAAAGAAAGTCCTTTTGATCTTTGACTAAGTGACACTCATGTAGAAATAGAGAGAGGGGATTATGGATATTGTGATATTTTTGTCTTTTCGTAAACACTGCATAAGTATAGGGTGAGTCAATTCTTTGTTGTTTTCTCCTTATACACACACTAGATTGATTCTTTTAACAATATGTAATACCCTAATAGTTCCATTCTATGCTTAAGTCATATTGTGGAATTACTAGCTGTTACTTTTGCTTGCGGAACTACCATTACCTTTTAGAAATTACTTTTTATTGAAAATAGGGGTAAGTTTTTTTTTTAACAAAACAATTAGACTGTTTTTGAAATCGAGAGCCATGAGCACATCGCGAACGTGTAAAATAAACATCGCTAACTCATACATACATAGCATTTAACATAAATAGAAGCAATAAGAATAACCACAATCTTATATAAAGATAACATTCATTCCATAGCCATTCCATAGTTAATATAATAGTAATAATAGCATAAGTCATACATAAAGATAATAATGGGTCCGATATCTACCGTCGGCCCTACACAAGAAACCTACCAAATACATAATAAAAGGAAATACATCAGAAAACCCTACTACCCAAGCATGCCCTACAACAAAATGATAACCCTTTAACTACAACCAAAAAGGGGCTATCCTCATGCTCGGCTCCGCATGCAATCGTCACATCAAGCATCAAGCGGGAGAAAACCATTCCCATATCCACTAGGAGAAACATCACCACATCCCCCTCCTCGAGCACAACCACACCTACGAGGCACGGCGTAAGTACGAATGAACCCACGACCACGAACCTGGGGTGGAGTGTGACGAGGGATTATTGAAGAAAAAGACGAATCGGATAACAGGCGAATCACGGATGGGAAAGAAGGCTCAGACGAGTCCGTCCCTATGTGGTAGCTCGGATAGGACGGTTCTGAAGGATCAGAATCCAACGAAACTGTCAATGTCAGGGGGTGTCAGAGTCAAAATCTCCGTCAATGGGGTACCTCGGAGGATGGAAAGGCGGGCGAACATCATCCATAGTGATGTCCTCGAATAGCTCATGAGGGCGGAAAAATGGACTCATCACCGGTGCATGGAAGTGGCGGCTATGGAAGATGCAGACCTGCATCGCTGCCTGAGTAGTCATCATGGATGCATTTAGCACCGGGTCAAAGTGCCAATGCATCACTGGGAACTCAACGAAAATCACTGCTGTGCCCGACACCCACATCCTCTAAAGACGACACCGAAATGTAGGAGTGAGAAATACTAAATTTCTTAGTAGGATCGTGACTAGACAAACACAATGTCATCGTCATCGTCCCAGCCACTTCGGGTTTGATTATAAAAACAGTGGACAGGTATAAGTTCAATTTTAATGGTTTCAGAAAACATAAATCCTGAAGTGGGTTACTTTTAACTTTATCATCATATCCATAGTGTCATACATAGGCATACATGCATAATATACATTCATAATGCACATAAGGAATATAATAACATACATGGCTATGCAACTCATCAACTTGACCATGGTCCTACTTTGACTTTCATTTTTGGCATGTGCTTAACATTCTTTTACTTTTCCTTTGAAATAGACTGCTTTTGGACATAAACTCATTCCGTGACCATCATCACGCAGTACTAACCAAATCAGACTAAGCCGATATTGGTTACCTCTAAGTTGGAGGGTCCTCCATGTCACCCTTGCCTCCCTCATAGAGGTTCCTTGAGTCTTTGTGGATCGCCGTCTCTCACTTCCCTTACCGAAGTAATTGAAGGGTCATGTCCCATTAATTCTTTTCTTATCATCATAGTTTACATGCATAATTCTTTTTTTTTGTACTAGACACATGCAATGATATAACTAAGTCCATAATTTTGATGGAAATTTGGCAATATAACGGCTAGACCGGAGCTTCCCCAAAATGCCAACCAGAAACTTTCAACCAACAGTTCATCATATCTATATCATATCATCATACTCATCATTCAATCATGAGACAGAGCTCAATCAAACTTGTCATTTATCATGCCGAATGGCATCATACATTCATACCTTAAAGAGGGTTCATAGTTACGTTATTCTTTGTGAAGAATATTATGAATCATCATATGATTTCTCATGGTTACCCATGAGAGAATCACATAGTTAAGATATGTGTATGTGATCTTTTAGTTACTTAGCTCTCACGTGAAATTATTCTTTACTTGAGTTCATGTCTTATGGAACACTTGTTCAAATTAATTAAGTTAAGTAATTGCTTCCTTTCCCTGAGATAGTGCACTTAGTGATTCATAGATTCATGGTATGCTCAGAGGCCCTAATCATACTTCTGTTCCCAAGGAGTTTGAAATCTCTCTAATCCTTGGTTCATGACAATGCATAACCACATCATGAACCCAACAACACTATGTTCACTAAACACCAAGGGTGATTTTAACTTAATCAAGTTACAAAGCTTCAAGCTTTTATCTTAAAGATTAGATCTTTATGAAATAATGGTTCAAATTACTAGCTTTTTAACTAAAAAGTCTTGTTCATTATAAAAGTTGACTCATTTAATTATTCTAAGACCATCAAGGTCTCAACTTTATGACTTAAAGTTGTTTCTACATTAAAAAGGTTCCTACTTTATCAAATAGTGATATGAAACATTAACTTCAAGGTTAAAAAGTCTTGATCTTCATAAAAATTAACACCCTTTTAGCATTGTTTTGTTTCAAGATCTAAACTTTATGAATGAAATGTTATAAAACAACACTTTTATGACCTAAAGGTCTTATTCTTGATTAAAGTTTGAAACTTTATTAAAGGTCTTTTCTTTAAGATTTGATTTCTAACACATAAAGTGACAAGATATCATTTTCTAATTCAAAAAGGCTTATTATGCCAAAAAGCTTAGACTTTTACATGTATTCTTGCTTTCAAAACAAAACAAAACAAAACAAAACTTTATGATGGCACTAAAATTTGCGCCACTTTTTGTGTATCAAGAAGCAAACTTTTAAAGTTTAAGGCTTTTAGAATGTTCATAGTGTTATCAAATCATGAAAAGCATAAAAACATAAGGCTTTTCCAATCTTCAACTCATCATAAGAAAAGGAAGAACTTCAAACAAGATACCATCAAGAACACTCAACAATAAGAACATACTTTCCAAAAGTAGAAACTTAAGAACACTTGAAGAACATCAAGAACATACTTTTCTAAAAGTAGAAACTTAAGAACACTTGAAGAACATCAAGAACATATTTAACCAAAAATAAAAACTTTTGCTCATGAAGAGCATGAAAGATTTCCTCAAGTTTTCACTCAAAGATCTTGGTCATGAAGAAAACCAAGCTTCAAGCTTTCTTGAGTAAACAAAACAAAAAGATGAAGATCACTACCTAAGCTTGGAAAATGGCATCTTTGAGGAAGGAGAAGAAGATGAAGAAGACTCCTCCTTGGTTGATGATGGTGGCGGTTTTGAATGAGCAAGGAGAGAACTCTTGAGTTCTCTTGAAAATGAGTCTTGTAGTGTTTAGGTCTTGTCTCCAAAGACCAAAAGATGTGATCTTTGAAGGGCTTAGTGATGAAGGTTTGGTTATGGAGGTGGAGAATGATGAAGAAGATGAAGAAGAGGAAATGTAGAAAGAGGTTGGAGAGTTTGAGAACTTTAGAGAGAGAATGAGAAGTTGAAAATGAAGTGAATGTGTGTGCGTTGTGTTGTTGTGGCCATAACTTTGAGTAGGGTTGGGGGAGATATTTTTGCTTCATTTTGTGTTAATTAAGGTTTAGGAAGACAAATTGGATGATGGGGGAACAAAGCATGGTCAACTCTTACATAAAGTAGTCTTGTCTCATGCTTTATGCTTTTATGACATCACTCTTTACTTTATTGTCTAATTGACTAAATTTGAATTTAATCGCGTGATTAAGTGCTCATACAACTTAATTAAGATGATTAAGCAAGGATTAGTGATTAACACACAAGAAGATGATTAACAAAAATTAATCTTGCGATTATTCTTAATTAAACTTGATTAAGCTAATTAAGGGTGACTAGTGCTTAATTAAGCTGTCAAGAGTTTGACTTGCTTAATTAGAGATTATCTAATCTCGATTAAGCATTCTCTTGACTTTTCTCATGCGAGTTAACTCATAAACTCTTCGTTAACCCCTTAATTAAGCCATAATCTCATAATTTCTTATTAAGTGCCTAATAACTCAGGGTTATTGAGATAATTTAGCACAACATGAAATTGAGGATGTTACACAATGTGATTGTACAATTAAATGGTCTTGGTACTTAGACTTGCATTCTTGGTAACTTTTAAGTTAAGTTATGGAGTAGTGATGAGAAAGTTCATAGGCAATAACTTCTATTTTGACTATTTTGTTTAGTGAGTCCGTTTGTTTTAAGTGTTTTTGTTTAAGTCTTTTATTTTTCTGTTGTTAGCCCTTGTTTTGAGTCTTACTTGGGGACAAGCAAGTTCTTAAGTTGGGAGTTATGATAACTCCATTTGGTGAGTCATATTATTAGTTAGTTTTTGTTGAAATTGAGTTGTGGTTGTTTAATTTAGCTTTTGTTTTGTTGCATTTTAGTATATGTTTTGGGTTAGTTGGTATTTTTAGTTTTTTATTATTTTCTTATGTGTTTAGATACTTATTTTGGGTTTATTTGATTCATTGTAAGCATAGCTGGGCTCGGAAGAAGTTGGAAGAGAGCAAGGAGTGAATTCAGACTCAGCACATCGTGCTATTGCGCAAGCCATTGCGCTATAGCGCACTGTCGTAGAAGGAAGAAAATGGCCAAGTTCATGTTATGCTATATTGCACTTCCGTTTTGACAAATTCCCAAGGTTTTATGTTGCGCTATAGCACTCCACCATTTTCACAAATAAGCCAAGAATTGTGCATTGCACTATAGCGCAAGCCCATCTGTAGCAACTTAACAAGTCGAGTAGTGAGTTAAAAAGAGGGGGTCCATGCACTATGTAACACCTTACCAGACAAAGTACTATGCTTAAGTCATAATAATTTATCTGATAAGTGATTACGTATGATACTGGTTAAATTCTATTTCTTGTATTAGTAGTAATTACTCACTTAAGAATACTTAATCGCGTAACAAAATCTCCTGCGTGACAGCGGAATAAATACTAATTAATCGGTATACTGTAAATAACATAACATAAATAAAAATACAATAAGGACAAAACAACTGCAAAAATGCATCATAAATATGTACATATATATCTGATTTTCAAGTTTGTCAAAATGATACAAGGTAACAAAATGAGGCCGCTAATACAAAACGAAATGGCTAGTTTCTATGAACAGCACCCTAAGTGGTCCCCATGGGACATTGTAGGTAAATTCCTAACATATATCCGTCTATCCATAACCCAGACTGCCAAAAGAGGGCCATTCTGTACATCTACTACCACTACGATAAACCCACTATCTAACTGGAATCTGAAGAAAGAAACCCATTCGCCATGGGTGCATATGCCGGAGGGTAGCCTGCCCTAAGAGCGGAGGGCCTGCGCTAAGAGCGGAGGACGAGGAGGAATTTGCTGCCTCAGATGGATCTTCCTCTGGCGTCGAGGTGGAAAGCATCGGCTGTGGCGGTGAAGTAGGAGGGCCATAGGAGCGGGGCTGCTGCTGCCGTTGGTGCTGCTACTACTGCTAGAGGAGGTGGAAATGGATGGGCCATATGAAGGGGAATGGTAATATACGGGACAGTAGGGTCAAACAGTGGGTGCATAAGTGGTATGGCGAAGTCTCTCTGGAAAAAGAAGTACAAACGAAACTGCACCTGCCAGATATATATACAGAATCTAGAAACGGGTCGAGGTGAATGTGAAGCTCGGGAAACTCAATGAGTAGGACTCCAATCGCAGCATGCTCCATGGTTTGAGAATGACGCGGTAATATATAGTAGGATGAGAAATAGAAATTTCTCAGTAGGAATTCCTAGTTCTATACATATGTCATTGCTGTCATTCCCAGTTGTTTCAGTTGTGCAATAATTTTCAAATAGTACGGTAAAATGATAATATTTAACTTAAATACTTATTTGTAAAATATACACCGAAACAAATTCAGTTTTAGTTAACAAATATACTAATATAATCAAACAGTAGTCATGATGGAACAATAGCATGTTAAGAATAATAAACAGGGATCTAGAACAATCAATAGAAAAGTATTACACTGTACATATGCATGTGCAATGAGAAGATGCATCTTATTCTTAGAGGCTTTCGCCTATTAGAACTTATTTCCATCCTTGGTCCCCTAGGAGTCTTTGGCCATATACTCCTGGGTAATAGTCCGCTTTTCAGGACCGAACTTGTTCCTATACAAGATGGTCGGGTTTACTTTCCCCTACCTTCCCACTGATCTATTCCCCTTAATTTATTCCGGGGCAGGCCCAAGTGATGTGGAATTCTTTATAATGCCATGAAATGAATGCACATCTAGCTTGTCTCTTTACATATGATGTACTCAAGTTGTCATAAATCTCATAACATATGAACTTCTTATCAAAATTTCAGCAGCATAACGGATCGAGTCTGCTTCCCCATGAATAGTGCCAGACAACCAGTACATTTATACAACTTACAATTTCAGTATAGAGCAGCAATTATACATGTACATTCATAACATCAATCAACAATTTCAATTTAAACATCAATAGAGTTTCAGTTTAACCCCCTCTGTTCTGGCCGAATTTTGTGTGCCTCATTTCTCATTCAATTCAACTCATCTAAATCTAATTTTTGGATATGTCATAGCCTCATATGTCTAGATTCTAACCTTTTTGGTCCCATCTCATTTTGAGGTGCATAACTCTAGATATAAGCAATTTACCTCAGACTGCCCTGTTCTCAGCCAGAATTGGGTCCTTATAAGTAAAAATTCACTAAAAATAGAAAACTAGGTGAATTCATACGAAATTTATATCAAATTAAAGCTATCAGAATAAGATTTCAGATGAACTAATTTTTTGTCATTTGCATAAGTATAGTTTGACTTATGGGTCTCGAAACTTGGCCTTACTAAACTACCCTAATTCAATCTAGTTCAGACTTAAGCCAACTTCCTTGGTGCACTGGGAGCAAACGGCTAGGAGTTTGGTTCTGAAATTTTTATGGGGTATTCCTTTATATGTTAGATTTCAAACAAACTTGGGTTAACTAAATTTGAAATTGTATAGGGTGAGTTATACCCTTCTCAACTCTTACTGCCTGGATAGGAATCCAGATTTCTAGGGTAAATTTCAAAAATTCATAACTAATTCTATACAAATCCAATGGCCTTATATGATATATGTATGGAAATCTTTAGATGTTTAGTTTCATATAAAAATAGTTTCATCCAATTTAAATGACAGTAGGCGAAGGTACACTTCACCGTAGGGACCGCCGAGGGAAAACCCTAACAGCTTCTAGATTTATCTTCCTTCTTCAAGCTATTTGCCCTCAAATCCAATTTTTATCACAACATACATGCAAAACCAGTCATAAAACATCATCCTCACTCTATAAAACATCCAAATCTCAGATTAAGCATGCTCCTCATACAGCCCCAAATCAGAGAAAATAAGAGAAGAAGTAGGATTTCCTACCTTGTCTTGTGTAATTTATGCTGATTTTGTGTCTTTGATGCTGGTGGCTTGAGATGGGACTTGAAGATGGATGAGAATGGAGTAGAAATGAGAGCAAAGAGGAGAGAAAGAGAGGAGCTTCAACTGCTGGAAGAAGGCCGAATATGGATGAGGATAAAAGGAGAAAAAGTGAAGATATTTCAAGGTTATTTGATTTTGATTGGTGGATCTAGTCTCGGTCAAAAAAATCTGGTGTACTCCCCATCATCAATGGCTGTCTAGGCGCCACTTGGGGGAGGTATTTGGCTAAATCTTAGCCGTTGATTCTAGGACACTCATAGAAAAATTCTACTGGTCCGGTTCCGACAGTTTAAAATACCGAAATCTTACCGATTTCCCTTCAATCGGTAAATTGGCTTGAAAATTTTTTGTGGGGTTTTCTATGCTCCTAATCTAATTCCATCAAGCCTAATCTGTCTAAATCACACTTAATTGGCTTTAAGTGAATGTTTAATCAAGTTCTGATTAAACTCACTTATTTGATAAAACCGAACAATTCAGTTGTTAACAATAAAATTTTTCGGACGTTACACACTATAAAAGGAGAAATACAGATCACAAGGGGATGGTTAGACACTTTTGCCCACTTTCCAAAGGCGAAGATTCAAGGATTTCAGAGCTCAATCTCAACACAGAGAGATCCAAATTTTTCTGAATTCCTTGTCTCCAGCCAAAACTCTCGATACCTTTTTGTTTTTTTGTTTCCTTATCTTTATACTCTTTTATTGTTTTCTTCTCTTTAGGCATGAACTAAATTTCTCTTGCTAGGGCATTAATAGACCCTTTTGTATGACAAATTTTGTTATGGATTAATGTTAATCTTGTTTCTATTTCAATTGCTTAGTGCTTTTGTTTGACTTAATGCTTTTGAGTGATTTGCCACCATTTAATTGATTCGTTGGTTTACAATAGCTAGAGATAGTGTTTGTAAACAAAGCTTCTTAACATAAACACCATGAGCTGAGCAAAAACTAGAGATAGACAAATGCAGTTCATGCGATCAACATAGGTACCTATAGAACTTCAACCTTTACCTAGATTAGTTTGTGTTAAGAGATTAGGCAATCAGTTTAGGATAAAGAGTATTGCTTGACCTCGAGAGAGGTTAGGAATAAATTAAGGGGAACTGACCGTGGTCAATTAGGATAGAAATGGATTAATGAAAATTCATAGTAAATACGTCTACAATAGGTGAAATTAATTAGCCCCAGCATTCATCCCATTGCATTTAGTCAACCCTTTTGCATCCGTCCTGATTATTATTTTTCGTATTTATTAAATTTTTATTTTTATTTTTATTTCTCTACATCCATAATTTCATTCCTTCCAAATAGTCATCCTTTAAACTATTCGGTATTTGATCTATCCTTGTAGGAACAATACTTTACTCATCACTTTATTACTTGTACGATCCGGTAAACTTGCCGGAGCCGCATCAATTCCTAATAAAGGCCATATAGGTTGCGCTTATCTATCTCATCTATCTCTAGTTTTTGCTCAACCTATGATGATTATGACACGAAGCTCTCTGCACAACTATTCTCTTGAGTGATTGTAAAGCAGCAAAACAATCAAGTGGTGATCAAACACTCAAAGACATTAAACATAGTCACAAGCATTAAACCATGAAGAAATAGAAAATTGATAACATCAAAACAAGAGTAATGTTGCCAAAAGTAGCTACATTAGTGCCCTAACATGAGGGATTAGTTCATAATGAAAACAAACTCAGAAGATGCAGAAGAAAGTGCAATAATAAAGAAAGAATCCATTAAGAACAGAGGAAGTGCAGAATTAAGATGAATACGAATCTCTCCGGCTTCCGTTATATGCTTGGAACCTTCGATCTTCACCTCCAATTCTCCAATGGTTCTTCACAAGAATTAGGGTTGTAAAGTGGCTGAAGAAGTGCAGAGAATGATGTTAAAATCTTTTATATATGGCCAGGATCTTCTTTCCATGAGATTGCTTCGTATAACCCCCAATTTAATGTTGCCATGCCCGAGCTTGCGATCCTGCACTTGTGTGTGCTTACTTAATTCAAAATCTAGCTTCTCTGTCTCATGTCCATGCTCGAGCTTACTAGGCTGTACTCAAGCTTACTTCTAAAATGCTAAAGTCCTTCTTTTCTTCACTTGGGTTTTCATACCTTCAATTCAATAGACCAAAATGAGTAAGAAAGCTCTAGAAAACTTGCAAGATTCACTAGCAAGCAATTACATAACTAAATTCCTAATATGAAACTACAATGATCCAAGACTTCTATCTATTGTGCATGAGAGTCCTAAAAACTACAAGAAAAACACTAACAAATATAACTCTCATTCAAGAGTTATCAAACGCCCCAAACTTAACCTCTTGCTTGTCCCCAAGCAAGGATTAAAACAAAGCAAAACAACCAAAATAAAGAAAAAGATTAAAAAAAAGAGTTTGTAGGACTTTAAACAAACACACAAAACAATATGCCTCCTAATTATGACCCATATAATCCTCATCGTTGCTCTTACACTTTAACCAGAAAATCACCAATCAATCAAGATCCAAATAAGAAACTATTCAATTATGCAATTCCCATTATCAAGGGAAAGTGACCAAGTGTGTGTGTGTGTATGTGTGTGTGTGTGTGTGTGTGTGAAGCAATGAAGAGTTGATTCACCCTATGTCGATGCTATGATTAAGAAAGACAACAATTAACCATAATTTACTATTCACCTTTTTTGCATCCATGAGTGTCAACTAGCTAAAGATCAATAGGTCTTTCCTTTAAGCTGGTAATGTAAGGCCAAGGTTAAGGTATGATGGAAAGTTATTTAGGCTTTATATTACCCTCAACTTAAGGAACCCTTACTCCAATATCCATTCTCCTTGGGGTACCCCTAACTCTCATGCTTTTCTTATTTGAACCTTTAGCTTTTTTTTTTTTTTTTTAGGTATTGGTATTCTTTTCTCCTTTCCTTTTCTTTCTTTGTCACTCCTCTTTCATTCTTTCACTCTCATTCTTGTCCTTTTCTTCCATTTTTTTCACATATTCTCCCATTCCACTTTTGATTTTAGAAAGCATGAGGTTATGGTAGTGGAGGTATTACCTTATTCAAATGAGTTTAGAAGCTAAGGCTTGAGGGCAAACCATGGGATCAAAAAGGGGGAAGAATGAAGGGCATTAAGCTCATAATATGGTTCAATCCAAGAAAAATAGGCTATTAGGCTCAAAAGAGGTAACAAGGGTTAAATATCACATGGTGGGCTATAGGTCTCAATGTGGGCTTCAAAAACATGGCCTAAATCCCTTCTAAAGATGGAATCCACTCATATCCATCTCAAAAGGGCTTCAAGTGCAAAGCATGCATGTCTCAACCTAATCAAAGCATTAAAGAATGGTGATTACTACCCTTAAGCTGCTTATCCACAAAAGCGTAAAATATGTGATTATTTCCCAATAATTATAAGAGCACAAGAGAATTTCAAACAAGTCCAAATCAAGATTTGTAGTCACTAAAAGGTTAAAATAAAGAGCAATATATCATATCATAGGAATGAAATCAAAAACTTAGAAGACATAGCAAAAACAATGAAAACATGCAAAATACTACTCTAAAAACACCTAAAAACAGAAACTTTTTTAGTTTTTTTTTTATTTGAAGCAACAAAATAAGAAAAATAGAAATGAAAAACTATATTAACAAAGAAAAAGAAAAACAAGAGCATGTATGCTTTCCCACACCCCCAACTTACGAATTTGTATTGTGCCCAATGCATAAACAATAAGCATTGAAAGAGAGTGCGAAAAACTCCCCTATTCATCTTAATCATCCTCGAGGTCCTGGACCTCGAGATCCTCATCATGCTCGGCTAATGGCATGGGTGGAAGATAGGGCAGCTATGGCAATAAGTCCGATGGAGCTTGCATCTACATAATTTCCCCAAGTGTCCTCATGTCAGTAGTAATTGAGGTTACCTGCTGAGAAAGGGCCCAAAACTCTTTGGTCATGCCCATGCTCAAGTGTAGTGTTGTGTGCTCGAGGTTGCCCAAAGAATTCGGATACTCCTTTTTCTAGATGAAGACCATGCTCGAGCTTACTACTTTGTGCTTGAGTGTGCACCTTCTACTCTACAACTCCATCTTTTCTGCATAATTTGCGATTATGCTCTTCCCTTTGGGTCTTTTACATTGCATTACTCTACACTACCTGTAAAAATCAAAGAGAAATAATGTCAAAATATTGAGACAAGTTAAACTAACCTAACTAATTATATGAATGAAATATTGAAAGGAAAATGAAAGGAAAAGAATGTTGGGTTGTCTCCCAATTAGCACTTTAGTTAAATGTCCCTAACTTAGGCATGGCTCCTTTTAAATCAAGGTGCTTTCTTCATCTCCCTCTTAGGTTATTCTTCAAAAGATTGATGGTTGTTCCTTCAAAATTTCAAAGATATAGGCTTAGATATGAATAATAATAGTAGGGCTTCCCAAAGCTCATGGGTGATTTTAGCTCATCATCCTCTATTTCTTCCACAACCTTAGAGTTTATCAAGCAAGCTTCCAACGGTAGAGTGTTAGAGGGTACAATAAAAGAAGTATCCATGCACCACCTTCTTAATGACATCGACTCTAAAGCATGATTCAATCTCCAAAGAGGGCTTAGTTGCTTCAAACACCTTAAATGTGACTTTATCATCTTGAACATCCAAGTTAAGCTTCCCTTCTTCTACATCAATTAAAGCTCTTCAGTGGCTAATAAAGGTCTTCCAAGGATGAGTAAGGCTTCTCTATCTTCCTCCATATCAAAGACAATAAAATCTACTGGGAAGATGAATTTATCCGCTTTCACTAGCATATTCTCCAATGCACCCATTAAATGTTCAATAGACCTATCTGCTAGTTGCAGAGACACCATAGTGGGCTTCACTTCTCTAATCCCAAGCTTCCTAAAAATAGATAATAGCATTAAATTAATGCTAGCACCTAGATCACAAAGAGCCTTTTCAAAATGAATATCACCAATATCGCATGGAATAGTAAAACTCCCTGGATCTTTCAACTTTGGAGGTAGCTTATTTTGCAATATGGCATTGCACTCCTCACTTAGCACCATGCTCTCATCATGCTTGAGCTTCCTTTTGCGAGATAGGATGTCCTTCATGAATTTGGCATAACTCGATATTTGCTTAAGAGCTTCTAAGAGGGGAATATTAATGTGCAGTTTCTTGAAGACTTCTAAGAATTTAGCAAGTTGGTTGTCCTGCTGCTTCTTCTTTTATTGCTTCACCCTTTGTGGGTAGGGAATAGGAGGGTCATAAGCAAGAGGTGCTATTGCCACAAGAGTCTTCTCTTCATCTTTTTCACTTTTACCATGCCTTACTTCATACTTCTGGCTTTGAATGCCTATTTCTCAGTCTCAGCATATGGCTCCTCTTTTTTTGACTTCTCAAGCTCTGCCAGCTCTTTTCCACTTCTTGAAGTAATTATGTTCATTTGCTCTCTAGGATTTGTAACTATGTTACTAGGCACGGAACCTTGTGGTCTCTTTGATAGTTATTTAGAGATTTGTCCCAACTGAATCTCAATGTTCCCAATGGAAGCTTCATTATTCTTGAGATGGGCATCATATTGCGTGAATTTCACCTTAGTTATATCCACAAAATTAGGGTAGGTTTGCATTAATTGCTGGAACATGTCTTCTAGGTTGGGCTTCATTTCTTAAGCCAGTGGGTTATATGAGTTCCTGGGTGCACCTGGATTACCATGTTAATGCCCTGAGTTGTTGTGATCTCTGTACCTAGGAGCATAATGGTTGAAATTAAAGTTGTGTCTATGGGAATTCATCTAGTTTACTTGCTTTTTAGAGGATGGTTTCATGGAGCACTTAGGCAGGTGAAGAATTGGGGAGTATCCCCAACTTCTTCTGAATGGTTGTATTCTGGATAGTAGAGGCTTGCATCTGACCAAGAAGAGTTGTAGTGGTATTAAACTCCATGACTACTCACTTCTAAGTCCTCTCACTTGGATTCTAGTAGCTATTGCTAGCTATAAGTTCAAATAATTCTTGAGATTCTTCTGGTAACTTGTTGTTCAAAGAGCCACCTACAGATACATCTACCATGACTTGTGTGGAAATCAACAGACCATTGTAGAAGGTCTGAATCTACATCCAAAAAAGATGCCATGATGAAGACATCTTACCAACAGGTCCTTATACTGCTCCCAAGCCTCATAAAAAGATTCCACTGCTGATTGAGCAAAAGAGGTAATGTCATTCCTCATCTTCGCTAACTTGGCAAGTAGGAAATACTTTTCCAAAAACTTTCTAGCCATCATGTCCCAAGTAGAGAGCGTCCCCTAGGGTAAGGACTTCAACCATGCTCTAGCCTTGTTTTTCAAAGAAAACTGGAATATTTTCAGCTGAATAGCATCGTCAGTAGCTCCATTGACAATATCACAAATCTCCAGGAATGTACTAAAATGCTCATTAGTATTTTCATTTGGCAACCTCAAAAATTAATAGTTGAGCTAGACAAATTTGATCAGTGAGGTCTTCAATTCAAAGTTATTGGCTTGAACTGGAGGTCTCACTATGCTAGAGGCACACCTATCTAGCGAGGGTGCCAGGTAATAGTTCATGGCTCTACAATTCTGATTGTTCTCTTCAGCCATGATCCTCACTTGAAATTCTTTGTACTCGCTCCTTTCTCTTCTTAGTTGTCTTCAGGTGCATTCTATCTTTGGATCAAGGATGAGTTCACTTATTAAGCAACTCCTTTGCATTAACTACATAGACCAAGAAAAGAATGAAGATGAGTAATAAATAAAAATAGAACGTTAAGGTTAATGAAATCAAAATAAAGAATGGCCCAATCTAGAACCCAACTAGCTAAAAAGTGATATTGAAACCATCCCCGACAATGGTGCCAAAAATTTGATGAGGCTTTAGCAAGTATACCCGGTCGTACAAATAACAAAGTAGTGAGAAGATATCATTCCCTCGAGGATAATTCAAGTATCGAGGTTAACTAAATTGGGTGTCAAGTTGAGCAATGAAAATAATTAAAAGGTAATGAACAAATAAACAAAGAATACAATTTAGAGGAACAAAACAAATAGGGACAATTACAGATTAAACTCAATGACAAAAGGTGTTAAGGCTACTAATTTGACTTGCTTATTAGCTTTGTTACCGTGAAGATTAATTGTCCAATTACTATTTCTCTTGATTTATAGCTAGATTCTCTTATTTAACTACAAGTCCCTCTCAACATCACGTAATTCTCTCTTACTTAAAATGATTGCTTAATCTCTTAGCACAATCTAGATTAAGGGAGGATAGGTTCTATGGATCCCTAACAAGGGCCATACAGGTTGTGTTTATCTATCTCTAGTTTTTCCTCAACCTATGGTGATTATGACATAAAGCTCTCTTCACAACTCCTCTATTGAGTGATTGTAATTCAACAAAATAATCAAGTGGTGATCAGGCACTCAAAAGGATTAAGCATAGTCATAAACACTAACATTAAGAAATAGAATATTAGATAACATCAAAACAAGAGTAACATTGTCAAGAGTGGCTACATTAATGCCCTACCATGAGGCACTTAGTTCATAATGAAAACAAACTCAGAAGATGTAGCAAAAAGTGCAATAATAAAGAAACAATCCATTAAGAATAGACAAATTGCATAATTAAGATGAATATGGACCTCTCCAGCTTCCGTTATGCACTTGGAACCTTCAATCATCACCTCCAATGCTCCAATGGTTCTCCACAAGGATTAGGTTTGCAAAGTGGCTAAAAAAGTGCAAAGGACAATGTTAAAATCCTTTATATATGGCCTAGGATCTTCTCTCCATGAGATTACTTCACGTAACAGAATTTCCAGATTTAACATCATCATGCTTAAGCTTGCGATCCTACTCTTGAGCATGTTTACTTGATTCAAAATCTGGCTTCTCTATCTCATGTCCATGCTCAAGCTTGCTGTGCTGTGCTTGAGCATGCTTCCAAAATGCTGAAGTCCTTCTTTTCTTTACTTGGGTTTTCATACCTTCAATTCAAAGGATCAAAATGAATGAAAAAGCTCTAGAAAACATGCAAGATTCACTAGCAAGCAATTGTAACACCCTCTCTTATATAAGTCATGCTCGAGTCAGAGAGTATATTAAGAGGTTGTCACTGTGCTCATGGCCCTTCAACTGTACACTTTATTACTGAAAAGTAGTTCATAAATTTCATTATCTCTGATACTTAGACAATAAAATAATTACAATTTAAAAGAAATTTGTGACTAACATGTCACATAGAACTTACTTCCGCTGGTTATCAACTAGCTTCAATAGTCTCTTGATTGAGTTTGCTTCTGAGTCTTGCTCTATGAATAGTATTCCATCTCATACTTGATTTCTAACTTAGGTACTGAAATATTTATGAAAAAGAAAAACATACAAGCAGGCAGTGAGAACCTATGATTCTTAGTAGATAAATTCAAACCATACAGTGTCATCATAAACATTCCAGCCACTTCAATTTCTTATAAAAAAATGTGAGCATATATTCACAACCAGTGGTTCAATTTTAAGTTGAAAACATCTTTCTCGAAGCAGATTATATTTTAACAATCACTTACCATGTCATATGACAGTCATAAAAATATGAATAGTAAAATATGCTTCAACAAGAAACATAATAACATTATGACTTAACAAAATAATTGAAAATGCACATAAAATGCTTATACTTGACTGTATGCAAGTGCACTTGACTTAATTCGTATCTTTCTTTAACTTGCAACTTGATCTTCATAAACTTTTCCATTACTTGGTCCCCTAGGAGTTCTTGGCCAATTTTAGACTCCTGGGTAATAGTCTGCTTATCAAGATCGAGCTCATTCCTATACAGGAATGCCAAGTTTACTTTCTCTGACCTTCCCACCGATCTATTCCCTTCAACTTTAATTTGGGGTGGCTGGCCCAAGCATTATGGAACTTTCATCATAATATAATCTCTATGTTCATCATAACATAACTTTTGTGAACTTCATGCAAATTGCACATGGATCTCAATATATTATAACTCATGCATAAGACTTACTGAAGTTTCGGCAACATAACGGAACGTGTCCACTTCCTCATGAATAGTGCCAGTAAATAGAATACCAAGTTCTCAGAAATCTCATAACATTTTATTCATATTTCATATATCAAATTCATGGCACAATCATTGTAATTAAAAACATGATTGCTGTCTCAACACTTGCATTCAATCCAGTTTTTGTAAATCAGGCCATAACTTCATTTCAACTCATCTGAACCTCAATTTTGGATATATTAGAGTGTTATGTGTCTATTTTCTAACTTCATTGGTCCTATCTCATTTTGACTTGTATGGCTCAAGATATTCAAGTTTTATGCCGGCCTGCCCTGCTACTAGCCATAATTTCACACTTAAAAGTAAAAATTTACTAAAAATCGAAAACTAACTCAAATCATAAGGAATTGGATATTAAAGCTAACAGGACAAGCTTTCATTTGCAAAAAGTTTCATTTCATTTGCTTTAGTAGGGCTCGAGTTATGAGCCCTGAGATTTAACCTTCTTGAACTACCCTATTTTGGCCCGATTTAGATATAGGGCAACTTCTTTGAACCACTGGGAGCAAACAGGACTATATCTAACTTGAAAATTTCTATGGGATGTTCTCCTATGTGTAAGCTTTCTAACAAAGTTGGTTTCATCTGATTCCAAGTTGTGTAGAGCAAATTATGCCCTGAACAACCTAGTCTGCCCAATATCAACCTCTACAATCTAGGTCATACTTCCAAAATTCATATCTCTCTCAATACTAATCCAGTGGCCTTATGTGATATATGTATGGAAAGCCTTGAATGTCTAGTTTCATTAAAAATAGTTTCATCGGATTTAATTGGCCATAGGCAGAGCCGTACACTCCATCGTACGGACTGCTGAGAGAATTTGGTCTCCCAGCCCCTTACATCTTCCTATTCTCATTCTTTCCTACTTCTTAATCAAATTTAGGCATAAAAACAGTCAAAGATCATCATGTTAATTCACTAATCACGTTAATAAGTGAGGAGATAAAACCAAAATCAATAACCCATAATCAGATTAATAAAAACAAAATTGAACCTCTACCTCTTTGGAGTGTGATTTTGCTAGATGTTGAAGTTTGAATTGATAGAACCTTGTAAAGCTTGAGGATTTGATGGAGCTAATTGAGAGAAAGAGAGAAAAAGAAGGCTGAAATTAGAGGAGAGACTAGCACAAATCAGTAAAGGAACAAGAAAGAAAAATCTGATTTAAACATTGAAGAGGTAGTTGGCTTTGTGAATTTTGATTGGCTAAAATTTTGTGGGTAGAGTTCAGCCATATCTTCCTCTTTTGTGGCTAAATTATTCTCCACATCGCCTAAAAAGAGGAACTTGCCTCCATTGTATCTGAAATCGGAACTCGTGAACATCTATTTGAAACTTGAGATGAAATCGAAGATCAGGAATCTTGTCTATGTTATTTGAAACTTGAAAACAAAGTCGGATGTTGGAAATCATGCACAATTTATTTGAATCATAAGGTCAGAGGTCGGAAATCATACAGTACATAATCACCTTAAAATCGATAGTCAAGGACAAGAAGATTAAACCTAAAATTCTTAAACTCGGAAGTCAAGGACATTATCATAAACTCGGAAGTTAGTACCAGAACATAAAACCTCATACCCGCATCTCGGAAGTCGAGAACTAACCCATAAAACTCTTATACATATAATTCTGAAACTCGGTCCAATAATCAATCTCGGAGATCGATTCACAACCTAGGAAGTCGGAAATCAAAACATTCACTTAAGAACCAGGAAGTCGGAACTTATTTAATCCCGAAGCTCAATTCAATCTCGGAAGTCGGTCCTAAGCTCAGACTTGGGAACATTAATAGAAATGAAAAGCTCTTGAAAATAGTTTCGGAAATCAGAACTCCTGTGTTACTTGGACATCAATTCTTAGGTCGGAAGTCATGCACCTTTAGTTGAGCTTGGAGATCACTTCGAAGGTCAGAACTCGTGTTTATTTTGATTAAACTTGGAGATAGACTCGAAGGTCGGACCTCATGTCCATTCTAGTTGATCTTGAACATCAATTATGAGGTCCAAACCCAGGTACATTTTAGCTAAATCTCAATTAATATCAATTATTTGATAAAAACCCGAGCAAATAGGCGAAAAACGATAAGAAAATTCTGAGGGATGTTACAAATTACACAACTAAATTCCTAATATGAAACTAAAATGATGCAAGACTATTATCTATTATTCATGAGAGTTCTAAAAACTACAAGAAAAACACTAACAAATATAACTCTCATTGGAGAGTTATCAATCATGCCAAAGCTTGGGGATCACCTTCCGTTACAGAAGGATTATATCCATTAATCTAGTCTTTGTAGGTTATATTCCCTTATCGAAGGATCACACCCTAAGTTCTTTCTTTTCTTGATTAATGCTCAATATGCATGACATGTAACTTAATTACTTCTTCTTACTTAACATGTGCATGTGTCACAATAAATAAAAGCATAAATTGTTCTAAATTCTAAATTTTGATGAAAATACAACAATATAATGGCTATACTAAAGCTTCCCCAAGGTTTAGCCAAACAAACAAAATAGTCAATATCACAATTTATTGTAAACAACACAACTTCATAAACATTCATGAATAGCATTAAACAACTATAATTCAAATTAACAGGTAACCCAAAAGGTCACATGACATCAAATTACTTGTAAGTTCAACATTATCAATTCATAGGTTCATTCATGTATTGGTAATTAGTTGCAAACTAACCACACAACCAAGTATTATAAGCAAAGCTTAGGTGATTAGGTGCAAGTTTTTAATTTAGGCTTATCTTTAACTTAGTTTGTCTTGTGAGCTCTTTAATTTGACATTGTCTAAGCAATCTATATGTTTTTCTTGGTTAGTATTTTATGTAACTTTAGTTTAGTTTATGTGAAAACTTAAAGTCTTATTTTTCTTCTTGGTAAATTACTTTGGCTGTGGCTTAATTTTCAAGTGTCACTAATCTTTTAACTTTACTTTTCTTAGAGCGAATTATCATTTCATCTTATTAAGTGTTTTAAAAGTGTATTTCATAACCAATACAAGATTAAGAGTTTTTTGCTCCTTCTACATAACATGGCCGAAAACCACACTTAGTCTCTTTAACATATTTTTTCTTAATTTTTCTCTTAGCAACTCATCTTGGTCACTTAGTTAAATGATGTAGAAGCATTATTACTCATCTTTACAAAATAAAAGCTTGTCATTTCTTTTTAAATTACTAGGGCTGCAAGCATATAGAAATTTTATGCAAATTTTGATTTTTATTTCTCCTTTTACTAACTCACCTAAAATTTTAAGAGGAATCCAAATCTAATTAGTAAAATTTTAAACTCTTTTTCCCTCCTTATGAACCATGCATGACCAAAACCCCCCACAACCAAATTTTTATTTTTCGTTTTTGTTACAAGATCTTTAGTTCATTGTTTTAGAGGCTTTTAATCGATTAAAAAATTAGGGGATGGATTCTACTAAGTAAAATTTGTTTAAAGACATGAACATGTGATTTTAAATCATAAACAAACTTTTGACAAAGATAGGTGCTTTTAGCCATGGAAAGACTAGAGTCCCTATACTTGTGTAATGAAAAACTCAAAAACAAATAAAGAGAAAGCAAGAATCCTACCTTAAAGTGTGACCCTAACTATAACTTTTGAGCTTAATGCCGCAGGTACACAAGACGGAGAAAGGAGTTTTTTTCTTCGAGAGTATTTTTGGAAATGATTGAGAAAGAGAAAATGAAAAATGGATGAGTGAGAAGGTTAGAATTGTTTTTCCTTGATTTTAGCCATTAGCATTCAATCACATAATGGTTATTCCAATTTTGTCTCAATTTGTCTCAAATTAACATAATTACCAAGGATTTGTAACTTATGCAAATTATGTGAGTAGTGGCAGTTACAATTGAGTTTAAATGAGGAGTTACAATTTGCAATTTAATTGTCATTAAGTGACACTGAGTATGATTAAGTGTCATGAATGTTATTCCATGATTAGCATGTTGATTATTTAAATTTTCATTGTTATTCCCCATAGCTTAGCTATGGGTATTCCTATGGTTACACCATCATATTTTTAATTTTTAACTTTTAAATTTAGCAAACTTGTTGAGTAATTGAAGTTATCTTTTTTCTCCTCTCACAATTATATTGACTTTTTGTTGACTTTCCCTAATTACTGAGCTTTCACTTATTTAATTAGGGACTAATCCTTGATTAATTTACTAATTATTCTAATCACTTATGAATAATGAAATAATTGACTTAGCAAAATTAGGGATGTTACAAAGATTGAATGAAGTAATGGAAATTGAGAAAAAAAATGAGAATGAGAGAAATAGGAATTTGAGGAAGTCTGTGAATGAGTTTGTAAGAAATGAAAAGGATCGAAGGAATGTGTTTTAAACCATTCTCAGAACAATGGAAATAATCCAACAGATCAAAATGTTTCCCACCAATTACGACAAATCTTAGCCGACCAAGGAATCAATGATTGAGGATTTGATCTAACAACTAGAATTTAAAGCATGAATTGTAATAATAACTGCGTAGTAACATCGTGATTATGGGGGGATCCATAGTGTGCCACATGTCCATGCATGTTTTCCCATAGCCCCTAAGGGAGTTAATATATTTCCAAAACATTGTCATCGATATAAGCTTGGAGCATAAGCTCGAAATGGAAGTCAAAAAACTTAAGCTTGGTCATAGGGCTCAAAAATAGGTATTGGGCCTATAAGCTCTATTTGTTATTGATAATAACAACCGAGCTTGGGGGCTTGTGCTTTGAACAAATTTGTTGGGCCTTATAGCTCAGCTTAAGAGGAGCTCAACAAGGGCTTTGTAGAAGGACTCCTCATTAGGCAAGTTTAAACTAAGTCAATGCCCGTAAATAGCTAACCCATTAAGGGTAGTTACCGAGCATGGGGGAATCCTACAAGAATAGTATATACGGAATTATCGAAGAACAGAGGAATACGAATTTGAACTTAGATATAAGAGAAGACTCCTAAGAACTCGAGGTAAGTAACTGATTTTTTTCCACTTGCGCTTGCATGGAACGGAATTTTGACTTGAACGTCAGAGTCACTTGCAGGTCCCCCACCGAAGAAGTGAACGAAATCTCGGACTTGCAGAGGACAATATTGGACAACCTCAGAAATTGATTAGAATAAATACATTATTTAGTAAATCATCAAAATTTGAATATATCGAGACAAAATTATTTATATATGACGTACGTGTATATATAATTTTAAACAGGTTTTGTATAAATATTAAGATAATAATAATTGTCAAAATTTAAAATTGAGTCAAAAAATTATTAATCAAAGATTTTATATATGTATATATATTTCTTTTATGTCACCAAAATCTCACAGAACATGATAACAAAATTAAATTACTTTTTAAAGTAGAAAACATTATATTATTATGTATTAACTATTAGATTTATAATTTTTTTTTTTTTTTGTCTATACCATTACATTAGAATTTTTATCATTTTATTTTGTTAGAAATCTGTCAACGAAAAACTCAAAGTGGTGCATATTGTTTTATTATATATTAACTATTTGTTAACCTTTTTTTTTAATCCATACCATTATATTAGAAATTTTGTCATTTTATTTTCTTAGAGATTTGTTAACAAAAGATTCGGTGGCATTTGTTTTGAGAAGAAAATAGTTCTTAATAATGGTATATTATGCAATAATAATAAACTAAAACCAAAGCCAAACATTGAACTATATTGAGTTATATTTGGCAAAATATGTATTTGTTATGCATAATTATATGTTGTATTGGCAAAAGTGACATCGTCAAAAGGATTATGCATTATTATAGTTGGCAAAGATAAGAAATACATAAATTATACTAAAAATATTGCCTACAATAAAGTATTTAATGAATTCAATGTTCCTTTGATCTATTTTATTATGTAGAACAATTAAAATAAATCTTGATATATTATATTATATCTAATTTCTAATTACTATCAAAATTATTTTTAAAAGTATTCTAATTAAAAATAATTATAAAAAATATAATCAAACCCATGCAACACACGGGCTTATATCTAGTGTATTATAGGAGTCAACGAGTCGTACACAATTATTTCTGCTATCATTAATTGTATTTTAATAGAACTATACACAATAAGCATATTATCATTTAGTGTTTATTCACTTTTGTAACAAGGCGTTAGTACTGTAACAATGACTTAACGAATTGAATGCTAACGATTATGGCAATAGATGTGCTTCCTTTTCAGAACATTTGAAAAGACTTTAGTTATTCGTCATAATTAAGAAAGAAGTAGGCAACATTGAATAGAAAAAACATTATGAAAAAGCAAAAGTTTTCCACACTCTTCGTTGGAAATAACTAGATACCGTAATGTTTTACCCTGTTCTCACTAATTATAATTTGTTATTGGTTAATCATTTCACAGTACTACAATTTCATTTGCAACTACTCTTCTTTTAAGTAATATCATATCACTTACCGGTAGTTAAGTTCACAACTTAATGATTATCTCCTACATATTTCATTAAGTCTATAATATCCATATTTGACTTTTATTTCCCTTCTCTGTACCTTTGTTAAAAAAAGGGGGGGGGGGAAGTAGTATCAATTACCATCACAATTAGAATACCTCACATTGGACTAGAATTAAGAAAACAAACTAGCATCTCTAATTTTTCAAAAAATAATAAAAAAATAAAGAAAGATTGAATTATCCTTTGACCTATTGGATACTCTTTAATTTAAGAGTCACATTAATAAAATTATATTAATTAGAAAAGGAAAAAATCCTGATAGGCTAGCAAATAAGGTGATGAGAGAAAGAAAAAGTTGCATAAATAAATGTTGAAAGATGTTAGGAATCAAGTAATTAATGGAGATAAAGATAAAATTGATATATTAATAAAAAAAGATAAAATTGATATAAAATAATAAATTCCTTTTTGGAATTCTAATACAAAATTGTTATATGCAATAGTTTTTTTAAGGTTTAATTAATCAATAGATCCCTATAATTTGACTAAATTTTTAATTAGGCCTTTATAATTTAAAAGTTTTTGATCAAGTCCCTATATTAAATAAATTTTTGTAGTCAAATCTTTAGAGTAATCTAATATTACAAAAAAATTTTAAAATTTTATATAGTTTCATAAATTTTCACCCAATTTTGTAAACTCAAACATAAAAGTTTTTTTAATCTAACCAAAAGTTTGTTAAAGTGGATTACTTTAGGGATTTGATTACAAAAGTTTATTTAATATAGAGACTTCATTGAACATTTTTAAATTATAGAGATCTAATTGAAAATTTGATAAAATTATAAAGACTTGTAGATTAATTAAACCTTTTTTAAACTACATTTATCTATTTTTATTCATTAAAATTTAGATTGAGGAAAAACACACTCCAATCTAGATCAAGGAAAATTTTTAGACTTATCAAGTATTTACAAAAATACTAATAGCTCGCCCACCAGCAAGAGAATCAAGGAATCAAATAAGTTACGGTAATACATGAACGGAAGACCAACCAAATAAGTCAACCCTGGTTAACTTCAAACAATATTTTATCATGGAGTGAAGAGAGTATTATTTTGTTTTTCAAGTGCATTGCGTAAAGGTTTTGTCTTATTACTAACATTGTGAATCAAGTCATAAAGAAATTAGAGTTAAGCAATTGAAAGGCTTAAATTTCTGATTAATTATAAGAATTTGTGTAAAGAAATTAGAGTTATAATATAACAAAGTATAACAAGTAACTACCTAGTATAAAGACAAATTATATTATACACTTGGTATTCTATACTAAATTTCTGATTATGACATCAGCATACCACACTGACAATTTTGAAAATTATTCTGCATATAACTATTTTGATTGAAACCATATTAAAAATATTTATTTTTATACCTCATCAACATAGAGAGTTTTATACTTTTATCAATTTATATAATATTATATATGACTATTAAGTTAGTGATTACAAGAGATAATCACTCTTAATAATGTGTCAATATATAAATATATAAATAGATAATTACATAAAAAACTTCTATACTGGTATAAATTCAACTAAAAATGAGTGTTATATATAAAATTAAAGATATATTTTAACTAAAATTTTTTTGTCTTATTGTAGTTTATTTTAACATTAATACTTTTAATTTAGAGTGATACGAACCCACAACACGGCAGCAGGATCTTGTTCTTTACGCCAATCGTCTTTTTGAGACAATAATAAATAATAATTTTTTTGTATCTATACAAAGTGAGATGGACAATAGCTACATATGTACCATACTATAATATTCAATAACTTTTCTTCAACGGTTATATTTCATATACTATACTATAAGTAACAATTATACCTCAAAAAAATACTATTAATAACAATAATTCGACAATGATGTCCGATTTAATCACCTGGAACAAGCATTTTGAAGGAAAAATGTACATGCTATGTTGATTTGTATTTTTCCTAGTAAGCCATGCAGGGATTTAGCCCCAAAATAAGCTAGTAGATGGAAAAAGGTACATGTTTTATTTTTTATTTTGCTTTTGGAGCCCTATAACTATGATTTGAACAGAAGTTACTGCAAATAGGCTTTTGCTTCAAACCATGGTTTGAGGATCGCTAAAAGCAAAACCAAACAGCCATTCAGATTTTAAGCACAAAATAAACCAACATTTTTCTTTGATATTAATGACCCGTCAGTGGCTCGGCTTTTCTTTATCTGTGCGATTGTCATTGAATCAACAACTGAACAACATGAGGAAAAAAGTTGTTCAAACCGTGGAAAAACCTTGAAACTTTAATTAGATTTCAGATGATACCCCACTTCCATACTTTAGGAGGAAAAATGAAAAATGAAAAATACAATACATAACAACAAAATACAGCACAAATAGCTGTACAGGCCTTGCCAGACGCAAACTTTTCTCAAGAGTTTCCAATTAGTCAAACACTGTATGCCGGCTGTAGTTTTGAAAGAACCCATCACAATCCCTCAACCTCCCTAGAAATTCCTCTATCCAATCCTAAGCAGTAGATCTCGATCACCACAATAATACAAAAGGAACAAGTTAACCACCCAACATAAAGAAAAGACATCATCGTCTCCTAGTTGCCTATGCAAGTCTTTATAAAAACCTTAATAAAACATCACATCCTCCAAACGAACAGCACACGAACAATTAGAAAATTCCCTCATTTGTCACTATTAGGCAACATCGCTATCCTATGCTTTATTTTAAAAGAAATTGCAAAAACAAGAGATGAACTTAAAAAAAGTCTTATGGTTCTACCCTCCTCCATTCGGTCAATGATCCAACAGTACTAGGCCGTTCAAGCCCTTCAATCTTTTTCTTCAGCATCTCATAGTTTCTTCCATTACAATGACCATGGAACCAAATCCAGCATCAGATGCTCTGGACTGGCTTGAAGGTTCTGCCTCTCTTTTCCCATCATTCTTGGATTATCCATATAACTCCAATGACATTCAAGATTATCAGTTGTGGGATCAAGGCCAAGACATCGGCCAGTACCAAACTGATGCCAATACCGGATCTCCCAATGCCACCAACACCGCCACCGCCATCACTGCTGCCACTAGTACCGCCAGCACAACACCCCCAGATCTTGATCCTTATAGTTATAACAGCCTACCGCTTTCTGACTTGCCCAAGAAACGAAATGCCAGCGACGAATCAGCTCTAAAATCTGTACAACACCAAAAATCCAAGAAATTCAAGGGCCGTCCGACAAATGAAGCGGACAATGGAGTTGCAGTTGTTGAAGGGACAAGTGCCAGAAAATCTGGTGGGAGCAAGAAAGGTGGAGGTAAGTCCAACGGGAATAACTGCAACAATGGAAACAACAAGGAAGGTAGGTGGGCAGAACAGTTGCTCAACCCTTGTGCTTTAGCCATCACTGGTGGAAACCTGACTCGTGTGCAGCACCTCCTGTATGTTCTCCATGAGCTAGCCTCACCTACAGGTGATGCCAATCACAGGCTTGCAGCACATGGTCTTCGAGCACTGACACACCATCTATCATCTTCTTCATCATCTGCAACCTCTTCAGGGACTATGGCTTTTGCATCAACAGAGCCACGGTTCTTCCAGAAGTCACTACTGAAGTTCTATGAGGTTAGCCCTTGGTTTTCTTTTCCTAATAACGTAGCAAATGCTTCCATCCTTCAAGTCCTTGCTGAAGAGCCAAATAGTTCACGTACCCTTCATATCCTTGACATTGGTGTCTCTCATGGTGTGCAATGGCCAACTTTGCTAGAGGCCTTGAGTCGCAGACCTGGCGGACCTCCTCCACTGGTTCGCCTCACGGTTGTTACTGCCTCCTCCACTGAAAATGAACCAAATATGGAGACCCCGTTTTCAGTAGGTCCACCTGGTGATAACTTCTCTTCTAGGCTCCTTGGTTTTGCTCAATCCATTAATGTCAATTTGCAAATAAACAGGCTTGATAATCTTCCACTACAGACACTAAATGCTCAAAGTATTGACACTTCCCCGGATGAAACCTTTATTGTCTGTGCACAGTTTAGGCTCCACTATTTGAATCATAACACTCCTGATGAAAAGAGTGAGTTTCTGAAGACTCTGAGAAACATGGAGGCTAAAGGGGTGATACTAAGCGAGAACAACATGGAATGTTGCTGCAACAATTGCGGGAATTTCGCCACTGGATTCTCTCGAAGAGTGGAGTATTTGTGGAGGTTTTTGGATTCAACCAGCTCAGCATTCAAGGGTCGCGAGAGCGACGAGAGGAGAGTGATGGAAGGCGAGGCTGCTAAAGCATTGACCAACCAGCGTGAGATGAATGAAGGGAAAGAGAAATGGTGTCAAAGAATGAAAGAAGCAGGGTTTGTAGGGGAAATATTTGGAGAGGATACCATCGATGGAGCTCGAGCTTTGTTGAGGAAGTATGATAGTAACTGGGAGATGAAAGTAGAAGAGGACAATAAGGGTGTGGGACTACGGTGGAAGGGGCAGCCTGTTTCTTTCTGTTCTTTGTGGAAGGTTGGTGGGGACGAGCATGGTAGATCAAGCCGACATTGACTTCTCAGCTTTAGGTGATTGGTTATGCAAAAGTAGCTTGGTCTGAGAGTTCTGCACGAAGTTACATGTGCAATCATGGTGAACCTTACTTAACAGTCTGTGCAAGCTCATATACAACTAGCTTTGTAAGAGATTGTCGATTGTATTTTATCAGCCAAGAAGTTTCAGAGCCAAAATGGTAGCACAGGCACTCAAAGTTCTTAAATTCTTTACCTGCAAGCTTTAACCAAAATGTATTACTTCTCTATGTGAAAATCTTGATTATAAACCTATTTGTAAGATATAGTGGGTGTGCCCATTGTTTCATCTGCTGTGTAATCGGTAATGTTTGATAGTTACAAAGGGAGACAGCCTTGCTTCAGAGTTGATATCCTGTCGCATTTCAGTTACAAAGCTTAAGTTATATCATAAGCTGACTCATATCGCACTAAAATTTAAAAGGCCCGGTCCAGTATTCCATTTGCTAATCTGCACCGAGGATCTGCTAACTGCTGATTCTGGAGGCGCTTTAACAGGTCCAAAAACAGACCTGCTCTGACTTTAACACAAAAAGTAGCCCCATAATGTTCTGTCCAGGCCAAAATAGTACACTGAATACCGTGTTTTGATTATTTGTATTTCACACGTCAACCAAGAATCTAAGCGTTGCTAATAAAAGAGCATAAGTCTCACCACATATTCCACAGGCTGGCTCCATGCCAGTTTATCCCCGCAAAACATCTGCTTATTTTTCAAGTGGCATTATCAGGTGTATTCGCGACACATCTTTAATCTGGGAGTAGTATATGTAATAAGGAATACTCGTATAGTCTGGAAGTAAACATATATTCACAAGAAAATTTCCGTGTTCGTTCTATAGGTCAAATTATACATATGTACATTGCATCAGGGAAATTTGCAATCCTATAAATATATTTTACCAAAAATAATCCCTGTTAGAGGGAGCAAAAGGGAGGATATGAACCTCTAGCCTATTTAAACCAAATTCAAAGATCTACACCAGATAAGTTCATGTGTTCACAGAACAATCAGCAGTTAACAGAACAATCAGCCTTTGTCCAATCAAGATTCAAAAATCCGCACCGAATCCCGAATCTCCTGGCGACAAACTGGACACTTGGGAGCCAATTCACGTTCAACTGATATGGCACACCCTTGGCAACACACAAGATGCCCACAGGGGATGAAAACGGAGCGCCTTCTCCTCATCAAGCATATAACACATAATTGTCCATCTGGAAGTTCTTCGTTCTCCTCATCCACCTGAGGATCAACATCATCAATGACCGCTTGCCTTTGTTGTTGGAGCTGCTGCTGTTGTTTCCACTGCTTCCACTTATTCCAGTTCCTAGTAACGAGCAAAAAGGTCATTTAAGTTAAAACCAACGCTAACCACCCAAAAACGTAAGTAATTTTATTTCAAACCATTTCGACAATTTTGATTATCATCAAGAGAAAAGGATATAATTGTATGTCAACTAAATTTAAAAATTCTCTATTTCACATAACCATCATGACAAAGGTAGGGCCATGATTCAAGAAACTAAGCTAGAGTACATTGATGCTTTGTTAGTAAGGGAGCTTTGGGATTCCAGATTTAAGGAATGGAGCTTTGGGACACTAGGTTTGCTCCTAAAGTTGAGATTCCATTCAAGGTAATTTCTGTGTCAGTTTTGCTGAATATTAAGGGAAGAGGTCTTTGGCGGATTACTTCGGTTTATGGTGTGAACAGTCCAAGGCAGAGTTCTTTCTTGTAGTAGGAATTAGATTTTCCGTCTTTGTGGTCTAATTCGGGCCTGGGAGGGGACTTTTTAGAACTCTTGCTGAAAGTCTGGTGTTTTTTTCATTTTATTTTACTTGATTTTATTTTTATTTTGTGTGTGTGTGTGTGTGTGTGTGTTCTTGTTGTTTTTTTATTTTTTTTTTTTGGGGGGGGGGGGGTGAGTGTTCACATTACTTCATCTACAAGGGGTCTGGAGAGTTTTATTAGGAATTGTGGTATTAGGGATATTCCCTCTCAAATGGCCATTTCACTTGGTCGGCTAGAAAGCCTTACACTGTTGTTTCTTGCTTAGATAAATTCCATTTTACATCTAGGAGGACACTTCCTCATCTAATTAATTTAAGAGAGCCTCTCTCAGCCTGCTTCAAATCACTTTCCTATTATTTTGGAATCTAGCAAGGTAAAATGGGGTCTGACACCTTTCAGATTTGAAAATATGTGCTTAGTCACTCCTGCATCCCTTTGGTTAAGGAAGTTTGGGACACAGCTCTGTTGATGGTTGGGAAGATTATAAATTCATGACGAAATTGACAATTATAAAGGAAAATTGGAAAGAGTGACATAAGCCCGTCTTCAGGGATACTAGGGTTAGGAAAGATGGCGTTTTAAAATAGCTTAACTCTTTGGATAGATTGGATGTTGAGAGTAATTTCCCTGACAATCTGTCATAAGATTTGTACGTTGAAACTCAAATTAGAAGATGTTTCCTTTAGGGATGAAATGAGCCATAGACAAAAAAAGAGACTTCATAGTGCGGCTTTCTTGAGATGGCAGAAAGTCCTTATAAAAGAGCTGGAACTTGAGACTGGTAGTACCATTGGGGACATTGGGGTGACTGGCTCTGTGATTCCTAGGTTCTTTATTTATTTTCTGATCTGTTTGCCTGAGGACATGCCTTTTAAACCTTTCATTGAGGATTTGGTGTGGCACGATGCTTGTTGGTTGGAAAAACCTTCTTGTGATCACGATTTCCAAACAATTAGATAGGTGGAACAGTCTTTTTATCCTCGTTGGGAGGTGAAATTAGTCTTATTCAATCTTGTCTTTCCAGTGTTATCATATATATCTATATATATATAATAAATGATAAAAGGTAATAACATATATCAAGAACAATAAAATTAGAAACATATTATAGGAAATGAAATTTATCAAATGCATCACAAAATTAAGGAAAAACATTGACATTGAATCAAGTAAAAAAGCATAATAAAAGGCATAATGTCATATGTCTCAAAACATTCGGATACAAGAAAGTAGGGTGCAGCAAATAACAAATTAACAAAAAATAAGACAAGGATAGATTAAAGGCCACTAATCTAGTCCTCATTCTCTTCCCCAGTGTAATCATCATTCTCATTGTCATCTAGTGAGACATCCCTCTTCTCCTTCCGAATAGAGGGGAAGACAACTGAACTAAAAAAATAAAACAGAGAGAGAGAGAGAGAGAGAGAGAGAGGGCAGAACCTAGGCAACAATGAAACAGAGACAGAGATGAACTGAACTGAGATTTTTTTTAGAGAGAGAAAGAAGAGGAAAAGCAAAGCTGAACAGAAGGAGTGGGGACTAAACGAAAAACAAAGAAAAGAGAGAAACAGAGAAAAGAGGGCAGAACTAACACTTTTGGAAGTTAGAGTGGATGAGACTTGGGACTGCAGCTGCTTTGGTTCGATGGCAGTGAAGAGGGAATAGAGATAGGGGTTTGAAAACTCACTTACAATTATAAAAAATCCCCCCCCCCCCCAACCACCCACAAACAAAAAAAAAAAGAAAAAAAGAAAAAAAGAAAAAATGAAGAGAGCTCAGGCAGCTATTTCCATCATGACCGCCATGGCCAAAATGGCCACAAAAGCCCACCACACCAAAGCTGCTATACCACACATTTTCTGTGGCAGTTTGCTTCACAACTGTCATGTCATGGCAGGGTGGCATCACCATCACTGCCACTTAAAACACTATGCCATTCTAGCATGCCTTTATACTTTCTCTTCCTCTTTCATATACCCATGGTTGTTGCCAAAAGAATTGAAAGAAGTCAGTGGATTAGAGTCTCTTTTGCTTCACCTTCAATATGTTCATCTTTCCTCCGATAATGATAAAAGAATTTGGTATCTTGAATCCTCAGGTGTATTTTTCTTTTTTTGCAAATCTTATTTTCAGTTCTTGACTAAGTCTTATAATGCAGATAATTTTCTCGTGGACAAACCCATTTGTAAATCCAAAGCTCCTCCTAAGACCAAATCATTAGTTTGGAATGATGTTCATGACATGATTAAGATTAATGACATGCCACAAAAGCATAGGCCTCTCACTGCTTTGTCTCCTACTCTGTGTGCGCGCGCGCGTGTGTGTGTGTGTTAGAGACCAGCCTTAAGTTACTTTAGGAGATAAAAAGATATCAAATAATGAGGGGATGAGAACCAGGGGGAAGAAGAAAATAAGTTGGCCCCCAATAATGCCTAACTAACTTGCTGAGCTGTCTAGGTGCGAGTGTAGGGTAGCGGAATGTGTGAGATCTGGTGGGGAAAGGAAATATAGGTTTGGGAGCGAGGAAAGGGTGAGGTAGGCAAGAATTGGATTAGGCAATTTGGTAGAGACTAAGGGTATGTTAGTGAGTTTGATTTAGGAGGGAAAAAGAGGGAAGGGAAAGATATATGAGAGTTTTACCTTATTCATGAGTTTTACCTTTTGGAAGGGAAAGGCATCGGGGGTTTCAAGTTTTATCTAACACCTCAAAACCTTCCAAAACCCCCCATTTCATGGTTCTACCAATTTGAGGGGCTTTTGTTGAGATTTGAATTAAATTTACTGTCCTATCCATACTGCAATATTAAAATACTATTTTTATCAATCCATTCCAATTTTATTTAAGCTTTTCATAGAAATTAAATTTCCCTCCAAATTTTTTATCAGCTTCCAACAAAATTTGTTCCCTCCTGAAAAAATAATTGTAGAAAGAAAATATTTTTTTAAGAAAATATTTTTTAAATTTACAAAATATATTTTCAAAATTTTTTTAAATTAATATAATTATGAAATATATTAGTTATACTCAATTATTTTAATAAAGAATAAAATTATAAAAATATATTATAAGCCCTTTATTTCCATTCCCTTATCAATTTTAAACTCGCGAACAAGGGTGACTGAAATCCTCTAAACCCCTTACTTTCTTTACCCTTCCTTCCCCTATGATGCCTTCTCTTTCTTTTCTCTCATAACTCGCCAACACAGCCTAAGCCTCCCTAAAGCTCAGATACTATCTTTTTCTTTTTCTGCACTTTCTTATACTGTCTTCCTTTCTCCTTGGCTGATTTCATACTAATCTCAGCTCAAGGGTGTGATTAATACAAGCATTTCACTTCATTATCAAGTCTCTGTTACCAGTTTCAATCAGTGTGTTCTGTGTTACTCTAGTTCAATTTTTTTTTTTTTCTTTGTGATAAAAGAAGAATATCATTAAGGAGAAGAGAAGAATAATACAAAATGGTGGGAGGACAAGAAATCCTCCTAACAAAAGTACTCCAGTTTAAAAATTATCTCATCTAATTTCGCATTGTTCTGCTATGACTTATCTTAATTTTGGATATTTTTGGAGAGAAATGGGTTTGCCCAAAGGACTTGCATTAGTTTCTTGTGGCTTTGGGCTTCATAAGCAAGCTACAATTCTATAGCAAAATTTAGTTTTCCCCATTCTATGGCATCTTTTGCTGGAAAGCAATGCTGGAATTTTCAAGGGAGCTTCATCTTTAGACAACATTTTGGATATGGTTTTCTTCTTCGCTTCTATGTGGCGTTTTGCAAATGCTCTTTTTAGATGTGTTTCTCTATTAGATATGCAAAGACATTGATGCCATGTCCCTTTTACATGGTACAATCTCTTAGGACTTACATGCTTTCTTTTGCTTTCTTCTTGTGAGGATATCTTATCCTCTTTCTTTGTACTCTTTTTCTTTCTCACTAATAAATTTATTTTTCCACCCAAAAAAAATTTTAGACAATAAAAAATAAAAAATCATGACATAAACTTACTCCTTCAAAAGCCAGCCACAATTAACAAAGTTCAAAAATCATGTAAATAATAAGACTAAATGGACAGACAAAGCAAATCAACATACCTCACAGCTGAATAGCCAAGAATCCCAATTGAAACGGAACCAAGAAGAATGCCACCCCAAAATAGTATTTTTGTTTTGAAGGAAAGATCTACAATCATCTGATCTTTACTCAACTCCGACCTACAAAAGGCATGACAATTGACATAAGCAGCATTTCCACAAGGTTGAATAATTTCATATTTATCAAGCAGGTGCACACAAATATCCTACTTTAAAAAAAAAAAAAAAAAAAAAAGAAAAAACGCAAAAATTCAGTACTAGTCTTAATAATGTAGCAGAATAAAAATTTAAAAAGAAAAAAGTAGACTTGTCAAAGGATCCTTTATCCAGAACTACTTTACATATGGTACCTACTTATTGATGGATCTCAAATCACTTTTATGGTCACCAATGTATATTAAAAAAAAAAGCCATAATTATTCTGACATTTTCCTGTAGTATTTATCCTAATGGGACCACCATCAGATTAAAAAAGAAACAGTATTACACATTTACACTACCTTAAAATGAAACAATCCCCGCTACTACCAAACTTATGGCAATGCAGAGGAGTTTTCCATGATGACCAATATAATAGTTGATTTCGAGGAAAAGAAACTCCAACTTATGGCAATGCAAAAGGGCTAGAGTTTTCCACGATGAACAATATAATAGTTCATTTCATGGAAAAGAAACTTACAGAAAGTACGGGAGGTCTTTACATGACTTAATTTCAGCAATTCCATTTTTTAAACTGCAGAGGCCAACTGCAGTAATATCCTTCCCCACAGGAAGAATTTTCTCTTCATCTAGTAGTCCAACCTTCAGAAAGAAACATAGAAACATTATATGAATATATGTTAAACTTTCTGCAAATATGGTATAACCAAGGTCAATAATCACACAAGAGCCATGCACAGGCGAAGCTCCAAAACAGATGAATTCAAGAGTTTAACAGCACAAATATTGAGCTTGATCATAACTCAACTTTAAGTTATCCATGACAGGAGCACTGAGAATATTTACTCACCGGATATTCATGGCCAAAAAGTGCTTGCAAGAAAGTATAAGGAGAAGCATTTATGGGTTGCAGTTTATGATAAACTGTTGTCAGAGGTAATGGATGTCTTGAGCCATCCAAGTTGACAACAACATATTCAGTATTTGGCCGCCGTCCAACATCAACGAGAACAAAAGGCACCTAAAACCAAAAAACCCAAAAAAATAAAAAAATAATAATATAAATAATATAAATCCTGGAGATTGGATCTCTCAAACAAATGAAGATGAAAGGAGGAGGGAAAAATAGAAACCAAACACCACTCCATAATCCTCTCAAATAACCATAACAAAGCAGCTCAGTCCATAAGCTTAAACACATAACCATCTACAAGAAATCTCTAAGGTTATCACCTCATCTTCTAGCCATTACAACCAACAGCAGCTCCAGTTCAAAAACGTTTGGCTGTTTCCACAAACCTGGCTTTTGCGAAGCTAAAGCATATCCATGGCACACAATTTTTGTCCAACAATCAACATTCAAATATGACGAATCTTTATCCTACTCCATTATAAAAACCAGTCTCAAGTTTTACCACATGAAATTCGTATATGTTGATAAGAAAGTTATACCGGAAATTTTGAGATGCAGTATGAACCTCAATACATTACACAGTTATACAGTACCTTTCTTAGGGATGTAGACTCTTGTTGTCTCCAAGATCTTGCAAATATAGCTCGAAGATCGGAAGTCCATCCAAATAAGCCCTTCCACTCATTGTATATACACTTCATGACATTCAAACAAGAAAAATATTTAGTCTTCTATGTTCTAACTCACTACTAGATAGCATGAAATATAAGTTGAAATCAAAATTCTTTGACAATGAAAATATGTTAATCCTCTAACACATGAAAACCATTAATTGTAAGGCCAATTGGATGGCCAAATATCATTGGAAAAAAAAATTATTTATTCAAATTCCTATGATACTGATCACATACCATTTTCTTACAGACCATCATCACCATAGTTACTCAGTAATAAGAGGACACATTACCAACTACAACTTATGGCCAAAACATCATTTATTTATTTATTTATTTTTTCCGACAAAAGGCCGAAGGTCCAAAACACCATAATAAAGCTATCCATCAGGCAAAAGGGGGAGTCTCCAGGTAACAATGCAGGGATCAGTGCAGCTGTAAAACCGACCGACTTGTAGTGTCTTTGGTTTATAGTTTGCAATCATGGTTTGGTACAAAGGAAAACCAACATTTTTTCACTTCTGCTCAAACAATATTTCGAGACTGAAAACCATGTTGAAATGTAAATCAATATAATTTTGCCAAAACTGAAATGAATTAAAATTCAGTTTGCATTCTTCAAACTATGGTTTGAGGTGTGCAAATTGAAATTCAGATGTGCTAACAATCAGCAGAGGTTCATTACATTATGCCCAGAGAAAATCAATCAATGAGAGAAAGAATGACTTTTTTGTAGATTAAGAGGCCTTGGTTGAATAGGTTAAAAAATGAGGAGTTGGAAATTTTAGGAACAACTTAAAATGATTCTCAAATTTCAACTAAAGTTGTGAACAGAGTGAAACCGATCTTCAAGATTTTCATTCCAAGATTTCCGCTTTTCTTCAACTTCCATGTCTAAACTATACAAACCCAAAGCACAAACTACATTTAAACTGAAATTCCCAAAACTCAATTAATCCCAAAATTCCGAATCAAACCCTAAAAATGGTGAATTAAGAAAAATCTCTAATCACAATTTTATCTCAAAAAATCTAACAATTGCGAACCAAAGAAACAAAAAAAAATTTTAAAAAAAAAGAATAAGACAAAAGAGGGTTACCGTTTGAGTTCTTTGAAGGACGACAGCTTTGTCGCCGGACTCGCGAGAGACCAAGACGCCGGCCCTCAAGGTTTTCCAGCTGCCGTCGACGGCAGACTTGGCGTCGACGGTGCCGCGGACAACTACGATTCTGCCATCGTCGGAATTCCCGCCGGCGTCGGAGGGGGCGTCGGAGAGGAGCACCCGGAGGTCGGATACGGAGACGGAGGGAGCCCGGCGAAGCTTGCGGAGGGCGGCGGAGGCGGCGGTGAATTTGAGGATGGAGCGGACGGCGGCGTAGGCCAAGGCGAGGCCCAAAACGGCGCCGTCGAAGGATAGTGCTAGCTGGGAGAAAAGGGACACTAGTGCTTGCTCCTGCGAGGACATTGCTACTCATTATGGTTCATGCTCTCATCTTTTCTCACCATCACATACAACCGGTCTCCTCTGGAACCAGCACCCCTATACCACTTCCTACGTAAATACGCAATTGTAAAATTCAGATGCGAGGCGAACCTGATTTTTCATTTGGGCTTATTAGCGTTATTATTATTTTCCCTTTATTTGGTCCGCTTCCTAGAGTCCGCTTCCTAGAGTTCGGCGAAATTGTTTTGATAAAATTAATAAAAGCACGCACACACACACACACACACACACACACACACACACATATATATATATATATATATATATATATATATATATATATATATATATATATATATATATATATATATATATATATATATGTTTAATTAAATTTCTTTAGAAAAAAAAAATAGAATCATTAGAAAAATCTAAAAAAAATTCAAAAACTGTAATATTATCTTCTAAAAAATATCTCTTTCATAATGTACATAAGACATTTAAATATTAAAAATTAAAACATAAATTAATTTTATATTTAAATATAAAATAATTTTTATTTTTTAAAATTTTTTTAATAAAGTTTATCTAAAAAGGATAAAATAGGTTTTTTTGTTTCTTTATCGTTGTTTATTTTTTTAATTTGATTTTTGTAACATCCACCAAAATTTTCTTATCATTTTTCGTCTAATTATTCGGTTTTATCGAATAATTGAGATTAATTAGAATTCAGTTAAATAATTATTTAAGATCAATTAATTAGCAAATAATTGAGTTTAAGTATAAGTTAATTAAGTTAGAAGTATAAAAGATTTCATAAAATTTTCTTGAAACCGATTTACTGATTTAAAAGAAATAGGTAAAATTACGGTATTTTAAATTGTTGGAACCGAACCAGTAGGATTTCAACTCATTAACCCTACTTTGAGTCGCTGATGTAACATCCGAAAAATTTTATCGTTAACAACTGAGTTGTTCAATTTTATCGAATAAGTGCGTTTAATCAAAATTTGATTAGACATTTACTTAAAGCCAATTAAGTGTGATTTAGACGGATTAAGCTTGATGGAATTAGATTAGGAGCATAGAAAACCCCACAGAAAATTTTCAAGCTAGTTTACCGATTTAAGGGAAATCGGTAAGATTTCGGTATTTCAAACTGTCAGAACTGGACCAATAGAATTTTTCTATGAGTGCCCTAGAATCAACAGCTAAGATTTAGCCAAATAACTCCCTCAAATGGCGCCTTGACAGCCCTTGATGATGGGAAGTTAAACCAGATTATATGACAAAGTTGAATCCACCAATCAAAACCAAGTAATCTCCAAATATCTCCACCCTTTCTCTCCTTTTCTCCTCATCAATTTCGACTACCCTTCCAGTTGCTGAAGCTCTTCTCTTTTTCTCCTCTTTACTCTCATTTCCACTCCATTTTCATCCATCTTCAAGTCTCATCCCAAGTCACTACCATCAAAGACACAAAATCAACACAAATTGCATAAGACAAGGTAGGAAATCCTACTTCTCCTCTTGTTTTCTCTGATTTGGGGCTGCATTGTGAGCATGCATAATCTAAAATATTGATGTTTTGTAGAGTGATAATGATGTTTTTATGACTAGTTTTGCATGTATATTGTGATTAAAATTGGAATTGAGAGCAAATAGTTTGAAGGAGGAAGACAAATCTAGAAGCTGTTAGGGTTTTCCTCAGCGTTCCGTATGGCGGAGTATATGGCTCTGCCTACCGCCCTTTAAATTGGATGAAATCATTTTTATATGAAACTAGACATCTAGAGCTTTCCATACATATATCATATAAGGCCATTGGATTAGTATAGAATTAGTTATGAATTTTTGAAGTTTGACCTAGAAATCTGGATCCTTATCCGGGCAGTATGAGTTGAGAAGGGTATAACTCACTCTATACAACTCCAAATTGAGTGAACCTAAGTTTGTTTGAAAGGTAACATGTAAAAGAATATCCCATAAAAATTTCAGAACCAAACTCATAGCCGTTTGCTCCCAATGCACCAAGGAAGTTGGCTTAAGTCTAAACCAGGTTGAACTAGGGTAGTTTAGTAGGGCCAAGTTTCGAGACTCATAAGTCAAAATATACTTATGCAAATGACATAAAACTTAATTCATTTGAAAGCTTGTTTTGATAGCTTTAATTTGATCTAAATTTCATATAAATTCACTTAGATTTCTATTTTTAGTGAATTTTTACTTATAAGAACCCAATTTTAGCTAAGAACAAGGCAACCTGAGGTAAATTGTTTATATCTTGAGTTATACAAATCAAAATAAGATGTGACCAAAAGGATTAGAATCTAGACATATGAGGATATGACATATCCGAAAATTAGATTTAAATGAGTTGAATTGTATGAGAAGTGGGGCATACCAAATTCGGGCAGAACAGGGGAGGATACACTGAAACCCTATTGATGCTTGATTTGAAATTGTTGAATGATGCTACGAATGTATATATATATTTGCTGGTCTATACTGAAATTGCAAGTTGTACAAATGCACTGGTTGTCTGGCACTATTCATGGGGAAGCGAACTCAATCCATTATACTGCCGAAATTTCAGTAAGAAATTCATATGTTGTGAAAGTTACAATAGCAAGAATACATGATATATGAAGAAACAAGTTAAATGTGCATTCATTTCATGATATTATAAAGGATTCCATATCACTTGAGCCAGCTCCGGAATAAATTAAGGGAAATAGATCAGTAGGAAAGTTGGGGAAAGTAAACCTGGCTATCCTGTATAGGAACGAGCTCGGTCCTGAAAAGCGGACTATTACCCAGGAGTATATGGCCAATGACTCCCAGGGGACTAAGGATGGAAATAAGTTCTAATGGGCAAAAGCCTTCAAGAATAAGATACATTTTCTAATTGCGCATGCATATGTATAGTGTAATGCTTCTTTATTGATTGTTCTAGATCCCTGTCTATTATTCTTAACATGCTATTATTCCACCATGATTATTGTTTGAGTACATTAGTGTATATGTTAACTAAAATTGAATTTGTTTCGATGTATGCTTTACAAACAAGTATTTAAGTTGAACATTATCATTTTACCATACTATTTGAAAAATATTGCATGACCGAAACAACTGGGAATGACAGCGATGATAGATGTATAGAAGCTAGGAATTCCTACTGAGAAATATTTATTTCTCACCCTACTGTATGTTCCGCGTCATTCTCAGACCATGGAGCATGCAGCGACTGGAGTGCTATTCATTGAGTTCCCTGAGCTACATATACACCTTGACCCGTTCTTAGATTCTGTCTATATCTCCGGCCGATGTCAGTTCCGCCTCTACCCTTTTTTTTAGAGGGATTTCGCCGTCCCACTTATGCACCCTCTCTTTGATCCTGCTAGCCCCTACATTGCCATACCCCTCTACATGACCCATCCATTTCCACCACCACTAGCACCACCAGCAGCTCCAGTTCCCATGGCCCCTCCTGCTTCACCACCGCAGCCGATGTCAGCGGCCTCGATCTCGGAGGAGGATCCGTCTGAGGCGGTGAGTTCTTCTTCATCGTCCTCTGCTCCTAGTGTGGGTCACCCTCCAGCAGACGCTACTATGGCGAACGGGTTCTTTTCTTCAGATTCTGTTTAGATAGCGTGCATGCTACAGTAATATTAGATGTACAGAATGACCCTCTTTTGGCAGTCTGGATCATGGGTGGATGGGTAGATGTTAGGAGATGTACATGAAATGTCCCATGGGGACCACTTGGGTTGCTGTTCATAGAAACTGGGCATTTTGTTTTGTATTAGCAGCCTCATTTTGTTACCCTGTATCATTTTAACAAACTTCAAAATCAGATGTCTATGTATATATTTATGATGCCTTTTGTAGTAGTTCTGTCTTTATTGTATTTTTAGTAATGTTACATTATTTACAGTATACCGATTAACTAACATTTATCCCGCCGTCACGTAGAAAATTTTGCTACGCGATTAAGCATTTTTATGCGAGTAACTAATACTAATATAGAAAATAGAATTTAACCAGTACTACCCGTAATCACTTATCAGATAATTTATTATGACTTAAGCATAGTACTTTGTCTGGTAAGGTGTTACAACTGATAACTCAGCCACTTAATGCATGAAAGTGGCGCCACTTTGGCTACAAGAAGGGAGAAAATTTGGCTGAAATTCAGTCTTGCATTCTTGGCCAATCAAAATCCTTCATTCTACCTACCTTCTCCATGCTTTATAACACCTTCTTCTCTTCTCATTTAGACCCATTTTCTGCGCCCTCTCTTCCCCTTGTTCAGCTCTCTTCTTCTCTTCTTCATTCACCCAACTCCATCAAAATTTCAAGCTCAACAAGGTTTTGAAAGCCCAAACTCCAAAATCAAGCCAAATCACTCATAGCAAGAGGTAGAGGTTTAATTATTGTATTAATTCTCTGATCTTGGCTGGCTGGTAGTGGCTTATTTCCTCAATCTTTAATGTATTAATTGAATGATTATGATGATATATGGCTGGTTTATTGGTTGTTTGTGAGGTTCAAACCGGATTGGAAGCAAGAAAGGATGAAAATAGGAAGAGCTGAGAAGCTGGAAAACCTAAAACCCACGGCAGTCCATACGGCAGAGTGTATGGCTTCACCTACCACTGTTTAAATTTGATGAAACCATTTTTATATGAAACTAGACATCTAGGGATTTCCATACATATATTATATAAGGCCATTGGATTAGTATTGAGAGAGATATGAATTTTTGAATTCAACATAGGTTTTTTACTTTGATTTTGGGCAGGCTGGGTTGTTCAGGGTAGAACTCACCCTATACTACTTGGAATTTAATGAAATAAACTTTTTTAGAAATCTTACACATAAGAGAATGTCTGATAAAAATTTCAGAATTAGATAAGGTCTCGTTTGCTCCCAGTGATCCAAGAAAATTGCCCTATGTCCAAATTAGGCCAAAATAGGGCAATTTAGGAAGGTCAAATATCGGGGCTCATAACTCAATCCCTACTAAGCCAAATAGAATGGAACTTTTTTTAATGAAAGTTTGTCCTATTAGCTTTAATATGAGACCAATTTCGTATGATTTGAATTAATTTTCGATTTTTAGTGGGTTTTTACTTTTAAGTGTCTGATTTTGGCCAGTCACAGGGTAGGCTGCGATAAAACCTAAATAACTTGAGCTATAGTCATCAAAATTAGATGGGACCAAAGAGGTTAGAAAATAGACACATAACACTTTAACATATCCAAAATTAAGGTCCAAATACGTTAAGTAGAAATTATGGCTTGATTTACAAAAATCGGGTTGAATGATTATGCTGAGGCAGTAACTCTGCCTTAAGGAGACTAATATTTCTATGAGTTCAATGTTGAATTATGAATGCAATATTGTGTCCTCTATGAGAAATTGGTGTTCTGATATACTGACACTATTCATGGGGAAATGGACATGTTCTGTTATGCTGCCAAAATTTTAGTAAAATATATGCATGAATTATGAAATACATGTTGTTACATGTGCATTTTCAAGAAAGTTATGAAAGTTATGTTATGATGAACATAAGAAATATGTGATGATGAAAGTTCCATGATACTTGGGCCAGCCTCGGATTAAAGCTAAGGGGAATAGATCGATGGGAAGGTCAGGGAAAGCAAACTCGGCATTCCTGTATAAGAACAAGCTCGATCCTGAAAGGCAAACAATTACCCAGGAGTCTAAATGACCAAGAAGTCCCAGGGGACCAAGTAATGGAAAAGTTTACGAAGAAAGTTGCAAGAATTAGTTTACATGATTACATGAATGCATAATTACATGGAATAGTTATTTCAAGATATTTACAGTTGTTTGCTATATTTACTTACTATTATATGTTCGTTTATTTTGCTCAATGTTTTGAGTGTCTCTATTTATTAATTTATTCTGTTTCTTATGCCGTCTAAAGTAAAAATGAACCTTGTCTTGGACCAGAGCTTTTTTTTTAACTCATTAAAATGGATAGTCCAGTTTGAACACATGTTTTTATAATTAAATAAAAACTGAGGCAACTGAGAATGAATGTGACATCAGATAAACACCATACGCAAACCCTACTGAGAATTTCCTTAAATTCTCACCTCGTTTTGTATTTCCACATCATTCTCAAATGCTGGCAATGGACTCCACGGCCACACTCTTTATTGAGATTCCAGACCTACAGCTTCACCACGATCCTATCCTAGATTCTCTGTATATAGCTAGCTCCTGCCATTTTCGTCTTTACCTATTTAGTAATAGGAACTTTGTCGTCCCTCTATTTCATCCTGCCTTTGATCCTGCTACCCCATACGTTGCCATCCCACTGCACATGGCACATCCACCTCCAACACCTCCCGCACCCACGGCACCTGCAACTCCTACTGATCTTGCACCAGAGTCACCCCCCCAGGTGGTTCCAGATATGCCGCTCAACTCTGAGAGTGACCCTTCTGAAGCCACCGGCTCATCACCCTCTTCCTCCTCGGGACCCAGTGCAGACTACTCTCCAGCCGGGCCTGACAAGGCCAATAGCTACTTGATAAAGTAAGATAGCAGTAGAGAACATTGTACAGCATGACCCTCTTTTAATAGCACGCAGCTTTGAGTCATAGACTTAGCAGCAGGTCTAGCAGTAGGTTTGAAATGTCCTCTAAGGATCCATAAGATCATTTTGACTGATACAGGCCTTATGTTTTTTTGATACACCGGCCCCACTTATGTATTTGGTTTTGAAATCTGCACATAAACTGAAGCATTGGCTTCTAATCTATATATATACGTATATAGTTGATGTTATTTTACTTATTCTTATCCTTTGTGATATTTTGCTAAATTTCATTATGCTCATTATGTGGCAACGCGCCGTTTCGTCTGTTTACAAAAAAAAAAGGGAAAGAAACGAGATGTGATACGAATTATGGAAGGTAAGCAGAATATTAACACGGTAACATAGTCTACTTAATTTTATACTATGACTTAAGCATAACATTAAATTAGTAGGGTGTTACATTTTTGGTATCAAAGCAGTTCATCCTAACTAAGGCTTTAGGATTGGACTAACTATGCTTTCGCACATATTCTGTATTTTTAGCTGATAACATGCATTAGATCTTACCTGTACGGTTGAGATATAGATGTGCATGAGTACGAGGTGCCTAACCGTGTGAGCTATTATTTACTAGTACATTAGACTTAGTATTGAGCCTGATCAACTCAATAACTTTTGTTTTGTGTGCTCGGAACTTAATGGCTTCCGGAAGGCAAGGCAGACCACATGTAGAACCTGATCCAAAGGACCCGACTGACTTTATGGCCACAATGCGAGAAATGGCTCACGCAATGCGGGAGCAAGCCACAGTTGCTCACCAGATGATGGATCAGCTAGGTAGGCGACCTAAGGCAAGCTGCGGAGGAAACACTCATGGCCTAGGAGTTGACCTGGACTATCTCAGGTTTGCTGAGTTTAGGAAGGCGAATCCGCCCAGTTTTCGAGGGGCGTATGATCCTAATGGAGCTGACGAATGGATCAAAGCCATGGAGAAGATTTTCTCTATCCTAGATTGCTCGGATCATCAAAAGGTGACCTTTGCCACTTACATACTCGAAGTAGACGTCGAGTTTTGGTGGAACAGCGTATGAAGATTGTTCGAAGAATCTCAGACAGCAATCACCTGGATGGTGTTTAGGGATGTATTTTATCAGAAATACTTTCCTGCCTTCGTTCGAAATGCCAAGGAACTTGATTTATGCACCTTCATCAGGGAAACCGGACTGTATCCGAATATATTGCCAGATTTAAAGAATTATGCAAATTTTCTATGATTTACCAAAGGAACCCAAATGAAGCTTAGAAGTGCATCAAATTTGAAGGAGGATTACAAGAAGATATTCTTACCGCAATAAGGCCAATGGAGATTAGGGATTTCCCCACATTGGTGAATAAATGCCGACTTGTGGAGCATTGCAACTTGAAATTAGCTACAGCTAGGGCATCTAGCGGTAATTTCAAGAAAGGGTTGGCCCCATAGGGCCCAAGATTCAAGCCAAATATACAACAGTAGAGGAGATTTCCACCGGCAGGCAACAAAGGCAAGCAACCCCATAGGTGTAACAACCTCTATCATATAAGCCATGCTCGAGTCATGGAGTTATATTAAAAGGTTGTCACTATGCTAAGAAATCTTTAAAATATGAAAAATATAATACATGGCCCTCTAACTACTCACTTTATTACTGACTAATAATTTTTGATACATAGAGAATAAAATAACTACACTTTTAAAGAACTTGTAACTGATATAGTACACAGCGTTTACATTTGACTAGTCATTATCTAGCTTCAATAGTTTCTTGGTCTGGTTTATGCCCGATCCTTGCTCAATGAAGGCTCAGTACTCCACCTTGCACTTGATTTTCAACTTGGGTGCTAGAATGTTTATAGAAAAGAAAAACATACAAGCAGGCAGTGAAGAACCTAAGGTTCTCAGTAGATAAACTCAAACCAATCTTATAGCGTCATCATAAACATTCTAGCCACTTCGGTTTATTATGAAAATATGAGCACATATAAACAAGTAATGGTTCAATTTTAAGTTCAAAACACCTTACTCGAAGCGAGATATAATTTTACAGCCACTTGCCATTTCATATGACAGACATAGAGATACAAATAAAATAATATGCTTTAACAAGAATCATAAAAGCATTATGACTTAATGGGATAATTGAAGATGCACATAAAGATGCATGTACTTGTCTGCATGCAAGTGCACTTGACTTAATTCATATCTTTCTTTAGCTCGCAACTTGATCTTGCTCTTTTTTGTACTTGGTCCCCTGGAGGTGAATGACATCTCTCACCCCTGGGTAATAGCCTGCTTTTTAGGTCCGATCTCGTACCTATACAAGAGTGACGGGTTTACTTTCCCCGACCCTCACACCGGTCTATTCCCCTTAAATCTGGTTGAGGGCTGGCCCAAGTCTTAGATAGTACTGCTTTGGCCCATGCTAGCTAGGTCTATGCCATGCCTTATGTGGTAGTTTGGTACATCTTGCTTGCAAGTTCTTATTATCTTTTCCTTTCCATATCTTATCATGCATGCGGACACTTTGTGCATTCATGGATATATCTCATACCTTATTTATCATATCATATTCTAATTATGCTTGCATGCATGCATGATGTACATGAAAATGACATGCAAATGTAAACATACTCAAAGCATAATCACCTATAGCATAAGTTCTCATAAATTCCTGCCGAAAATTCGGTAGTATAATGGATCGAGTCCACTTCCCCATGAATAATGCCAATAATCAAGAAACTTTGATCAAACAACAACCTCAGTATATAACATTATAGTCATAACAAGAATATAATAGTGTCAATAGGTGCAAGTCTTATAGTCTTAAGCCTTAAGCTGTCTCGTAAGCCTTTCAACTTTTACTAATGTTCCCGAGTTTGAGCTCAAGATCTACTCTCGAGTTCCAATATTAGCTTCAACTCCCGGAGTTATAACTCTATGTCCTGATTCCCAACTTCCGAGGTTATGTTGAAAATCCTCGGTTTCCAGGTTTAAGTATCTTAAGTTCTATATCTCATCCTTGACTCTAGATTCTAAGCTAATTTATATGCTATGTGATTTCTGAATTCAGCATTAAGTATGCACTTTCGAGTTCAACCCTAAGTATATTCTTTCCGAGTTCAACCTTAAATATACTCTCCCGAGTTTAACCCTAAGTATACTCTCCCGGGTTCAACTTTAGGTGTACTCTCCCGAGTTCAGCTTTAGATATACTCGATTTAACTCTCTACTAATTCCCGACTTTCGGCATAACTTAAGTTATTTGTGCCTTGTCCCAAACTTATCCTACTTCTACCCAGAATTGCACCCTTATGAGAGAAAATTCACAAAAAATAGAAATCTAGGTAAAATCATTCAAAATTTATATCCATGTAAAGCTGGCAGAACAAGCTTTCAAATGAAAGAAGTTTTGTATCATTTGAATAAGTATATTTTGAGATATAAGGTCTGAAACTTGACCCTACTGGACTACTCTGTTCTATCCTGAATTGGACATAGGGCAACTTTATCGATTCACTGGGAACAAATGGGACCTCATCTAACTCAGAACTTTTTATGGCATATTTTACTATGTGTAAGCTTCCTAACAAGGTTGGTTTCACTCAATTTGGAGTTGTACAGGATGAGTTACACCCTTCTCAACTCATACTATCTGGATGAAGGTCCTGATTTCTCGGTTAAACTTCAAAAATTCATATCTATTCTATACTGATCCAATGGCCTTATATTATATATGTATAAAAAGCCTTGAATGTCTAGTTTCATATAAAAATATATTTATCCACGTTCTACGGTTGTAGGCGGAGCCGTACACTCCGCCAGTACGGTCGCCGTAGGGTTTTCTCACAAAAATAGATTCTGCTTAGCTCCTTTTTGAGTTTTTGATAGATTCCTCAACTTAAACCAAGTTTCCTCACTTCAAAACAATAGAAGAGCATCAAAGCACCCTCATACAAGTATGGCAAAAGAAGAACATAGCAGCCACATAATCACATAATACACCAAACAACTAAGGATTTGAGCTACCTACCTTGAAATCCTTAAAGCTATGGAAGCAAGGAGGCCAAGAACCAACTCCTAGCCTTCTTCCTTCATCATGGCAGTAGCTCATATGAATGTGGGGAGGCTCTATTTGATACTTAATCATGAAATTGTTAGAGGGGCTTTGTAGAGAAGGAGGTGAGGATCAATTTTCATAAAAGGAGTAAGAGGATTTGAGGTCAAGAGGGCTTCCAATCTTGAGCTTGAAGTTCTTGGTCATGGAGGTAAGGAAAGAAAGGAAGAAGAAGGAGAAGAGATGGAAGGAGGCTGAAACATGGTGAAGGGTGCAAAATAAAAGGAGATGGGTGAGATTTTTCTAAGCTTTATGACATAGATAAGGATGGCTTTAGATATTTGGCTTTTAATGGTCATGATTTGGCCAAATCTTCCCATTATATGGCTGCCATATGGTGCCATCCATGGTGGTGGAAGTGGCTAAATTTCATCCCTTCAACCTAATATTATCAGTGTAAAATTCTACTGATTCGGTTCTAGTAGTTTAGAACATCGAATATTTACCGATTTCCTCCAAATCGGTAAAACGTTACTTAATAGTTTTGTAAGATATCTACATGTTCATTTTAATTTATCTTAAGCCTAATCTCTCTAACTAATATCTAATTAACTCTTAATTAATATTTAATTAACTTGGAATTGCCCTTACATAACTATTGAAACTGAATAAGTGAACTAACGACATAATTTAGACATTTTCGTAAATTCGGAGCCTTCTTGTTTCATATTTTCTGTAACTAATGGTATTTTCATAATTTTGAGCAAGTCCAGGGGCACCTGATCAATTGGATTTTTGTATACTTATTTTCCGTCATTCCTAGCTCATTAATTCTCTTTTGTGCCTAATCGTTTTGAATTGGACCATTTTGTATTGTTTGGATTTTGTTTGGGTTTGAGTTAAATTTTCCAACATTAGGCGAATTCTGACACTGTTTTGGTTTTTGGGTTATATCTTGAGTTGTAGAGCTCATTTTATTGTGATTCTTGATTTGTAGAAAAGTTGAGAGATAAGCCTACAAGTTATATGAAAAGGTTAGAGGCTAACTCTAGTGTTAAGAAGCTAAAATTGGGCCTAGAAGTAAACTGAAGTGGTGCAGCCACGGATTCTGAGTAGGGTGTGATATTTGGGCCATATCTCGGTCCACAGATATCCGATTGAGCCCATTCCAGTGGCATTTTGAAGCTGACATCCAAGGCTACAATCCTTCAGAGTGGAAATCCAAACAGATTTGTTTTGATAGCCAAAATGGTAGAAGAACATTACTCATGGAATTAGTTATAATGATTTCATGTTTTTATTGTAACTTTCTTTCTATAATTCGGATTTTACCAAATAAGATGTCCAAATTCAAAGGAGAGAGAGAGAATTAATGTAGTAATTAAAATTAATAATTTTTAGGTGGTTTTGATTCTAATTTTGGCCGGTTTTTGGAAAGGTTAGACTTGTAAGACATTGAACAGATTTTTGGTGAAGGAATTTTCGGTTTTTGGACTTCTTCTTCCTCTCTTCTCTCATGCCCCCCACCTTACAATTCATTTTCCTCCATTCATGGAGGAGTAAGCTTCTATCTAATCCAAGGATTCAAAGAAGCATTGGCTATCTTGAGGATTGGCGCAACCAAACTTCATCAATTCAAATCGGTTTTCTACTCCCTTTTCTTTCATTGTTATTAATCCAATTTCGGATTTGAAGGTTTTTGATTCGGAATTGTGGTTGATTATAATTGATTGCTTACTTGCTTGCATATTGCTCGATTGATTAATGTGTAATGCAATTGCGTGAGTAGAATCATTTTTAGGTTTGAATTAGAGATTGATTACATTGGTGCTTGAAAATTAATATTAATTGGTTAGGTTCTAGAGGTTTCTGAATTTAATCATTTATCTGTTAATTGAATGCATGAAGGTTTTCGTGTGCAATGTCGTATCCAAATAGAGGTTTCTTTCGGGTTTGATGTTAGTCACTGATTTGGTTTGAATGATTATTTTTAGAATCCGGTGATAGATTAGCCACTGTCTTTCTTGGTCCTTGAATTGGAGTTCCAATTTCTATTCACTTCCATTTTAAATAGTTGCATTTTTGTTTGATAAACAAACCACCCCCCCCAAATTCCTAATCATATAACATTGTCATCACTGGGAAATGACCCGAGTTGCACCCTTGCTACGAGTTTAGTGTAATTCGATTTTTTATTGTAATTTGACCGAGCTCGGCACTTGAGTCAGCACCCCACGTCATTTCACACCAGACTGCCTCCATAGCCTAATTGGTAGAAATTTAAACTTTTACGATTTCACCACGTGATTCTGTTTCATTTAAAATCCCATTCTGCTAATTCTACCGATGTGGGGACATAAATATCATTTTATGAAAAATCCTAGGGTTATTGTGGAAATATCCACTTGGGGTTAAAATACAATTTCTAAAACTTTTGGGCAAGATTGTAATTAACAAAAGTTAACAGGAGCACTTTTGTCATTTTCTAATTTTTAGCATATGGCAATGCCATATTTTTAATGGCAGTGTTACACTACCCTATAATTCCGAGTGTGAGGATCGTCATGGCATAGTGCTGCCTGAGAAATTCTCACAATGCCTAAGGCAAATAATTCAAAGTTTCCATTACGTTTCGTTTACTAAAATGGGGATGTTACATTCTACCCATCTTAAAAGAATTTTATCCTCAAAATTCTAGGATTAAGAAGGGTTAAGGAAAAATTCCTTTTAACTTATAGAGATATTCCTCTTTTTGAGTTTGCATCTTGTCTTGAGGTTACTTGTCGATAGCTATGAGGTAATGTCTTAATACGTACAAAGGATCCATAATGGTTATGTTGGTGTCCGAGTTTACCTTGTCCCTATGACACTCTAAATCATTGTTTAGTTTCTTGGAGACTCTTACTCATCTCTCTTGCTCTATATTTCATTACTCCTGCTTTATGGTAGCTGCTAAATCTTCTGCCACTTGTACCTGAGACCCTAGGTATTCAACTCATGAAGATTTGCAATTGCAAAGATTAGCAGTTATCATAGTAATTGACGTCAATATGTAGTAATGATAATGCCTATGTCAAGGAGGTCCATATATTCTTTTCCAAGATTCTTATTCGCTTAGCTACCCTTAGTTCAATAATAAATTCACCTCCGATATTGTTCTTTAGAAACATAGGCTCAGACCTTTTCTCAAAATTATAACTAGGAGCTTTATCTCAATATTCATTCTTCTTGGTAAAATTTGCCTCGTGCCTAATGCCTGTAGGAAAATTTTCAGGTCACTCCCACTATACGGATTAAGTTCTAAGACTCATGATTCTTCCTATTAGTTTGATATCCTCCTTGATTCCTGGTTATTGAGATACAGGCAGTTTAATGTGAAAACCAAGGTTAAAAGTCAGATCCTTTCATTGAAGCTGCTGAGTTTCCTTACCATATTGTCTTACAAGATGACTTTCTAATATCTAAGCAAAGAGTTGTCGTGGATTATATGGGTACCAAAATATACTTTGTTTCGCCGACATTCTGATCCATCATCAAATTCATCAAGTAAATTCCTCATCCTCCATGTCATGTTTCTGACTACTTGTGCGCTATGTTTTCTGGTAAACTTGCTAATACTTATGCCTTAGGTCCCAAATACCAACCGAAGAAGTTCTTGCCATTATGAAAACTATCAGCTACATAGCGATCAACTTCGACAAATAGTGGTCATCATAGCTTCGCTAAAGTTTTTCGAGAAATTGACTAGGCCATATCCAAACTCTCCCCTACCTGATCCTCTTTGATCAGTGATGAATCCCTTCCGTTAGGTTTTAGGTGTAATGCTAAAGCTTCCTTCTAAATATATTTATAGACCTTGCTTCGAAATCTCTCCTTCTTTTGTGGACTTTACTCCATTTCTCATTATTTGCTAATCGGATCTCATGTCGTTCTTGTTGAACTTCTCAATGATTGTTACGATACTTGCTCCCTCAAAATATGATCAGTTTCATGTAAGGAAAGGATTGTGGGGTAGCAGAAGTTCCTGCCACTTTTCTACTTTCTTCAACTGGTTAGCATGGAGATTCCTCGACTATTGTGTTGATGTCCATCTCTCACTTTTGTGGGTACCTTAACTGCTAAACTTTCTGGCTATTCTTCATAATATCTTGCTCCTACGGTGTAATCCATTTGCTGTGAGAGATGGGAATGATGGTCTTGCTTCCCTATTGAAGTTACAATATGAAGACTTCCCAAAAAGTCACCCATCATAATATTACTCTCGTTCGAGCACGCTTAATTATGAAACTCTGATGGAACCTAGTGCATTAGTAATGATCACATTTAATTTGGTCCAAGTAATAGATACTCTGCTGACTGCCTCTAATTCCGACATCGTAACCTTGCCCCTCACGCGGCACGTTTCCAAATCCTGTTTGATCTTATATTGGTGCATCACCCGGTCTCGCTTAGGGTGCATTAGGTCTGTTGCACTTATGACCGATGCCAAGGCAACCCTACTTGGTATGTCTTGTCTACACCGTAATCTCCTACTAGGTAGCTTTTCTCTCTTTAGTGGGCCAGCCATAAATCCAAACTTCCTCTTTGCCTACCTTGTTCCTACTGTGTTCTATTGTTACTGTAGAAACTTGTCTGTTTTCATTTGTCAGAACCTACCTTGCTGTTGTTCCCTCGGTCTATCGGGATTAGTTGCTTACTTTAAATCTTCATTACTATTGCTTGAATCCGAATACATTCCTTATCGAGTGACTCCCCCCCATGGCATATATAATGGTACCTAAAGGCGATTGTTCGACTTTGCCTTTCTTCTCTAAATAGCCTCATTCCTCTACTAATAACATGTTGAAGATGATTCCATCATCCAGTTCCTGTAGTGGCTGAGGTTGATAGAATTTGAACATGACTAAATTTTCTAACATTTCCTTTATCCCTGAAAGGCAGGGAAATTACACTTGATTCGTATGCCATCTTTAGTTTGAAAGTGTTTTTACTTCAGGTTAGTAGGAGCTATATTGTCTCTCTTTTGTTACACTTATAATTTCATCTGCTTTTCATATCGTGTATAGCCGTATCTCCATCTTGATTCAATGTACAGTTGGATGGGTCTCTTTACAGTTTGCTCAACTGTTTCCTTTTCGAAGCCAAGACTCCACTTAGTACTCTTCCAATTTACAATCGCTACCAAGTTAGTGCCTTGTACCCTTGAGGGAGACATCACTCTATTCTCTGGACGGGGACTTAAAAAGGTTTCCTGTGTACCTAACTAAAGCTTCTGCCCTTAGCTTCTTCCACTGATCCTTTGCTTCATTCGTCCACTCTACAAGTTTCTTAATGAAGGATCAGGTCTTTATAGTGTGGTATTATCACAATACAAAATAAAAACCATTAATTGAATTTTTTGGCGAGGTACCTCCGGGGTAATCTCGTTTATGAAGAAAATAAGGACACTATCCATGCTACATAGGATAACCTTATCAAAGGATAATCACCTTGCTCCTATTGAGTTTTAAAGCTACAAGACTAGGTAGAAGAATCCCCTAGATTCAAGCTAGAAAAGATAGTCTAGATTAGATAATCGTAATAAAGCTGGAAACAAGCCCCATCAGGGTGAAGAAGATTCTTACTCAGCTCATCTCTAACTAAGATCCTGCCCTTGATGATGGAAAATCTTCGGCTACCTAGCAACACTTTACAAACAACCTTTTTTGATATAACTAGGTTTACTATATCTATAGCAAACCATCCAACACAATTCCCTTGATTGAATCCTCAATTCTCTACACTCCTTGACTTGCTCAATTGTCTACCTCTTTATGCCATCACTACTTTCTAGGAGTTTCATCTCTAATATTTATGTATAAAAGGTCCCTAATAAGCCTGCTGGGTGTTTCAGGCTTCTATATACACAAAACCTTATATTGAGGTGATCAAGCTCAACATTCAGTCAAGTGCAATAGGTAGTCCACAACACTCACAACAAGGCCACCATGCATAATATTTCTATGCCCTCTTCGTGTGAGGACCTGAAGCATGGTGCATCTAGATTCTCAGAGTATGCATTAGAAGCATAATCAGTCCATCCACGGGCCTATACAGGATGAATTGCTCTGATACCAAAAATGTAACAACCTCTATCATATAAGTCATGCTCGAGTCATGGAGTTATATTAAAAGGTTGTCACTATGCTAAGAAATCTTTAAAAAATATGGAAAATATAGTACATGGCCCTTTAACTACTCACTTTATTACTGACTAATAATCTTTGATACATAGAGAATAAAATAGCTACACTTTTAAAAAACTTGTAACTGATATAGTATATAGCGTTTACATCTGACTAGTCGTTATCTAACTTCAATAGTTTCTTGGTCTAGTTTACGCTCGATCCTTGCTCAATGAAGGCTCAATACTCCACATTGCACTTGATTTCCAACTTGGGTGCTGAAGTGTTTACGGAAAAGAAAAACATACAAGCAGCCAGTGAGAACCTAAGGCTCTTAGTAGATAAACTCAAACTAATCTTACAACGTCACCATAAACATTCTAGCTGCTTCGGTTTATTATGAAAATATGAGCACATATAAACAAGTAGTGGTTCAATTTTAAGTTGAAAATACCTTACTCGAAGCGGGATATATTTTTATAGCCACTTGCCATTTCTTATGACAGACATAGAGACACAAATAATATAATATGCTTCAACAAGAATCATAAAAGCATTATGACTTAATGGGATAATTGAAGATGCACATAAAGATGTATGTACTTGTCTGTATGCAAGTGCACTTGACTTAATTCATATCTTTCTTTAACTCACAACTTGATCTTGCTCTTTTCTGTACTTGGTCCCCCGGAGGTGAATGGCCTCTCTTACCCCTGGGTAATAGCCTGCTTTTCAGGTCTGAGCTTGTACCTATACATGAGTGACGAGTTTACTTTCCCCGACCCTCACACTAGTCTATTCCCCTTAAATCTGGTCGAGGGCTGGCCCAAGTCTTAGACAGTACCGCTTTGGCCCACGCTAGCTAGGTCTATGTCATGCCTCACGTGGTAGCTTGGTATGTCCCGCTTGTAAGTTCTTATTATCTTTTCCTTTCCATATCTTATCATGCATGCGGACACTTTGTGCATTCATGGATATATCTCATACCTTATTTATCATATCATATTCTAATTATGCTCGCATACATGATGTACATGAACATGACATGCAAATGTAAACATACTCAAAGCATAATCACCCATAGCATAAGTTCTCATAAATTCTTGCCGAAAATTCGGCAGCATAACGGATCGAGTCCACTTCCCCATGAATAGTGCCAGTAATCAAGAAACTTTGATCAAACAACAACCTCAGTATATAACATTATAGTCATAGCAAGATTATAATAGTGTCAATAGGTGCAAGTCTTATAGTCTTAAGCCTTAAGCTGTCTCATCAGCCTTTCAACTTTTACTAATGTTCCTGAGTTTGAGCTCAGGATCTACTCCGGAGTTCCGATATCAGCTTCGACTCCCAAAGTTATAACTCTATGTCTTGATTCTCGACTTCCGGGGTTATGTTGAAAATCCTCGGCTTCTGGGTTTAAGTATCTTATGTTCTATATTCTTGTCCTTGACTCTAGATTCTAAGGTAATTTATGTGCTATGTGATTTCCGAATTCAACATTAAGTATGCACTTCCGAGTTTAACCCTAAGTATATTCTTTCCGAGTTCAACCTTAAATATACTCTCCCGAGTTCAACCTTAAGTATACTCTTTCGGGTTCAACTTTAGGTGTACTTTCCCGAGTTCAGCTTGAGGTATACTTGATTTAGCTCTCAACTAATTGCCGACTTCTGGCATAACTTAAGTTATTTGTGCCTTGTCTTAGGCTTATCCTACTCCTAGCCAAAATTGCACCCCTATGAGAGAAAATTCACTAAAAATTGAAATCTGGGTAAAATCATCCAAAATTTATATCCATGTAAAGCTAGCAGAACAAGCTTTCACGAAAGAAGTTTCGTATCATTTGAATGAGTATATTTTGAGATATAAGGTCTGAAACTTGACCCTACTAGACTACTTTGTTCTACCCCGGATTGGACATAGGGCAACTTTATCGATTCACTGGGAACAAATGGGACCTCATCTAACTCAAAACTTTTTATGGCATATTTTACTATGTGTAAGCTTCCTAACAAGGTTAGTTTCACTCAATTTGGAGTTGTATAGGATGAGTTACACCCTTGTCAACTCATACTGTCCGGATGAAGGTCCTGATTTCTTGATTAAATTTCAAAAATTCATATCTACCTCTATACTGATCCAATGGCTTTATATTATATATGTATAAAAATCTCTGAATGTCTAGTTTCATATAAAAATAGATTCATCCACTTTCTACTATTGTAGGCGAAGCCGTACACTCCACCAGTACAGTCGCCATAGGGTTTTCTCGCAAAAATAGATTCTGCTTAGCTCCTTTTTGAGTTTTTGATAGATTCCTCAACTTAAACCAAGTTTCCTCACTTCAAAACAATAGAAGAGCATCAAAGCACCCTCATAGAAGTATGGCATAAGAAGAACATAGCAGCCACATAATCACATAATACACCAAACAACTCAGGATTTGAGTTATCTACCTTGAAATCCTTGAAGCTATGGAAGCAAGGAGCCAAGAACCAACTTCTAGCCTTCTTCCTTCATCATGGCAGCAGCTCATATGAATGTGGGGAGGCTCTATTTGATGCTTAATCATGAAATTGTTAGAGGGGTTTTGTAGAGAAGGAGGTGAGGATCAATTTTCATAAAAGGAGCAAGAGGATTTGAGGTCAAGAGGGCTTCCAATCTTGAGCTTGAAGTTCTTGGTCATGGAGGTAAGGAAAGAAAGGAAGAAGAAGCAGAAGAGATGGAAGGAGTCTGAAACATGGTGGAGGGCACAAAATAAAAGGAGATGAGTGAGATTTTTCTAAGCTTTATGACATAGATAAGGATGGCTTTAGATATTTGGCTTTTAATGGTCATGATTTGGCCAAATCTTCCCATCATATGGCTGCCATATGGTGCCATCTATGGTGGTGGAAGTGGCTGAATTTCAGGCCTTTAACCTAAGATTATCAGTGTAAAATTATACTAATTCAGCTCTGGCAGTTTAGAACACCGAATATTTACCGATTTCCTCCAAACCGGTAAAACGTTACTTAATAGTTTTGTAAGATATCTATATATTCATTTTAATTTATCTTAAGTCTAATCTCTATAACTAATATCTAATTAACTCTTAATTAATATTTAATTAACTTCTAATTGCCCTTACATAACTATTGAAACTGAATAAGTGAACTAACGGTGTAATTTAGACATTCTCGTAAATTTGGAGCCTTCTTGTTTCCTATTTTCTGTAACTAATGGCATTTTTGTAATTTTGAGCAAGTCCAGGGGCACCCTACGTCATTTCACACCAAACTGCCTCCGTGGCTCAATCGGTAGAGATTTTAACTTTGACGGTTTCACTATGTGATTCTATTTCGTTTAAAATCTCATTCTGCTAATTCTACCAATGTGGGGACATAAATGTCATTTTATGAAAAGTCCTAGGGTTATTATGGAATTATCCACTTGGGGTTAAAATACAATTTCTAAAACTTTTGGGCAAGATTATAATTAACAAAAGTTGACATGAGCACTTTTGTTATTTCCTAGTTTTTAGTATATGGCAGTGCCATATTTTTAATGGCAGTGTTACACTACCCTATAATTTCAAGTGTGAGGATCGTCATGGTATAGCGCTGCCTGAGAAATTTTCACACTAGTTAAGGGAAATAATTCAAAGTTTCCATTACGTTTCGCTTGATATTACAAAAGGCATCTTCCGAATCCAACTTACATGAAATGCGGTAAGAATCATGGCAATTGGCTGTATTTGGCAGGCCAGAATGTTTGCTATGGGTGTGGCAAGCCAAGCCACAAAATTTATGAGTGTCGAACCAGGAATCCATCACAACCACTTCGACCCCAACGTCAAGGACGGGTCTCTACAATGAGTGCAGAAGAAGCTGACAAGTCTAAAGGACTAATTCAAGGTACCTGTGAAGTTGACGGTAAGACTCTAACTGTACTCTATGATTCGGGTGCCTCCTACTCATTTATTTCTCATAATTGTGTGGCTGTTTTGCAATTACTAATTTCTGAATTATCTTATGATCTACTGGTTTCTACTCCTACTAATGCACCAGTTAAAACTAGTCAAATTTGCAACCATGTTCCTTTTCAAATTGAGGGTAAGACCTTTGCAGCTGATTTAATTTGTCTCCCTCTCTCTGGACTTGACATAATTCTGGGCATGGATTGGTTTTCCGCCAATCGAGTCGTGCTCAATTGCTCTAATAAGACGGTGGTATTCCCCTCTGTCTCATCTTCTAAATCCCAAGCCTCAACACTCTTCTATCTGAATTCTTTTAGGATGAAGCGTCAAGGATACATCCTCTTGTCAACTAATGTGACAGAAGTTGAGCAGAAACTAGAGGAGATCCCAGTTGTTAAGGAATATCCTGATATTTTTCCAGAGGATATTCCTGAATTCCTTCTGGAGAGAGAGATTGAGTTTACCATCGAGTTAGTTCCAGGTGCGAGACTAATATCTATAGCTCCGTATCGAATGTCACCTATGGAGTTGACAGAACTAAAGAGACAGATAGAAGAGCTTTTGGAAAAAGGATTCATATAGCCAAGCACGTCGCCATAGGGAGCTCTAGTCTTGTTGGTCAAAAAGAAAGATGGGAGCATGCGCCTATGCGTGGATTATAGGCAGTTGAATAAAGCAACGATTAAGAATAAATATCCACTGCCAAGGATTGATGATCTCATGGACCAACTACAAGGTGCAACGATATTCTCCAAGATCAACTTGGATTCCGGATATCACCAAATTCGAGTTCGGGAGTAAGATATCCCTAAGATAGCTTTTCGAACTCACTATGGACACTATGAGTATACCGTGATGTCGTTTGGACTGAAGAACGCACCAACAGTATTCATGGATTACATGAATCGAATATTCCGCCCATATCTGGACAAATTTGTAGTGGTCTTCATCGACAATATATTTGTCTACTCAAAGACGGGGCGAGAGCATGCGGAACACTTGCGGCTGGTTCTGCAAATTTTAAGAGAAAAGAAACTTTATGCTAAGTTATCCAAATGTGAATTTTGGATGAAGGAAGTAAAATTTTTCGGCCATGTAGTGTCCTCTGGAGGAATCTTTGTAGACCCTAGCAAAGTAGAGGCAGTTCTTAATTGGCAAAGGCCAACCATAGTCTCTGAAGTCAGGAGTTTTCTAGACCATTTGAGGTCTATTGTGATGCTTCCAAACAAGGATTAGGGTGCGTTTTTATGCAAACCGGAAACGTGGTCGCATATGCCTCCAGGCAATTAAAGCCACACAAAACGAACTATCCTACTCATGACCTCGAATTAGCAGCAATAGTATTTGCTTTGAAGATATGGAGACATCACCTGTACGGAGTAAGGTTTGAGGTCTTTTCTGATCATGTGAGTTTGAAGTACCTCTTTGATCAGAAGGAACCAAACATGAGGCAGCGAAGATGGATGGAACTCCTTAAAGACTACAAATTTGAATTGAAATACCACCCAAGTAAGGCAAATATTGTGGCAGATGCTTTGAGCAGGAAATCATTGACCATAGCCTGGATGGTGATTAAAGAGACGGAGCTTATTGAAAGCTTCTGAAATCTTAATTTGGGAATCCTTACAACTCCCAAGACCCTTCAGTTACACCAAATTAAGATAACCAATAGCTTTAAGAACCAGATTCGGCAAGCACAGCAGCAAAATGCTAATTTTCAACATACGATTAATCTCGTGCAATTAGGGAAACTAACGGGTTTTGCCCAAGATAAAGAAGGCATCTGGCAGTGTCACAACAGAATGTGTGTTCCTGAAAGGAACGATCTCTGAAGAAGAATCTTAGAAGAAGCACATAAAGGCGAATTCGTCATACATCCTGGCATTACTAAAATGTATCAAGACCTCAAGAAAATGTTTTGGTGGCCGGGCGTGAAGTCAAATATGGCAAGCTTCGTGGGTAAGTGCTTGGTCTATCAGAAGGTGAAAGCAGAACATTAGAAACCTTCTGGGATGTTACAACCCTTGGAAATCCCTGAGTGGAAGTAGGAGAGTATCTTCATGGATTTTGTAATAAGGTTACCAAGAACGTCATCAGGATATGATGCCATATAGGTCATTGTGGATAGATTAACCAAATCTGCTCACTTCCTACCCATCCGAGCAAATTATCCGTTGGAGAAATTGGCGCAATTGTATATCCAAGAAATTATCAGGCTACATGGTACCCCTTCAATCATTATCTCTGACCGAGACCCAAGGTTTACCTCACGGTTCTGGGGAGCCTTACAAAAGGCATTTGGTGCTAAGTTGTGCCTAAGCATTGCATATCACCCGCAAATGGATGGCCAAATAGAAAGGACAATTCAAACCTTAGAAGATATGTTACGAGCCTATATACTGGAGCAACGCGGGAATTGGAATCGATACTTACCGTTGGCCGAATTTGCATACAACAATAGCTATCACACTAGCATCGGCATGGCTTCTTACGAAGCATTGTATGGACGAAAGTGCCAATCTCCCCTGTGTTGGTATGAAACAGGAGAATCAACTTTATTGGGGCCTAATCTAGTTGAGCAAACCACTGAACAGATTAAGAAGATTCAAGGTAAGATACTTGCCACTCAGAGTCGCCAGAAGAGTTACGCGGATACCAGGAGGAAACCTCTGGAATTTCAAGAAGGAGACCACATATTTCTGAAGGTTACTCCTACAACAAGGATAGGTAGAGCAGTTAAAGTCAAAAAGCTGAGTCCTTGTTTTATTGGTCCCTTCCAAATCTTGAAGTGAATTGGATTAGTTGCATACTGAATCGCTTTGCCTCCACATTTATCAAACCTTCATGATGTTTTCCATATCTCTCAACTCAGAAAATATCAACTTGACCCTACACACTTCCTAGAACCCGAATCAATACAGTTAAAAGAGGACATGACTTTTTGAGTACAGCTAGCACGGATCGTAGATAGAAGTAGCAGACAACTTCGAAACAAAACTGTGCAGCTAGTAAAATGTAGCATGGAGAAAAGGAAATGCTGAGGACTACACTTGGGAACTGGAATCAGATATGAGGAAAGAGTTTCCTAAACTATTCTCAGGTACTAAATTTTGGGGACAAAATTTTTTTTAAAGGAAGGTGGTAATGTAACATCCACCAAAATTTTCTTATCATTTTTCGCCTAATTATTCGGTTTTATCGAATAATTGAGATTAATGAAAATTCGGTGAAATAATTATTTAGGATCAATTGATTAGCAATTAATTGAGTTTAGGTATAAGTTAATTAAGTTAGAAGTATAGAAGATTTCATAAAATTTTCTTGAAACTGATTTACCGATTTAAAAGAAATTGATAAGATTACGGTATTTTAAACTGTCGGAACCGAACCAATAGGATTTGAACTCATAAACCCTACTTTGAGTGGCTGATAACTCAGCCACTTAATGCATGAAAGTGGCACCAATTTGGCCATAAGAAGGGAGGAAATTTGGCTAAAATTCAGGCTTGCATTCTTGGCCAATCAAAATCCTTCATTCTACCTACCTCCTCCATGCTTTATAATGCCTTCTTCTCTTCTCATTCAGACCCATTTTCTGTGCCCTCTCTTCCCCTTGTTCAGCTCTCTTCTTCTCTTCTTCACTCACCTAACTCCATCAAAGCTTCAAGCTCAACAAGGTTTTGAAAGCCCAAACTCCAAAATCAAGCCAAATTGTAACATCCTCCTAAGTACAGTATTATGCTTAAGTCATAATACCTCACCGAAGAGCTGTTACTGTCATTTACTTGGACCTTGTCTGGCAGTAACCTTCGGCTACCTTCATCTCGAAGGGGCTTTTTTGGAACTTTGAAACTATCTGGAGAAAATACGGAAATAGGAATGAGAATTTTAAAATTCTCAGTAGGATTCATTAAATTACCATATACCATGTCATCGTTGTTATCTCCAGCCGCCTCGATTTATTGTGAAAAAATGTGAGCATTCATAAGGTTCAGTTCTTAAGTTTTCGAAATCATGAATATTCGAAGCAGATTCAATTTCAACATATTCTCTGATCATTCACTATAACATACATGGGCACGAGAATAATTACACAAAACATGCTTGGCTATACTATAAGCTTCTCTTAACTACTTCCCTTTAAGGGTTTGGACTGAAGTCGCTTTTCTTTTCGTAACTTAACTTTGTCTTACATCTTTTTCTTTTCACCCACTAAATATAAATTTTCGGTACTTACACTAGCTAAGTCATGCCATGCCTCATGTAAGCCCTATCCCCTATACTCACACTAGCTGGGTCATGCCATGCCTGATGTGGGTGAGGGGAGCTTAATTTGGGTTCTTTTCTTTCTTTACTTCTTTTAATATTTATCTTTACTTTCTTTGTTCGACACAGCTAGGCGTTACGTATCGCCGTCCCTAGGGTGTCTGCATCTGCTTACACTAGCTGGGTCATATCATGCCTCATGTAAGACCTATCCCCTATACTCACACTAGCTGGGTCGATGCCATGCCTCATGTGAGTGGCGTGCTTGCATATGTTTTAATCTTTAGTCTTTACTGCCCTTGGGTAGTCTGATCTAGGAGCGAGCTCGTCAACTCTACTCGTGACCGTCGTCACACAGACTATCCTACAAGGGGACCCACATGCCTCTAGTCTTGGAGGGATCTCATTTTGGTCACGTGCCTCTAAATTGAAGGGATCTCTTTTGGTCACATGCCTTAATAGAGGGATCTCAACTGACCATGTGCCTTCAATGTAAAGGGATCTCATCTGACCATGTGCCTCCAAGGTAGAGGGATTTGATAGTTTTAGCTGCCTTCACAGGGAGGGATTCAAAGTGTAATTGCTTCCCAGTGAAGGGATCCACATCTTATCTTATTTAACTGCCTTCACAAGGAGGGATCTCATAACTACCTCCAGGTGAAGGGACCCACATTCAATATATTCATATGCTTTCATTCTCATACATAATCATGCATAGTCATGTGGAGTGCATTCATACATATGGTTCATCATTTACTTTCATATAACTTTACATACATGAGTTGGTCATACATGTTCTTAACACATAATACTCATAACCCTCTTTACAATTCTACCGAAAATTCGGCAGCATAACGAAACATGTCCGCTTCCCCATGAATAGTGCCATTACTCAGACAATCAATTTTATAGAAAATTCACAATACTTCATTCACCATTCAACATCAATTTCATAGGAACATCAGTTGTATTTAAAGCATAGTTGCTATCCTAGCACCTTCACTCAGCCCTGTTTTTGTAAATCAGACCATAAATTCTATTTAACTCATCTAGACCTAAATTTTGGGTATATCATAGCTCTATGTGTCTAGCTTCCAACTTTTTTGGTCCCATCTCATTTTGACTTGTATAACTCAAGTTATCTAAGTTTTACCTCGGACTGCCCCGTAGCTGGCCAAAATTATACACTTAAAAGTAAAAATCCACTATAAATCGAAAACCAGTCCAAATCATACAAAATTAGTATCATATTAAAGCTAACAAGATAATCTTTCATTTGCAACAATTTCATTTCATTTTCCTTAGTAGAACTCAAGTTATAAGCCTCTAAATTTGACTTCTTGAGCTGTCCTGTTTTGGCTCAGTTTGGATATAAGGCAAGTTTTTTGAACCATTAGGAGCAAATGGGACCATATCAAACTCGAAATCATTTTGTAAGATGTTCTTCTATGTGTAAGCTTTCTAACAAAGTTCGTTTCACTCAATTTGGAGTTGTATAGAGCAAGTTATACCCTAAACAACTCAGTCTGCCCAATGTTAACCCCTAGAATCTAGGCTAAACTTCCAAAATTCATATCTCTCTCAATACTAATCCAATCACCATATATAATATATGTATGGAAACCGCTGAATGTCTACTTTCATCTAAAAATGGTTTTATCCATTTTGACTGGCTATAGGCAGAGCTGTACATTCTGCCGTACGGACTACTGTGGAGCTTCTCACTTAGACAGCGTCCCAAACCTTCACTTCTCCTAGTTTTCTTCTTCTAATCTTAATTCCAACTCAAGATTTCATATTAATCCAACCATAATCCATCATATACATCCAATATATCATCAAATAATTGAAGAAAAGTGGAATCTCATATAAGCCATAGTTCAGAGAAATCAAGAATAGAAAGTGAATCCTACCTCCTTTAACTGTGATCTTGCTAAATTTGAGTTTGGATTGATGGAACCTGGTGAAACTTGAAGGTTTGATGGAGATTATTGAGAGAAGGTGAGAACGAGAAGGTTGAAATGAGAGAAGAATGAGGCATAAGTCAGCAGGAAAAAGAGAAAAATCTGATTTAAATAGTGAAGTGGTAGTTGAGATTGAGAGTATTGATTGGCTAAATTTCTTGTGGACAAAGTTCAGCCATGTCTCCCTCTTTTGTGGCTAAATCATTTTCCATGTCACTTAAAGTGGAACTCGCTTCCATTGTATCTTAAATCGAAACTCATCTCCATTCTGCTTCAAGTCGAAAATCGTGTCCATTTTCGTTGAAACATAAAGTTGGATCTCGGGGATCACATCCATTTTGTTTGGACCTTGAAGGTTAAGTCGGAGGTCAGGAATTTAAAATTTGTTTGAAACATAATGTCGAAGGTCAAAAGTCCCAGAGCAAACAAATCATCTTATACCCATATCTTGGAAATCGAGAACTAGCCCTTAAAACCTCATACATATAATTCCGAAACTCGGTTTAATGATCAATCTCGGAGATCGGAAGTTTGAAGTTGGAAGTCAAAACATTCACTTAAGAATTGGGAAGTCAGAACTTATATAATCCCGGAGCTCAATTCAAGTCAGTCCTAAGCTCAAACTCGGGAACATCAACAGAAACCAAAAAGTCTTGGAAATAGCTTTGGATATCGGAACTCGTGCATATCCTGGAAATCAATTCTGATGTTGGAACTCATTACATTCGACCCAGAGGTCAGTACTTGTGACCATTCTGATTCTATAAACTTGGAGGTCGGACCTCGTGTCCATTCTAGTTAATCTTGAACATCAATTCTGAGGTTGGAATTCGGAAATCATGGAAACTTGAAGACGAAGTCGGAACTCGTGGTGGATATTACACAAATCACTCATAGCAAGAGGTAGAGGTTTAATTCTTATATTGATCCTCTGATCTTGGTTGGCTGGTGATGGCTTATTTCCTCAATCTTTGATGTATTAATTGAATGATTATGATGATATATGGCTAGTTTATTGGCTGTTTGTGTGGTTAAAATCGGATTGGAAGCAAGAATGGATGAAAATAGGAAGAGTTGAGAAGCTAGAAAATCTAAAACCCTCGGCAGTCCATACGGCGGATCTGCTTACCGCCGTTTAAATTTGATGAAACCATTTTTATATGAAAGTAGATTTCTAGGGATTTCCATACATATATCATATAAGGGCATTGGATTAGTATTGAGAGAGATATGAATTTTTGAATTTTGACCTAGGTTTTTGACTTTGATTCTGGATAGACTGGGTTGTTTAGGATAGAACTCACCCTATACTACTTGGAATTTAATGAAATAAACTTTGTTAGAAAGCTTACACATAGAAAAATGTCCCATAAAAATTTCAGAATTAAATACGGTCCCTTTTGCTCCCAGTTATCCAAGAAAATTGCCCTATGTCCAAATCGGGCCAAAACAGGGCAATTTAGGAAGGTCAAATTTCGGGACTTATAACTCCATCCCTACTAAGCTAAATGGATTGGAACATTTTTTTAATAAAATTTTCTCTGTTAGCTTTAATATGAAACCAATTTCATATGATTTGAATTAGTTTGCGATTTTTAGTGGATTTTTACTTTTAAGTGTCTGATTTTGGCCAGCTACAGGGTAGCCCAGACAAAACCTAAATAACTTGAGTTATATTCATCAAAATTAGATGGGACCAAAGAGATTAGAAAATAGACACATAACACTTTAACATATCCAAAATTAAGGTCCAAATGAGTTAAATAGAAATTATGGCTTGATTCACAAAAATCGGGTTGAATGATTATGCTGAGGCAGTAACTCTGCTTTAAGGAGACTAATGTTTCTATGAGTTCAATGTTGAATTATGAATGCAATATTGTGTCCTCTATGAGAAATCGGTGTTCTAATGTATTGGCACTATTCATGGGGAAGTAGACACATTCCGTTATGCTGCCAAAATTTCGGTAAAATCTATGTATGAATTATGGAATACATGTTGTTACATGTGCATTTTCAAGAAAGTTATGAAAGTTATGTTATGATGAACATAAGGAATATGTGATGATGAAAGTTCCATGATACTTGGGCTAACCCCGGATTAAAGTTAAGGGGAATAGATCAGTAGAAAGGTCAGGGAAAGCAAACCCGGCATTCCTATATAAGAACGAGCTCGATCCTGAAAAGCAGACAATTACTCAGGAGTCTAAATGGCCAAGAACTTCTAGGGGACCAAGTAATGGAAAAGTTTACAAAGAAAGTTGCAAGAATGAGTTTACATGATTACATGAATGCATGATTACATGGAATAGTTATTTCAAGATGTTTACAGTTGTTTGCTATATTTACTTATTGCTTTATGTTCGTTTATTTTACTCAATGTTCTGAGTGTCTCTATTTATTAATTTATTCTATTTCTTATGCCGTCTAAAGTAAAACTGAACCTTGCCTCGGACCAGACATTTTTTAACTCATTAAAATGGATAGTCCAGTTTGAACACATGTTTTTATAATTAAATGAAAACCAAGGCAACTAAGAATGAATGTGACGTCAGATAAACACCATTCGCGAACCCCACTGAGAATTTCCTTAAATTCTCACCTCGTTTTGTATTTCTGCATCATTCTCAGATGCTGGCAATGGACTCCACGACCACACTCTTTATTGAGATTCCAGACCTGCAGTTTCACCGCAATCCTATCCTAGATTCTCTGTATATAGCCGACTCCTGCCATTTTCGTCTTTACCTATTTAGTAATACAAACTTTGTTGTCCCTCTATTTCATCCTGCCTTTGATCCTGCTACCCCATACATTGCCATCCCACTACACATGGCACATCCACCTCTAGCACCTTTCACACCCGCAGCACCTGCAGCTCCTGTTGATCCTGCACCTCCTATTGATCCTGCACCAGAGTCACCCCCACAGGTAGTTCCAGATATGCCGCTCAGCTCTGAGAGTGACCCTTCTGAGGCCACCGGCTTATCACCCTCTTCCTCTTCGGGACCCAGTGCAAACTATTCTCCAGCGAGGCCTGACATGGCCAACGGCTATTTGATAGAGTAGGATACTAGCAGAGGACGTTATACAATATGACCCTCTTTTGCCAGCACATAGCTTTGGGTCATAAACTTAGTAGCAAGTCTAGCAGTAGGTTTGAAATGTCCTCTGAGGACCCATAGGATCATTTTAACTGATACGGGCCTTATGTCTTTTTGATACATCGGCCCCACTTATGTATTCGGTTTTGAAATCTGTACATAAACTGAAGCATTGGCTTCTAATCTATATATGCACATATATAGTTGATGTCATTTTACGTATTCTTATCCTTTATGATATTTTGTTAAATTTCGTTACGATTATTATATGGTAGCACGCCGTTTCGTCTGTTTACAAAAAAAAAAAAAGAAACGAGATGTGATACGAATTATGGAAGATAGGTAGAATATTAACATGATAACATAGTCTACTTAATTTCATGCTACGACTTAAGCATAATATTAAATTAGTAGGGTGTTACAATTTTTTATCTTTAATTTTTTTAATTTGGTTCCTTAGGTTACAAATAGTTTTTAATTCAATTCTGTATCACTTTTTTTGTCACTTAATTAACAAAAAAAATGCTGACATAGTTCAGTTCATGTTAGATCCAAGTGCGCAAGCACTTCAACACTATTTGCGCCACATGAGAATAGTGGTTAGTTATGAGAGCAGAATAAGTAAATTTTGATAATTGAATTTAATATGAATAGTCAAAATAAAAATATAAAATCATACAACTTATTTAGATGATCATATAATTTTCAAATAACTTTTAATATTGATCATCAACATATGATTTTATGACTAAGACTTGCTCCTCTCTCACCTATTATATACTTCCACTTCCATGTACAAATCTTCTTGTGTTCACTCAAAAAAAAAAAAAAATGGGACTTCCATTTCCATATATAATTCTTCTTCATCTTATGACAATTACAATATTTAGACCCTCAAATTCCAAGCAACAATGTCTTAAATAATTGATTGAATCCTGTTACATAATACTAACTATTAGAAACAAATATACAAAATTAATAACAATTAAAAATTATTATAAAACACTTCATTTGAACCTTTTAGTGTGGGCATATAAAGTAGATTTGATGAATTTAATAGGTGCATATACAAACCATTGGTAAAAGCCTATACATAAATTAATAAATTAATGGTAGATTTTTATTATCTGTAGCATCTTCAATTTTCTTTTACACTAAATTACCTCAATAACCCTAAGTATATAGGCACTTAATGAGAAATTAAGGGATTAAGGAATTAAGGTTTAATTAAAGGATTAATGAGGCAATTAGAAAGAGAAAAGTGGTGAGAATGCTTAATTAGAATCTCTAATTAATCAAGTCAGACTCTTAATGGCTTAATTAAGCAATAATCACTAATAATTAGCTTAATCAAATTTAATTAAGGGTAATTAAACTTAATTAAAGTTTGGTTTTGTTTGATCATATGAGTTAATTACTAATTTTCACTTAAGCAAGTTAATTAAGTTCTAAGAGCATTTAATGACATAATTAAAATTCAAATTTAGTCAACTAGACAATAAAATAAAATGTAATGTTATTAAAGCATAAAGCATGAGACAAAGTTGCTTTTTGTAATATTTGATCATGCTTTATCTCCCCCATCACCCAATTTGCCCCTTTAATCCCTAATTAACATAAGATAACACAAATGACACAAAAATATCTCCTTCCCCCTTGCCTATATGCTACAATCATGAGTACACACACACACACACATCCACTTTTCATTCTCAACTTTTATTCTTTCTCTAGTTCTCAAGCTCTCTAACCTCTCTCTACATGTCTTCTTCTTCTTCTTTTTCATCATTCTCCATCACCATAACCAAACCTTCTCTAAGCCATTCAAAGATCACCTCTTTTGATCTTTGGAGACAAGATCTACACATTACAAGCTTCATTTCACAAGAACTCAAGAGCTCTCTCCTTCTCCGTTCAAAACTGCCACTTTCACTACTTGGAGGAGTCATTATCTTCTTTATTTTCTCCTTCAACAAGGTGCCATTTTCAACACTAGGTAGTGATATTTCATTTCTTCTTTTTGTTACTCAAGAAAGCTTGAAGCTTCGCTCTCACCCTGGCCAAGAACTTCAAGTGACAACTTGAGAAAAACTCTATTTTCTTTATGAGCAAAGTTTTCATTTTTAGCAAAGTTTGATTTTTTAAGTTGTTTCATGAGATTTTGGGGATTTAAGGATAACGATCTTAGAGAAGCCCACATTTCCAAATGCTTTGAGCACCCATGTGCCACCAAGATGTATCTGGATTTGAAGTAGCTATATTGGTGGGAAGGCAAGAAGAGGGATATACTAGAATTTGTTTCTCATTGCCTTGTGTGCCACTAGGTGAAAGCAGAGCATCAAAGATCAGCTGGTTTGCTCTAATAGATTGAAATCCCGTAAAGGAAGTGGGAGAGGATTACCATAAACTTCGTGAGAAAGTTGCCATGTACCCCGAAAGGGCATGACGCCATTTGAATGGTTGTCGATTAGATGACTAAGTCCACTTACTTCCTTTCATTGAAAACCACTTTTGATGCTCCCCAATATGTCTAATTATAAGACTTCATGGTGTTTCAAAATCTATCATATCTTATCGCAGCCCTTAATTCACCTCATTTTTTGGAGAGCCTTCCGATAGGCCCTAGGGACCCATTGGGATCTTTGTATAGCCTTCCATCCACAAACTGATAGACAGTCAAAGCAAACTATCCAGATTCTAACGAATGTGTTAAGGGCATTATCCTAGATTTTAGGGGAAATTGGAGTAATTATCTGGCTTTGGTTGAATTTTCATACAATCATAGCTACCAAACCAATATTCAGATGGCTCCATTTGAAGCTTTATATGGTAGACATTACAAATCTGCTATTAGCTGGTTCAAACTTGGAGAAGCAAGACTTATTGCGCCAGAGTTTGTCCAAGAAGCTATAGATAAGGTCCGATTAGGAAAAGATTGTTAGTAGCTTAAAGTAGATAGAAGGTGTATGTTGATTATCGAAGGAAGGATTTAGAATTCATTGTTAGGAACCATGTGTTTTTGCAGGTTTCCCCTATGAAAAGGGTTATGAGGTTTAGTAAACAAGGAAAACTTAGTCCTCGTTATATTGGGCCCTTCGAGATTTTGGAGAAAGTGGGTCCTATTGCATATCATTTGGTTTTATTGTTTGAACTCTCCATGATACACCCAGTTTTTCATGTATCCTTGCTCTGCAAGTATTTTCCAAATCCATCACACGTATTGTCCTCACCAGCTATTCAACTAGATAAGAATCTGTCATATGAAGAACAGCCAGTGGCCATTCTTGATAGACAAGTAAAGAAGCTCCGTTCGAAGAAAGTACTTTGGTCAAGATGATTTGAAGAAATCACTCCATAGGGGAAGCAATCTAGGAGATGGAAGATTTTATGCATGCCTCTTATCCTCATTTATTTCAGCCTCAAGGTAATGATCTTCTCAAATTCGGCAGACTGAATTTCTTAAAGGGAGAATCAAATATCCTATTTAAAACAAAATGTCTATTCAAAATAAAATGTTGGTAATTAGGATTTTTAAAATTTTACATATCTTGAGCCTTTGGGGCATTTTCTTTATTCACTTTAAATTATATAGTGATAGGGAAATTAGAATGAATTAAATGAAGTTTGGAAGTATATGTAAAAAAAAACAAAACAAAAAGAAAAAAGAAAAGAAAAGGAGGGAAGGACCACCCAACACCATTAATGAGTGGTCCACCTCATGCCCCTCCTTGTTTTCTTCTTCTTCTTCTTTCCTAGTGGTTCTTTTCTCTTTCACTATCTCTATCTCTTTCTCTCAATCTCTCTTAGTTTTCTCTCTCATCTACATCTCTATCTCTCTCTCTCCTATATCTCTTTCTCTATCTTCATCTTTCTTTCTCTTAGTTCTTTCTTTCACCATCATGCTCTTTGATGGTTAGGGGAGGGAGCTCTAGTTTTGGCCTTCCCAAACCAACTTGCCACCCTTTGGTAGGTTTCCTTCTTCCTATGGTTGCTTCCTCTCTCTCAGAATATAGTTATGTGCTTGTTTTTCATTCTTGTTAAGAATAAATATCATAAGTTCTAATTATTGGAATATAGTTGCTGAATTTATTCATTGGTGATTCAAGGTTATATATAATTTGGAGAGGATTAAGGGAAATTTAGGGTTAACTAGCTTAATTTTTTTCTTACACTAGGGGGTTAACTTGTTAGTTTGTTGTTATTTAATGAATAATTGTGATTATGTTGAGATTGAGGGTTGAAAACTTGGGTATGTGAGGTTTCTCTAAATTGAACCAAGTCATTAAGAAAAGAAACTATTATTGTATAAATAATTATTTGATTCATTAAATTGTAATGTGAGAAATTTATATAATTTTTTGTCACAACCTATGAATGCGGGCATATGTAATTGCCTTCAAAATAATTCTTTAAGTTATTCCTTATTTATTGTATTTTCACAAGCAAATTGTTTCATATAATATTAAAAAAATTGGTTGATAGTAACACCAAAAAGAATTAAATAGTATACTTGATTTTGAAATAAATTAAAAGCAGTTTTAGTAAACAATAAGAAATTTAAATTTTATTTTTGTGAGGTTGAAAAAAAGGGGTTATGTAACATCCCGAATTTTGCATAACTAGTATTGTTGAATAATTAAATTTTCATATACATTATAGATATATGATTAGTCAATATTGAAATGCAAGCATTAGCATTAGATAAAATTCAAGTTTCTTTATAGAAAATTTCATGAAGGCAATTAACAATATTTCAATAGTTTAAAGAAAATCGGTTTATTTACGGTATCTTGTAAATCAAGAATTGAGTTGATAGGAATGTATACTACAAAATAACATCAATACTAGTTTAAAATCCTAAATCCTATGGCTAGACACTAGCCACCGGCCCATGCTTGTTGGCCAAAGTATGGCCATCCATTTGCAGAAATTAACTAAAATTTAAATTGGCATAGAAATCCACCAATCACTTTCTTTTCTCCTTCTTCCAACTTTGTCTACAAGCTATCAAATTCTTCGCCCATTGTCATGTAAATTTCGGCCAGCATAACACTAGCCCAAGCCTCATGTTTCTTCTTCAACCTCATTTTTTTCGTCTTCCTCGTCATCTCCACCTCCAAGCCTTAAGTGATCTAGCCACCTTTTGATCAAACTTTTGTACTTTTCTTTATGTACTCTCAAGAAAACTCAAGACAAGTTCACAACCCTCTTCCCTTTTTGATCATTTAGGGTCAGCCCCTTCAAGAGCAAGAAGAGATTTGTCACAATTCCAAGGTTTTAGTGAGGTAGATGCAAGCTCCAATGCTCAACTAAAATAGTCTCTCAGCTTTAGACATTTCAAGTTTTAAAGGTTTTGATGGATATCAAATCAAGCTTCAAGTAAATCTATTGAATTACAAATGATTTGTTAAACACATCCTTTTGTGAGTAAAATGATATGCTTCAAAGCTAAATTTTTTGTCATATAAAACAAAGTGTCAAAATCTGTGGTACTTTTTTCGAATGTGATTATATTGGATTTATCGCTTTGTGCTTCATATGTTTACTCACTCAAGAACAAAATAGAAAGTTTAGAAGGATAGTGGTAAAGCACCAAAAAGGAAAAGCATGCCACGAGAAGGGTCACACCTCATTCAGTAAGATGACTTGATTCATAAGGGTGAATTCTCACGATGTATCTCACCACTAAAGCTTCTTCTATAAGCTTCATTGAGAAGTTCAAAAAGTCAAATATGATTTGATAAGTTACAATGAAAGCAATGACAAGTCTGAAAAGTTGGTGAAGACTTCAACAACTACTTTTCCTCTTCTATGTCATCTCAACTTATTGAAAAAGAAAGCTATACCCTCTCTTTCTAGTCATAGACTAGTGGATCATAGTAGCATAAGGCTCAAGATCTGCAAGTTTTAACGGTAATATCTTAAGTCTATATAAAGCTGGAGCATGAAGAAGATAGAGACGCTATTCAAATTTTTAAAATTAGCAACTGTTTCATATCTTCATCCTTCTCAACTTTCAATTCTACTAGAAAGTTACTTATTGTAACTTCTATATTAAAATCTTCTCTTTAGGTGTGTAACAGATAACATTCTCACTTTGAGAATATAGAGAAGTCGCTCACTGTACCTTTTTGGTCTATGCTCTGTATAGAATTTTTAGTATGACTGTAAACACAAAACCTTCAAAAATCTCTTGTAACCAGACTCAATAGTGGTTATAGTGAGCTTGGAGAGGCTAAGAAAAATACTATTCATTTAGCTTGGAGAGGCATCACAAAGACTACGCGGTTGTATAGTTTGGAGACGCTAAAGAAAAACTACTCAACTGTAAAAGCCTGGAGAGGCTTGGAAAAAGAAAACTCTTGGTATAAAATCTCAACAAGGAGTTGGGGATTGGATATAAGCATTGGTTTAGCCGAACTAAGATAAATCTCTTTGTGTGATCCTTCTATCTTTCTCCTTTTACTTGCAGTATTTATTTCATACTTATATCTATGCAATATTTAAATCACTCAAGTATTATTTTATAAAGCAAAACCTTTTTTTTTCTAACCACTGCTTTTCCAAGTTTAGAACTTGAGAAGATTGCTTTGTAAAAAGTTTTCAGGTTTAAAAGGTAATAGTGAAGACACGAGTCAACCCCATTCTCATGTCATCTTTTCCAATAGTAGAGCCACCAAAGATTCAAGTAGAAGAGCTCAAACTAAGGAGGTAGGATTTTCATAGATTTTTTTATTCCTTTAATTCAGGTAGCTACTATGGTTTCTTGTATCGCCTTTTAATTGACGATATTTGATGTTAATATGACTTGCTTTGAGTGATTTAAGTAGGAATTGTTAGTTTGGTTTGGTTATTTGATCAAAATACCAAAAGAAACACTTAACCAGAAAAGCTGAGAGAATACCTTAGGGTAGCAGTCCATAGAGCGAATAGTATGACTCCATTTGTAGGCATCAAAATTGAGTGAAACCAATTTTAGATGAAATTAGACTTTAAGATATTTTCAACCATATAAATTATAGGATATTAGATTTAAAATGAGAGAGTTATAAATTTTTAAAATAGACTGTTAAGTTTCTTTCACAACCCTGATCGATGTGCATTTAATATAACTTGCCCTGTATGACTTCAAATTGAGTGCAACCAATTTTGTTAGAAATCTAACACATAAATAAAAATTCCATAAAAATTTTAGGCTTAGATATTATGTACGCTAGTGCCAATAATATTCTAAAGTTACCCTATATCTTACTCGGGTTGGATAGGGCAATACAGGACAACCTACTTTAGGAGCTCATAACTTGAGCTCTACTTACCCAATTGGGATGAAACTTAATGAAATTGAAATATAACTCAATTAGCTATAGATTGATATAAAATTTGTACAAAAATGATAAGAATTAGAATTTTAGTGATTTTCTAAAATTAAGTACTCAAGTCTATCCTGAAACAAGGTAGCTTTGAGTAAGACTTTAATAACTCAACCTATACACCTTAAAACTTAATGGGACCAAAGAGAACTAAAAATAGACTAATAATGCCACAACATATTAAATTTTTAGACTAATATAAGTTAAAATGGAATTTTAGTGAAATTAATAAAATAGAACAAATTTAAGAAAATTGAGATATCTTGGCAGCCGAAGGGTTTGGGAGTTCCCTAAGCTATAAGGAGTCAATGACTAAAAAATTTCATGTTCCTTTCTTATGATAATGATGTGATGATAATATATTGAATGATGATGAAAATTGCTATGACTAGCCGGCTGTTTCCTAAACTATTTTTTTTGGGAAGCCCTATATTGAAGCTGTTATGCTGCCAAATTTTCGATAGAAGTATGTAATGTGAAGTTATAAGTACATAGTTGTACATGGAAGCTATTCATGTAATAATGTTTGAAAGTAAGACACAAAGCATGTGCAGTCATGAGTATACATATACATATACATATACATATATGTAATTGTATATGTATATGTATATATACGTATGTATGTATATGTATATGTTATATCCACAAAGAGTATGCATGCAAGTATGATTGAGATATGGTATGGGACATATATATGAATGTGAAGCATTTACATTCGTGATCATGTATGAAAAGGAAAAATACTATAAGAACTTTCAAAGGGACGCACCGAGCTTCACCTCGTAATAGGTTAGGGTGGTATTGTCTAAGACTTGGGCCAACCCTTAACCAGATTTAAGGGGAATAGACCGGTGTAAGGGTTAGTGAAAGTAAACCCGTCATTCATGTATAGGTATAAGCTCAGACCTGAGAGGCAGGCTATTAATTAGAGGTGAGAAAGGTCATTCATCTCCGGTGACCAAGTACAGAGAAGCAAGATACAAGTAAAAGAAAGATAAGTAAAGGATGCACTTGAGATAGTGATACGTAACCCTGTAGCCACCTTATGGAGGGTGATATGTAATGCCTAGGTGTGTTAAGTAAAGAAATTAAATAAAGTTAAAGAGAGACAAGAGCACTTGCATCAAGAAGTAATTTGCATTTATCTATGCCTTTTATTTACTTGATCTTTAACTTGTTATGTATCTATGCATCTTATTCAATTGTTCTTTATTCTACTATGTTAATGATTAGATTCTTTCTCTACTTACTAAGTGTATGAATAAAATGAACTCTACTTTGGAAGGGTACTTTTGAACCTTCTAAAATGAAACTATGGTTTATATGGCATGATCACTTTTTCATAACAAACTGAAGTGGCTGGAGATAATAACAATGACACTATATGTGGTAATTCAAGAAATCCTACTTAGAATTTGTAATTTTCACCCCTATGTATGTTTTTGTGTTATCTCCAGATATCTCAAGAATTATAGGATATGGTCATATTAGGCAGAGTTGTTTGATGTTGCAAGACGATTGAGGGTTACTGTCAGACAAGGTCTACTCATGTAACAGTAACAATTTCTACGTATGGTACCATGATTTAAGTATAGTATTGTATTTGGAAGAGTGTTACATTAATGATATCAAAGCAGTTCATCCAAATAGGACCTAGGATGGACTAACTATGCTTTCGAAGCATACTCTGAATGTTTAGAAAAGCCATGCTTTAGGTCCTTACCTGATAAGGACATAGATGCTTATCTTATGCATGGCAGCCTTGTTGTATGTAGCAGCTTATCTGTTACACTTGACTGCATATTAAGTCTGATCACCTCAATATGAAGTTCGGTGTAGGTGGAAATCTGCGGCACCCAACTAGCTCACTAGGGATAAAGGAATTTTGAGGGCAAAATTCTTTTTAAGGAGAGTAGTAATGTAACATCCCAAATTTCGCATGACTAGTACTGTCAAATAATTAAATTTTCAAATACATTATAGATATATAAGTAGTCAATATTGAAATATAAACATTAGGGTTAGATAAAATTCAAGTTTCTTTATAGAAAATTTCGTGTAGACAATTAACAATATTTGGATAGTTTAAAGGAAATCGGTTTGTTTACATTATCTTGTAAATCAAGAACCGAGTTGATAGAAACTTATACTGTAAGATAACATGAATACCAGTTAAAACCCTTAAATCCTATGGCTAGAAACTAGTTACCCACCAATGCTTGTTGGCCAAATCATGGCCATCTATTTGTAGAAATTAACAAAATTTAAATCGCCATAGGAATCCACCAATCACATTCTTTTCTTATTCTTCCAACTTTGTCTACAAGCTATCAAATTCTTCCCCCTTGTCATGTAAATTTTTGCCAGAATAACACCAGCCCAAGCCTCATATTTCTTGTTCAACCTCATTCTCTTCATCCTTCTCCTCATCTTCGCCTCCAAGCCCTAAGTGATCTAGCCACCTTTTGATCAAACTTTTCCACTTTTCTTTGTGTATTCTTAAGAAAACTCAAGACAGGCTCACAACCCTCTACCCTTTTTGATCATTTAGGCTCAGCCCCTTCAAGAGCAAGAAGAGATTTGTCACAATTCCAAGGTTTTAGATGAGGTAGAGCCATCAGAAATTCAAGTAGGAGAGCTCAAACTTTGGAATAGAGGTAGGATTTTCTTAGATTGTTTGATTCCTCTAATTTAGGTGGCGGATAGGGTTTCATATATCACCTTTTAATTGATGATATTGGATGTTAATATGGCTTGCTTTGAGTGATTTAAGGTAGGAATTATTAATTTGGTTTGGTGATTTGATCAAAATGCCAAAAGAAACACTCAAACAGAAAAGCTGAAAGAATACCCTAGGGCAGTCCATACAACAAATGGTACTGCTCCATCTATAGGCATCAAAATTGAGTAAAACCAATTTTAGATGAAATTAGACTTTAAGATTTTTCCAACCATACAAATTATAGGCCCATTGGGTTTAAAATGAGAGAGTTATGAATTTTTTAAGTACACTATTAAGTTTCTAACACAACCCTGATTAGTGTGCATTGAGAAGGACATAACTTGCCCTATACAACTTCAAATTGGGTGCACCTAATTTTGTTAGAAATCTAACACATAGATAACCATTCCATAAAAATTTCAGGCTTAGATCTTATGTACACTGCTACCAGTAATTTTCTAAAGTTATCTTATGTTCTATTTGGGTTGGGATAAGGCAATATAAGATAGTTTATTTTAGGAACTCATAACTTGAGCTCTACCTATCCAACTAGGATGAAACTGATTGGAATTGAAATATAACTCAATTGTCGACAAATTAATATAAAATTTATACAAATGATAAGAATTAGAATTTTGGCGATTTTCTAAAATTAGATGCTCAAGTTTGTCCTAAAATAGAGTAACCTTGAGTAAGACTTTAATAACTCAATTTATACACCTCAAAACTTAATGGGACTAAAAAGAACTAAAAATAGACTAATAATGCCACAACAATTAAATTTTTAGAATAATATAAGTTAAAATGGAATTTTAGTGAAATTAATAAAATAGGACTGATTTAAGAAAATGCGGGTTTAGGAGTTCCCTAAACTATAAGGAGTCAATGATTGAATAATTTCATGTTCTTTTCTTATGATAATGATGTGATGATGATATATTGAATGATGATGAAAATTGCTATGACTGGTTGGCTATTTTCCTATACTATTTATTTTGGGAAGCCCCATATTTAAGCTATTATGCTACCGAATTTTTAGCAGAAGCATGTGATGTGAAGTTATAAGTACATATGTTGTACATAGAAGTTATTCATGCAATACTATTTGAAAGTAAGACACAAAGCATATGCAGTCATGAGTGTACATATATATATACATACAAACATATATATATATGTTTGTTATGTTCATAAAGAGCACGCATGCAAGTATGCTTGAGATATGATATGAGACATATGTACAAATGTAAAGCATTTGCATGCATGATCATGTATGAAAGGGAAAAAGGCTATAAGAACTTGCAAAGGGACGTACCAAGACTCCACCTCGTAGTGGGCCAGCACGGTATTGTCTAAGATTTGGGCTAGTCCTTGACCAGATTTAAGGGAAATAGACCAGTGTGAGGATTAGGGAAAGTAAACTCGTCACTCATGTATAGGTACAAGCTTGGGCTTGAGAAGTAGGATATTACCCAGGGGTGAAAGAGACCATTCACCCTCAAAGGACCAAGTACAGAGAAGCAAGATGCAAGTAAAAGAAAGATAAGTAAAGGATACACTTGAGGACGGTGATACGTAACGCTTAAGTGCAAACCCTTATAGGCACTGTAGGGATAACAATACGTAACGCCTAGATGTGCCAAGTAAAGAAAGTAAAAAAAGTTAAAGAGAGACAAGAGTACTTACATCAAGAAGTGATTTGCATTTCTCTATGCTTTTTATTCAGTTGATCTTTAACAGGTTATGTATCTATGCATCTTATTCAATTGTTCTTTATTACACTATGTTAATGATTAGATTCTTTCTCTACTTATTAAGTGTATGAATAAAATGAACTCTGCTTCGGAAGGGTATTTTTTAACCTTCTAAAATGAATCTATGGTTTATATTGCTAATCACTTTTTACAATAAACCGAAGCAGCTGAAAATAATAACGATGACACTGTATATATGGTAGTCTAGGAAATCCTATTGAGAATTTGTAATTCTCACCACTATATATGTTTCTATGTTATCTCTAGATATCTCAAGAGGTATAAGAGATGGTCATATTGGGCAAAGGTATTTAATGTTGCAAGATGGCTGAGGGTTGTTGTCAAACATGGTCCGTTCATATAACAGTAACAACTACTAAGTGTGGTACCATGAATTAAGCATGGTACTGTACTTGGGAGGGTGTTACAAGTTAGACGAACATTTATAATTAAATTGGGAATTATCATTTATGTGTCATTTTCAGATTTCTCAAGAGATCGACCTATGAGTTTGGCGGTCCCTAGGATGCAGATTCACCATTCTTAATTGTCTATGAGTGGACGATACTACTATTGCATGTGCACTAACCCTATAGCTTTATTCTTGATTTTGAAATAATTTGAGAACTTATTGCTATATAATTAGTCAATTGTGAATGGTTGTTTAGACTTGTATAAATTTTCTAACTATTGTGTATATTTTGATTTGATTTTTAAAATTAACTTGGATGATTTTATTGGACATTAGGAAGGATTTTTGAAAATGAATTACGGATTTTGTAAAGGAAAAGACAAGCTTAATGAACAATCACTTGATTTACTAAACTGAATTGTTTGGTAAATTATGTTTTGGATTTTCGAAACTTGTTGGGTATTTTTGCTCTATGAAAACTCTATTTGATATTTAATACTTCAGAAACTTATTGGTAATTTGTGGGAGGAATCTTGGACAATCGGTAGCTAACAGTCACTGACACTAGCCTCACTGCACTATGCTTTGAACCTAGCTAGCAAAGGTGTTGCTTGTTTTATGTGCGTGCATGTGTATGCATGTGCGTATGTGTGTGTGTTGGGCCAACATACTCAATCGACTTAGTTAAATCAGAAGGGCCTAACCTTTTGTTTGAAAGTTTTATTGAATTAGAAGCCTTCCCACTTTGGTATTTATGTTTGAGGAAAAATGTTATCAATTTCATAAAATGAAGTTAATTTTTTATTTATGCATGATTTGTAATGTTAACTCTCTATTTATGCGTAGTTTATAATGTTAATTCTATATATATGCATAATTTGCTTTGCTCCTAGATCTTGTCCTCATATGTTATAGTTTCATCACCCTTCACTGAGTTGATTGGACTCACCCACTTTACTTTCTTGTTTCAGATCGTATCACAGCAGTCGACCCTATTTCGCCTGCTCCTTAAAGTGCAAATTCCTTTGAGCACGCCCTTTGCATGTGACAGATCCTGTCAACACCCTCCTATTTTGCGTTTTGGACGTATATACTCTGTAGATTACTCCACAATCCATAGTTAGGGTCTTGTGATCTAGTTATTCTTTTAGGAAAACCTCTGTACATGGATCTCTTTTATAGCTTCGGAGTAGTAATCTCTTATGTGTATATGATGTTTATATCTATGTGGGCGTGTACATATATGTGCATATGTGTTTTAATTATGCAAATGAATGCTCAATATATGACCTACTTGAGGGTGCTCTGAGAACCTTAATTCTGTACATGATAGTTGACTATCTGGAATAAGTTTGGTTATTTTGGGGAAGCTAAAAAAATAGGGGAAATCCTAACTGTTTTTAGAGGAAATCTAATGTAATAGGCTTGCTAGAAGTTCATTGCCCCTAAGCATCGGTCACAACTCTGAGGTGGGTTGTGACATTGATGCAAATTGCCATCACACTCAATCATATAATTGTCTTTAATTATCGAACATGTAGTTACCTAATCGAAAAAAGGTCAATGCTAACGAATGATATAATTTCCTTTAATTATACGATTTATAGTTATTGAATTGCTATTAAATTTCGCAATGCATTTTTTCAAATAATATTTTTAATTCACTTTCAATTTAAATTGAAAAATTTAATTAAAAGGAAATAATATAGTAATGAAATTCATATCTCAATTATGGAGATAACTCATGAGTTCAATTTAGAATATTCATCAAGAAGTCAAAATGCATGAAAGGAAATAACATTCATTAGTAATTGATTAATTGAGAATATAATTGGAATTAATTTAGAATGAAATATTCTATTTTGTAGAAAAGTCAAATACATGATCGTGCGACACGTGGCAAAGCATTTAATAGAAGTAGATCTCAAATGTATATATTAAACATTATCAATAGATTATAGATATAGATGTTGGTAGATTATAGACATATTTAAGTTTCAATGTGTGTGTGTGTGTATGATACAATATATGAAGAAGGAATAATGAGTAAGGAATAATCAATAATACATATAACATGACTTGAAAAGAATACCAGTTGTTTTAGAAAAAAAATGAAAATTGAAGTCTTATCTAAGATTATTGCGCCATAGCAACTTGAGTGCTCTCTGCGCCGCAAAGCTCTCCTAGGGTTTTTCAGGGGTGTGTAGAGATTTTGTATCTAATGTTGTGTGAGACCCTTCCCACTGCCAATCCCCACATGATTATACAATACTTCTACCACCAGCAGCACGTTGTGTGAGGTAGTTTCAGGCTGCGGATGGAGAACGAGAATGATAGAGAGTTAGAGGATGAACAGAGAGGAAAAAGTGCAGCTAACGAGGAGGAAACCATAATGTTTTTTGATGAATTGGATATTACACAAGGGGTGGAGGAATGTGAGTAGAGCCTTGTCATCAAGATAGTGATAGAAAAATCGATTAAAAAGGGGAGCTTTCAAAGTGTGATGACAAGTGTGTAGGGGATAGCCACAAGTCTGAAGTTTGAGGAGGTTGGGAGGAAGTTGTTTTAGGTTTTCTTTGATGATGAATAGGCTCTCAACTGAGTACTAAAAAGGAGTCCATGGCCATTCTGTAATTCTTGGGTCCTGGTTCAAAGATGGAGGCTGGATACAGAACTTGTGACAATGGAGTTTGACGTGCTTATTGGATGGGTATAGTTGTGGGGCATGTTAGTGCATTGCAAGAGTCCAAAAATGGGACAAAAAGTTGGTTCTTGCATTAGTGAGGTATTTGATAGTAGCCCCTTTAATATGGGTGGAAACCAAGGTACTATCATCAAAACCCTAGTTCAAGTGAATATCAACAAGCTTATCTGCGATGGAGTCAATCCGGGCAGCAAGGTGGATATAGGTTTTTTAGGTTGAGTTCTGATATGAGCACTTCCCACAGGTGTGTTATGTATGTTCGATGGTTAGTAATGATGAATCAAGATGTAAGGAAGTACGGAGAGAGCTAGGCAGAGAGGAGATAAAACTAAAGTTAGGCTTGTGGGTGCGAGCCATGTAAGGGGGATAACGTATTACTCAAGTAAGAAGAAAGCAAAGCACCTTAGGGAAAAAGGGAGTACCACAAGGGAGTAGCAAAAGGGAGTAAAGGTCCAGAGGGGAGGAAGAAGATGTTGGAAAAGGTAATGTCAAATTTTGCGAAATTAACCATGATAGATCCAAAGCTATGTGAAACAAGCGGAGGGTCATTGGCTAATGTAGCAAAACACAATTCCCTAACGAGTGGATTTCAAAATGGTGTAGAGGAAGTGTTAAGCCTGGTGAGTCCTGTAATAGTAAATGATAGGAATGTAGGAGGTGGTAAAAATAGTGTGAGTGAGAAGAATTTGAGTCCTGATCATAATGAGATAGAGAGCATGCAAACCAAAGATGTTACTATTGATAAAAGGTTGAGAGATATCACTAATAAGAGGAAGGAGAAGGTGCAAGTAGGCCAAAAAAATGGAAAAAGGTGATCTTGAATGTTGAAAAAAAGTGAGAAAGGAAAATAAAGGCCTAGAATTGTCAAAGGAAAGGAAAAGGATGGGTGGAGAAGACCATATGGACATCGATCTAGTAGACGCAGGGGAGAGAAAGAGGTCCTACGTATGCTCAATCATTACGGTGGAGGCTGACTCTATGACATCCTCAATTTCTTGTCATGCTAAATTACCTTAGTAACCTTGAGTAATTAGGTACTTAATGAGAAATTATGAGATTAAGGCTTAATTAAGGGGATTAACAAAGAGTTTATGAGTCAACTCGGGTGAGATAAGTCAAGAGAATGCTTAATCGAGATTAGATAATCTCTAATTAATCAAGTCAAAGCCTTTATAGCTTAATTGAGCACTAATCGCCCTTAATTAGCTTAATCGAGTTTAATAAAGGTTATTAAGGTTAATTGCAAGATTAATTTTTGTTAATTATGTTCTTGTGTGTTAATCATTAATCCTTACTTAATCATCTTAATTAAGTTGCAAGAGCACTTAATCACATGACTAAATTCAAATTTAGTCAACTAGACAATAAAGTGAAAGAGTGATGTTACTAAAGCATAAAGTGTAACATTCTCAATTTTATGTCATGCTAAATTACCTCAATAACCTTTAGTAATTAGGCACTTAATAAGAAATTATGAGATAGAGGCTTAATTAAGGGGTTAACAAAGAGTTCATGAGTTAACTCGGATGAGAAAAGTTAAGAGAATGCTTAATCAAGGTTAGATAATCTCTAATTAAGCAAGTCAGAGCCTTTAGAGCTTAATTAAGCACTAATCGCCCTTAATTAACTTAATCGAGTTTAATTAGATTAATTAAGCTTAATCGCAAGATTAATTTTTGTTAATCATGTTCTTGTGTGTTAATTACTAATCCTTACTTAATCATGTTAATTAAGTTGTAAGAGCACTTAACCACATGATTAAATTCAAATTTAGTCAACTAGATAATAAAACATTGATGACATCACTAAAGTTAAAAAGTAAGAGACAATATTGCTTTATGTAAAAAAAGCATTAGGTCTTGTCCAAAGTAAACCCCTTAATTAACCATTTTGTTCCCTTCATTACAACAAAAGAAATATATCTCCCCTTCCCTAAGACAAAGAAGCTCACGACCACTTCATGCACACACACACATATTCACTTCATTTTCAACTTCTCATTCTCTCTCTAAAGTCCTCAAACTCTCCAACCTCTCTCTATATTTTCTTTTCTTCTTCTTCATCTTCTTCATCATTCTCCACCTCCATAACCAAACCTTCCTCACTAAGCCCTTCAAAGATCACATCTTTTGGTCTTTGGAGAAGAGATTTAAACACTACAAGACTCATTTTCAAGAGAACTTAAGAGCTTCCATCTTCATCCTCTCAAAACCGCCACCACCATCATCAAAGGAGAAGTCTTCTTCATCTTTTTCTTCTCCTTCAAGGATGCCATTTTCAAGCTTAGGTAGTGATCTTCAATCTTTTATTTTGTCTACTCAAGAAAGCTTGAAGCTTGAAGCTTGGTTCTTTTCATGACCAAGATCTTTAAATCCAAACTTGAGAAAATCTTTCATGCTCTTCATGAGCAAAAGTTTCCCTTTTTAGTAAAATATGTTCTTGTTCTTCTTCAAGTGTTCTTGATATTTCTACTTTTAGAAAAAAATATGTTCTTGTTCTTCTTCAAGTGTTCTTGGTGTTTCTATTTTTGGTAAAATATGTTCATGTTATTATTCTTGTATGTTCTTGATGTTCTTGGTGGTATTTTGCTTAAAGTTGTTTTTTTTTCTTAAGATAAGTTTATGATTAGAAAAGTTTCATCTTTATATGTTTTTCATGATTTGATAAGATTATGAACCTCCTAAAAGCTTAAAGCTTTAAAAAGTTTGCTTCTTGATGCATAAAAAGTGGCGCAAATTTGGTGCCTTCATAAAGGTCTTATTTTGTTTTATTTTGAGGTCAAGACTATATATAAAAGTCTAAGCTTTTTGGAATATTAAGCCTCTTTGAGTTATAAAAATAGTATTTTGTCATTTGAAGTTGTAAAGATTGATTCTTGGATGTAAATTCTTTCATAAAGTTTTAAACTTTAATCAAGAGGGTGACTTTAAGTCAAAAAAGTTGTAAGCTTGCACACTAAGTCTTGTAAAGGTGGAATCTTGAGATGAATATGTTAGTAAACTTCCAAGCTTTAAGCAAAAATAGCATTTTTGAGTCAAAAAAGTGTTAACTTTTATAAGGATCAAGACTTGATAACTCTAAAGCTAATGTTTTATGTCATTAGTTCATAAAGTAGAAAGCTTTTTAATTTAGAGACAACTTTAAATCATAAAGTTGAGACCTTGATGGTCTTCGAATAATTAAAAGAGTCAACTTTCATAAAAAACAAGACTTTTTAGTTAAAAAGCTAGTAACTTGTATCATTATTTCATGAATATCTAATCTTCAAGATAAGAGCTTAATTTTAAAAGCACTTACTTTCACAAAGAATAAAACTTTATAACTATTTTATAAAGAATGATAACTTTTATAATACTTAAGGTAAGATCTTGTCATGTAGTGATAAAAGCTTGAAACTTTGTAACTTGATTAAGTTAAAAATCACCATTGGTGTTTAGTGAACACGGTGTTGTTGGGTTCATGATGTGGTTATGCGTTGTTATGACCCAAGGATTAGAGGGATCTCGAATTCCTTAGGAACAGAAGTATGATTAAGGCCTCTGAGCATATCATGAACCTAGGAATTACTAAGTGCACTATCTCAAGGAAAGGAAACAATTATTTAACTTAATTAATTTGAATAAGTGTTCCATAAGACATGAACTCAAGTAAAGAATAATTTCATGTGAGAACTAAGTAACTAAAAAACCACATACATACATGTTAACTATGTGATTCTCTCATGGGTAACCACGAGAAATCATGTGACGATTCATAATATTCTTCACAAAGAATAACACAGTTATAAACCCCTTTAGGGTATGAATGTGTGATGTCATTCGGCATGATGAATGATGAGTTTGATTGAGCTTTGTCTCATGATTGATTGATTATTGTGATATGATAAACTGTTGATTGAAAGTTTTATGATTGGCATTTTGGGAAAGCTCCGGTCTAGCCATTATGCTGTCGGATTTCCATCAAAATTATGGACTTAGTCATATCATTACATATGTCTAGTCAAAGAAGTATTATGCATGTAAAGTATAATGATAAGAAAAGAAATAATGGGATATGACCCCTTAATCACTTCAGGGAAGTGAGAGATGGTGATCTACAAAGACTCAAGGAACCTCTTTGAGGGAGGCAAGGGTGACATGGAGGACCCTCCAACTTAGAGGTAACTAATATCGGCTTATTCTGATTTGGTTAGTACTGCATGGTGACGGTCACGGAATGAGCTCATGTCCAAAAGCATTCCATTTCAAAGGAAAAGTAAAGAATGTTAAGCATGTACTAAAAATGAAAGTAAAGTCAAAGTATAACCATGGTAAAGTCTATGATGACGCATGTCTTTGCATGTATTTATATTGTCCATTTGCATTATGAATATTTATTCTATGTTTCAGTATGTATGTTAGTTATAATGATGTAGTTATAATGTTAAGTCTAAAAGCAACCTGCTTCGGGGTTTAGGTTTTCAAAACCATTAAAATTGAACTTATATCTGTCCATTGTTTTTATAATTAAACCTGAAGTGGCTGAGACAATGACGATGACACAATGTTTGTCTGGTCGCGATCCTACTGAGAAATCTTGTATTTCTCACTCCTACCTTCCTGTGTCATCTTTAGATGGAGCTGATGGCGTCCATGGTAGCACTTCTGACGGTACCTAACTGGATAAGATGAGGAGCTGCCATGTTTCTTCACTTAGCTAAGGAGGATTGAGATAGTAGCATAGTATTTTCATTTTCTTAAGAGCCCCAGTTAGGCATTTATGTGTAATTAAGAGTATGTAAGAAGTCATGCTACTTAATTTGACCTGTTGCATATGTGATATTTATTAAGTGTAATGATGACTCTTGAGTGTCTATGTTACATTCTTGGCTTATGGTATTGTGTCATGTTGTTTCAATTTTATCATGTCTTATTAGTAACTCAGCGATATGAGGAACAACGTTCCGATGTATACGAGTAAGTAAGAGCTTAAAGGCTCAGTTTTCAAGCATAAGGTTTTACAAAAAAAAATTGCATTTTATTTTCATATATTATGCTACTTTCAACGATAAGAACTTCCACTAGTTAAGAGTAACAACCAGTGATGCCATAAAATGACTTAAGCATAGTATGGTATTATTAGGGTGTTACATAAAGTATTAGACAAAAGTGTTTTATGTAAGAGTAAATACTTGATTTGTTCCCCTATCATTCATTTTGTCCCCCGAAACCTTGATTAGCACAAAATTAAGAAAATATATCCCCCTTCCCTTTATATTGGGGATGCCATTTTGTCTCTCTCCCACCCTCATCTATTTTTATTTTCACTCATCTCATTCTCTCTCTTGAAATCAAATCCACTAACTTCTCTCTAAAATTCTCTTCTTCTTCTTCATCTTCTTCTTCCATTCTCCATCTCCATAACCAAACCTTCTTCACTTAGCCATTCAAGGACCACATCTTTTGGTCTTTGAAGAAGAGATCAAGTACTACAAGCTTTATTTTCAAGAGAACTCAAGAGCTTCTCCTTCCTCCTTGTAAAATCGCCACCATCATGATCAAGAGGAGCCATCATCATCTTCATCTTCTTCTTCTTCTCTTGTTATAGCACCATTTTGAGTAGAGGTAGTGATCTTTACTCTTTTATTTTGTTTACTCAAGAAAGTTTGAAGCTTGATTCTTCTCATATCCAAGATCTTTGAGTGAAAACTTGAGAAAATCTTTCATGCTCTTCATTAGCAAAAGTTTCTATTTTTGGTTAAATATGCTCTTGTTCTTTTTCAAGTGTTCTTGATGTTTCTACTTTTGGCAAAATATATTCTTAGTCTCTTGATATTTCTACTTTTGGAAAAATATGTTCTTGTTCTTCTTCAAGTGTTCTTGACGTTTCTATTCTTGAATATTCTTGATGTTCTTGGTGGTATTTTGCTTGAAGTTTTTCTTTTTCTTATGATGAGTTTATGATTAGAAAAGTTTCATCTTTATATGCTTTTCATGATTTGATAAGACTATGAACATACTAAAAGCTTAAAGTTTTAAAAAGTTTGCTTCTTGATGCATAAAAAGTGGTGCAAGTTTGGTGCCTTCATAAAAATCTTATTTTGTTTTGTTCTGTTTTGAGGACAAGACTACATGTAAAAATTTAAGCTTTTTTGGAATATTAAGCCTCTTTGAGTTATAAAAATGGTATTTTGTCACTTTATGTTGTAAAGATTGATCCTTGGATGTAAGTCCTTTCATAAAGCTTTAAACTTTAATCAAGAAGGTGACTTCAAGTCATAAAGTTATAAGCTTACACACTAAGTCTTGTAAAGGTGGAATCTTGAGATGAATATATTAGTAAAGTTCCAAGCTTTAAGCAAAAATAGCACTTTTGAGTCATAAAAGTGTTAACTGCTATAAAGATCAAGACTTTATTACTCTAAAGCTAATGTTTTATATTCCTAGTTCATAAAGTAGGAATCTTTTAGACTTTAAGACAACTTTAAATCATAAAGTTAAGACCTTGATAGTCTTGAGTAAATAAAAGTGTCAACTTTCATAAAGAATAAAACTTTATGAGTACTTTATAAAAAATGATAACTTTTATAATACTTAAGATAAGATCTTGTTGTGTTAATGATAAAAGCTTAAAACTTTGTAACTTGGTTAAGTTAAAAATCACCCTTGCTGTTTAGTGAACGTGGTGTTATTGGATTCATGATGTGGTTATGCATTGTTATGACCCAAGGATTAGAGGGATCTCGAATTTCTTGGGAACAAAAGTATGATTAGGGCCTCTGAGCATATCATAAACGTAGGAATCACTACGTGCATTATCTCAAGGAAAGGAAATAATCATTTAACTTAATTAATTTGAACAAGTGTTCCACAAAACATGAACTCAAGTAAAGAATAATTTCATATGAGAACTAAGCAACTAAAATACCACATACATATATCTTAACTATGTGATTCTCTCATGGATAACCATGGGAAATCATGTGATGAATCATACGATTCTTCACAAAAAATAACATAACTATAAACCCCTTTAGGGTACGAACGTGTGATACCATTCGGCATGATGAATGATGAGTTTGAATGAGCTTTGTCTCATAACTGATTAATTATTATGATATGATAAACTGTTGGTTGAAAGCTTATGATTGGTATTTTGGGGAAAACCCTGGTCTAGCCATTATGCTGCCGGATTTTTGTCAAAATTATGGACTTAGTCATATCTTTGCATGTGTCTAGTCAAAGAAGTATCATGCATGTAAAGTATAATGATAAGAAAAGAATAATGCGACATGACACTCCAATCACTTCGATAAGGAAGTGAGAGATGGTGATCCACAAAGACTCAAGGAACCTCTATGGGGGAGGCAAGGGTGACATGGAGAACTCTCTAACTTAGGGGTAATCAATATCAGCTTAGTTTGATTTGGTTTAGTACTGCATGACAACGGTCACAAAATGAGCTCATATCCAAAAGCAGTCTATTTCAAAGAAAAAGTAAAGAATGTTAAGTACGTGCTAAAAATGAAAGTAAAGTCAAGTATACCCATGGTTAAGTCTATGATGATGCATGTTTTTGCACGTATTTATATTGTCTATTTGCATTATGAATATTTATTCTATGCTTTAGTATGTATGTTTAGCTATGATGTATAGCTATGATGTTAAGTTTAAAAGTAACCCACTTCAAGGTTTAAGTTTTCAAAATCATTAAAATTGGACCTATACATGTCCACTATTTTCATAATCAAACTCGAAGTGGTTGGGACAATGACGATGACACGATGTTTATTTAGTCACGATCCTACTGAGAAATTTAGTATTTCTCACTCCTATGTTTCCGTGTCATCTTCAAAAGAAGGTTGATATCAAGCACAGTGGTGATCTCCATTAAGTTCCCAGTATGGCGTTGGCGCTTTGACCCGGTGCTAAATGTCTTAGTGATGTCTATGAGCACAGTAATGAGGGTCTACATATTCCATGACCGTCCATTTCAGACTCCAGTGATGAGCCCATTTTTTCGACTACATCTGCCATTTGGCGAGGTTACCTTGGATGACATCCATCCTTACTTTTAGCTTCCAAGGCACCCTACTGACGATGAGACCGACTCGGATACCCATTTGACTTCGACTGTTTCATTGGATTCCAATCCTTTGGAGGCATCTTATCCAAGCTACCATATGGAGACGAACCCATCTCAGCCCTCTTACCCATATGTGATGCGTCTGACATCTAACTCATCTTCATCTTCAACAGCTCCTCGTCACACTCCACCCTCGATTTGCAGTCACAGGTACATTCATACTCGTGCTGTACCTTGAGGACGTGGGCATGCTCAAGGAGGGGGACGTAGTGATGTTACTCCCAGTGGATTCGGGAATGGTTTCCTCCCACCTGACGAGTGATGTGGTGATTACATGTGGAGTCGAGCACGAGAATAGCCCTTTTTGGTTGTAGTTATAGGGTTATCATCTTATTGTATGGCATGGTTAGGCAGTAGGGATTTTTGATGTATTTTCTTTATGATGTACTTAGTAGGTTTCATGTGTAAGGCCGACAGTAGGTATCGGATCTATCATTATCTATATATATGACTTTTGGTAACACTATTAGCATTATATTAGCTATGAATGGTCGTGGAATGAATGTTATGATTATCTAAGTTATTGTTATTCTTGTTGCTTCTATTTATTGCTATTTTCACGGTATGCATGAGATAGCATTGTTTATTATATGCATTTAGGATGCACTTGATGAGTTGAATTTAGATACTAACTTTATTCCTCATATTTAGTGTTTTAGTCCTCTTTGTTGCATGTTTGCTTTCCAATTCTAAGAATTTCATAGTTTGATGCTAATTTGTCTCTTTCGCTAATTCTTGCGTAAATATGCATTTTTGCTTGATTTTGTGTTTTAGCAAGTTCCAAGAGTTCTAAATCATTATATATGTTGTTTTTGACTTGTAGGAATCTAACTTGAAGGGATTTGAGGCTTAGAAGTGATTGGAAGCCCAATTTCATTGATGCTGAAATTTCAGCTTGAGTATGATGTAAAGATCCAGTCATAACTCTCTTATCTGAAATCCAAATGAAGCAAATGAGGTGTCCATTTTAAAGCCAAGAAAAAGATCTACAACTTTCATAAAGACACCAAGAGCTAATTCGGATGTTTTTGGGATCAAACGGGGCTCGGAAGTGACTAGAATGTCTAATACTACATAATTGCTATTAGGACTTTGCCCTGTGCTATAGCGCAAATTGCGGCTGAAACACCTCTTAATTTGCTGATTGTTGCGGTATAGCACAACCAGAAAAGTGTAGAACAGTAGAATAGGCGTAATCTTGGGTTTTGGGCCACTTGGGCCCACTTTTGGAAAGTCAATGCATGGGAATTCATGTACTAATACCTAAGACTTCACAAATTAAGTAACAAGTCTCATTTTTAGGAATTTAGTTTTTCTCTTTAGGTTAGAGTAGTTTTAGTTTTCTTTCTTTTCTCTCTTCCTTCTCTTCTCTTATCTTCTTCTCACCCTCTTATCTTTCCACCACCACTTTTCATTTTTTGTTTTGGTTGTAAATTCCTATGGAGAAGTAGAGTTGGAAGCTAGCTTAGGGATTCTCCAAAGGGCTTCAAGGGTTATATCTTGAACTCTTACACTTTAATTTCAATACATGATGTGTTTTCTCAATTCTTTGCCTCTTGCTCTTTTATATGCTTGCATTGAATGGTATTGATGTATGGGTATATAATTGGATAATTAGTTGGGTGATTATTAATTGGTTGATTAATATGAACTTGGCTAGTAGAGGATTCCTAATTATGAAACTTGATTGAATGGTATTGAGATTGGGGTTTATAATTGGGAAAATCTTGATTATGTGTTCTTGTTGAATGGTATTGATATGAGGATGCATGACTAAGATGTTAATTAGATGTATGTTGATTGGTTGATTGATGTATGATTAATTAACTAAAGAATTGAGACTTGGGTCTTGATTGAGACTTAGGCTAATGCAATTGGAGCTAAAGGTTACCATAAGTTAATTAGATATTGAGGTCTGAACTATCTACTAATTGTGTTAATCGAATTCTTAGTGGTCATTACGTGAGTTGTAGAGTTGCTAGTGGCGGTCGCACTAACAACTCAAGTTAGCCACACTCCATATGTTTGATCATATGCGCGTTTGTGATAGATATGTCTTTGAACTTAGGAAATCCTTGAGTTAGTGTCCGTTTTAGTTATTAGTTTCCTTTCTTAATTAGTTTTCGTACATGCAAACAAAACCTCCTTTGTTGCTAATCAAGTAGTCACCAACATCCTTGTGAGAGATGACCTTGGTTGCACTATCCTACAAGTAATGTAATTAAGTTTTAAAATTGTAATATGGAGCGGGCTACGACACTTGCTGCCAGCATTCATGGCTCCTGGCTTTCAAAATAGTTTAATTGTTATAACTCAAAAAAAAAAAAAAAATTACCCCTATTTTCATACAAAAGTACAAAAGTACAAAAGTATTTTCGTACAAAAGTAACAACTAGTAATTCCATAATATGACTTAAGCATAGTATGGGACTATTAGGGTGTTACAGACTCTAAGCCCCACTGAAAGCCATGAAGATAATAAGCTAGAATTTGCATGGGTTTAGGAACTAATGAGCGGTTTGAAGCCTAAAAAGGCTCATTAGAAGATAAGTTCCCAACCGCATTTTCTCATGGAAACAAGGAGAAAAACTCATGAATTAAACACCCCGAGACACCTGTATGGGCTTGCAAACATGGTGGTGGTGGTGGATTGCAAGGGAAGAGGAAAAGAGAGGTCGGGGGGTTGATGATAATATGGAAGAATGATTTGATTGTAAGTGTGCTATCTTTTCTGAATCATATTGATAAGGAAGTGGAGGAGGTCAGGTCGGTGAAGAAGTGGTGGGCCACTGGCATCTAGGTCACCCAAAATTAATTACAAAGCACAAAACATATGAACTTATTCAACAACTTGGTCAAGGCGTAGAAAGTGGGTGGTTTTTGGGGATTTCAACCTTGTGGCTTTTTCTCTAAGAAGTAAGGTAGGAATTTGCCAAGTGCAACTCATGTGGAGGGTTTTAGGGAGGCCTTATTCAAATGTAACCTAGTGGATATAAAATATGTGGGAGACCCATATACTTGATGTAATGGACAGGAGGGTGATAATTGCATCAAAGCAAAGCTGGACTGGTTTGTAGCCATACCTATCTAGTATGGCATGTACACTGAGGCTAAAGTACAGCACCTTCAGCACTACCAATTAGACCACGTGCCCATATTGCTTGTTTTGTCAAAGCTGAAATAGAAGAAACATAGACCGGAAAGGGTTGTCTGCTTTGAAGAAATGGATTAAAGAAGGAAGCATGTGAAGAAATTATTGCTCAAGCTTGGTCAAATGATACAACCTCGATTCTTGGTAAATTGTCATCATGCCTTGGCATCTTGGATAGTTGGGGGATAGACTTCTTTGTAACATATCAAAGGAGGTAAAAGAAAAAGAGAAAGAACTAAAAGAACTCAACAAATGTGACCGCACTTGGGAAGTGATTGAAGACATTAAAAAATGAGAAGGGGAGCTTGATGAATTCTTAGCTTGTGAAGAAACTTGGTGGGCATTGTAACGTCCAAAAATTTTTAACATTGTTAATTAATTTATTCGATTTTATCGTGTAAGTGAGATCAATTAGAAATTGATTAAATATTTATTTAGAGCCAATTAGGTATTAACTAAAGAGATTAGAATTAGAAACAATTAGAATAGAAACATAGAAAACCTCACAAAATTCTTCAAAACCATTTTGCCGATTTGAAGGAATCGGTAAAGATTAGGTACTTTAAATGGTTAGAACTGAACAGTAGAATTACATAACCAAAAATCCTAAAATAAATGGCCAAAATTCATTCATTTCATCCCCTATGTGGCACCTTTGGCAGCCTTATATGAGTGGAGACTTGGCTGAATTCTTAGCCACTCTATAACATCCCAAAATTTGAAAAACGTAGAATTCAGGCCGTTAACTAAATTATTCTGTTGTCCGTTGTGTAAGAAAAATAAGAGTAATTAGGAATTAAATGAAAATATTATGGTTGGAAAGAGTTGAGGTTATTAAGTAGAAACTTTAAAAGAAACCATTAGTAATGTTTTAAAATTTTAAGAAAAACGGTAACGATTTCTATAATGTTCTAAATTGTAATACAATTAATTTACACGATTGATTGATTTATTCGATTTTAATAATTATAAAAGAATCATTAGAAGTGAATTATAGAGAGATTAGGACTAGTAGAAGTTGAAATAATCATGCAAGAAAATTTCAAAGGATTACTAGAAATATTTCGCCGATTTAAAGGAAATCGGTAGAGATTCGATAAATTAAACTGTTAGAACCGAATCAATAGAATTTTACATTGACAACCCTAATTTGAGTCGCTGAAATCTAAGAGTGGCGGCACTTAGCTGCCCAAATAGAGGAGAAGCTTGGCCAAACCACCACCATCAAGCCTACCATTACAAACCAAAACCCTAACTACCTTATATTATAAAACTTCATAATTTTTTTCTAACACCCTCATTTGGTCACCCTTACCAGCAGACCTCTCTTTCCCATTCTTTTCTTCATCTCCTCTTCTAATCCTTGTAAACTCGAACCATCCAATTTCCTAACCCAAGACTTCCATCCTTTGAGCTCAAACTCCTAATTTGAGGTAGGATTCACCTTTTGTTCTTGAATTCTATGGATTATGGTTGTTTGAAATTTTATTTTGCTTTGTTTATTTGATAATATATTGAATCTATTTGATGGTTATGTTTGGATTAGTATGAAACTTTGAGTTGGAATTAAAGTTAGAAGGAGAAAACTAGAAGCAATGGAGAATCAGGATGTTGTTTAGGTGAAAAACCTACAGCAGTCCGTACGGCGGAGTGTAAGCTCTACCTACAGCTATTGAAACAAAATGAAACTAATTTTATGTGAAACTAGACATTTAGAGCTTTCCATAAATATAAAATATAAGGACATTAGATTAGTAGTGAGAGAGTTATGAATTTCTGAAGTTTACCTAAGGATTTTGAGTTCTCCACTAAGTAATATGAGTTATGGAGAGTGTAACTCACCGTACATAATTTGAAATTGAGTGAAACAAACGTTTTTAGAAAGCTTACATATAGAGAAACATCCCATAAAAATTTCAGAGCATGATTCAATTCTTATTGCTCCTAATAATTGAAAGAAGTCACCTAAGTCCAACCCAGGCTAGAATAGGGTAGTCCAGTTGTCAATTTCAAGAGCTTATAAGTCAAACTCTACTTATGCAAATGAGATGAAACTTATTTGAAATGAAAATTGTCATGTTGTCTTTAATATGATATAAGTTTCATTTGATTTCAACTAGGTTCCTAATTTTAGTGAATTTTTACTTTTGAGTGTGCAATTTTGGCTAGTTGTAGGGCAGTCCGAGGTACATTTCCAATAACTTTAGCTACCTGTATCAAAATGAGATGGGACCAAAAGATTTAGAAACTAGACAAATAGTACTCTAAGATATTCAAAATTTAGGTTCAAATGAATTAAATAGAAACTATGGCTTATTTTACAAAAATCAAGCAAAATGAAGGTACATAGACAACAACTTAAATTCAAGTGCAAATATTATCTCTACGGGATTGATATTAATATGTGAATGCACCGTTGTGATTTTTCTAAATAATTGATGGTCTGTGGTACTGGCACTATTCATGGGGAAGCGGACACGATCCAGCATGCTGTCGAATTTCGACAAAAAATATGGAAAACCATGCATCATGAATATAATTCTTCTAGCATATGCATTCATGATTATGATTAAAGCTATAATAAAGATTCTATATGACTTGAGCCAACCCCTGAACGATTTTAAGGGGAATAAACCAGTGTGAGGGTCAGGGAAAGTAAACCCGTTACTCATGTATAGATACGAGCTCAGACCTAAAAAGTAGGCTATCACCCAGAGATGAGAGAGGTCATTCACCTCTAGGGGACCAAGTGCAGAGGAAAATAAGAAAGTACAGACACCATAGGGATGGCAATACATAACGCCTAGGTGTGTCAAGTAAAGACAGAAAAAAGGGAAGCATAAGTGCATGTCAAAATTTTTATGATGAGCAAGTGCATCAAGAAGACATCTGCATCCATTTATGAATGTTATTCAGTTGTTGCTTATTTTATTTTGAATCTATGCATCTTATTTAATTATCCCTTATATTATTATGTTGATGATTAAGATTCTTTCTCTGTTTAACTAGTATATGACAAAATGAACTTGCTTCAGAACGGATGCTTTTGAACTCACTAAAATGAAATCTATAGTTCATATAGTACGATCACTTTTTCTTGAATAAACCGAAGCAGTTGGAATGGCAATGATGACATGGATTGCTAAGTAGCTTAGGAATCCTACCGAGAATATAAAATTCTCATCCCTATGTGTGTTTTTGTATCGTTTCCAAACAACCCAGAAGGTCTTGAAGGAGATCAACCTAGAGGAGCGCGACTGAGACTAGACTAGCTACTGAAGAAATTTGTATATATGTGTAGATATGTGTTTATGGTTGCTAATGTTTGAAGCGTTATTTAGTTACGCTCCTATTCTTTGGATGTAATAGAACTTTGTATTAATTTCATGGGAAATAAGACAAATAACGAGTCGAGGTTCATTTAATTAATTGTAACAACTCTTAATGAGATAGTATGACTTGAGCATAGTATCAATTTGGGAGGATGTTACACACTCACTAGACAACCAATGAAGAGCTACTATTCTACCAACCTAGAGTTAAAACAAATTCATATTTTCCTTTCTTCCCCAAGCAAATTTCGCCTCCTTTCTAGTAGGGAATTCTCCTTCTTCTCTTCATCTATTCCATCTCTTTCTTTCATCTCCAACCTTCAACAACTATCTTGCACCCTAAATCATCAAAACTAGCTAGTTTAGAATCACTTGGAGGTAGAATTCCACCTTTTTAATGGTTTCTTCTGACTAGTGGCTGTTGATTTATTCAGTTTATACATGTATTTCATGTTTAATTGAGATTTTGTTAGTGTTCTTGGTTGGTTTGGCAAGTATTTGGTTAGATTGGGATTGCATCTTGCATGAAAACAAGAAAGATAACAAATCTGAATTTGGAAACCTAGAAAACTTCATGATGTCTGTACTTGCAGAGTGTACAGCTTAGCCCATAACCACCAAAACTTGATGAACCTATTTTTATACAAAACTAGACATCTAGAGCTTTTTAACCATATAAAATTATAAGACCATTAGATTAGTATTGAGGGAGACATGATTTTTTGAAGTTTGCCCTAGGCTTTTGTTTCTGAATTTGACCAGTGAGTTGAGCAGGGTATAACTCGCCCTATTCTCCTTCAAATTGAGTACAAACAATTTTGTTAGAAATCAAGACATAGCATAACATGCCATAAAAATTTCAGAACTAAATTCAATCTCTGTTGTTCCTAATAATTCATGAAATTTGCCTCAAGTCCCAATCAGGCTAGATAGGGTAGCTCAAGTTAGCCAACTTCAAGAGCTCATAACTTAAGTTCTACTGATTCAAAACAAATGAAACTTGAAATAAAAATTTGTTCAATTATCTTTAAAACCATATAGGTTTCATATAGTTTCAGTTAGTTTTCCATTTTTAGTAAATTTTTACTTTTTAGGGCTTAAATCTATCTAATATAGGACAAACCTAGGTAAATATTCAATAACTTGAGTTATATATATCAAAACTCAATGGGACAAAAGAGGTTAGAAACTAGACAAATAAAGCTTTAATATAGCCAAAATTCAAGTCTAAATGGGTTAAATAGAATTCATGGCTTAATTTAGAAAATCAAGCAAAACTGAAACAAAGTGGCAGGAACCTAATTCAAGATTAAGGTTGCAACTTTTGTTTGATCTTTGAAAGATAGATACCTTATATTGGTTTTTCTATATGAATAACTACCTGTCTATTGGTACTATTCACAGGGAAGCGGACTCGATCCGTTATGCTACCGAATTTTCGGCAAAAAGTTTATGAAATTACGAGTACTTATGTTATGAGAAATTTATAATATAAACAGTTATGCAATTATGAATATTCTGCATGCAAAAATGTTTGATAGTAAATGTACAAGCATGCATTATGAATATGATTCCTCTAGCATATGCATTCATGACTTCATGATTAAAGATATAATAATAATTCCATGTTACTTGAGCCAGCCCCTAAACAAATTGAAGGGGAATAAGTCAATGGGAGCATCAGGGAAAGTAAACCCAGCAATCCTATATAAGAACGAGCTCGGTCTTGAAAAGTAGGCTATTACCCAGAGATGAGAGAGGGTATTCACCTGCAAGGGACTAAGTACAAGTGAAAGATAAGTAAAAAGATGCACTTGAGGATGGCAATACGTAACGCTCAAGTGCAGACGGATATGTGCACCCTAGGGATGGCGATATGTAATGCCTAGGTGTGCCTAGGAAAAGAAGTTAAAGAAAGTCAAAGAAAACATATGTGCATTTGCATGAATTCAAGTAAAAGTAATTGCATATGCATGTTCCATTTTCTTATTATATAAGGATTGTTGTATTTGAATATACTGCAACTATTATTCTAGTCATGAGTTGTGAATTTATTTTGTCATAGCTCATATGACTCAAGTGTGTGAATAAAATGAATTCTGCTCTAGATAATATGTTTTCAAACTATAAAACTAAAAAGTTTAATAACATGTTCACCTCTTTTATAATAAACTAAAATAGCTGGAGATAATAATGATGACACTATGTGTGATAGTTTAGTAAATCCTACTGACAATTTTAAATTCTTACTCCTATGTTTATTTCTGTATTATCTCTAGATAGTTCAAAAAATATTGAAGACAGCTAGAGGTTGTTGTCCGAGAAGGTTCATTCAGGTAATAGGAACAACTTCTAAATATGGTGCTATGACTTATGCATGATACTGTGCTAGAGAGGGTGCTACAGGCACAATGTTTAATAGCTACTTGGCTAGCCCATGGGGATAAGAACACCAAGTTTTTCCACAGGAAAGCTTTCGAGCTGAGAGATAGAGATTTCGTTGATTGCATACAAGATGATAATGGATTGTGGCATCATGAAAAGGATGATATCACACATGTAATAACGTATTATTTCCAAGAATCATTCAAATATGATGTTTTGACGGGGACAGATGAAATTGTCAATGTTGTGAGTGGTAGAATCAATGAAAACATAAAGAAAATTCTAGAACTTGAATTCACACAAGCAGAAGTGTTCTAGGCTGTCAAGGAAACAAATCCTACCAAAGCCCCAAGGCCAGACAAATTACCAACTTTATTTTATCAAAAGTTCCATCATTTGGTGGGAGATGATGTATCAAAGTTGGTGTTGAGGGTCTTCAATGATGGTTTAGATGCCAAGGAATTGAACCCCACCTTTATTTGCCTTATTTCTAAGGTTAAAAAACCTTGTCATGCCAAAGAATTTTGCCTTAATTCATTATGCAATGTTATTTTCAAGCTTGTTACAAAAACTATTGCAAATCGTTTAAAAATTATTTTGCATTATATTGTGGGTCCTTATCAGAGTGTTTTTGTACCTGGGAGACTTATTACTGATATCGCTCTGATTGCTATTGAGATTTTCCACTCTATGATAAACAAAAAAATATGAAACACAAATGTAGCAGATCTGATGCTAGATATGACCAAGGCTTATGACAGAATAGAATGGAGTTTCTCGGAAAAAGTGATCAGAAGCATAGGATTCCCTGGATGTTAGATCTCTTTCATCCTCAATTGTGTTGCATCGATATCTTTCTTAATGCTTCTCAATGGTAGCCTATGTGACACCTTTAAACTTGAGCAAGGCCAACACTAGGGGACCCCCTTATCTCCATCCGTATTTGTTCATTCTCTATGCTGAAGTTTTATTGGGTAAGCTTAGAAAGGCACTAGAAGATCAAGCAATACATGAGGTTCGAGTTGCAAGAACGACTCCAAAAATTACCCACCTATTTTTTGTAACATCCCTACTTTCATAAACAGAACATAATGGAAACTTTGAATTATTTCCCTTAGGCAATGTGAGAATTTCTCAGGCAGTGTTATGCTATAACGATCTTCACACTTAGAATTATAGGACAGTGTAACACTGCTATTGAAAATATGGCACTACCATATGTTAAAAATTAGAAAATGAAAAAAGTGTCCCTGTAAACTTTTGTTAATTGCAGTAATAACCAGAATTTTTAGAAATCATATTTTGACCCCCAGAGACTTATTCCCACAAAAACCCTTGAATTTTTCATGAAATGACTTTTATGTTCCCACATATATAGAATTAGCAAAATGGAATTTTAAACAGAGCAAAATCACATGGTGAAACCGTAGAAGTTTAAATCTCTGCTGATTGGGCCATGGAGGCAGTCGGGTGTGAAATGACATAGGGTGTCCCTAGACTTGCTCAAAATTATGCAAATGCTATTAGTTACAGAAAACAGAAAACAAAATGGCTCCGAATTTACGAAATGGTCTAATTTACACCATTAATCTATTTATTCGATTTCAATAGTTATGTAAGGGCGATTAGAAGTTAATTAAATATTAATTAGGAGTTAATTAGATGTTAATTAGAGAGATTAGGGTAGAATAGATATATAAGGAATCTCATTGGATTTTTAGTAACGTTTTGTCAGTTTGGAGGGAATCGGTAAAGATTTGGTAAATTGTACCGCAAGAACTGAATCAGTAGAATTTTACACTGATAACCTTAGGTTGAATGGCTAAAATTCAGCGACCTCCACCACCATAGATGGTGCCATATTGCAGCCATAAGATGAGGAGATTTGGCCAAATCATGACCACTAAAGCCAACTACTTCAAGCCACCCTTGTCATAAAGCTTAGAAAATTCCACCTACCTCCTTTTATTTTTGTGCCCCCACCAGCTGCACCCCTATCCTCCATTTCTTCTTCTTTTTCTTCCTTTCTTTCCTTGCTTCCATGGCTATGAGCTTCAAGCTCCTAGTTCATGGCCTTCTTGACCACAAATCCTCTTGCTCCTTTTATGAAAATTGATTCTCACCTCCTTCTCTACAAAACCCCTCTAATAATTTCATGACTAAACATCAAATAGAGCCTCCCCACATTCATGTGAGCTGCTGCCATGGTGAAGGAGAGAGGCTAGGAGTTGGTTCTTGGCTTTCTTACTTCCATAGTTTCAAGGATTTCAAGGTAGGATTCAACTTTTGTTCTTCATTTCTATGTATTATGGCTATTTGGAATTCTAACTTGCTTCATTTATTTGATGATATATTGGATGTATTTGATGGTTTATGGTTAGATTAACATGAAACTTTGAGTTGGAATTAAAGTTAGAAGGAGAAAACTAGAAGAAGTGGAGAATTAGGATGCTATCTAGGTGAAAAACATACGGCAGAGTGTACAGCTCTACCTACAGCCATTTAACTTCGATAAATCTATTTTTATATAAAACTAGACATTCAAGGCTTACCATACATATAAATTATAAGACCATTGGATTAGTATAAAATTAGTTATGAATTTTTGAAGTTTGACCAAGAAATCTGGATTCTCATGTGGGTAGTATGAGTTGAGAAGGGTATAACTCACCCTACACAACTATAAATTAAGTGAAATCAACGTTTTTTGAAAGCTAACATATAAGGGATCATAAAAATTTTAAAGTCGAATTCATTGCCAATCATTTCCAACACATCAATGAAGTTACCTTAAGTTCAAACTCTTGGAGACTTTCCTCATCTCCTTTGCTTTGAACTTAATTACTTTTACTTAGTAGTAACTACTAAATCTTTTGTTCCTTACACTTGAGACCTTAGATATCAATCCTTGAAGATTCGCAATTATAAGGATTACCAGCGGTTGTCATGATCGATATTAATGTATAATAATGAAAATGGTAGCATCGAAATTTTAGGAGGCTCATACAACTTTTCCAAGATTCTTACTCATGTGAATACCCTTAGTCCAAAAATAAATTTTCTCCATTAAAGTCCGTTAGAAATATGGGCTTAGGTCTCTTCTTAAAATTATAGCTAGAAGCTTTGTTGTCAAACTCCTTTTCCTTATAAACTTCACCTCATGCTCCATTACTTGTGGGAAGATCTTAGGTCACTCCCACTGTATGGTTAAAATTTATATGATTCATAGCTCGTCTTATTACCATCCTCTTGCTCTCCTTGATTTAAAGCTATCAAGGTATACGTGATTCGGCGTAGAAATGGGGGTTAATAGCCATATTTCCTTAGCAAAGTTGCTGACTCTTCTTTATCCCATTTCTTTTCTATGAGATACCTTCCTAACACGTCGAGAGTCCCCCAAGATTGTATGACCACTCAAAGTACACTTTATCTTGGCGATGGCCTGATCTGTTAGCGAGCTCGCCGAGAAAGTTACTTATCTTTCTTGCCACGTGTCTGACTATGATTGCATTATGATTCCTGGTAAACTCTTCATTACTTGTGTCTTGAGTCTTCAACACCAACTCGAGAAGTTCTATTGTTACTAGGGCTATTGTTTGTAGCAGCAATTAATTTCGACAGGTAGTGGTCATAGCAACCTTATCAAAGTTTTTGGGAAATCGATTTAGCGGTTTTCAAGGTTTTGGTCTATTTGACCACCTTTGATCAGTGATGAATTCCCTTATGTTGAGTTTAGAGTGTAGGACTAGAATATTTTCATAAACTATAATTATAGAACTTGCTTTGAAATCTCTCCTCTTCTTATGGGCTCTATTCCATTTTTATCATTATCTGCTAGTCGGATTTTGTGTCATCCCTGTTGAGCTTCTTAATGACTATTGCAATATCTTTTCCCCTAGAATATGATCAATTCAATCTAAGAAAAAGGATTGTTGAGCTGAACAGATTCCATCACTCTCCTATCTTCTTTAATTTGATAGTGAGGAGATTCCTCATTTATTATGTTGACATCCATCTTCTTCTAAACTTTAAATACCAACTTAAGGAATCTCATGGTTACTAGCGCTACATTTCTCATTGATAGTCAATCCTAGTATAATATATATCAAGTTTATGGTTAAACTTTACATTACTCTTACTACTGAGCCTTTTCATTATCCCTTGTAACATCTTACGCCTAGGATGTAATCTATTTGCTATGAGAGATGGAAATGATGGTCTTGCTACCCTGTTAAAGTTACAATATGAGGACTTCCCAGAAGGTCACTCATCTTAATATTACTCTCGTCTATGCTTAACTATGGAACTCTGATGGAACCTAGTGTGTTAGTGATGATCGTATTTAATCTGGCCTAAGGTATGGAGACTCTTCTGACTGCCTCTAATTCCGACATTGTAACCTTGCCCATCATGGGGCACGCTTCTAAATCCTTTTTGATCTTATATTGGTGCATCATTCGATCTTGCTTAAGGTGTATTGGGTCTGTTGCACTTATGACCGGTGCCAAGGCAACCCTGCTTGGTATTTTGTACATAATCTTATTTGCACCGTAATCTCATACTAGGTAGCTTTTCTCTTTTTAATGGGCTAGTCAGAAATCCAAACTTCCTCTTTTCCTACCTCGTTCCTACTATGTTCTATTGTTCCTGCAGAAACTTGTCTGTTTTTATATGTCAGACCCTACCCTGCTGTTGCTCCCTTGGTCTATCGAGATTAGTTGCATACTTTAAGTCTTTGTTACTTTCGCCTGAATCTGAATATATTCCTTATCGAGTTACTCCACCCATAGCATATATAATGGTACCTAAAGGCAATTGTTAGACTTTGCCTATATTCTCTGAATAGCCTCATTTCTCTACTAATAACATGTTGAAGATGATCCTATCATCTAGTTCCTGTGGTGGCTAAGGTTGATAGAATTTGAACATGACTAGATTTTCTAGTACTTCCTTTATCCCTGAAAGGTAGGAAAAATTACACTTGGTTCGTATGCCACCTCTAGTCTGAAAGTGTTCCTATTTCAGGTTAGTAGGAGATGTACTGCCTCTCTCTCTTGTTACACTTATAACTTCATCTGCTTTCCATACCATATATAACCGTATCTCTATCTTAATTCAATGTACAGTTAGATGGGTCTCTTTACGGTTTGCTCAACTATTTCCCTTTGGAAGCCAAGATTCCACTTAGTACTCTTCCAATTTGCAATCGCTATAATATTAGTTCCCAGTATCCTTGAGGAAGAAACCACTCCATCCTCTAGACATGGACTTAAAAAGGTTTCCAGTATACCTAACCGAAGCTTCTGCCCTTAGCTTTTTTTCACTGATTCTCTGCTTCATTTGTCCACTCTATAAATTTCTTAATGAAGGATCAGGTTTTTACAATGTGGTATTACCGTAATCCAAAATAAAAACCATTGACTGAATTTGTTGGCGAGGTACCTTCGGGATAATCTCATCTATGAAGAAAATAAGGACACTATCCATGCCACATAAGATAACCTCATCAGCGGCTAATCACCTTACTCCTATCGAGTATTAAAGTTACAAAACCAGGTATAAGAATCCCCTAGATTCAAGCTAGAGAAGATAGTCTGGATTGGATAATTGCAATGAAGCTTAAAACAAGCCCCATCAGGGTAAAGAGGATTCTTACTCAACTTGTCTCCAACTAAGATCCTGCCCTTGATGATGGGAAATCTTCGGCTACCCAGCAACACTTTAGAAATGATCCTTCTTCGTTATGACCGAAGCTACTAGGTACATAGTAAATTGTCCGACACAATTCCTTTGATCGAAGCCCCAATTCTCTACACCCCTTAACTCACTTAATCATCTGCCTCCTATTGCCATTGCTACTTTCTGGGAGTCTTATCCCTAATAATTATGTATGGAAGGTTCCTAATAAGTCTGCTGGGTGTTTTAGGTTTCTATTTACACAAAACCTTATATTGAGGTGATCAGGCTCAACATTCAGTCAAGTGCAACATGTAGTCCACAACACTCACAACAAGGCTACCATGCATATTATTTCTATGTCCTCTTCACGCGAGGACCAAAAACTGCTTTATCTAGATTCTTAGAGTATGCATTAGAAGCATAATCAGTCCATCCTCGGGCCTATATAGGACGAACTACTCTGATACCAATAAATGTAACAACCTCTATCATATAAGTCATGCTTGAGTTATGGAGTTACATTAAAAAGTTGTTACTATGCTAAGAAATCTTTAAAATGTGGAAAATATAATATATGGCCCTCTAACTACACACTTTATTACTGACTAATAGTTTATAAACTTCGTCATATCTGATACATAAAGAATAAAATAATTACAATTTAAAAGAAATTGTGATTAACATAATACACAGAATTTGCTTCTGATTAGTCGTCTGGTTTGCGCCCGAGTCTTGCTCAATGAATGTCCAAGTACTCCATGTCACACTTGATTTCCAACTTAGGTGCTGGAATGTTTACGAAAAAGAAAAGCATACAAATAGGCAGTGAGAACCTAAGGTTCTCAGTAAGTAAACTCAAACCATCACTCTTACAGTGTCATCATAAACATTCCAGCCACTTCGATTTCTTATGAAAATATGAGCACATATACGCAAACAGTGGTTTAATTTTAAGTTGAAACATATTGCTCGAAGTGGGTTATATTTTAACAACCACTTGGCATATTAAATGTTAGACATAGAAACACGAATAGTGTAGGATAATTCAATAAGAATCATAATAACATCATGACATAATGAGATAGTTAGATATGCATATATAGATGCTTGTACTTGACTGAGTGCAAGTGCATTTGACTTAATTCATCTCTTTCTTTAACTTGCAACTTGATCTTGCTTTTCTATACTTGATCCCCTGGAGGTGAATGGCCTTTCTCACCTCTGGGTAATAGCCTACTTTTCAGGATCGAGTTCATTCCTATACAGGATTGCCGAGTTTACTTTCCCCGATGCTCCCACCGACTTATTCCCCTTAAATTTGTTTAGGGGCTGGCCCAAGTCTTAGAAAGTACTGCCCTGGTACATGCTAGCTGGGTCTATGTCATGCCTCACGTGGTAGCTCGATACGTCTTTCTTGCAAGTTCTCATAATTTTTACCCTTTTTTGGACATGATTATACATGCATATGCTACAGGTTTTCATTAATATACTTCACATCATACTTAAATCATTCTTGCATATATGAATCTTATGAGCATAACATATAAATGTTTATAACATTCATATAATTCCCATATTTCTGCCGGAATTTTGGCAGCATAACGGATCAGGCTTGCTTCCCTCTGAATAGTACCAGCTCCCATGGACAAATCAATCATAGCAGTATGATCAATCTAACATATCTATCAATGTAAAATTTGCAACCTTCAACCTAAGCCTTATATGTACACTAATACTTGTGAAACCATCAATTTGATCATTTCTGCCAATTCTATTTAGTTCTGCCTGAATTTATAATTTATGCCATACTTTCTTCTTAATTCGTTTATGTCTAAATTTTGGATATGTTAACATGCTATTTATCTAGTTTCTAACCTTTTTAATCCATCTCATTTTGACTTATGTAACTCAAGTTATTTGAATTTTATCTGAGTCTGTCCTACAACTAGCCAGAATTGCATCTTGAGAAGTGAAAATTCACCAAAAATAGAAATCTAGGTGAAATCATACGAAACCTATATCAAAGTAAGGTTAATAGAACAAGCTTTTATTTGCATCAAGTTAAATTGCATTTGCATATGGAGAGCTTGAGTTATAAGCTCTGTAAGTTGACCTTTCTGGACTATCCTGTTCTAGTTCGGTTTGGACTTAAGGTAACTTCATTGAATCACTGGAGATAATTGGGATCAAATACAACTCTAAAATTTTTATATGATGTTTTGCTATATGTTGGCTCTCAAAAAAAAATAGGTTGCTCTCAATTTAGAGTTTTTTAGGGTGAGTTATATCCCTCACAACTCATACTGCCCAGAAGAGTACCCAGAATTTTAGGTTAAACTTCAAAAATTCATAACTCGCTCAATATTAATCCAATGCTTATAATTTATATGGTTGGAAAGCTCTAGATGTCTAGTTTCATTTAAAATTGGTTCCATCCACTTTCTATGGTTGTAGGCGGAGCCGTACACTCTGCCGGTACGAAACGTCGTAGGGTTTTCTCACAAAAACAGATTCTGCTTAGCTCCTTTTTGAGTTTTAAATCAATTCCTCTAACATAGACTAAATTTCTTCATTTCAATTCACAAGAAAAACATCATAACATAAGCATATAAGCATGGACCAACATAGCATAAGGAGCTCACAATAGTCATATAGTCCCACAATACAACAAATAACTAAGGATTTGAGTTACCTACCTCAAAATTCTTGAAACTATGGAAGTAAGGATGCCAAAAACTAACTCCTAGCCTCTCTCCTTCACCATGGCAGCAACTCACATGAATGTAGGGAGGCTCTATTTGATGTTTAATCATGAAATTATTAGAAGGGTTTTGTCGAGAAGAATGTGAGGATGAATTTTCATAAAAGGAGCGAAAGGGTTTGAGGCCAAGAAGGCCATGAACTAGGAGCTTGAAGCTCATAGCCATAGAAGCAAGGAAAGAAAGGAAGAAGAAGAAAGAGGAATGGAGAGGATATGGCAACTGGTGGGGGGCGAAATAATGGAGGAGATAGAGGGAATTTTGGTGTTTTAAAAGATGATACTATCTTATGATTGGTGGAGGCTTGGTTGGAAGTTGCTTGGCCAAGTCTCTCTCCACTCACTTGGCAGCCAATTGGGGCCATCCATAGGGGTAGAAGTGGCTCAAACTAGTGGTATTAGTGTGAAATTCTACTGATTTGGTTCTAGCGGTTTAAACTACTGAATTTTCGCCGATTTTATTCAAATCGGCAAAACTTTACTAAATGACTCTGAGAGAATTTCTATAGCTCTATTCTGATTGTTCCTAAGCTTAATCCCTCTAATTAACATTTCATTAACTCCTAATTAATATTCAATTAACTTCTAATTGCCCTTACATAACTATTGAAACTGAATAAATAGATTAACGGCATAAATTAGACATTTTCACAAAATTCAGAGCCTTTTTGTTTTCTATTTTCTGTAACTAATGGCATTTCCATAATTTTGAGCAAGTCTAGGGATACCCCACATCATTTCACAGCAGACTGCCTCCATGGCCCAATCGGCAGATATTTAAACTTCTACAGTTTTAGCACATGATTTTGCTCTGTTTAAAATCTCATTCTGCTAACTCTACAGATATGGGAACATAAAGTTCATTTCATGAAAATATCTAGGGTTATTGTGGGAATAAGTCTTTAGGGTCAAAATATAATTTCTAAAAAATTCTGGGCATCACTGCAATTAACAAAAGTTTATAGGGGCACTTTTATCATTTCTTAATTTTTAACATATGGCAGTACCATATTTTCAACAGCAGTGTTACACGACCCTATAATTATGAGTGTGAAGATCATTATGGCATAACGTTACCTGAGAAATTCTCACACTGCCTAAGGGAAATAATTCAAAGTTTCCATTATGTTCTGTTTACGAAAGTAGGGATATTACACCTTCTACCCTGTGTATATTGCACCTATCCACTCTAAGTTGGATACTTCCATTGTCATAGTTCCTTCCACAATGAGATTGAGCCTTCCGAGGCTACCCCCCACAAGTCATCCATTTGGATTATGAGGCATCGTCCACCATGGAGAGAAAAGTTAAGGGGTGTGGGGGTGGAGGTTAAAAGATCGATTTCATCCCCTCTTAGGCTTAGAAAGCGGGTTTACTATGTAGCTAAGGTGTAGGGTGTATTTCTATTTTGCGTTCTCATGCTTATGAGTATATGTGGCTTCCTATTTGGTAACTGTATATTTTGCAGCCATTTCTTTTAGCATGCAATATTTATATGGGGATGCTTTTATGTATTTAATGTGTTTGGATAACTATAGTCATTATGTTGGCTGAGCATAGGGCCTTGTCATACTACCTATATATATATATATATATATAGGGAGCGTATCACATGAGACAAGTGGTTTATTATGCGAGTAAAAAGAGTAAATCTTGACCATTGGATCTTATGTAAATGGTCAAGATTAAAACATAATGTCATATGACTTTTTAAAGTGATCATGTGACCTTCAAACAATTTTAAATCTTGACCATCCATGTATGGTCATACGACCCAGATTTGCTCCTCTTACTCTCATAATAAACCACTCCTCTCATGTGATATGCTCCTTATATATATATATATATATATATATATATATATAAATATATATATATATATATATATATATATATCTGTGTGTGTGATGTTTATGTGTGAGTAATGTTATCTTATTTACATTCTTCACTATGATATACAATTAATATATGACTTGACGCTGTGTACTCGATGCTTATGCACTCTAAAACTCATGTTGTTCAAAAGCTTACTTTGGGTAATTATTAAAAAAAAAAATTACCACTATTTTCACTTAACTTATTTTCATAAAAGTTTTATGCTTTCTACAAAGTAAAATGTAACAACTAATAAAACACCATAATACGACTTAATTGTAGTGAGATTACTAGGGTGTTATACAATAGTGACTCAATGTGAGATCTCCTAATTTCAATCAATAAATGTCATGACCCAACCCGGCCCTTGATCGGCGCATAGAGGACAAGTCCCCTAGCAAGCCTTTCACTACAAAATTTTCATGAAAATTTGACAAAGTCTCCTTTTGTATTTAGGATAAATCCTAAACACGGATCCCCTTCCTGCACATTAAGCAATCACACACATCCATCGAGGATCTAGGCATTGTCAAAATGCATCCTTCAACATACAGTATAATTAATTATCAAGGCATGTTCAATCATACATATACACACATATGCATATACCTATCCTTTCAACAACCTTAATCCAAATATGTAATTTCGTCATTTAATAAATTCAACCAATGTAATACATATAGCTACAGCACAAATGACATTATAATCTAGCAAGGGTTGGACCCTGCTGTAGTACTATGGAGCAACAATATTCTAAGAAATCCGCAAAGACTTTAAATTACATGATACCCTTGAAACAATAAGGGCCAACTCAAGAAGTAGAAATTCGACACTGAGAGACAGGAGGATCAGATCCTAATTGAATACTTGTATATGAAAAAGAAAAAGAAGCAACAAGGTGAGTTTATGCAACACAGTGAAAGATAAAATGCCCCTAATTCACATGAGACAATTTGCATAAAACAAATATCAACTAACATATATATATATATATATATATATATATATATATATATATATATATATATATATATATATATATATATATATAAAATTAAAATTCAATAGAAATTTTAGTTTCAAAATATTATTTAATTTCCTGAACTCACGGAAAACTATCTATTTCATGATGGTCCATCAGGAATCACACTTAGGTGGCTTTTCCTTTGTGTGATTCTCGTACTTCATCATGTACTACTTCTTAAGTGGCTGTGTATTTTCCGTCACACACCACACTGTGTGTGGCTATGTAACAAATCATCCAAGGTACACCAACGCTAACGTATGCTATCGTTAACATGCAGATCTTGGTATAGACTTTCCCAAGTCTTTTCCTTTACTATCTCACATAACATTTAACATAGATTACTCCTATGAAAACTTTCCATTACCTCATGTACACTATTTATATATTATATATGAAGAATCCCACAACAAAACCATGACATTGAATATACTAACTCTTTTCAATTCAATCTCATGTAAAATCCTCAATGAACTATTTTCATTACTTTTCAAACAAGAACAATTCTCATAATTCCATAGAAAATTAGTCATTGTCCCATGTGCAAGTTTTAGGATTAATATCATTAAGAAAATAAATTATCAACAGAAAATAGTTAATCAAGAAACAACTCATAAGGCCATAATAATTACTAGCACATGAACATAGATGAGATAATTATATTAGAAAATCAATTGGGGATATACTATCTACTCATAGACTTATTCTTGGGGTGGAATTTCGACTCTACGGAGCTCCGAGGCTCATAGAGCAGTCGTCAAAGTTATCTAGCACCACAATCATGATAAATTAACTAAATATTAATTACTGATACAAGTAATTAACACTAATGACTCCCAAACCACAAACCCCCAATTTTCTAACCTAGGGTTCATGAGGAGTTCCCAAATTATGCAAGAATCAAAATTCCTAGGAAGAGAAAAAGGAAACTGTTAAGAGTTACCCTTAAGAAGCAAATTGGAATAAGAATAGTGGCGAATTCTGCAATTTTTCCTAGTTGCAAGTTCATCAATTGTAGAAGTAGAGAGAAAGTGACGGATCTGATGGTGATTTGAGGTAATAGGGAGTGTTTAATGTGTGTTTGAAGCAGATTTTGATGAAAATTTCAAAGTAAGCAAAGGATGAAGGAGAGGAGTGTTTTAGAGTAAAGAGAGAGAGTTTTGCATTTAAAGAAAGAGAGAGAGAGAGAGAGATGCATAAAATGAAAAGAAAGAATGTGTTCGGACGCTATATAGGCATCTGGTAAATGATTACAATTCTGTGTAATCAATTACAGCAGATCCAGATAATTGTAATCGATTACAATTATGTGTAATCGATTATAGTTATGAAAAATTCATCTCGAAGGCATCTAGAATGGTTGGGAACTTGTTTCAGACAATTGTAATTGATTACAACTCTTTTGTAATCGATTATAATTATGAAAAACACAATAACAGTACAGACTCAGAACTTGGGGCACAAGTTTTACATTGAATACACATATTTACATTTCTAAATTTTAAGTTAATGGCCTATTTAATTTTATTCTTCATTAACTTTAGAACATAAATGTAAATAAAGAAGTACTTCCAATTTGGATTCAATAAAAATATCAAATAAATCAAAATTCTTAGGAATAAAAATCTAACATTTGGATTTTAGTATAATTTTTCGAAAACTTGAGTTTTATAAACTTTTGGGTTGAAAACAAGGGGGTTACCCACTCTTTAAAATTTGTTAAAATTCACTTTTCAACTCATTGATGCCTAGGGAACTATTATTGGGACATTTGATCTTATAAAAATATCTTAATCCTATAGTCCTCCAAGAAGGTGTAGGGTTCAGATTTAAAATTTTTCAGGATACAGTACTGGCAGACAATTGTAATACACAATAGGGTATTACGATAAGTTATGTTAATTATTAGATATTGGACTATAAGGAACATCTTTATATATTTTCAAGTGTTGATATGAATATATTTATCTTTTACTATACAATATATATCAATTAGTTGAGATGTTACCAAATTCATGCAAATATCACTATATCACGATCTTATAAGAAATAAAAAGGGTGTAAAATAATATTTTAAATTGTAACATGTTTATTTGAAACAAAAGTTATTTGTAATTAAATTAATAATGAGTTTACGTACCAACAAAAATTAATAATGAGTTTAATATTAATTTATTTTCAGTAAGCAAGATGGTCGACGTTGTTGCTTTTTTTTTTTTTTTTGAGATAATATGGAGTGTAAATTATTAGACAATATTTGAAATAATGAATTTTACAGTTATTTAATAGATGATTGAAAAATAAAATTGATTTACAATTTTATAGAGACTTATATTATCATGTAAAGGTATTTTAAAAAATTATCGCTTAGCCTTATAAAAAGATGAAATATAATCAATATGAGTTGAAAACAGACAATAATATAAAAATTATAAATAAAAATATCTTTAGATTTCAAGTTACTTGAGGATAGTTAGCGAAATAAAAACTAAAAGCAATTATAACATAGCGTAGATAGATAAAATAGAGTGTCAATAGTCTCACCTTTATTACTATTATTTTTTAATTTTATTGATAATATTTTTTTTATTTATTAATCTAATGTAAAAAGTGACTAGAAAAAGCCGAAAAAATAATATTTGTACCCATAAATATCATTTGAATATTTGGAGATTAATATATAAATAACTGAGAGAGATTTGAATAGTTTGCATAAGATTCTAAGTTCAAATATCATTATAGTTAATATATTAAAAAAATAAAAAAATAAAACCATTTTCCATTATTAAAAAACATAACTGAGATTTTAGTTACTTTTTTCATGAATATGATAAATTTGATAAGATAACTAATAATAAATGTGAAATATTTTAACTAAATTCACTAGTAATATAACTAGCATTTATATACTAACACATACCTTTCTATATTTTTTTAATAAGTAGATTTACAAGAATTATAACTAAAATGATCAGTTTATTTATATTTGATTCTTCAACAATCTAAATAACATCACAAAAGTGAAATTCAAATAACATATTTTAAACGTTAAGCGAAGATTTCAACTTCCGAGACTGTAATCTTTTTCTTTTTAATTAATTTGGGCGAGTTCTTACGTGTAACTCACTTTCAATATCATGCAACTTGCCAATCTAAAAAATGCGATTTAATGGTATATTGGTATTATAGTATAATGTAATAATTTCAAAAATTTATTTATATGATTTAAAATTAAATAAAATTTTATTTATGTAATTTTAAAATTGAATAAAATTTTTGGGGGATATTTCAGGATTAAGTAGATAAATTTTAATTATTTTTACAATAACTATGATGTACTATAATAATTCTTAAATTTATCCATGTGATCTTAAAATTAAATAAAATTTTATTTGTATGATCTAAAAATTAAATAGATATTTTTAGAGATATTTGAGGATCACACAGATAAATTTGGTTGCTTTTAAAATAATTTAATCATAATTATAAAGCCTGATTAAAAATTAAAATTTACTATAATATACTGTAAATATTTTATATATAGATATATCTTCAAATCACACTCAATTATCATGTTGCACCTTTATAACTTGCATGCACCATAGCCTTCGCCTTAATTTGCCCGCAAACTGCTATAATCATAAACATGATCCAAATATGAGGATTTGTCAAAACTAAAAGCGGTGCACTTCTCTACGTCACATTTCCCATTTGAAAGTGTCATGTTTCTTGTGCTCTAGTGCAATTTTCGCTTGGAAACCAGAGTGAAGTGATGGAGCAAGTTAAGGGGTTGAACAATGATGATTTGTATATAGCTGATTTTTTATCCTCAAGGTACGGGATCTGTCACATGCTATGACAATTACCTCTATATATATATATATATATATATAGTGAACCTCATCAAACTTTAAATATTACCACCGTCGCCAGATGGCCGATTAAAAGTCAATATAATCTGCAAAAGTTTCGATTGCAGTAACCGTGGCTGACTATCTACTTTTTATTTTATATTTGAGAAGTAGAGTTGTAAGATAAGTGATTTGATGGTAGATTCCAATGAATATTGTCACAATTAAATCTAGAAAACTCGTACAAATGCCAGTTGGGTTATAACATCACTAGGTGCGAAGATTTATTACTATTGTTGCTTAACGGATGGAGGACTGGTCCCACCCAACTAAACTAATTAATATATTAGTTTCTTCGCAAAGTTACTAGCTAGTATGAAATGATGAAAGTCTTATTCTATCGAAAGGAAGAATTTTTCTTTCTATCAATATTTTATTGTGAACTCGTTAAAAAGTTTTATCTATTGATTTAAAAAATCAGAGCTTCACTTCTTACTTAGCCAAAAAAAAAACGGAGAGAAAGGTTAGAGTAGGGAGATGTGGAGGGAGGGTTAGGGTGCTGGCGGAGGGGACTATAGAGGTGGCGGAGGCAACAAGGGAGGGAAGACAGGGAGCAACAAGGTTTCATTTAGAGATAAGGGGATGGGTGGAGTTGTGCAAGTGCTGAAAACAAATGGAGTTGATCTTCTCAAGGAGAATTTGGCTAAAATTGTTTTTGAGGATGGTGATGCTCTTAAGTCAAAGGTGCTTTTGGATGAAAAGGTGGTAGAGGAGGCTTCTGTAGCCTGGAAGGAGCCATTGGTGGTTAAGTTGCTGGGAAAGCTTATTGGTTTCTCAACTCTTCGAGACCATTTATTGACACTATGGAAACTGGAAGCAGGGTTTGACATAATGTTTGCGGGGAATGGATACTATATGGTTAAATTTGACTTCCTGATGGATCAAGCAAAAGTGATTAATGGAGGCCCTTGGATGATTTGAGACTATTATCTAGCTATCAAGCAATGGGTCGTGGATTTTAATCCAAGTGAGAGCAACTTTGGAAGAACTACGGTTTGGGTTAGGCTACCTACACTCAACATTTTGTATTATGATGAAAGGATGTTGAGGGTGATAGCGGCAGCTATAGGAAAACCTATTAAGTTTGATCTTACGACCACCAAATTAGATCGTGGAAATTACGCAAGAGTTTGGTAGAGGTGGATCTTGCAAAGCCAGTAGTGTGAAGAGTTTGGATCTACGGCCATTGGCATAACGTCGAATTCGAAAGCTTGAATCTCATCTATTCGAAATGCCAATGTTTTGGTCATTTTGCTTGTGATTGCACCCCTTGAGAGCAGGTGAAAGAGGTTGTTGGAGGAAAGTAGAAGTCGCTCGCTATGGTGGAGAACCAAGGTGCATCGTGTAACATCCTCCCAAGTACGGTACTATGCTTAAGTCATAATACCTCACCTAAAAGTTGTTACTGTCATTTATTCGGACCTTGTCTGACAGCAACCTTCGGCCGCCTTTGCCTCGAAGGGCCTTCTTCGAAACTTCGAAACTATCTGGAGACAACACGGAAATAGGAATGAGAATTTTAAAACTCTCAGTAGGATTCATTAAATTACGATATACAATGTCATCGTTGTTATCTCCAGCTGCTTCGGTTTATTGTGAAAAATGTGAGCATTCATAAGGTTCAGTTCTTAGGTTTTTGAAAACATGAATATCCGAAGCAAATTCAATTTTAACATATTCTCTGATCATGTATATTATAACATACATGGGCACAAGTATAATTACACAATACATGCTTGGCTATACTATAAGCTTCTCTTAACTACTTCCCTTCAAAGGTTTGGATCGAAGTCCCTTTTCTTTTCACCCACTAAATATAAACTTTCAGTACCGACACTAGCTGGGTCATGTCATGCCTCATGCGAGTCGTGGGTGAGGGGAGCTTAACTTGGGTTCTTTCTCTCTTTATTTCTTTTAATATTTATCTTTACTTGGCACACCTAGGCGTTACGTATCGCCGTCTCTATGGTGCTTGCATCTGTCTTAATCTTTAGTTTTTACTGCCCTTGGGTAGTCTGATCTAGGAGTGAGCTCGTCAGCTCCACTTGTGACCGTCGTCACACAGACTGTCCCACAAGGGGACCCACATGCCTCTAGTCTTGGAGGGATCTCATTTTGGTCACGTGCCTCTAAATTGAAGGAATCTCTTCTGGTTACGTGCCTCAATAGAGGGATCTCAGTTGACCACGTGCCTTCAATGTAGAGGGAACTCATCTGACCACGTGCCTCCAAGGTAGAGGGATTTGATAGTTTTAGCTGCCTTCACAGAGAGGGATTCAAAGTGCAACTGCCTCCTAGTGAAGAGACCCACATCTAATCTTATTTAACTGCCTTCGCAAGGAGAAATTCAAAGTGCAACTGCCTCCAGGTGAAGGGATTCACATCTTTATCTTATTTAGCTGCCTTCACAAGGAGGGATCTCATAACTGCCTCCAAGTGAAGGAACCCACATTCAATATATTCATATTATTTCATTCTCATGCATAATCATACATAGACATACTGAATGTACTCATACATATGCTTTATCATTTACTTTCATATAACCTTACATATATGAGTACTACATGCATGTTCTTAACACATAAATGCTTATAATTCTATCAAAAAATCGGCAGCATAACGGAACGTGTCCGCTTCCCCATGAATAGTGTCAGTTTCAACAGACAGTTAATCACAGTAAGAGATCAATTATAATTCATTAATCTTTCAAGCATCAACATGGAATTTCAACACTTAGACTTTACTTGAACTGATATGTGAATTAAGGTGCCAAATCCTTTACCTCTGCGAATCTTGCTCATATTCCTCAATTCTGCCTGCTTTTAGAAATCAGGCTATAAATTCTATTTAACTCATCTAGACCTAAATTTTGGATATGTCATAGCTCTATGTGTCTAGCTTCCAATCTTTTTACTCCCGTCTCATTTTGATTTGTATAACTCAAGTTATTTAAGTTTTACCTCGGACTGCCCTATAGCTGGCCATAATTACACACTTAAAAGTAAAATCCACTATCAATCGAAAATCAGTCCATACAAAATTGGTATCATATTAAAGCTAACAAGATAACCTTTTGTTTGCTACAAGTTTCATTTCATTTTCCTTAGTAGAGTTTGAGTTATAAGCCTCTAAATTTGACCTTCCTGAACTATCCTGTTTTGGCCTAGTTTGGACATAGGGTAACTTCTTTGAACCACTAGGAGCAAATGGGACCATATCAAACTCAAAATCTTTTTTTAAGATGTTCTCCTACGTGTAAGCTTTCTAACAAAATTGGTTTCACTCAATTTGAAGTTGTATAGAGCAAGTTATGCCCTGAACAACCCAGTCTACCCAATATCAACCTCTGGAATCTAGGTTAAACTTCCAAAATTCATATCTCTCTCAATACTAATCCAATCGCCTTATATAATATATGTATGGAAAGCCCTGAATGTCTACTTTCATCTAGAAATAATTCATCAGATTTGAATGGCTATAAGCGGAGCCGTACACTCCGCCATACGGACTGCCGTGAGGCTTCTTACTCAGATAACATCCCAATTCCTCACTTCTCCTAGTTTTCTTCTTCTAACCTTAATTCCAACTAAAGACTTCATATTAATCCAATCATAATCCATCATATACATCCAATATATCATCAAATATATATAGAAGAATAATCTTTCATACATCCTCAGTTTAGAGAAATTAAGATTAGAGATTGAATCCTACCTCCTTTAGGTGTGGTCTTGCTGAATTTGAGTTTGGGGTTGATGGAACCTTGTGAAACTTGAAGGTTTGATGGAGATGATTGAGAGAAAGGAGAGAACCAGAAGGCTGGAGAATGAGGCATAAGTCAACAGGGAGAAGAGAAAAATCTAATTTAAATAGTGAAGTGGTAGTTGGGATTGAGAGTATTGATTGGTTGAATTTTTTGTGGACAAAATTCAGCCATGTCTCCTTCTTTTGTGGCTAAATCATTCTCCACGTCACCTAAAAGTAGAACTTGCCTCCACTTTATCTAAAATCGGAACTCGTCTCCTTTCTGCCCAAGGTCGGAACTTGCGTCCGTTTTATTTGAACTTGGAGATGAAGTCGGATGCCGGAGTTCGTGCCCTTCCTATTTGAAACTTGGGAATAGATCCGGAAATCAGAAATCATGTCCGTTTTATTTGAAGCTTGGTAATAAAATAGGAGATCGGAACTCGTGCAAATTTTGGTCGAACTTGGAGATCAACTCAGAGATCTGAACTCATGTCCATTCTAGTCAAGATCAGCTCTGAGATCGGAGCTCATGTCCACTGAACTCGTGATAATTATTAACTCGGGGATCAGAAATTATACATCACACAATCTCCTTAAAATCGGAAATCAAGGATAAAAAGGTGAAGCTTAAAATACTTAATCCCAGAAGTCAGAGGAACTAGTCATTCATAATCCCGGAAATCAGAAATAAAATCTTTAACCTTATGTACCGGGAAATCGGAACTTTCATAATCCCGGAACTCCCAATTCAATATCGGAAGTCGGTCATAAGACAAACTCGGGGACACCAATAGGAATGGAAGGCTTTTGGTGATAAACTCGAAGATCGGAAATTGGGATCCATTTTCTTTAAAACTCGAAGACGAAGTCGGAAATCAGAAATAATGTCCATTTTATGAGGTTGAAGTCAGAAGTCAGAAATTGGGAAGATGAAGTCGGAACTCGTGGGGGTGTTACACATCGAAGGTGCGTTGCCAGTTTGAATTTTCAACGATTGCAGAGAAAATCACAGAGTGCAATCTGTAACATCCGAAAAATTTTATCTTTAACAACTGAGTTGTTCGGTTTTGTCGAATAAGTGGATTTAATCAGAACTTGATTAAGCACTAACTTAAAGCCAATTAAGGGTGATTTGAGAAGATTAGGCTTGATGAAATTAAATTAGGAGCATAGAAAATCTCATAGAAAAATTTCAAGCCAATTTACCGATTTAATGGAAATCGGTAAGATTTCGGTAACTCAAACTGTCGGAACCGGATCAGTAGAATTTTTCTATGAGTGCCCTAGAATCAACGGTTAGGATTGAGCCAAACACCCACCCAAGTGGCACCTAGACAGCCATGGATGATGGGAAAGAGACTAGATTTTTTGACCAATGACTCACTCCACCAATCAAATTCAAGCCACTTTAAAAATATCTCCACTTTTCTCCTTTTCTTCCCATCCATTTTCGGCCAGCCTCCTTCAGCTGCTGAAGTCCATCTTTTTCTCTCCTCTTTTCTCTCATTTCTACTCCATTTTCATCCATCTTCAAGTCCCATCCCAAGCCACCACCATTAAAGACACAAAATCAGCCTGAACAACTCAAGACAAGGTAGGAAATCCTACTTCTTCTCTTGTTTCTCTGATTTGGGGCTATATGTAGGGCTTACATAATATGAGATGTTGGTGTTTTATAGAGTGATGATGATGTTTTATGACTGGTTTTGTATGTATGTTATGCTTAAACTTGGATTTGAGGGCGGATTGCTTGAAGGAGGAAGACAAATCTAGAAGCTGTTAGGGTTTTCCCTCGGCGGTCCGTATGGTAGAGTGTACGGCTCCGCTTACCGCCGATTAAATTGGATGAAACTATTTTTATATGAAACTAGACATCTAGGGATTTCCATACATATATCATAATAAGCCATTGGATTAGTATAGAATTAGTTATGGATTTTTGAAGTTTGCCCCAGAAATCTGGGTTCCTATCCGGGCAGTAGGAGTTGAGAAGGGTATAACTCACCCTATACAACGTCAAATTGAGTGAACCCAGGTTTGTTTGAAAGCTAACATGTAAAGGAATGTCTCATAAAAATTTCAGAACCAAACCCTTAGCTGTTTGCTCCTAGTGCACCAAGGAAGTTTGCTTAAGTCTAAACCGGATTGAACCAAAATAGTTTAGTAAGGCCAAGTTTCGAGCCTCATAAATCAAAATATACTTATGCAAATGACATAAAACTTTGTTCATTTGAAATCTTGTTCGAATATCTTTAATTTGACATAAATTTCGTATGAATTCACCTAGTTTTCTATTTTTAGTGAATTTTTACTTAAAAGGACCCAATTACATTGAGAATAGGCGCCTGGGATAAATTGTTTATATCTAGAGTTATACACATCAAAATGAAATGGGACCAAAAGGGTTAGAATCTAGACATATGAGGCTATGACATATCCAAAAATTCTAAATGAGTTGAATTGAATGAGAAATGAGGCACACCAAATTCGGGCAGAACAGAGGGGTTAAGCTAAAACTCTAGTGACAGTTAAATTGAAATTGTTGATTGAGATTATGAATGTATATGTATAATTGTTGCTCTATACTGAAATTGTAAGTTATATAAATGTACTGGCTGTCTGGCACTATTCACAGGGAAGCGGACTCGATCCGTTATGGTGCCAAAATTTCGGTAAGAAGTTTATATGTTATGAAAGTCTATGACAACTTGAGTGCATCATACATAAAGAAACAAGTTAAATGTGCATTCATTTCATGATATGATGAAGAATTCCATATCACTTGGGCCAGCCCCGGAATAAATTAAGGGGAATAGATCAGTGGGAAGGTCGGGGAAAGTAAACTCGGCCATCCTTTATAGGAATGAACTCGGTCCTGAAAAGCAGACTGTTACCCAGGAGTATATGGCCAATGACTTCCAGCGGACTAAGGATGGAAATAAGTTCTAAAAGGCGAAAGCCTCCAAGAATAAGATGCATCTTCTCATTGCACATGCATATGTACAGTGTAAAAATTTTCTATTGATTGTTCTAGATCCTTGTTATTATTCTTAATATGTTATTGTGCCACTGTGATTACTGTTTGAGCATATTAGTATGTCTGTTAATTAAAATTGAATTTGTTTCGGTGTATGCTTTACAAATGAGTATTTAAGTTAAATATTACCATTTTACCGTACTATTTTAAAAATATGGCACAACCAAAACAACTGGGAATGACGGCGATGACACATGTATAGAACTAGAAATTCCTACTGAGAAATTTCTATTTCTCACCCTATTGTATATTACCGCATCATTCTCAGACTATGGAGCACGCCGCGACAGGAGTCCTCTTCATTGAGTTCCCTGAGCTTCACATGCACCTCGACCCATTCTTAGACTCTGTATATATATCTGGCAGGTTCCAGTTTCGATTGTATTTCTTCTTTTAGAGAGACTTTGCTGTACCACTGATTCACCCACTATTGGACCCCGCTGTTCCATATATTGCTATTCCACTTCATATGGCCCATCCATTCCCACCTCCTCCAGCAGCAGCAGCCCCTGCTCCTATGGCTCCTCTTGCTTCACCACCGCATTCGATGCTTTCTGCCTCCACCTCAGAGGAGGACCCATCAGCGGCAGTGAGTTCCTCCTCATCCTCTGCTCCCGTCACGGAGTGGGTTTACAGCAGTGGTAGTAGATGTACAGAATGGCCCTCTTTTGGCAGTCTGGGTCATGGATAGACGCATAGATGCTAGGAATGCACATACAATGTCCCATGGGGACCACTTAGTGTGCTGTTCATATAACTGGCCGTTTCATTTTGTCTTAGTGGCTTCATTTTGTCACCTTGTACTTTTGACAAACTTTAAAAATCATATATATACATGTACATAGTTATGATGCATTTTGTAGTCGTTCTGTTCATATTGTATTTTTAATTATGTTACGTTATTTACAGTATACCGATTTATCAGTATTTATTCCGCTATCACGCAGAAAATTTTGTTACGCGATTGAGTATTCCTATGCGAGTAATTAACACTAATACAAGAAATAGAATGTAACCAATATCATAAGTAATCACTTATTAGATAATTTATTATGACTTAAGCATAGTACTTTGTCTGGTAAGGTGTTACACAATCCCAGAGGAGCTGTTACGGAATCAAATCTTAATTCTGCGAAAGATAAGAAGTGGAAGGTTCTTAATAATAAAGGAAAGGTGCAACGTAAAAAGAAGGACCAAGGGAAATGTAATATAGGGCAAGATCCATTTGATTCTTGCAAGCTTAAATAATCCTCATGTAACATGGGGTAGGGCTGTCAAAATGGGCCAAACTCGTAAACCTACCAAAAATAGGTGGGTTAGATTTAAAAAATAACAATCCGTTAAAATTAACTCATTGTCAACCTTACTTGTTTAACCTGTGGGTTAAATGAGCCAGTCCACATGGGTAACAAGTCGGCCCATTTACCAGTGTTTCTTTTTTTATTATTTTTATAGGGAAAGAGATATAAATTTAGGACATCTTCATTTTTTTAATAAGAAATAAAAAATTTTACCCTTTTTTAATCAAAATTAATTTTTTTTAAACCTGAAAAGTAAAAAAAAAAAAAAGATAAACGGGGCGAGTTAGTAAAATATGACTCGTGTGCTAAACGAGCTAACCCATTTAATTCATTTATTTCACGAGCTTAAACAAGTTGGGCCTAAATGGGTTGGCCCCGCTCGTTTGACACCCCTAACATGGGGGTAGGGCCCAAGGGTCACGTAAATGCCATGCAGGGAATTTGAGTGAAGGCGCAAAAGGATCTTCTGGTGGGTAGGTTTCCAATATTAGCCTAATCAAAGAAGGCATTTCTTCTAAGCCCATCTCAAGATGCAGTGTAGTAAAGATTGGTGGGGTTGTGAAAGGTGGGAAGCCCACGAGCCATTTGGTTAGGACAAACAAAGTTTCTTCTCCCATTATGCCTTGTACATAGAGGATGCGGGTGGAAGCCATACCCAATCTTGTTGCACTTATAGTGCCAGTTTTAGTGGAAAGGGAGAAGACTGAAGGAGTGGTTTGTAATAGGAAAAATGCGATGGAGGATGTAGTCTAGCATGATGGGAACCTTGTGAAGGAGCCTCGGACTCTTCGATGAAGAACACTTGATGATTTTGATTCCATGTTATGCTCTGCTCATGTTTTTAACTGTTTCCTTATGGCTATAAGTGATATGTGCTCTATCATCAATTGGAATATTAGAAAGGTAGTGAATTTAGCTAGAACGGCATTGGTCAAAAAAATTGTCCTGATATTTTCTTTATCCTAGAACTGCATTGCCAATTTAACAAGGTGCGTGGTTTTTGGGAAAGGTTGGGCTTTTATCCTTTCATGGTGTCTAATATTTGAGTGCTAGGTTTGAAGGGTGGTTTTTTGGCCCTTAATTGCTATAAGTATGTGTTTCCTCAACTTATTATGGTGGAACTAGGGGTGCGGAATAATTTTTAGGTGTGCACTGCTATGTATGGGAGCTCAATTCCATATGTGCATGAAGCTTTGAGGTATCACCTTTGTAACTTGAGAAGCTCCATTTCAGCTCGTTGGTTGATTGGAGATTTTAATGAGGTTCTTCTCCCTAATGAAGTGAAAGCAGGTGATTTCTTTTTTAGGAGGGCTGAGTTTTTTGCAAATGTCATTGACGATTGTGATCTTATGGATATCGAGTCTATTAGCAATAAATATACTTGGTACAGAACTTTTTAGGGCCAAAAGATTCTTTCTAAGAGTTTGGATAAGCAAGTTGTTGATCTTTCTTGTAGGAGAGCTTTTCTAGAAGCTTACTTGGATACTCTTTGCAAGATGTATTCTTGATCATCACCCTATTTTGATGAGATAAGGGCATGCTCTATGTCCTTCTAGGCCTAAACCTTTTTGCTTTAATGCTTCCTGGTTGCTAGATGAGTCGTTTGAGGATATGGTGCTCTTTGCTTAGGGGTGTAGGTGTTTCCATCTTGGACAAGCTTAGTAAGGTGAGGGAGGATGCGCTTATTTTTAATAAGGAGGTGTTTGGTAATATCCTCAGAAGGAAGAGGGAGTTGGAGAATAGGCTAAAAGGCATCCAAGAAAAATTAGAGAGGGTGGATTCAGCTTCTCTTTCTTTTCTTGAGAGATCTGTATAGAAGGATTATTCTGAGGTGCGTAAGCAAGAGGAGCTCCTCTAGTATCAAAAGCTAACTGAAAAAGGGGTGAAGTTGGGTGACAGAAACACCTCTTTTTTCATACTCAGACTTTGGTTCATAGGAAAAGGAGTAAGATTGCTAGTTTGTTTTTAAGAGATGGCTCTTGGTATGTTGATGAGGATTCTTTGCAAAATGAAGCCTTGTCTTTTTTTTAAAGATTTATTTTGTTCTATGGAGGATGATGATTTTTCTACTCTCTCTGAGATTGAGTTTTCTGATTCAGAAAATATGTGTTCTTAGAAGCTGTTAGCCCCTGTTACAAAGGATGAGGTTTATCTTGCTCTTAGAGATATGCCTTCTTTTCATTTCCCCGTGGTTGATGGTTTCCAACCTTTCTTTTTCAAGAATTATTGGCATGTGGTTAGAGATGATCTGTGGAAGATTGTGCATGATGCCTTCTTATTTGGCTCTTTTGATGCTCAACTTGTAGAAACTTTGATGATTGTTTTGATTCCTAAAGAGGACTAGCCGATTAAGATGAGATACTTTAGGCTTATCAGTTTATCTTATATAAACTGATTACTAAATTGTTGGTTAATAGGCTTCACTCATTTATGCTTGAGCTTATTTGTCCTATGCAAAGTGGCTTTGCTCCTAGAAAAGGCACCTAAGATAATTCTATTGTGGCCCAAGAAGTGATGCACAATATGAAAACTTCTAAGGCTAAGAATGGTTCAGTTGCTTTTAAGATTGACCTTGAAAAAGCTTATGACAGAGTGGGTTGGAAGTATTTGGAGTTTATTTTATATAAGATTGGTTTCCCGACAAATGCTGTGAAATTGATTATGTTTTGTGTTTCTTCCTTATCTTTGATAGTTCTTTGGAATAGGGTTAAGTTATCTTCTTTTGCGCCTAGAAGAGGATTGAGGCAATGTGATCCTTTATGTCCTTATTTATTTATTATGTATATGGAAGGCTTAAATCATCTTATTTCCAAGCAGGTGGAAGGTGGTGTTTGGCAGCCTGTGAAGGTTTCTAGGGGTAGGACCAATATATCTCACTTGTTATTTGCTGATGATGTTCTGTTGTTCTCTAAGGCGATTGTTACCTAAGCGAGATTGGTGGGTGAGATAGTGCAGTTGTTTTGTAAAGCCTCTGGTCTGAAAGTTAATGTTAACAAGTCTAGAGCAATGTATTGTAAATCTGTTGCTAGACAAAGACGAGATTTATTTTCTTCTATTTCATTTATTCATCTTGCTACTGATTTGGGGAGATATGTGGGGTTCCTTCTTCTTTTTAGTAAACACCTCAAGAAAGATGATTTTTCTTTCATTGTTGAAAAGCTTAATTGTAGATTGGCTTCTATTGAACAAGGCAGGTAGGCTTACCTTGGTAATCAGTGCTTGCTTCTATTCCTATTTATCCTATGCAAGCTTTCTAGATTCCTTCAAGGGTCTATGATGTGATTGATAAAGCTTCTAGGAGATTCCTGCGCGTCAAGCAAAATCAGGATAAATGTTTTCAGCTTATTAATTGGGATATAATCCCTAGTCCTAAATCTGTTGGTGGCTTGGCTATTCAAAAGGCTAGGGAAGTTAATGTCTCTCTTTTGCGGAAGTTGTTGTGGAGCTTCATGCACGATTAATCTAAGTTTTGCATTCAAATGTTAAATCATAAAATATTTAAGGAACACATCCATTTTTGAAGCCCATTGCCCAACATCTTGCTCTTTAATCTAGAAAGTTATTTTAAAAGCTTTAATGTGGATCAAAGATGGGTTTCGGTGGACATTGTGTGATGGGACAACCTCTCTTTGGTTTGACAATTGGGCTAGAATTGGCCCATTATGTAATTATGTGGATTATGTTCACATTTTTAGCTCTCATATGTGGGTTAGAGATTGTTGGCATGATGTTGGTTTTTTGATGGTTTGTGGACTATCCTTCCAGATCATGTGAAGACCATTCTTTCTGAAATTTCAGTTCCTTTTCAGTTTGAGAGCCAGGATGCTGGTTGTGTTATTTGGGCTGCGTCTTCTTCAGGCCAATATTCAATAGCCTCAGCCTATAAGCGGCTAGTTTCTCATTAGGTGAATACTACGATATCTTCTTGGTCTTGGATTTGGAGGGTCTCGGCCCCTTACAAAATTGCTTTCCAGTTATGGTTGGCTCTGCATGATTGTCTCCCTACCAACTCCTTGAGGTTTAGGTTAGTCTAACTTCTTTTGATTTGTGTTCTAGATGTAGAGTTCATCTTAAGACCACTCTACATTGTTTGAGGGATTACGTTTTGGCTAAAAGGCTATGGATTATGGTTGGCTTTGATACGGTTGATAATTTCTTCACTTTTAATCTAATATCCTGGCTAAAGGAGTTTGCTTCTGGTAAGTCCGTAACTTTCTTTTTGGCTTCCCTTTGGAATATTTGGTGTGCCAGAAATGTGTTTATCTTTGAGAATCAAAATCCTCATCCGTCTCATGAGTCTTTTTGATACATGTTATCACATCTTTTCTTCTTCATCTCAACAAGCTATGACTAAGGTTTCTTCGACTCTTCCTGCTTTTCCCTTTATCAAGGCTAATATAGATGGTATCTCTCTTGGTAATCCTAGTAGAGCAGGCTTTGGTGTAGTTTTCAAGTCCTCCAATGGTGCTTGGATCTTCGGTTTTTTCATGCATGTGTCTCGTGCTAACAATCTTTATGTTGAGCTCATGGCATTGAGGAAAGGCCTTCTTTTTGTAAGCTCCAATTCCCAATTGAAACAGTCTCTCAGCTTTAAATGTTTCAAGTTTTTAAGGTTTTGATGAATATCAAATCAAGCTTTAAGTAAATCTCTTGAAATACAAATGATTTGTTAAACACATCCTTTTGTGAGTAAGATATGCTTCAAAGCTAAATTGTTTATCATATAAAACAAAGCGTCAAAATCCATCGTACTTTTTTCGAATGTGATTATATTGGATCTATCGCTTTGTGTCCCATATGTTTACTCACTCAAGAACAAAATAGAAAGTTAAGAAGGATAGTGGTAAAGCACCAAAAAGGAAAAGCATGCCATAAGAAGGTCACACCTCATTTAGAAAGATAACTTGATCCAGAAAAGTGAATTCTCATGAAGTATCTCACCACTAAAGCTTCTTCTATACACTTCATTGAGAAGTTCAAAAAGTCAAATATGATTTGACAAGCTGCAATGAAAACATTGACAAGCTTGAAAAGTTGGTGAAGACTTCAACGACTACTTTCCCTCTCTATGTCATCTCAACTTGCTGAAGTAAAAAGTCATATCCTCTTTTTTCAGTCATAGTAACACAAGGCTCAAGATCTACAAGCTTCAATGGTAACATTTCAAGTCTATATAAAGCTGGAACATGAAGAAAAAGATAGAGACGCTGTTCAAATATTTAAAATCAGCAACTGTTTCATATCTTCATCTTTCTCGACTTTCAAATCTTTCAAAAGGTTACTTATTGTAACTTCTATATTAAAATCTTCTCTACATGTGTGTAATAGATAACATTCTTACATTGAAAATACAAAAAAGGCACTCACTGTACCTCTTTAATCTATGCTTTGTATAGAACTTTTAGTGTTAGTGTAAACACAAAAACCTTTAAAAATCTCTTGTAACCAGACCCAAAGGTGGTCACAGTGAGCTTGGAGAGGCTAGGACAAAAACTACTTTATTATAAAAGCTTAGAAAGGCTAGACTACTTAATTATAAAAGCCTATAGAGGCTCAAAAAAAGAAAACTCTTGGTATAAAAATCTCAAGGATGAGTTAGGGATTGGATGTAGGCATTGGTTTAGCCAAACTAGGATAAATCTCTTTGTGTGATCTTTCTATCTTTCTCCTTTTACTTGCAGTATTTCTTTCATACTTAGATCTGTGCAATATTTGAATCACTCAAGTACTCATTTATAATGCAAAACATTTTTTTTCTAACTACTATTTTCGTATTCCAAGTCTCGAACTTGAGAAAGTTGCTTTGTAAAAAATTTTCAGGTTTAAGAAATATTAGTGAAGACACGATTCAACCTCCCTTCTTGTGTCATCTCTTCCAACACTTTTGGCTTTGCAGATGGGTTTTATACATGTCACTTGTGAAGTTGATTATGTTGAAGCGCTGTGGCTGGTGTAGGATCGCTCTTTAAGGTTTCATGTGGATAGTGTTTTAACATGTGACATTCAAAGCTTGCCAAGTCATCAATGGACTTGTCACTTGTTTCATGTCTATTAGGAAGGCAATCAAGTAATGGACTCTTTAGTAAAGATGGGCGCTGTCTCTAGGATTGACTGGAGGTCTTGGGAGTCTCTTCTCGTGGAGTTGCTGTCATTGCTCAATGGAATCATGTAGGAGTTGTCCGTTTGAGATAGTTTCTCTCCTTTTCTTATTTCCTTTTAGCTCATTCACTAGAAAAAAAAAAAAAAAAAGAACAAGAAGAGTGTCTTGGATCAAAAGAAAAAAGTTTTAGCCTATTGATGGGCCGTCTATAGTTGAGAATTAGTTTATATACGCAATACAAGACCTATTAACCTCCACACCTTCATGTGGAGGTTATCAACCTCCACATTTACTTTGGACATAAAAATCAGTTGTCTCTTTCCTTAATCAATTGGTACTTTTGGACAACTTTGTAATTTTATCTTACATATATTATTTACTATTCTTACTTTTTCTCTCACCATGAATACTATTCTTTATTATTTTTATTTATCTCTTACTTTAATTTTATATTAATATTGATATTAAAAAAAAAAGGAGAAAATTCTACCATGTAAAATGTAGAAAGTAAGAGAAAAGAGCAATTAAGTGAGAGAAAAATAGTAATATGAAATTTTAATGATTATTGTTATCCTAGATAGTTTGTAGTTTTCTCATTAGTAAATAGGTAACTAATTATTTAACCTAGTGCATTGATGCTATTTGAGTAGGAATATTGTGTTTGCTTTTAATTATATAAAACTTCTTATAAGCAAACTTAGGGTGCTCTCCCGCTTATCTCAACAACCCAAGGAGTTCCATGGCCCCTACCTCCACCCATTCCCCTATTACTTGCATCCATGCCTGTCCATCCCTTCTTCATATTCTTCACCCATAACCGCTATTTCCCAAACTTCCACCACCTCCCCCATCCTCGATCATCAAGATCATTGCTTGGCTTGGGTTTCTAAGCTCAATCGGTGGCGGATCTTGTCCAAAGTTAGTGCCTTTTGCCTTAGAAAGGCATCATGTGGCTATTGTTCATGTGGTCTAATAGTGTTGTGTTTGATGTTGTTCTTTGGTGGTGGGGGGGAGTGTGCGGCAATGGTGGAGATGTGTTGGTTGGATCAGGACCAACAACATTTTTCTATGGTCTGATAGCTTTTCCAGGTATCGCTTATGTTTCTTGAGTTTGTATGGCATCAATGGAGTCTCTAGGGATGGTGTTGGTGGTGGTCGTGAGTTTTTTATCCTTGATCTTCCTTGTAGTGCTGTTGTCGAGAGATTCTTGGCTAGTTTTGCGATGGAACCACGTGTAGAACATAACACCCTACTAACTAACTATTATCGTATCATTTATTTTATTTTATTTTACTTTGATAGTAATTAGCTAGCAGAATATTACTTAACTTATTCCTTAATTTTATGTGGGTAAATTTTTTTTCCTGATCTTGGTCACTCATTTTAATTTTGTTGTACTATTTTAATGTATCAAAAATAATAATACTTCATCATACTAGTTAGTATGTCCCACAGCTGAGGCAACCATCATAAACTAAAACATGCATCATAACTACTAGACTATCATAAGGGTTACATCAGTACCATTATCAAATACATAGCCCAATGCAAAAAAAGGGTGTCCTCTACTACTAGTAACTAATAATAGCAATACTAAGCATGGGGTCTAAAACAACTAAATTGACTTTGTTAATAACAAAGTCATAATCTAGGGCCACATCCATCTTGATGGTCACTGTCATTTGTGCCATCTGGAAACACCAAAGAAAAATGGGTGAGAGAATTCTCCTAGAAGGGTAGTGTTCCTAGGGAAGTCCCACTTCATCCCAAAAATGCTAAAAATAAAGCGAAAGTGTCGTGATATGCTTATCAACATAATAGATCCAATCACACATAAAATTATTAGAACATTCAGTTGCCAGAAGAAACATAAACAAGTCACAAGCAACAAACAAGATAAATTATCATTCCCAACCATTTCATAATATCAAGCAAGATGGCAATGCATAGTAATAGGTATGAATAATAAAGCAGCATTGTGAATATCATAATTATCAATGGCAAGTATACTATCAAACTCTTTTTTGCTGCTTTCTACTCTTTTTCTGATGACTGAATCATTATCCAAAAACTCTATCACAATTGGGTGTTATGTATCTACATTCCCTAGTATGAGTATGTTAGTAAGGTTTCCATAGTTAATTGAAATCTACAAGAGCTCTCATTGTTAGGGTGTCCCCAAGTCAGATCAATGATCATCCTACCAATTCACTCAAAGATGAGGCCATGATGTCACTAGGAAAATGTCTAACTTATCCACTTTCAGGTGGGGCTAGGACATTGTTAGGAAAATGTCCCACTTATCCACTCCCAAATGGGGCCAAGACATCATCATGGTAAATGCATGACTTGTCCACTCCACGATGGAGCCAACGCATTACCATGACCTCTACCAGACAATGAGCATATCCCTTGTCCACTATGATATAGGGGCCAATGTCACCTTGAGTAAATGCACCACTTATCTACTTCGAGGTGGGGCCAATTCATCACCCTATGAATGTACCACTTGACCACTCTAAGGGGGCCAATACATTCACTATCCTTTCACATATCTTATTTAACAACCACAGAATATTTGATCACATATATGGAGCATAATTTACACAATCATATCATCATACTTTTCCTTTGAAATCACAGAGTGCACATATATTCCTTCGGCCATTAATTCACATAACCATATCTTAGGATGCACATATCATGTTTCTTAGCCATTAGCCATAAAGTTTCATATGATCACATCATAAGTGCACATATCATATTTCAAGCCTTCAAACTTCACATATTTTATCTAGTGAACATAGTCATAGTTCTAACCATCAAAATTCACATATTTTATCATAAAGTACTTAGCATTACAACAATTATGAAAATACTAAACTAGGCTAATGGCACACATAGTTCACTTCAAACATCACATAGTGCACATCAAGCATATATTATGTCAAGGATCCTCGTATCCACATGTTCTTCATATCATGCTCCTAATTAAAGCTATCATAGTGAGCATACAGATGATAAGAACACTAATCACATATTTATATACTCATGAGTTAACAAAGCATGGATATTCATACATTAAAGTAACGACACATAGTTATTTAAACTAATCTTGCCCCAAACAACAATTAAGTCAAATAGCCAAACCCTTTTGCCAACTCATATAGATAACACAAAAACATATAATCACATCATAAAATATGCTTGCCCTAGGTTGGAATGCTAACATAGATCACTATAAGATATAATAGATGAAAGTGATAATTTTAAGTGAAAACTTATTGAAAACAATTGAACTTTAGAAAACCTACTTCAAGCAAGGAACTAACTAGTCTCTATGAAATTTCTAATGGGACCTTAACTTACTATTCATTATTAATGTTTGTTAGTGTGATTAGAATTCAAGCACATCCAAAAGTCCATAGTCCAAATCCAAAGCATAGGTATGACTATAAATGGTCTCAAATAGGTCCAAAAGATTCTCAGTGATTCACAATAGTCCAATCATAGTCCATACAAGGTTCAATAGCATAGGTACAAGTCCATAAGGTCGTAAACTCAATAGCATAACTCATGGTTCATTTTATCAAGTTTTAAGTGTTTTTTAGAAACTTATTAAGCCTTGATGGTTCCAAAGGAAACTATTACAATAACCATGCTAATTCAAACATGCTCATAGGTTTGAAAACATCTTTATCATAGCAGTGTAAATAAAATAATTTCCATGCTTCAAAAAGGCTCATGGTTGAAAAAATGTGTAAGGCTAAACCGAGTATTTTTGCTTCAAAACTTCATAAACTTGTACATAAGGCTTCAACAAGTAATAATACATGACTTAAGACATTAAACCAAGTTTTTAAAAAGCACTTAAATAAAAGAAATTTAAATGGAATGCTTGCTGCCCAAAACAGGGTAGATTTGAAAACTCACTTATAAAACATGTTTTTTAATTCTAAAATTCAAAAAACTTAGCAAATAAGTACATAGCATGATAATATAGGCTCACAGGCTTCAAATCATCGTTTTAAGAACAATAGAACACCTCATAATCGAGGTGCAAGGTCATGGTTAAATAGGGGCAAAATTCAAACTTAAACTTCTTCACAAGTTTCAAGTGCATAAATTAGAAAAATAAGCATGAACCTTTCATATATAACTTCATAAGCTTCAACAAGTGAAATTTCATCATCTAAGATACAAAATCAACACTTTAAGGGCTTAAAATAAGTGAACTAAAAAGAATTAAGGTACTGTCCAAAATAGGGTTGCCCTCATAATTTACTTAAAGCATATGTTTAATGCACCGAATACAAGTAGAATTAATATATAAGCACATAGCATCAACATGTAGATCATATGACTTCAAAATAACATTTTTACACCCTTTAGTATCAAAAGAAACATACCAAAATGTTTGCTCCAAAATAGGGCAGCATCATTACTTCTAATGAAACTCACAAGTTGTGTGCTATAATTTGAAACTATCAAGGAATCAAGGTTTTATAAGGCAAGTTTAACATGTCAATACTTTCGTTCATCATCCGTAAGCCTTAAAACATGTAGAGATGGCAAAATTATCCATTAAAGCAGGTATCCATGGGGATTACCCACAACGAGGATGGGGACGGAGACAAATTTGGTACCCACAGGGACAGGAGGATGTCCCCATTTAGCTAATGGGGGCGGAGGCGGGGGATGAGGTCCCTGCCCCATAGAGACCTGCGAAGTCCCCACTTAAATATAAAATTACACAAATATCCACGTATATAATAACTAAATATATGATTTTACTACCTATGTTTCTCATTGACTTGCACACTTATTAGGAAATTTACTAATTAAGTTTGGAATCTGGATATTTGAGTTTATAATTTGAAAATTTGTTATTTGTGATTTGGATATTTCTATTATCTTGTAATGGATTTGCAATTATGTATTTTATTTTTAATTTAAATTGTATTGTGTTGTATTGGATAATAATATAAATTATGAATATTTATGGATGTTTTATTAAGCTTAAAAGTATTTTTTTATTTTTTTATATTTTTTTATATTTTTTTGTAGAAACTCGCGGATATTCGCAGGGATCCGAATCCCAATGGGGAATGGGGAACGGGGACCCATGATGGAGATAGGGATGGGGATGGGGGCCAAAATCCTAAATGGGGACGGGGTCAGGGGGCATGTTTCCGTCCCCATGGGTACCCATTGCGATCCCTAAAAACATGTAAGAACACAAAAAGTAACCCATTACCATTGGTAAAGGCTGTGAGGTTCAAGAGGTTAAAATTAAGGATTATTAAGTTTAAATCCTTCAAAACTCATGGAAACTCAATCTTACACATAGCATGCTATCAAGAGAATATAGAAATACCATGAAAGTTAATAAAACAACACTCTCACCCTTAGCCCTAGCCTAGGCCATGAGCCTTATGGGGTTTGAGATGGTGATTTCCAACTTCAGTTAGCATATAATTCATGTAGACTCAAGAGGTAATTAAACTAACATGTTTATTATCATTGGCATCCAAAATAACCCAAGCTTCCCACAAACCTGGTCATGGCAATGGCTTATATATCCATGAATAAGAAGATTCTTTTCTCAAAAGTTTAAGAAAACATGTATATGAACTCTAAAACATAAGAACATAAGAACACAAGATTAAAGCTTCAAATCCTTAAAAGAATTCATCTAAACCCTATCCTTTCATGAACTTTTAAAAGCTTAAAAGATGAATATATGTTCTGAAAAATATAGTTTAAAGCTTCAAATAGCACAAATAATCACATAGAACACATGCATGGATTCTAAAGAGTGAAAAAGAAAACCCTACTTGGCTTAAGCTCTTGAAACTCAATTTGTGCAAGGCTAGGATAGCAGCTTCCTCAAACTTTATAACTCACTTCTAAGGGCTGAAACTTGAGTTAAAGGGATGGAGATTGATGCTGCTTGAAGATGTTGAGAGTTGATGAAGTTTGGTGGTGATTTGATGGAGTTTTCTTGGAGATTTTGTAAGGAAATGGTGAAGGTTGGTGGTGGAGATGAGTCTTGGCCAAAGGGAGTGTTTAAGGGGTTGAAGGCTAAGTTTCTAAAGTGTGGGGGTGGTGTGGGGCATGGTTCCATCTATAGAAAAAGAGTGATTAGTTAGTTGGTTAAGTATATGATTAGTTTTAGCTTAATTAAGTAGTTTAATTAATTAATTGTCTCACCTCCATTTAATTAATTTAAGAACCAATCAAAACTGATTTAGAGACGTAATAGTACTCATCTTATGTGTCTAATAGAGATTTAGAAAGTATTAAATTGATTTAGTGCATGATTAGTACAAAAATTACCTTTTTTGCTTAAGACTAGTTTCGACAATTTAACTTTTAATTAACAAAATATTTAGCAAATAATTAAATTTTTTTAATCTATAATCAAAATCATGTTTGTTTATGAGAAATATATTATTATTTAATTTCAGAATTTAATTTACAATTTATAGGATTTTTGAACTATTTTTAACCTAACTAAGCTTATTTTTGGGATTAATTAATGTAAATAAGTATCTATCATTAATGATTTTTTTAAAAAAACAATTCTCCATCAGCCCATGTGCCCTACATGCCTTTTCAAGGGGTCAAAGGGACATGGAAGCTTGGTCATGGATTTGATTCAAAATTAATTTGGTAAAAGATTAATTAATCTAAGGTTTTTTGTTTTGACCAAGTTTTACTTTCATGAGAGTTCTTCATATTTCTCTAATTTTTCACATAATTTTCTGATTAAAGGGGAAGGAGCTGCAGCCATTGCTATCCTCCTAGGCCATGGTTGTGTTTTTGTTAGTTTAATTAGGTTTATGTAATGTATCTTAGGCATTTTTGTATAATTTTTTATTTAAATTTGTTCCAAAAATCCTAGGCCCAAATCAACCACTTCCATGGCCCAATATGAGGCCCAATTTCATGGTCCAATATACTCAAGCCCGAAACTCCGCTAATTCATTGTTGTATTACAAGTTAAAGTAGTCTTATAGGGTTTTCGGGGCCCGTTTCGCATCTCAATGAGGCTATTTTTGTGTAATTATGCAAATATTTTTCAATTTCACTAAAAATTGATATTTATCTTCAACACTATATTTTAAATGTATTTATAATTTTTCTACAATATTTTGGGATTTTTCGAGTAGTTTTTGGCCTTCCTTAAGCCCTTTCGTGTTTTTTGTTTGTTCTCTGTCGGAGTTCCTATTGTATTTTCTAATCTCTATAACTAATGATATTTCTATAATTATGGGCAAGTCTGGGAACAACTCATGTTATTTCACACTTGGATAACTCCATTGGCCAATCGACAGAGATTTGGGTTTCTACAACTCCATAATGTTACTCAATTCCATTTAAACACCTATTCTGCTAATTCTTATGGTGCGAAGACCTAAATGTCATTTTCTAAAAGTTCTGGGGTAAAAATGTAAATAGTTACTGGGGTCTAAGTATAATTATAGAAGATATTGGAGCAATTTTATGCATGCATGGGTCAAAGGGTTAGCTAAGCAATGCTACCCTATAAGCATGAGACAAGTAATGCTACCATTATAAGAATGAGGAAGGATTTCCATGTGACTTGGGCTAGCCCCTGAACAAATTTAAGAGGAATAGGTCAGTGGGAAAGTTGGGGAAAACAAACCTGGCGACGCTGTATAGAAACGAGCTCGATCTTGAAAAGCAGGCCATTACCCAGGAGTCTTATGGCCAATATACTCCCAAGGGACCAAGTATGGAAAATATGAGTTAAAGTCAAGTGCATTATTATTTCTACATACCCATAATTTCTGTTACTATGTTTTGAGCTAATTGCATTACTATCTACTATATATATGTACTTTGGTTTACTTTATAGATACCACTTAATTATTTTAGAATATATGTCTTGTTGCTTATTTTCTGTTTAATTTTCCTTTATCTCCTTAAGTAAAACCAAGTTGTGCTTCGAGCTATGATTTCTATAATTAATTGAGTAGAGCATCTTGTTGATGTAACATTTTCTTTTAATTAACCAAAATCTGAAACACCTGAGAATGGCGACGATGATATATATATATATATATATTCCTACTGAGAAATTTTTATTTCTCACCCTACTATACATTTTCGCATCATTCTCAGAGCATGGAGAACGCGGCTACCGACGTCGTGTTCATTGAGTTTCCAGAACTCCACATCCATCTCGACCCGTTCATAGATTCCGTGTGCATATCTGGTAGATGCCAGTTCCGTCTTTACTTCTTTTTCTAAAGAGACTTTGTTGTACCCCTTATGCACCTACTGTTTAACCTTGTCGTCCCTTACATCGCCATCCTTCTCCACATGGCTCATCCCCTTCCACCTGCACCAACAGCAGAACCAGCCATGGCTCCGCCAGCCTCACCACCACAGCAGATACCCTCAGTCTCGATGTCTGAGGAAGATCCATCTGAGGTTGTGAGTTCATCTTCCTCGTCTTCTGCTCCGAGCGTGGATTACACCCCTGCAGATGCCGGCATGGCAAATGGATTCCTTTCTTCAGAATCCATCTAGTTGGAGTACCCTGCCGTAGCAACAGTAGATGTATATGATGACCCTCTATTAGTAGTTTGGGTCGTAGGTAGTAGTTGTACATGAAATGTCCCATGAGGACCCATTAGGGTATGCTTCATATAGACAAGTTGCTTTATTTTGTGTCAGCGGCCTCATTCTTACCATCATATACTATCTTATATATCTTTTGGTAACTTTAGTAACAAATGTATATGTGTTTATATACATATGATGTAGTTTCGGCATTTCTGTCCATTTCGCATTTTCTTTATTTATGTTACTTTACTTATGGTACACGATTTATTAATATTGAAACCAAAGATGGAGTTAAATCAACTAGTCACACGTAATAACTTATCAGGTAACATATTATGACTTAAGTATTTTGTCGGGTAAGGTGTTACATTTTTTATATCAGAGCAGTTTGTCCTAATATAGGCCTGAGGATTGGACTGACTATGCTTCGCATATGCTCTGTAGTTTTTAGATATTATCATGCATTGAATCTTGTCCATCTAGATAGGATGCATGTGAGAAGATTGCCTAACCATATGCTATTATTTACTAGCATACTGAACTTAGTATTGAGCCTGATCAACTCAGTTACTCTTGTTTTGTGTGTTCAGAACTTGATAGCTTCTAGAAGGCAAGGTAGGCGACGAACTTCTTTAACCCAGGAGGAATCTACTGAGTTCTTGGACACAATGCGAGAAAAGGCGCACGCTATGCACGAGCAAGCAACTGTAGCGACACAAATGATGGGCCAACTAGGGAGGCAACCAGAGGTAGGTCCTGGAAGGAATCATAATGGCCCTGGAATGGATCTGGAATACCTCAAATTTGCTGAGTTCAGGAAGGCCAAACCACCTAGCTTCAGGGGAGCCTTTAATCCAAATAAAGCAGATGAGTAGGTCAAAGCTATAGAGAAGGTTTTCTCCATCTTGGAATGCATAGATCGTCAGAAGGTGACCTTTGCCACCTATATGCTGGAAGTAGATGCAGAGTTCTGGTGGAATGGAGCACGGCGATTATTGGAGGGATCCCAAATAGATATTACTTGGGACGTGTTTAGAGATACATTTTACCAGAAGTACTTCTCTGCTTATGTCCGTAATGCTAAAGAGCTGGAGTTTATGTACCTCCGTCAGGGGAACAACAGTATATCAGAGTACATTGCTAGATTTGAGGAGCTATATAAATTTTCCACCATTTATCAGCAGAACGCTGACGAAGCATGGAAATGCATGAAGTTCGAAGGTGGGCTGAGAGAAGATATCCTTACCACCATAGGACCAATGGAGATCAGAGATTTCCCTACTTTGGTGAACAAGTGCCGCCTAGTGGAGGATTGTAACAGGAAGTTAGTTGTTGCTAGGTCAACCGGCAGTAACTTTAAGAAGGGCTTAGCCCAGCAAGGCCCAAGGTTTAAGCCCAACTTTCAACAGTAGAGAAATTTTCAGCCTGCGGGCAACAAAGGCAAGCAACCTCAGAGGCCTTTTGGGAACCAGACATACAGCCAGTATAGCAAGAATCATGGCAATCGCCCCCACTTGGTAGGCCAATATGTCTATTTTGGATGTGGCAAACTAGGCCACAAAATCTATAAATGTCCTACTAGAAACCCCCAGCCAACTCCAAAGCCATAACGCCAGGAAAGAGTTTTCACTATGGATGCACAAGAGGTCAACAAATCGGAAGATTTGATCCAAGACACATGTGAAGCGAATGGTAAGACCTTGACTGTTCTATATGATTCAAGTGCATCTTACTCTTGCATCTCTCATGATTGCATGTCAACCTTACAGTTACCTATTTCTGAATTACCTTATGACTTGCTAGTTTCTACTCCTACAAGTGAGCCCATTAAGACCCATCATATTTGTATGAATATCCCCCTTCAAATAAGAGGTCGAACTTTTTTAGTCTATTTAATTTGTCTCCCTTTGTCCGGACTTGACATTATATTGGCTCTCGGCTAACCAGGCCCTGTTAAATTGATAATCCATTGTGCTTCCCTTTATTTCATCTTCTGAACCACCTATCCTGGTAAGCCTTTATTTAAGTTCCTTAGCAATACACCACTGTGGGGATCAAAGTCAAGGGTATATTCTTTTATCAACCAGTGTAGCGGAAGTTGATCAGAAATTGGATAATATTCCAGTTGTTAGGGAATATCCCGATGTATTCCCTGAAGATATTCCTAATTTTGCTCCTGAGAGGGAAATTGAGTTCGCCATTGAATTGGTACCGGGAGCAGGACCAATATCTATGGTGCCATACTGAATGTCATCTGTGGAGCTGACCGAACTTAAGAAGCAGATTGAAGAACTCCTAGAAAAGAAATTTGTTAGGCCAAGTGCATCACTATGGGGAGTCCCAATTCTGTTGATTAAGAAGAAAGATGAGGGCATGCGACTGTGTATGGATTACAGGCAGCTGAATAAGGCGACGATCAAAAATAAGTACCCATTACCAAGGATTGATAATCTTATGGATCAACTGCAAGGGGCAACTGTATTCTCCAAGATTGACCTACAGTCTGGATATCATCAAATTCGGGTTCAAGAAGAAGATATTATGAAGACGGCATTTCAGACTCATTATGGACATTATGAATACACTGTGATGTCCTTCAGATTGACGAATGCACCGGCAATATTTATGGATTACATGAATCGGATATTCTGACCATATCTAGACAAATTTGTGGTGGTATTCATTAATGACATACTTGTTTACTCAAAGACGAAGCAGGAGCATGTAGACCATTTGCGACTAGTTCTACAAATTCTAAGAGAGAAGAAACTTTATGCCAAACTATCCAAATGTGAATTTTGGATGAAAGAAGTAAAATTTCTTAGCCATGTGGTATCCCATGGAGGAATTTCTGTGTATCCCAGTAAGGTGGAAGCGGTATTAGACCGGGAATGGCTAACAGCAATTACGGAAGTCAAAAGTTTCTTAGGTTTGGTAGGATATTACAGGAGATTTGTTAAGAACTTCTCTCAAATAGCCCTACCGTTAATGAAGTTAACTAGGAAGAATACCCCATTCGAATGGACACCCGAATATGAGCAGAGTTTCTAAGAATTAAACGAAAAGTTGATGACAGCTCCATTACTTACTCTGTCGAATCCTCATGGACCATATGAAGTCTACTGTGATGCTTCTAAGAAAGGATTAGGGTGCGTATCAATGCAGAACAAGAACGTCCTCGCGTATGCTTCCAGGCAATTGAAAAATCATGAAAGGAATTATCCAACTCATGACCTAGAGTTAGCAGCGGTGGTATTTGCTCTGAAGATATGGAGGCACCACCTCTACGAAGCAAAGTTTGAAGTATTTTCTGATCACAAAAGCTTGAAATACCTTTTTGATCAGAAGGAATTGAATATGAGGCAGCGAAGATGGATGAAGTTTCTTAAGGATTATGAGTTTGAGTTAAAGTACCACCTTGGCAAAGCAAACGTGGTGGCAGGCGCCCTGAGTAGGAAGTCTTTAACTATGGTATGGATGATAATCAAGGAGATGGAACTCATAGAGAGTTTTCGAGACCTCAACTTGGGAATCTCTATGATCCCCAATGCCATTCAGTTAAACCAACTTAAGATAACCAGTGATTTCAAAGACAAAATCCAGCAAGCACAACAAAGAGATAATGACTTCTAGCATACAGTGCAACAAGTGCAATCTGGCAAGCTAACAGGATTTACTCAGGATGTAGAAGAGATATGGCGATATCAAGGACGAATATGCGTACCTGAGGAGGATAATCTCAGAAAGAAGATATTGGAGGAAGCCCGTAAGAGTGAGTTTACTATACATCTGGGCATTAACAAAATGTATCAAGATCTCAAGAAGATGTTTTGGTGCCCAGGCCTCAAGATAGATGTGGCAAATTTTGTGAACAAATGTTTAACCTACCAGAAGGTAAAAATAAAACCTCAGAAACCGGCAGGAACTCTGCAACCCTTAGAGATTCCGGAGTGGAAATGGGATAGTATTTCCGTGGATTTCGTGATAGGCTTGCCACGGACGCCCTCAGGATATGATGCTATATGGGTCATAGTGGACAGGCTAACCAAATCCGCTCACTTTTTACCCATTCGAGCGAATTATCCTCTAGAGAAGTTGGCCCAATTGTACGTTCAAGAAGTGGTACGGCTACATAGTATTCCTTCAATAATCATTTCAGATCGAGATCCAAGATTCATCTCACGATTTTGGGGAGCACTCCAGAAGACGTTCGGTACTAGGCTATGTTTAAGTACTGCATACCATCCACAAACAGATGGTCAGACCGAGCAAACTATTCAAACTTTGGAAGATATGCTACGAGCATACATTCTGGAACAGCGTGGGAGCTGGGATCAATACTTACCGTTGGCTGAGTTTGCATACAACAACAGTTACCATGCTAGCATCGACATGGCTCCATATGAGGCTTTATATGGACGGAATTGTCAATCTCCTCCGTGTTGGTATGAATCAGGAGAATAGAGTCTGTTGGGACCGGAATTAGCCAGACAAACTACAAAGCAAATCAAAAAGATTCGTAGCAAAATACTTGCAACTCAAAGTCATCAGAAGAGCTACGCGGATGTCAGGAGAAAGCCATTGGAATTCCAAGAAGGAGACCATGTGTTTCTAAAGATCACACTCACAATTGGAGTAGGCAGAGCCATTAAAATTAGAAAGTTAAGCCCTTGCTTTATAGGTCCTTTTCAAATCTTGAAACAAATCTGGCCAGTTGCATATCGAGTCGCCCTACCTCTACATCTGTCAAATCTTCATGGCGTATTTCATGTTTCTCAACTCCGAAAATACCATCCTGACCCTACTCATTTCTTGGAGCCTGAATCAATCCAATTAAGAGATGACTTAACCTTTCATGTACCTCTAGCATGGATAGTGGACAGAAGCATCAAACACCTTTGGAACAAAGCCATACAACTAGTAAAGGTGGCATGGGGACACGAAGACTTAGCGGACTGTACATAGGAATTAGAATCTGATATGAAGACGGAATATCCTGAATTATTCTTAGCTACTAAATTTTGAGGACAAAATTTTTTTTTAAGGAGGGTAGTAATGTAACGTCCGAAAGATAATTTTATCGTTAATAGCAGAGTTGTTCGGTTTTATCGAATAAGTGGGTTTAATCGAAATTCGATTAAGCATTTACTTAAAGCTAATTAAGTGTGATTTAGGAGTAATTAGGCTTGATGAAATTAGATTACGAGCATAGGAAACCTCATAGAATTTTTCTAAAAGAAAAAAAAATTGATTTACTGATTTTAGAGAAATCGATAAGATTTCGGTAATTTAAACTGTCGAAACCGGATCAATAGAAATTATACTGTGAGAACTCTAGGATGGATGGCCAAGATTTAGCCAACTTACCCATACAAGTGGTGCCATCTCAGCCCTCCAAATAGGCTGCCAAACCAAGTTACATAACTTACTCAAATCCACCAATCACATGTAACTTGCTTTAGAAGTTTTTATATTTTTCCTTTTCTGCCTTTGCAAAAACTTGGTCCATAAATGCTAATCCCTCTCCATCCTTTTCTCCACTGTTTCATCTCATCTCAACTCATATCCTCTTCCTCTCCCACAAACCTTCAAGCCATAACAAAATTTCTTCAACTCCAACCACAAATTCAATAAGAATCATACCTAGAAAAGGTAGGAATCCTACTTCTCTTCTTATTTTCCCTTGGATTGGAGTTGTGTGTAGGTCTTGATACTTTGTGCTACTAATGATATGTGGATTGATGATGATGTTTTATAATTGATTATACATGTATGTTATGATTAAAATTGGAATTGGCAGGAAAGAACTTGAAGAGAAGAGAAAACTCAAGAAGCTGTTAGAGTTTTTCCTCAGCAGTCCATATAGCAGAGTGTACGGCTCTGCCTATAGCTGTTTAAGCTCCATGAATATATTTTTATATGAAACTAGATATCTAGGGCTTTCCATACATATATAATATAAGCCATTAGATTAGTATAAAGGAAGCTATGAATTTTTGAAGTTTGACCTAGAAATCAGGACTTTCACCCGAGCAATATGAGTTGAGAAGGGTATAACTCATCCTATACAACTCCAATTTGAGTGAAACCAACTTTGTTAGAAAGCTTACACATAGGAGAATATCCTATAAAAATTTTCTAATTAGATAAGGTCCCATTTGATCCCAGTGAGTCAAGAAAGTTGCTCTATGTCTAATCCTGGCTAGAACAGGGTAGTTCAGTAAGGTCAACTTTCAGAGCTTATACCTCGAAATATACTTATTCAAATGATATGAAACTTCTTTCATTTGAAAGTTTGTTTTGTAAGCTTTACATGGATATAAATTTCGCATAATTTCATCTATATTTCTATTTTTAGTGAATTTTCCCTTACAAGAGTGCAATTCTAGCTGGAAGTAGAACAAGTCTGGGATAAGACACAAACAACTTGAGTTAATGTCGGAAGTTGGGATTGGTAAATACAGAGCTAGGTCGGGGATCTTTGAGGTTTAACTCGGAAGAGTGTACTTAAAGTTGAACTCAGAAAAGTGTACTTAAGGTTGAACTTGGAAGAGTGTACTTAAGGTTGAACTTGGAAGAGTGCACTTAAGGATGAACTCGGGAGAGTATACTTAAGATTGAACTCGGAAAGAATACTTAAGTTTTGAGTTGGGAGGTTATACTTAAGATTGAACTTGGGAGGTATACTTAAGGCTAAGCTCGGAACTTAGTGGATAGGAAATTACATCGAACTTAGAGTTTAGGAAATACTCAAAAGTCTGAAAAGACCAAATTGTGGGTTCAGGTCGGAGGTCGGGATCATTGGCACATAAAACCCTTATACACGTAATTCCGAGACTCGACACAGAATCAATCTCAGGAGATTAAATATAAACTCGAAAATCGTAAATCATATAATCTCGGAAAGTTGAACATAACCCTAGAGGTCGGAACTTGTATAAGATCGAAACTCGGAATTCATTTAACCTTGAAAGTGAACTCGGGAACCTCATTAGAAAATAAAAGCTTGTAAGATAGATTGATACTTAAGATTCTAAATCTTGCACTTATTAATATTGTTATATTCTTGGTATGAATATGATGTTCGGTATCAAGTTTGCTGTTAATTACAATTTCCTGGTTGTATGGCACTATTCATGAGGAAGCGAACATGATTCGTTATGCTGAGATTTCAGCAGAAAATGCAATTAATATGGATTTGCAAGTTATGCATGCATGGATCAAAGGGTTAGCTAAGCAATGCTACCCTATAAGCATAAGACAAGTAATGCTACCATTATAAAAATGAGGAAGGATTTCCATGTGACTTGGGCTAGCCCCTGAACAAATTTAGGGGGAATAGTCAGTGGAGAAGTCGGGGAAAGCAAACCTAGCGACCCTGTATAGGAACGAGCTCGATCCTGAAAAGCAGGCCATTACCCAGGAGTCTTATGGCCAATATACTCCCAAGGGACCAAGCATGGAAAATATGAGTTAAAGTCAAGTGCATTATTATTTCTGCATACCCATAATTTCTGTTACTATGTTTTGAGCTAATTGCATTACTATCTGCTATATATATGTACTATGGTTTACTTTACAGATACCACTTAATTATGTCAGAATATATGTCTTGTTGCTTTTTTTCTATTTAATTTTCCTTTATCTCCTTAAGTAAAACCAAGTTCTGCTTCGGGCTATGATTTCTATAATTAATTGAGTAGAGCATCCTGTTGATGTAACGTTTTCTTTTAATTAACCAAAATCTGAAACACCTAAGAATGGCAACGATGAGAGAGAGAGAGAGAGAGAGAGAGAGAGAGAGATATGTATATATATATATTTACGATTCCTACTAAGCAATTTTTATTTCTTACCCTACTATACATTTCTGTGTCATTCTCAGAGTATGGAGAACGCAGCTACCAGCATCCTGTTCATTGAGTTTCCAGAACTCCACATCCATCTCGACCCGTTCATAGATTTCGTGTACATATCTGGTAGATGCCAGTTCTGTCGTTACTTCTTTTTCCAGAGAGACTTTGTTGTACCCCTTATGCACTTGCTATTTGACCCTGTCGTCCCTTACATTGCCATCCCTCTTCACATGGCTCATCCCTTTCCACCTCCACTAGCAGCAGCACTAGCCATGGCTCCACTAGCCTCGCCACCACAGTAGATACCCTCAATCTCGATGTTTGAGGAAGATCCATCTGAGGCTGCGAGTTCATCTTCCTCGTCTTCTGCTCCGAGCTTGGATTACACCCCTGTAGATGCTGGCATGGCAAACGGATTCCTTTCTTCAGAATCCATCTAGTTGGAGTACCCCGCCGTAGCAACAGTAGATGTACATGATGACCCTCTGTTGGCAGTTTGGGTCATAGGTAGTAGTTGTACATGAAATGTCTTATGGGAACCCATTAGGGTATGGTTCATATAGACAGGTCGCTTTATTTTGTGTTAGCGGCCTCATTCTTACCATCATGTACTACCTTATATATCTTTTGGTAACTTTAGTAATAGATGTATATGTGTTTATATACATATGATGCAGTTTCAGTATTTCTGTCCATTTCGCATTTTCATTATTTATGTTACTTTACTTATGGTACACGATTTATTAATATTGAAACCAAAGATAGAGTTAAATCAACTAGTCACACGTAATAACTTATCAAGTTATATATTATGACTTAAGTATTTTGTCTAGTAAAGTGTTACATTATAGTGTTGCCTAGAGTATTGGCTTGCTTTCAGTGTGGTGTCAATGTGTTTTTCTAGAGTGGTGTTATTGTGCCGTTTCATTGTTTTGTTTGTGTTTATTGTTGTCTTTTGTGAGCCCCAAAAAGGAAGCAAACTTGGGGTGCTTTCACTTGAGCTCAACAAGCTGCCCATAATTGTTGTCGTATTGTCAATGGCATTAACCCTATTTTTGAATGAAGCTGGAAAAAGGGCTGCTAGTTTTATTGAAGACAAATTTGAATTAAGTATACTAGCAATAAATACAATATTAATATAAAATTGAATAAGAGCAAGAGAGAGAGAGAGAGAGAGAGCAATATTCAGGTAGAGAAAAATAGTGGAGAGAATGGATATTAATTAGGTAGAGAAAAGTTAGAATAGCAATTAATGTATGTCAGATAAAATTACAAAATTGTCCAAAAGTATACATTGATAAAGGAAAAAAATGGTATCCAAAGTAAAATGTGGAGATTGCTAACATCTCTTATAAATACTAAAATACATACTTAGATAACCCAAATATGAATTTAGTCATACTCATTCTTTTACCAAATTATTCAAATATTTACTTGAATGCCATATTGGATTGTCTTTTATAGACACCCTTTCCATCGCATTTTGTCTGTACGTGCATCGTTAGCGTGTTCTAATGCCCGTTTGGGCATGTAAGAATTGGTTTTATGCGGTCAAAATTAATTTTGTTCTTTTCTATTCTTGTTTAGTTTCTCATGTCAAAATTAATTATGATTTCAAAAATGATTTTAGATAGAAGTGAAAATTTTTCACTTTTCAATTTTATCAGAATTGATTTTGGGCTTTTTTTTTAATAAATTATACATCTAAAGTGATTTTGATCAATATTATCCAAATATAGATCATATCTCAAATCAAATTATTAAACTTAAATCACTTTATCTAAAAATTAATTCTAACCAAATTAATTCCAATAAAATTAATTCTATTTAAAATTAATTCTACAAAAACAGACCAAACATGCTTACAATGCCTTCAACACCGTGTTTAACCATCTCGGGATAATTAAGTACTCATTCACCTTGAATCTCGAAGACGGACAAAGAGTTTAGTGAAAGAATATCCATCTATGAGTGTGAATCTTCACTATTCCATGGTCAATTTCTTGAAAGTAAAATGGAGAAATATAAATAATATTTTGTGTTTGAACTATGCGAGTGTTTATTGCCACTCCTTTTAAGTTTACTGCCACTCTTATTGCTCAACAACTTTCATTAAATTTCTTTAAATTAAATTTTCTTTTTTTCTCCTAACTAAACTATAAAAAATGGAACTTCATAGTTTGTATAAAATCTTAACAACCAATTATTGATATTATATGCAATGATTTTCAATATCTGTTTTTCATTTACCATGTCTATATCTAATTGAGGTGATGAATTAGTCGCCATTCCTTACTAATAATATTTATGAGATAAAATCATTACAAATAACAATGTTGTTAAGAGTCGTGCTATTTGATACAAATTTTTTTGCTACAAATTGAGTACCAAAAAAAGTGGAGGTGATTAACATAAAAGAAATCAATTAATGGGAGTCATTCATATATATATTTTGTGTACTATCAAATAAGGTTATTTTTTTTAAACTACAAGTATTTATAGTTTATTATTAGATTTCAATTAATCTAATTCGAGCTAGATTGTACGTTCATTATAGATGTAAAATTCTCCAAGCATATTTTTTAAATTTACAAAATTGAAGCTCGAAATTTTACTTAAAGAAAAATAAGTATCAAATCACTTAAACTAAGCCAATGGCGGTATTTTGTTGTATTACACTAAAAGTGTGTTACTATGAACTTTATTATTAATGTACTAATTAATATCACATGATTAAAATATGTTTTATTTTCTGCTTATTTTTCTCATAAATACATTAGGTTTAATTTTTTTAAAAATAATAAAGAGAAATAAATTTAAAATAATTTAGACGTTACAGATTTATTCCCATGATTTTAATTAGAGGTATTTTATTTTACATGATATCATAAAATATATACTTTTATATTGTAATATTATATAAAAATACATGAAAAGGAAATAAATTCAATATTTTTTATTTTTTATCATAATTCAATAAATTTTTATTAACAGATGAATTTTGAATTGAAAATCATAATTTTGATAACATTAAATTATCATATATTTAAAATTATTTTACAAAGATCTGAAATTATGATAATTTAATATACCTGAGTAATAATTTTAAATTAAATTAAGTAATTTCAAGTGCATGAAATCTTCAGTTGTCATATAAAAATAAAAAATTAGGAGTGGAAATAAATAAATTTAAAAGAATTTTAAAATTTTTAATCATTTAATTGATGATAATAAGTTTAATAAAATTATGAATTATGATAAATAAATAGTTTAGACAATTAATTTAACCAAAGAGGAAAAAAAGAATTGCAGCTGCCATTATTCGGAACATGCATGCATAAGCAGCAATATAGATGAAGAGATAGGCTGAAGTAGATTTTCCATTGACTTTAAAAAAAGGCTGAATAATCACGATTTTAATCGTAGTTAAGTAGGTTGAAAAGTGACAAAAATAATTTTTACATTATTTATCTACAGTTAAAATCATGGATATTTAATTGTCTTTTGAGTAATACTATAGTAAAAAAAATTATCAGAATTTTTGACCAAAAAACATGGATGGTCACGGAATGGAATAAAATAGTACAATCTAAGTACTTGTCTAAATGTTAATAATATGCATGTCATATTATTCTAATAAATAAATTTAAGCAAAAATTCTAACTTTTTTTTTTTCTTACTTTTTTAATGCACATAGACGTTAAATTCAACATAAGATGTGATCAATTCAAACCCTTGATAAAACAATTGTTGAGTAGACCTTTTAATTATAACTGTGGCCAGGCAAAGATGCCCTAGAGACAGAATTTAAAAATAAAAAACTTATATCTAAATAGTGGAAATTACCGAAACATTGTGAGAGTCAATTGGAATTTAGTCAATATAATATTTCTGCATAATCGTTGCTAGTTTATGAGAACTGTAAGTCAAATTGTTGTAAGATGACCAACAGATACACATGTGTTTCGGTTGTATGCTCGTCACTATTGCGTCCAACAAACATTTTTCCCTTCCTAATTCTGAGGGATTCGTTATAAACATTGTCTACAGACTATTGAGAATTAAAGAAATTTTTGGTAAATATTGAGAATCAAAGAATTAAATCAAAATAATTTTATCAAGGGATTATATAAAATAAAGTACTGAATTAATATAATAAGTGTTTTAAAATTATTCATTATTTTTTAAATGATAAAAATTATTAAGAAATATTAAATAATTTAAGGATTTAATTTGTATTTACTGTTAATATAAAATTTTTTTATACAAATATCCAATCATATATTGTCACATAAATAAAATGATTTGACTCAATCACCAACTACTTTAAAGTTTTATGAATAGAAATATATGATTGAATAATAGTTCAAAACTCTTTTATACTGTCATAATATCAGAATTAATCTCATAATTTAAAAGCATAATTCTCATTATTAAAACATTTAATAATTAAAGACAATAACTATAATAAAATAAAGGAAAAAACTTAGATCAAATTTCTTGCATCCATTAATTCTCAAATCAAAAAATGACAAATGCACATTTTTTTGAAAAAAGTATATACTTTTAAGTTTTAAATTACTTATTTTAAGAAAAATATCTATATATCATTATTTGATTTGATAATTAGTTAAAAGAGATATATGTAACTTAATACAAGTCTTGTCCTAAAGTAAATCCTATTCTTTTGGTCTTGATAGCTAGTTATATGGACAATTCTATGTTAGATATTTTAAAGACGATGATTGTAATAATTAGAGAATGTTCTTTGAGTGAAGCTCATTCAAATTATTGCTTTGTGACTTTTCTAGAAAAATATTTTTTGAGCTTCGAATAGAAATACATTGGCCTTATATATATGTATATATAGTAGCATATGATCAGATAATATTAACATAGAGAGTTTTTACATAGGAGGTCTATCAAAATCAATCACTATTATAATAATATGTTTAATTACTTCATTTATAAATTGATTCAGGCTCAGCTTAGGTAACACCATAACCATAATACAAATAGAAAATTTTATTTGGGAATTGACACTCATAAGATCACATCCTAATTAAGGAACCAAGCCGAGAATACAAGACCCAGAAGCAAATTAAACCCCGCTCATTCACACAAAATGCAGAAACCATTAACTGATTTGCAGTATCAAAAGTCAACAACAGCTTGTGCTTGATTTGGTCATGTCAATGAGCCAATAATGTTTTCTCTTTCTATTTCAACTTCCATTGACTTTCCTACAATTGGTTCTGATTTCTCCCTGACTCCCCGTTAAGGGGCTGACATTACCCATGTTGATCATTGCCTGAGCGAATGCTTGGAAGAATGCTGTTTGGTTGTTGGCAAAGTTGTTAACAACGGAGATTGTAGAAGAGCCATTAGTGGAGAATAGCTCCTGGTCCGTTTGGAGAAGACCCTGGTTGGTAAGAAGGTTGCTGAAGTAGTTGTTGTCAAATGTATTAGGGGATGAAGGGTCCAAGTTGTTCAAAGTAGACCCATTTCCATTTTGCGGACAATTTTGCTGCAGAGTAGCCAAATAGGTCGAGTTCAGTGTTGGATCTGGGTTGCCAGTGCCGCTGAAGTTGAATAGCCTCTGTGAGAAAAATTGGCATTGGGCACGTCCAAAAGTGTGTGCACCTAATAATTAAAAGTCCAAATTTGAGTCAAACAGTACTTTAATATAACCTTGGTAATTACGAATAAATCAAATCAACCATTTTGTAATTTTTTTATTTACATCAAGGATGGGCCACATAGGACTAGTTATATAGTAGTTATTACCAGATAATGCAACGAGATCAGTTGTGCCTAAGTTAACAGCATTGAATTTGGCTGTGACAGTGGCTAGGCTTTCAAAAGGAGTGGGAAGAGAGGTGTTGGCACCAGATTGGTTCGCAATTAGACCGTCCCTTCTTCCAAGTAATACGTTCCATGAAGGACCTCCTGACTGCAAAATTTTCACTCTCAATTAAGTACCATCTTATTTTCTATTTATGGATATCAAAAACTAATTTTCCATGCACATATATATATATATATATATATAATTTTAATATTACTTTTAGTATAAAAATTTTGTATACTACTGATCGATAAAATATTTGACTGTTATAATTTAAAACTGACACATGTATTATAACATATGATAAAAAGGAGACTGAACCCACCAAAACTTTTGTCTACCACAAAAAAAAATAAAAAAATGATATCAAAAGGGAGATAACAAGTTACCAAGGACACTGACGCTTCGGCCGCAAGGGCAACAATATCAGCGCAAGACACGACACCAGGGCAATTTGTTGTATTTTCAAGAGCGCTCTTGATGTTGTCAATTACATCGAAGCCCCGAGCGGAATTGAAGTTGGGAGCTGCATTTTTCTCGCTCTGTGTTATGTTGCCACCCTGGTCTAGCAAAAGGGACGCATCACACCCCTAAAACAGAACGGAGAGACTCATTAATCTAACTAAGCCTATAGTAACAAAAATTGGAATAATTATAATAAAGAATCTTCAGAAAAAGATTTGGTGGTTTAATTTCATTTCTATGACTTACATTGACAAAGCAATCATGAAAGTGAAGCCGAGTGAGGCTTGCGGTAATACGGGGATCAGATTGCAGAGCTTGCTGAATAACACTCCTTACGATGGATGACACATTGGGACATGTGTTAGAATAGAAGTTTGCAGTTAGTTGAGCATTTGAAGGGGAAAGAAGGGATAGAACTAAGAAAATGGGAGCGAGGAGGGAATAAGTAGTGGAAAGCATGGTTGATTAATTTGTTGAATGTTCTTTGCCAATTATAGCGGGTTTGGTGATCTATGTCTCTAGGTGACATTCGTATATATATAGAAAAGAAAGCGCGTCAAGCCTTTAATTACTTTATAATTTTCTTTTAGATAAAGTTTTCACCGGTTATAACTTGTAAGTGTCAGCTAGATATAGTTTAACATATATTACGATTTGTAACATGTAGTGGGTACACGGGGGGGACCGGAAGAGGAAAATTCTAACAATTGGACATTGACACTTTCTTGTAGGAGTTCTTCTACCTTACTCCATGGAGGCAGAAGAGCATCTCATCATTTTTTTAGTGTTATTTCTCTTTCCTGCTTTTTAGTATTTGATGGTTGAGATACACATGGAGGAAGAAAAAGTTCTTCCTCCAGGTGTACAGGTCATATAATAAGTTGGCCAGGTAATTCCTAGACGTCTAAGTACATTGCAGGCCAGGAAACATGCAAAAAGTGATTTAAAACAATATAAGAAACTTCAAACAAGTAAATTAATTTAAGTAAGAGTCGGCGAAAATTTGAAATCAACATTTTTATTATACGAATGAAGATTTGATTTGCTGTCAAATTTTTTTGTTAGCTAACTAAGCTATTACATTTCCCTTTTCTATAAACCCTTGTTCGTGATGTTTTTGTATAAGTTGAACGTGAATATTGGATGATCGGATCGAAGGTTGGTACAATAAAATAATCTGCGTGGCATGTATGTAGGAAAAGTGGTTGAAATGCGAAAAAAAAAAAAAAATCTGCAGATAAGGATTTTCTTTTCTTTGAAAAATTGTATCATATAAAATTATTAATTAATAATTTATAAAATATTTCATATAAAAAGCAGTATAAATATTTTATGAAAATATACTTCAATTTAAAAATATATATGACTTAACTAAACTGGCGATGATAATATTTCAACATTGCATTAAAAAATAAGTTGGTTAAATAACGATATACTCGAACTTGTTGCCCATAAGTGGTGGTATTTACCTTTGTTGGCTTTATTTGAACAGTAACATCTTTAAGATTAGATAGATTTAACGTCATGACACAAGGCATTTGTAATAGGTGCAATTTTTTATGATAGATGCAATTTTAAGAAACTTTAAAAAAATAAAATTACACTTTTTTCATAAGTTATAACTTTTGACTCAATAGTAAACATTCGATTCAACTAAAACTAGGGTTCGAATCTCCCGATTGCTGATGCTTGGAGATAAAGCGGGATAAATTATTGACTTTATTTGATTAATATTATCTCTAGTATTCCGCAGAATTAATATCCCAACCCATGGTGCTTGGAATATACAAATTTAATACTTGACATGTCAAGTACTGTAAGGTAAACATTAAACACTAAACACTACACCAATGAGCAACATCAAATGTATAACAACAATAATCAACAAGTCTTTTTCTCCATTAGATGGAGTCATGGATCATACAACACAATATATTCATGTCTATTCATATGCAAACCATATCAATAATCAAACCATTAGAATCTAAATCTTTTTTAATATTTTTGCCTATAGGCTTTTTTGTCTCCTCCACCTTTAGCTATTGGGCAAATTTCCAAAGAATTTACTCTCTTTATTAGGGTTTTTATAGGCCTTATTTACATATGATCAAATTACTTAAGGCAAGATTCTATACATTTTCACAAAATAAACTGTTACAACTTTCTCTCTAATGCATTTGCTCATAGTCATTTCCCCTGATCCATAGTACTCGAGCCATATTGGCAACGATTTAATATTAACACTAAAACTTATCTTATCCATGTTATAAAAATTTGATAGTTTTGCGTCAACTGCTTAACATAACTCTTTTTTTTTTTTTTGTCTGGCCATGACACTGACTACTACAAGATTTACAATAATATACCACATATATATTCAGAGTTTATGAACGACATGATATAAAGTTAAAAAAAAAAATATATATATATATATATATGGAACTAAAAGCATAACTCAATAGGAATGTGTGTTATATATATGATGCACAATGCACTTCTGCATAAGTTCATTCATACATCATATTCAAATTCTACAAGTAATAATTTTGAAATGTTTGTTTTCTCCAAAAAGAAAATCAGGTCGGAGCTATTCAGGCGAGTTAACTAGTCTCCATGGTTTAATCGATTTACTACGAAATCCTGTTATCAGCAATAGTTGGGGATCGGGTTACATTATACAGTAATGTCATATGGACATAGAATATTAGACATCCTGTTCGATATCCACTCACAAAAAATTGTAGGGTTTACCTTTGAGCAGTATATCATGCCACCCCTTGCTTTCTCTTTTTGATTTTTCATACAATATATGAGGCAAGAGTGGTATGTCAAAATATTATTTCTATACAATATAAGTTTTCCAATCTAAGCTAGCTGTCAGGTCAATCTGAGTAATATAACCATAACTGTAATGCCTAATGTCTAATGTGAATTATCACAATAAGCCCCCTCATCATCGAACAAAATAGCGTGAAGCGATAAATGTCAATTATAGTAATTCTTTTTAGACTTAATTTTTATATACTAATAATATAAAAGATTTTTAATACAATCAAATAATCATATCGTTTTATTAATCATTCAAATAATGTGTACGAGAATTAAGCATATTTATTGATGTGGTAAAACATAACTAGATGATAATATAAAAATATTTTATTATATCAGTACATCCAAATTAAATTCTCTTTTCAAAGACTATTGTGTCCAATAATTAAGATATAAGTGATTGATATTTGTAATTCTTAAAAATCACGTTGAGATTTCTGTTTTTTTTTTTAAATAAGATCAATAATATCTGCCATTATTATTTATTTTTTTTTGGGTGCGGTGCCAGAAAATTATTTTAAAGGTGAATCTGGGAGTTTCTTCAAAGTATTAAATCACTCCTTCATCGGGACACAATCACAATTTGTACAGCTAATAAACATCATGTACAATTATTGTTCAATTACGAATTCTAAAAGACAAAAAGTACATCCAATTGAATAAGGCTCAACTCTTAAAAAAGAGGAGCAATAATGATATATCAAAGTTTATAAGGAAAAACACAATTCATGATACATGCTTTTTCAAACACAACACACTAAACTCGAAATCTGGAACATAATACATGGGCCTGAGAAACCTCGAAACTAATTTTGGCTGCACCGAACAACTTTTATGCCCTTTCAACTTCTTGCCAAGCTTCCCACAACTGGTAGATAACCATTTGGATATCTTGAAGATGAACCTCAACCTAGACGAGTGGCAGCCTCAGTCTTCTCTCCATCTTTCTAACTCTCTATCTTCTTCTTGTTTCTTATTCTTCCAAAGAAACTATGTAGTTGAGAGAGATTGTCAACATAAAGTGAGAACATCCCATCCAAGACCATTTGCCCATCACCCACATCTGGATTATCCACAGTCTCACCTTCACACATCTAAAACTATGAGCCATGTCTCATCCTAAAAGGTGATTGATGGTCCAAAAATCAAAACAAGGAGAGAGAAAACCATTTTCACTAAGTGTTATATCTTAGCAACTATTTCTTTAAATTCCTCAAATCGTCTGCAAGATATTTCAAAAAAAATCTACAATTATTATTCAAAAGTAATTTTACATAAATTAGATCAGATCAGAAACTCAATATATATCCTCAAAATATTAGTCACAAATAAAAAATTAAATAAAACTTCCTCAATTTCTCCAACTTTGACACTGAACACGTCACTCCTCTCTTCCTCCTTCATCTTAGGCACTATGACCTTGAGCACACCGAAATTTAACACAACGACCTTGAGGAAAAGTTTTTATACATTATTAATGAAAACCGAAATATCAGACACGTCCTCGAAATTAAATTAGTCTTCAGTCAATTCAATCTGTACAAATGTTTAATCTCATAGAGCAATGAGATAAGCTCATAATCAAAAGCAACAATAGGGAATAAACCGCGTATAGAGGCAATCTTCTTCACGCAAGTAATTAAATGCCAAATCTGTTCTTCAGATTGTAGAATGAAACCCAACTATGGTACTCTGATACGTAAATATTAAGTAACAGAGTAAACATTGCCAACCAGTGGCTTTCGCCGACATCATTCTTCTTCCTTTGGTCAATTCCCCAGTCTTAATTGGTTTTTTCAATTTCTTTTTTTCTTTACACCCTCTTTTTCTTATATGTTTAGCTGTCCAACTGACAATTGTATCCAGTTAGCAAGGCATGGTGGAAAACGTCGACTTTTGATGCTGATCTTCTAAGTCAATTCTACCTATAAAACAAGAAAGATTCTCTGGGCCCGGCTTGTAAAGGTAACGAAAATTATGAAAGAGCTACGTCCGTTTTCCTTTATTTTATTTTTTTTTGGTCTTGTCCGTATTTCATATAATATGCAATGGAAAATGATAAATGTTACGAATTATACTCGTGAAACGGCACGCAAAGTACAAAATGAGATCTAGAGAGAGAGAGATGGGTTGCGTTTTTTGTGGTAACAAATTTTCTCTCTCTTACTTTTAATATCTCTCTCCTCCCGTGATTGGTTATCATGCCATTCGTCACTTTTGAATGAAAATTTATTCGTACCAACAAGCATTGCTAAAATGAAATAGACATAATATAAATGAAAGAGCAAGATACAAAAGATAGTAAGTTTATTATCTTTAAGTGGGAACCCTTTCAATCATAATTTTTCATACATATAAATTTTAGTATCAAATTTAAGATTTTATATTTAACGAATCCGACTAGTCGATCAACACTTTATTGGTTATTCACTATCTTTCTATCTCTTCTTACATTCATACTCATGTTAATCTTTTATATAGTAGTTTTGTAGATATTAATGTGCAACTTCTAGTCACTAACTTTTATACAAGTTGGAAGAATATCCGCCTCGCGGCAATCAAGGGAGAGCGTGATACTTACGGTGTCATCTGAAGTCTGCCAAGCATTTTTAGACAAATTGGCAATATGATGATTATATGCCAAGGTGGATTTTTCATTTTCTTTATTTATTTATTTTTTGGGTATTAGACCAATTTAGGATGTGGGAGGAAATGTTCTGCGTCGAGGTTACTGTTGAGCTATTCGCTGGAAACTCCTGAATAAATATTTGAAATAAATCATCAACTTCGTCTCTAAGGAAAATTAATTAGATATTTTAGCCTTTTAAAAAATTTTTTTAATATAATCTTTAAAAATTATAAATGTAGATTATATTAGTCAATTTTAAAAACTAATGTATTTGGTTATTAAAGAATAATATAATTAATATTTTTAATTCTTAAAATTCATGATAAAATTTTTTTCTCTCAAGAATTGATGTGCTCGGTTATTGATGACTAAATTATTAGGGATATACTTAATAGTTTTATCTAATTGTTTTAACTAAGCAAGTTAGGGTTTGTTGGCGAATTACCAAGAAAAGATAAGTAAAAGAGGGTTTCAAAGGAAAAGGAAAAATAAGGAAGGGAGAAGGTTTAAAGGGTCTCATTTTTAAAATAGATAAATAACTATATTGTAATCTTATTAAAAAATTCTCAATCTAGGGCAATCAAAAAATGAAGGTAATAGAAGGTTTTCAGCGGATAGTAAAACCCTCAAATATCCCTATAAAGTAAAATCTGTGAGCATATATAAAACTCTGCAAACCTTTCATTTCCCTCCCTTTCATCTCTATACCAAAACCAAATTAGGCTTTTGGATCTAATTTGATTTTGATTTATTTATAACATATTTATATATCAAATTTGATAATTGCCATCTGACAAAGAAATTCTTTTAATGAAGTTGTCATTAAATGATTGTCTAAAATTTTAAATTCCATCTTTAAATTTAAAATATTTATCCATATATATATATATATATATATATATATATATATGTGTATGTATGTATATATATATTACTGATGTGCTTAATATAGTGTGTAAAGAAAGGGCTTGAGGGATCTTTTGTATTTTCAACCGTCAAAAACATTAGTTTTCCTGAAGGAAAATAAAAAATGGCTATGACAATTTTTCATTAAAATTTTGTTAGTCTCTGAAAAAACTGACGTTAGATAGAATATTAATTCTTCAAAATAAATAAATAAATAAACAAATAGATAACTGATGATTCGTATAAATTTTAAATATAAGTTATATCAATCAGTTTTAAGCATTAATTAGCCAAAGATAGATCTAAGCATTATTTGTGATTTCTAAATCACCTTGAAGGAACTTTTGAAGAATGTTTGTTTCTCAAGATTTAATAACTCTACCACTAAATTTTTCAAGAATGAATTTGTATATTTATTCTTTTTTTTTTAATTTAATTTTGATACATTTGTGCAAAAGGTTTTAACAATCATTCAATTATCTATTATTTCATCAGTAAAAGTGTTTAACTCTCATATTTCCTATATCAAAAGCCATGCATTTAATAACTTAACTGTAGAACTCTTTGCGCTTAATCTCATTATCTCAGTTTTTATTTTTATAACATTACTCTTGTTGTAAAGAATAATGATGTTGGTTTCATACCTAGTTTTTATTTTTATAACATTACTCTTGTTGTAAAGAATAATGATGTTGGTTTCATACCTAATCATGGACATAGCCAATAAGATCCAAGCGCAATTTTCGTTGGCTAAGGAGAATCCAAAGTTGTCCCTAAAAGTCAAAGCTGGGTTGAAACTTTTAGACATGGTTGTGACCAAATGTGGATAAAAAGAACCAAACTCTTGCAACTATCACTCCTATATATCTATTGCCACTCCCATTTTAATGACCTTTATCTGATTTCTCTAAAATGCCCTTTTCTTTTCTAATCAAAATATTAGTTTAACATGACTTCAAAAGTGTATGCAAAGACTTCAAAATTATGGTTTAACATTAATTTTTCTTACTAATTAATAATTTTATGGAAACTTAGTATTGGTAATTCAATTCATATTTATTTTAACTTTTTTAAAAACATTTATTAGTAATCTCATTTTCTAATTTTTATATGGCCTCTAAATATTACAAGTACTAAAAAATAACTTATTTGATATAATTATTTAAATTTATTTTATTTAAAATTTTCTTAATACGATTGTTATATAAATAATATAAGAGTGAATATTTTAAAAAATAATAATAAATTAATAAACATGAACAACAATAAGGATATTTACTAAATCTTAATGTACAACAAACGTAATGGTATTTTGCCATCCATTGTTTATATAATTTTTTTTTATAAAAATCATGAAATAAACATAAGATATTAGAAATTATTACACAAAAGTGGTTTGTTGCAGTAAAATGGACTGCAACCCTAGGCAAACTTCATCTAAAATACCAAAATTCAAATCTTGGAATTATAATCTTAGGAGGGCTTTACATAACTACCAACTCTGATCCAAAATTGCATGGTCTTCCTTAGATTAGAAAAAATATTAAGATAATGTGATGCATTAAATCATTATTTTTAGTTAATTATCAATTACCATTACTAGTGAATTGAAGGACACATATGTGTTTGGTCAATAGCAATAAATCCATTTATCATATGTTTATTTAATATTTTTTAATTTTGATATTTTTAATTATATAAACACTATATGCTAAAAGAATAAGTATGTATATAGTATATTGTAATTTATTAGTTTTGTTACTCAATTTTACTTACATTGTCATTGCTATATTATTTGGATAATTATTGCATCAAGAAAATTTTAAAAAACTAATTCAATAATTTGATCTAGATAATTATCTTAAACAAATTAATTATCAATACTTGTAATATATCCATTGATCATATAAAAAATTGAAAAATGAGATAAATATTAAAGATTTTTAAATAATTAAATTAATTGTTAATTAAACTAATACTAAGAAATTAAGATAAAATTATGATATATAATGAATAATTACTGTTTTACATTATTTCGACCAAAATACAAGAAGAGGGATATTTTAAAGAAATAAAATAAAAATCATTAAAATGGGAGTGGTAATAGACATGAAGGAGTGGCAATAGCCACTCCCTACTTCAGTACTTTATACGTTATAGTAAGTAAATCGGCTAATATATGTAAGCCACTAGCATTGGCTTATTGATGGGGAGTTTTGAAAATAAATGACACTAATGATCATCACAGTTGTACGAGTTCTCCTCCACAAATCACAATTCAAGAATATAAGATTTTTATGTGCTACAAACATGTGAGCGAGAACTAGTAATTATATTTATAATGGTTTAATGAAATGTGAAGTATGTTTGTCTAATAATTCTCATTCTTTTCTTTGAAAGTACCAAAGACATCTAATGATTAGTTGTCTCCATGTAAAAAATGAGAGTAGCTTCAGTACTTCAAAATACATAATAAAATGAGTAGTAGCCAATGCCTATTGAATCTCACAGACGATCTATGTGAGACACCGAAATTTGGGTCCGCGTAGAGTTGATAATTGAGTAGTTGGTTGATGACTTCGCAGCCAATTTTGAAATTATATTTGGAGATTAATTAACTAGGGTTCTTCAACATGCAATACCTAAATTTTGAGACGTCGAATCTTGAAATATCAAATCTGGTTTTAACCTCGGAATTACTATGGAAGTTCTACAGCAATATTTGCAGATCAATGGAATATTCTTATCAGCTAGGTTCGCGGCTCATTGAATTTCACCTATGCCAAGTGTCCAAGGTCCTATAATTAATTATGAGAAATTTATACTATCCTTGAATTCACTGCTCCAAACTATGCCATCCTAAGCTAGAACATTGTCCATTACCTGCAGCTAAGTTTGATAAATCCCGTTATAAGCCCTTAAAGATGGTGACATTCACGCTGTGGTTTCATCTCTTCACACCTTCACTTGTTACCTGGTCTTCTACTTTGGTCTTCCTTTAAGAATTGTATGTAGAAATTATTTGTGTTCCGGGCTATGTAGGAACCCAGCTAATTAGTGACGGTGACGCGACCAATATTTGTTTCAGACAAACAAATCTGCGTTCAACTTTTGATTAGTCGCTGCTCAGAACCCCACAAGTAATGATGCCTTTTGGCATCAAATTATTTTCTCTTCTAGTATCCAAGTACTGCTGGCTTGTAAATATTTTGGTGTATGACATGTGACGTGTGGTGGCAATTCTTTACTTATCTTCTGTTAAATAATTATTCTTGCTTATCTCATTATTATTGTTAACATTTTTTAACTTATGCATGAATATATTATTCGATCAGTATATTAACAAATTTGTGGTTTTAAATTTAGTTTAGACGACTTAATCGATCGACATATTCTTTTGACATAAATTAAATAGCACAATTTTAGTAACAACTATTGTTGGCGTCTTATGTGTCATGTCACCTTTTAATTTTAAATGATCTTACAAAGAATCTTTATTAGTAACTAGCGGCTTAACAGGCACCTTTTTATTTTTTGGGGTAATAATATAATTAAATTCATGTATACAAAATAATACTTGCAAAATTTATAAACATCAACATTATAATTTAATAAGATTAACATAAATGTTAATTTCATGTCAATATTTGAAATCTATAAAGTATAAACGTGAATAAATATTTACAAATTTAATTTATAAAGCTGTGAAATATAGATATCATTGAGTCATAGTTCTTTGTCTTTAATATGGAGGACAAAATGTGATTGCATATCTAGAACATTCTTCATTTCTCTACATGTGGTTAAAAGACAAAAAACTTTTTTTAGTATTTGTTTTCTTGTTTTAATCATAAGAATCTATCTAAAGATTACTTGTGTATTTATTTTTTACCTTCTAAGGATTCTTTTCAATTCCTTATACATCTCATCATCAATAAATTCTTGTCTTGAAAAACTATAAATTAAATTATATATATTTTTGGATTTAGAAATAGATGATGTCGACTTTACAAACAAATAATATAACAAATGATCAAAGATAAAACCTATAGAATGCAAATATCTTTGTTTTGCCTAAAAATTCCTATAATAACAAAAAAAAATTATAATTATTATTATCCAACAATAACTTTAATTTCTTTGGAGATAGGAGATTGTAGTAATAAGTAATAGTTGCCTGATATTATGAATATCACAACTATAATGTAACTATGCATCTTTGAGTTTCCTGCATTTAAAGAACAAAAAATGTTTTTTTCTTTTTTTTTCAAGAAGATGTACAAATTATTTTTGTAATGGAATTATATATATTTTTTTTATCGAGCTATGTGCATCAAATTGTCATAGCAATCTTGTTAAAAACCACATTGTGCATAAAAGATATTTGGATAGAAATATTTATTTACTTTTCATTTTTTTTTTGGGATAACAATTTCTTCTTTATCATCTTTTAAAATTGAGTTTTATCTTATGCTACCATAGCTCCCCACGCAAAAGAATAAATTTTGAGACGATGAATGTATTTCAATAAATATTGAAAATTAGTAAAAAGTATAATCAATGAAATTGTTTCAATGATTTTCTATATTCCATGATGTGTGCCTAATGTACTCTAACCTTGTTATCAACTGCTCTAATCAATGCCAGTTACCATTCATCTTTCTAAGTATTCTAGAGGCTTTCAAATTCGTCTTGCTGCAATTGAAATGAGAAATTATTTAGATATTTTTCAAAGGTCATAATAAATTTAAATAAAACTCAATACTCACTTGTTTGTCAAAATGCATATCTAAGTTTTTTTCTTCTTAACTCCTTACAAACTTTGAATAGTGCCTGAATTTCAATTTGCCTGCACCAAAAAATAAAATATAAGGCAACAATAATCTATGTATGGATAGGCTGCAATAAGTAAATTTAGTGACTAGTATGGTAAACATGGCATACATGAAGAAATACATTTGCATTAAGAGTTTCGTATATACTAAAAAAGAAGCTAATAGCGATGGAAGTTTTCCATAGCTAAGATCCATAAATCTGTCGCTAAGCAAACTAGCGACAGAAATTGCCATGACACGTCGAATGTTGCAAAATCCTTCGTGGCTAAATAGTCAGTGATGGAATTTTCCGTTGCTAAGAAAATCAAATTCCGTCGCAAAGAACATAATAAGGTCCGTGTCTAAATTATGTTGGCGTTGAATTTAGCGATGGAATTATTCCGTCACTGAGGATTTATTTTGATAAATTTTTCTATTTTCCAATTTTTAATAATCTCATTATATAATTTGAACATGTATGTAATCAATCTAAAAGTATAACAATCTTGAATCAAAATCCAATATCAAAATCATAAAAGTCATCAATTAAAATGTATTATAAGTTGCACAACTAAAGGTAATTAAGAAGTCAAAATATCTCAAAATAACTAACTAAATACAAATTTAAGCTATCCAAGATGTCCTTGTAACATTCACCGGAATTTTTTTTATCGTCTTTCACCTAATTGTTCGAGTTTTTATCAAATAATTGAAGTTAATTAAAATTCGACTAAAATGGACACGAGTTTCGACTTCTGGATTGATCTCCGAGTTCAACTAAAATGGACACGAGTTTCGACTTTCAAATTGATCTGTTCCGACCTCCTAGTTGATCTCCAAGTTGAACCAAAATGGACACGAGTTCTAATCTCCGAATTTATTTCCAAGTTTCAAATAAAATGGACATGGGTTTCGATATTTGAGTTGATCTCCAAGTTCAAAAAAAAAATGGACATGAGTTCCGATTTTAAGCAGAATGGAGACGAGTTTCGATTTAAGACAGAATGGAAATGAATTCTAATTTTTAGGAAAAATGGAGAATAATTTAAGTCACAAAAGATGGAAACATGGCTGAACTTTACCCACAAAATTTCAGCCAATCAAAACTCACAAAGCTAACTACCTCTTCAATGCTTAAATCAGATTTTTCTTCCTTATTCCCTGCTGATTTGCGCCACTCTCTCCTTGCTTTAGTCTTCTTCTTCTTTTGTTCTCTTCTTCTTCTCTTCTCCTCTCAACCAACTCCATCAAACCTTCAAGTTTGATAAGGTTGCATTAATCCAAACTCCAAAACATAGCAAAATCACATACAAAGAGATAAAGATTCAATTTTGTTCTTGTTATTTTGATTGTGGGTGGCTGATTTTGGCTTTATCTTCTCACTTCTTGATGTGATTAGTGAATGAGTATGATGATCTTTGGCTATTTTTATATTTAAATTTGATTAAGTAATAGAAAAGGTTGAGAATAGGAAAATGTGAAGGGCTGGGAGACCAAATTGTCTCGGCAGTCCATACGGCGGAGTGTACAACTCTACCTACAGCTATTCAAATTTGATGAAACTATTTTTATATAAAACTAGACATTCAGGGCTTTCCATATATATATCATATAAGGCCATTGGATTAGTATTGAGAAATATATGAATTTTGGAAATTTGACCTAGGATTTTGAATTTGATTCTGGACAGACTAGATTTTTCAGGGAAAAACTTACCCTATACGACTTGGAATTGAATGAAACCAACTTTGTTAGAAAGCTTACACATAGAAGAACATCCCATAAAAATTTCAGAGTTAGATACAATTCCATTTGCTCCCAGTGGTTCAGAGAAGTTGCCCTATATCCAAATCAGGCCAAAACAAGACAGTTCAAGAAGGTCAAATTTCGGGGCTTATAACTCGAGATATACTAAAGAAAATGAAATGGAACTTATTTTAATATGATACCAATTTCATATGATTTTTTATTTTCGATTTTTAGTGGATTTTTACTTTTAAGTGTGTAATTCTGGCCAATCTCAGGGCAGCCGGGATAAAACTTAAATAACTTCAATTATACTTATCAAAATTAGATGGGACCAAAGAGATTAGAAAATAGACACATAACACTCTAATGTATCCAAAATTGAGGTCCAGATGAGTTAAATAGAAATTTTAGCTTAATTTACAAAAACCGGGTTGAATGAATGAGCTGGGACAGCAACTATGTGTTAAATGTGATGATTGTTCCTATGATATTGATGATTCAGATTGTGGATGAAATGTTATGAGTCCTTAAAAAATGGGTGTTACGAAAATCGGCACTATTCATGAGGAAGAACACGTTAGTTATCTTTCGCCAAAATTTCGGCAAAACCTATACATGAGTTATAATATATATTTAGATCCATGTGTATTTGCCAAAAGTCCATAAAGATTATATCATAGGTTCATAAAGGTTATGTTATGATAAAAGTTCCATAATACTTAGGCCAACCCCGGATTAAAGTTAAGGGGAATAGATCGGTGAGAAGGTCGGGGAAAGTAAACTCAGCATTCTTATATAAGAACGAGCTCGATCCTAAAAAGCAGACTATTACTCAGGAGTCTAAATGGCCAAGAACTCTCAGGGGATCAAGTAATGGAGAAGTTTATGAAGATAAGTTCAAGAATGAGTTTTGTATGATCACATTGAATAGTCGTTATAAGTTATTTACAGTATGACTATTATGTTTAGTTACTACTGTATGTTCATTTATTTTGCTCTTTATTCTGTGCATTACTATTTAGTAGTTATTCTATTTCTTATGCTGTCTTAAGGAAAATTGAACATTACCTTAGACCAGACATTTTTCTTAAACCCATTAAATGTGGATAGTTCAATTTGATGCCATGCTTTTATAATTAAATAAAAACCAAGGCAACTAAGAATGAGTATGACATCAGTGGAATACGATATGTGAACCCTACTGAGAATTTCTTTAAATTCTCACCTCGCTTTATATTTCCGCATCATTCTCAGATGTTGGTGATGGACTCGACAGCTACCCCATTTATTGAGATTCCTGACCTGCAGCTCCACCATGATCCCATAGCGGATTCGTTGTGCATAGCCGACTCCTGCAATTTCCATCTCTACCTTTTTAACAATAGGAATTTTGTTATTCCTCTATCTCATCCTGCTTTTGACCCTGCCACACCATATGTTGTGATCCTGTTGCACATGGCACACTCTCCTCAGCACCTCCAACGCTTGGCCGTGACTTTGCACTTGCGATTCTACTGGCAAGTTATTTTAACAGATGGTTCTAGACATTCCGCTCAGTTTTGAGAGCAATCCTTCGGATGCTACTGGCTCATCATCCTCCTCCTCGAGACCTAGTATGGACTACTCCCCAGCCGGGTCTGGTGTAGCCAACGGCTACCTGATCGAGTACGTTCCGACCGAGAGTTCTATTGTACAACATAACCCTCTTTTGGCAGTGTGCAGCATTGGGTCATAGACTTAGCTGCATGTATATCGATTAGCTGGAAATGTTTTCTGAGGACTCCATAGGATCGATTTAACTGACACATGCCTCCTTTTTGGTACACCGGCCCCACTTATGTATCCTATTTTATATTTGTACATAAACTAAAGCGTTGGCTTTTATATATATATATGATATACTACTTATCCTTATCTTCTTTATTGCGTTATATTAAACTTTGTTACGTTCTACGACGTTGAGCACGTTCATTATACAACGCGGCGTTTCACCTGTTTGCAAGAAAAAAAAAGAGATGTGATATGATAAATAAATAGTAAGTAGAGTATCAACACGGTAATACAATCTACTTAATTTCATGCTATGACTTAAGCATAAAATTAAATTGGTAAGGTGTTACAGTCCTAATCAAAACAAAGATGAAGAAACTATATCAAACATCAGGTGGAAAAGGATCATAATAGTCATCAATCATGTCTTAATCGTCCTTGTTCCCATCTCCATCCTCCTCATTAAGTGGCTCTTCATGATCTCTGCCTCTACTATTCTCCCATTGTCTCTGGACTCAATTAAGATTAATAGGAAATCAAGCAATAAATAGGTTTAATTAAATCTCTCAAGATAACAAAGCAACTAGAGCATTAATAAATCACATTAAAAGCATAATCTTATCATAGAAAGCAAATCTAATTAAGTTAGACAAAAAGAGAGTTCTGGAGAAACCCAAATAGCCAATTCCTTCCAAATAACACTATCCAAAGGGACATTTATCATTTTGAGAAAAGGGAGCCCAACTTTTAAAAACAAACCAGATTACTAGAGATATGGATTGCACATAAGCATACATAAAAGCATATGAACTAACTCAAATAGGAAGGCCATAATTAATATTTCAAGATGGTTAGCAAGGCTTTCACTATGCAATGGTATAAACTCTGATTCTAAAGTAGAAAAGTATCAAGTACAGATTAAGATAGATGCAATGTTGACCCAAAAATAAGAATACAAAATCCTTGGGAAATGAAATGCAACAAGATAAAGAAAATATTGTTGCTTATTGCATTAGATCCTAAAATTAAAACTAAACTGGACAAGAGACTAGAGCACAATTTTAGCTATTATAAAGCACAAAAAAAAAAAAAAACAAAAAATGGAGCCATAAAATAGAAAATGAGCAAATCCATCAAAATTGAAAATAAGAGTAGCAGAGCAAGGCACAAAATATGACATCCTAACAAGTATCACATAAATTGATACTTTTTTCTTTTATTATATTATAAACAAATATAAATTATAAACCATTATAAACATGCCAAGACACAAGGGTTTTTATAAACAAATACAAGAGGATCAACCACCAAAAACAGGGGCTAAAAATAGAATAAAACTAATTTTACACTACATCTTACTAGAAAGCTATGCCCATGAATCAGTCTCAGTGAAGCAATCTCAGATGAGATAAAGGGTTACCTTTAAGCATGTTGTTCAGATATCATTGATTACTTTTCTACACCTTTTTACTTTCCCTTAGAGTAAATATCAAGTTATCTAGTATCAATATAAATTTATAGATAAACAAATTAATAAAAATGTCAGATATTTTTTTGAGTCTCTAATTTTATACAACAATTATTCATTTAGATCTCTTATTTTGGACTCTCTAATCAGATGTTCAAAATATTAAATGAGTCGTGATCAGTATATTCATATTCACGTGAATGAGTCGCATAATCAATTCTTTGATAATTAAATGTTCTAAGTGCATAACCAATTCTTTGATAATCACATGACTCATTGACGTGGCCACACGTTAGTTTAGATCTCTATGACATTCAGTATATAAGTACATGATGACTTGATAAAAGATAATGTTATTCATATCTCAGACTTAGACCATACTCAAAAAAATTCATAAATAACAATCCATTTAATATCAAGTTATAAAAGGAAAATAAGCCAAGGCCAATTCCATTGTCTTGGAACGATAAATTAATGACATAGGCAAACTATTTTGTGATGCTATGCAGGTTGCCAAATTAGTCACTTATATTATTGACACCTAAAAATTACAAGAACGACCAGACATGTTAATGTGCTGTATCTATCAATAAGTCCCCTCAATCATATTGGCATCTAGCAACCAATCAAGAAGAAACTTTCTTTCAAAGCCAATAAGCTGCCCAAGAAAGATAAGTGGGGCAAGAACTATCAAAAGGCACGTAGATATGCTAGGTGCAGAAAAGTTAAGTGGGGCAACAACTAACTACCAAAAGCCAATAAGCTGCCCAAGAAAGAAAAGTGGGGCAAGAAGCTCACCAAAGATATGCTAGGCACAGAAAGAAACCACTGCTGGGGTTGCTTTGTTGTCGTGGGTGGCAGCGCTTGGAGTCTTCTTCGGCGTCAGAGAGATGAAAGTGAGAGAGGGAATTGGGAAACCTAGAATTTGGGGAAAATTTTTTGGGGGGAACACTTTATTTTTGGGACAATTCTTTTTCTGCACGGGCCAAAAGTCTACTTTTTGTTAATATTTTCAGTTGTTGATAATATATGGATATTAAATAAAATATTTAAATGAAAGTCTGATTAATTAATAATCACATATTACGTGTTTTTATGTCATAAAAAGTTTATATTAAGCAATAATATGAAATGATAATTCATTTAATGTAATTAATATGAATATCAAAATATGTAAAAAAGAGAGTATTACGTATTTGTTATTTTTATTTTTAAAATAATAAATACTTATTAAAATTATATTAATAAGTAATAAATATTTTTAATATGAATTATAACGATATTATATAAAAATAAGAAAAGTCTAAAATAATTATACTTAAAAAATAAAAATAATTTATTTGTTAATTTATCATTAATAAACATTACATTACTATTATTATTATTATTTTATTTTTTATTAAATTTTTATTTTTGATTAAAATTATTGTGCTAGCAAACGAATAATATTATTTTATATAATATAATATCTTGTACAGTAACATTAAAGATAGCAAAGTGGGTCGACCTATCTTGCTCTACCAAAAGCTGACCTAAAATAGGGCAGGGCGGGATGGAGCTAGGTGGGCCGCTTTAAAAAAATGGGTTGAGCATGTTAGCCCACTCCATTTAAGGGTGGCTAGCCCACCAAAAAAATTAAAAATTAAAAATTGATAAATTAACTTGCTTTAAAGTTTTTAATGAATTAAATTACTTTAAATTATTTTAAAAATTAAAAAATATATTTATTGAAAAATTTACTTAGATACAATAGAATAATATCTACATAAACTTCAAGAAAAATTAAACTGCATAATCTATGCCATTTTTGCCATGTCTAAGTAACATACAATGCTATATACTATAAAATTTTTATTAGATTTTAAACAATTAAGTCTTATACTACCTCCCTAAAAAAAAAAAAAAATCTTATACTATCAGGCTTTGCATTATCAGATCTTATCCTTATACTTTCTTATATTGATCATGTTATTTATTTAACAAAAAAAAATGTTATCGATCATGATTACTGCATAACGGGTTTTTAATTGAATCAGATCTTATATAGTATAGCAAATGGGCCTTAAGATGTATAGACATTGCATATTTGTTAGACAGGATTGGCTTACATAAATAATTTAGCCTGTTTTTAATCTAAGATATTCTATGCTAGTATATTTTTTAAAGAAAAGAAATTAGCTAGTGTATCTAATCTTGCATCCCCAACTTATTAAATAAATTATTTTTTACATGGAAATAGCTCGACGACGGAATTTTGCCGTTGCTATTGTGCTTTAACTTGAAATGTCATCTTTGCTTATTGGAAAAAAATCTTAGCGATGGAACACATTCCGTTGCTGTAAATATTATAGATAAAAACATTTATTTTTAAATCAAATAAAAATGTTAGCCACGGAATTTGTCACTCATTTTACGGCGATGGAAAAAATCTGTATCTAATTCCGTCGTTGATTTCAACCATACCATTGCATCGCACTTATACATGGTCCATAGCAAGTCCATTGCTATTAGCGATGGAAGTTATTCCATCACAAAATTTTGTCGCTATCTGCATGTTTTTTAGTGGTGAAATTGTAACATCCCTAACTTTAGAGATAGCCCGGTATAGAGGACAACCGGTCCCAAGATAGGGGTAGAATAGAAAATCGTTGGATTATAGTGACAAATAGAAAAACTATAAATAATTGATTACAGTTGTCAGGAAGGACATTAGAAGAAAAATCTCGATTCTAGAAAGATGTGGGCCCTAGGATATTGAAAACTAAACAATATACATATAACAACTTTATAAATGATGTTTTATATACATGATTTTGAACAAAAGTATGGGGTTACTTACACCCTAAGTTAGGTAAATTGATTGGTTTAGAAGAAGCCACACCACCCAAGTATTAAGAATAGTTTACTGGAATATTAAAAATTGACTTTGCAGGGACATATAATACAAGATAACGTAAATATCCTTATCCCAAACCCTAAAACATGTGGTCAAAAATTAGTCACATTAGTCATCTTTGAAGAAAAAAAAGATGACTACATAACTCCAATTAAGGAAATTAATTTTTCTTTCAAATCTAATTCTTATAAAAATCTAAAATTGGAGAAGATGAGCACAAAGTGCTCATCACACTCTCTTTCTTCTTCCTTGGAGATTTTCAGCTAGCACTTGAATACCTCTACCTTCATTTTCTTCTTCCTCTCTATTCTCGAAAGCTTGTTTTTCTTGAGCCTCTTGGCTTCCACTTGCAACCTAAGCTTATTTTCTCTTAATTTAGCCAAAACAAGAAACAAAACTCCTTCCCTTTGGACTATAAGACTTTAGCCATCACAAGGTGGAAGTGAGGTTGGTTGTCAACTTGGTATTTGAAGGGATTTTAGAGCTTAAAGAAGCAAGACTAGCTAGAAGAGTCTAAAGTTTTGAAATTAAGGTAGGCTCCTAGACTTGTTTATATTCTAGGGTTTTTCTTAATTCATTTTTCTCTACTCATTTAGAGGTTGTTTTGATATTAATAGAACTTGTTTTAGTGATGTAAGGCTAGAGAAACTTGGTGGGTGTTGAGAAATAGGCTAGAAAATCAACATACCTCTAAAACAGAAAACTACTGCAGGAGAATCTGAAGATAGTATGTACCACGAAGGACTCAAGATATAAAATTTAATTTGAGATGAGACTAATTTTAGATGAAACCTAACTCAAAGAGCAATCCAACCATATAAAATATAGGCCCATTCGAGTTATGATGAGAAAGTTATGATTTTCTAAAATAGGCTGTTTGCTAACACCCATAATCCTGAGTAGTGCATTATGTAATGGGCATAACCCGCCCTATACAACTTTAATTTGTGTCATGACCCAACCCAGACCGTGACCAGCACATAGGGACATGTCTTTAGCAAACCTACTTTAGACTTTATTCTAATAGAAAATCAGGCAAAGTCTCCTGTGTATTTATCACTATTCCCAAATAAGGATCCTCGCCCTGCATAGAACATATAAACATGCAAACTCATTGAGGATCCAGGCATTCTTCGAATGCACCCCATAGCACACAATATGAGAATTTTAAACATAATCACTTATGAAAATGTGTTTACATATTTATTCAAGAAGCTTTAGTCCATAATCATTGAGATTTAAACTAATTACAACTCAAAATAACAATATACATATTACAACATATAACCTAACACAGGGAGGACCCTGCCTTAGGTTATTGGAGCATTTCTAGAGATTTTACACCTAACTTAAATGCTGAAACTTCTAGCTAGTTGTGGAAGCTTGAGCACAATTTCACACCTATCTAAAAACATGGAGAGAAAGAAAGAGTGATTCATATAGACTCAGTGAGGGATAATATACCTATAACAAGAGTGGGACAAGCTTTAACACTAACTTTTAACAAAAAAATAACTTCATAAAACCTCTTACATCCCTTCTCAAGAAAATACTTTATCTATACATAAAAGCCCATAAAACTTTTGGTAAAACATATATGATATTCAATATCTGATCTATCTTTAAAACTTCTATAGCTCATTAGAGCACTTCTCAATTCAACTAAATATAACTTCTTTATGTCAATTCCCATGTGTTCTTACTCATGACTTGAAATACATAATAGTTTCAAGGAATTTCCTCAATTTTAACATCAATAAAATATAGTTCAACTAATAAATAGGGATCTTAAACATAAATGCATAAGATATAAATACTTAAACATAAATACATAAGATAGAAATACTTTCTCAAATATAGGGAGTAAATATTTGTTTCAATATCATAATAGAATTTAAGGGAGGATCCTATTTCAGAAATAGTAACCTAACTAGATGGCCTTGTGGCCTCCTAGCAGTAAATAACTAATCTCACGCTTGTGCATGTCTATATCTACTGGACATGTTGGCTAACATGCAGGGCTAGCAATCACCTTGCTAGCTAGGTTATATGAGGTGCACCAAGGGTAATGCTGCTGCCATTAGCAAATAATTCTGTTACAGTTTTCTCCCTTTAGAAATGCACTCACACTTGCTCGGTCTTCGCCATGCCTCATGTGAGTCCTTGAAAACACATTTCCTTTCTAACTCCTTGTCAATAAAACTTTTCTTTATCTCAAATCATATACTTCCTTGCTCATAACTTTAAATGCATAATAAGGTTCAAGAATCTTCCATAAAACATTAAATTTAAACTATCTCTTTCTATCAAATTGGTCAAAGCATTAGCTCTAAGAACGTAACCATTTCTAATAACTGGAAGCTTCATATTTCTCTATCATGTTACTCAAATATCATAAATCAACTTCTCTAAGAGCTTGTCCCATACACACACACACACACACACACACACACACACACATATATATAATCAACATAATTGCTTTCAAGGACTTCATAAAGATGGGATAAGCAATTAACCATATTCCATCATAAATTTAGTAAAATACTTTCTAAGCATATATTTAGAAAATATGAGAAAATAGGTTATAGGTGCACTATCACTCATAACTCAAATTTGAAGTCAACAACTCAAGGGGGTGGTGCTTTTGAGCCAATTGGAAACTCCTAGAAAGAGTCCAAATATACAAAACATAACAAACTAACATGAATAAGCTTCTAAAAATCAAATTCAACTCCAAACAACACCCCAACTCAAAATCGCCAATTTGAAGACCTAATCTTTACCTCTCACTAACTCAAATCTAAATCTATGAACTAAACAAGCAATATATAGTTAGAAAGGGATAAAGAGTACCAAGAGTTCACTTCATCACCTTGGAAGGAGGATTTGAACAAGGGAGAAGTGATAGGTCACTTCTACTCTTCACTTTCTCTCACTTCAAGATGAGAGAGAAAGAGAGAGATTGAGGATGAAGATGATAACGGAAGTAAAGAAGAGGAAGTGAGAGGATGAATTTGTGAGGAAAAACCAAGGAAAAATGTAGAGGTTTGATGGAGAACATGAAGGGGAAAGGCTTTAGAGAGAGAAAACCAAAGGAGAAAGTGTTTGGATGAAAATGGGGGAAAGAAGGTCAAAAGCTACTAAAAAAATCAGGCAGTGGGTGCCTAGGCTGTAGGAGCCCAACAGCCAGAAGCACTATTGTTTGTGCTGTCAGCGGGCGCCTGGGTGGTGACTTCTAGCGCCTAGGTGCCTAGGCACCTGAAACTCCTCCCTGCTTCAACCATGCCAGCGCCTAGGCAGTGGAAATTTGGCACCTAGGCGCTAGGCCTTGCGTACACAACAACACTTTTCCACTCTCCCACATGCATTCCTAGACCTTAATTCATACCTTAAAGCATATTTTCATTTCAATCACCATCAAATAATCAAGAATAACCATTCAAAAGAATTGCCAAACATTCAAACTCAAAGAGGTTAAAACTCATACAAGTACATAAACTCTAAGGCATCACACTCCTTAAGAATAAAAATCTAACTTTTGGATTCTAGTACAAATTTCCGAAAACATGCATTTTCTTAAACTTCCGAGCTAAAAATGGAAGGGTTAATGACTTATTAAAATTAATTAAAAATTACTCTTCAATTCTTATATATCTAAGGAACAATTACCGGGACTTTTGATCCCATGAAAATATCCCAAACATATAGCCCTCCAAGGAGGCATAGAGCTTAGAACTTTTCCGAGGTCCGATAAGACAAAGTGTCATGATTCATGTGACTCTTGACCTGGGCATTACAATTTGAGTGCAACCACCTTTTTTAGAACTAATACACATTCTTGGTAGATTGCTCCCAACAAATTGGTGAAGTTACCCTATGCTCTTTGAAGATTGAAATAGGGCATCCCTAGTATAAAGCTCATAACTCGAGCTATACTTGTTCAAATTGAGTGGAAATTATTGGATTTGAAAGAGAGTTTGTATGGATATATCCCATTAGAATTTTGGAGAAAAAGGATACAAGATGGTTTTTTAGTGATTTTCCAATTTTAGCGTGCAAGTCTGTGCTAAAACAGGACAACCTTGAGTAAAACTTTAATAACTTAAACTATAAACCTCAAAATTTAGTGAAACTAAAGAGGTTTAAAAGTAGACTAATAGGGCTACATTCTATTAAAATGAGATTAAAATGGAATTTTAGTGCAATTTAGAAGTTTTGGGCAAATTTTAAGAAAAGTAAAATAACTTGTGAATTACAAGGCTTAGAGGTCCCAAATTCATGTGGGACTAAATGGATTGAACATTTATGCAACTACATACAAGAATGATGCCATGTTGGCTTATTATTTATGATGGTTATAATTGAACTCTTATTGGAAATAGGATAGAAAATCAAGATACCTCCAAAATAGAAAACTGCTGCAGGGGAATCCGAGGAGAGTATGTACCACAAAGGACTTATCTCAAGAAATAAAATTTAATTTAAGATGAGATTAATTTCAGATGAAACCTGACTCGAAGACAATTCAATTATTTAAATATATAGACCCGTTGGACTTAAGATGAGAAAGTTTTGATTTTCCAAAATAGGCTGTTTGTAACATCCCCATTTCTACCTAAGCTAATTAGCTCGGTGTTCCCAGCTAATTAGAGGGATTAGCGATTAATTGAGAACTAATCGATTAATCCCGAGAGCAAGAGCTTAGTAAATTAAGTCTAGCCAACAATTTAATCATAATGCCCTAAGCGTTTTAATAAAACCTTAATAAATCTAATCCTTAATTACTTTCAGAAGGTGCCAAAACAAAAGTAAGACAACCTAACCTTACTAATTAAGTTTATAATGATTAAGACACTTAAGACAACTCTTGAAAAATTAAACCCCAAATTAAGCATATGTAGTAATGCAAGACATCATAAAAAGTGTAATTGACAAGAGTTAACTCATGGGTAATTAAGCCAATTAAGTTAAGTTACATTTAAATAATTCTAATAACATTTAGAGATAAAAGTTCTTCGATGCACATGCCTAGAAAGACATGTTAGGAGGAGCAACATCTCACCCTTCGTTCAATCTCTTTAATCCTACACACCATTAGATCAAAGCCAAGACTAGGATCCTTGTCATCACCATTAGATCTTGACACTTGGATGAGTCTTAGACAAGCAACCAAATCCTAAGAGAGTGCTCTGCTTTAACCCAGAAAAGCATAAATTGGACATTAGAATGCCTCCAAGACTCAGGAAAAAACAACTCACTTTTACCCCAAGGTTTTCCAACTCTCTTGTTGTAAGCAAAGTCCCATCACCTTTCCCTCCCTCAAACTCGCCACCTTCAGACATATCTTTCTCCTCCATTCATTTTTCATTTCCTCTCCCAAAGACACACACAAAGCTCTCTTCTCTCTCTTCAATTTCAAAATTCTCCTCCTTCTCTCCAAACTCTCCAACTTCTCTCTAGAATCCTCCCACTTCTCTCATCCTTTCCTCTCCTCATCCCACTCACAAAATCTTCAAGAGCCACCATTTCTTGCTCTTGGAGAATCAAAGACACTCACATATCAAGTCTCTTCCAAGATCCAAGAGGAGGAGCACACCCACCACCATCATCTTTTTCCATCACAAGTTCCTTCAAAGAAAGCTTCTTGGTAGTGGCTCTAAACCCTTTTTCTCTCTTGTTTTTCAAGCTTTAGAACTCCTATGCTCTCCATAGCTAGGTGATTTTAAAGATTGATTATGGGCATCATAGCCATTCTTGTCATAAAATGAGATGTTGTTGCTAGTATGGTTGTTTGTTGAAAACATGTTTTTCGGTTTGGTGTGATGCATGGCTGAACTCAATATTTTTGAACTCCAACATGTTAGTTTTTCACTGATCTTTCATGGTATATGAGTGTTTTATAACTTGAGAATGGTTTCTTGAAAGTGAGGTTGAGTGTTTTGGAGAAAACATGAGAAAAATCAAAACGTGAAATCTGGATTTTCTGACAGTCTGTAAACCGAACGGTATAACTTTTTCCAGAAAACTCAGAAATTAGTGGAACCAATTTTATATGAAAATAGACTCAGAGAGCTTTCCTTAAATATAAAATATATAAGATTCGGAGTTAAAGTGAGTGAGATATGATTTTTCAAAGTGGACTGTTCTCGGATTGGTTTCTGTCTGGGCAGTCTACACTAAAATGTGTATAACTCGAGCTACAAAAATGATTTTTGAGTGAGACCAAGTTTAAATGAAAGCTAAGACATAGGGGAACAAACCCCTAAAACAGTTTTCTCAGATTCCTTCTGAGCAATTATAATGAGGGGTCACAATCCACTGTACCGAGAGTGAACCTAGAAACTGAACAAGTCAGAATAAAATATGCATAACTGGAGTTAGAAAATGAATTTTTGAGTGGGACTTCTTTTGTTAAAAACTAGACTCAGAACCCTATAAGCATATAAAATTTCGCATTAAAATGATAAAATACCAAATTATGGTGAATTTTTAAAATTACTGCCTAGGGTAAAAGTAAAACTGTCAAAACTTAACCTTAAGTAAGACTATGCATAAATGACTTAAAAAGGTAAAAGGCCTTAGCCTAAAGTAATGAAAACTCCATAATTTATTTAATGAGGACTAGATAGAATAAAATACTAAGCTCACCTAATCCTTAACAAAAGGAGCGAATAAAACAAAAACCGAATGTAAATGTAGTTAATGTACTGGAATTAAGTTCGCCAAGATTCTAATCAAACTATAATGCAATACCTAGCTATAAATCTTCCAAATTAAAATATGAAAATCATATAATTCAAGTACGAATAATGGAGGGGAAGGAATCAATAAAGCGAAATCAATGTAAGCTTGCACCTTTAATTTACTTAAGCTAAGCTCATAAGACTTTGCTTGAGAATATGCTTACATGTTTAGGTTACTGAAGCATGATGTGGTGATGATGTGATTATGATGCCATGATAATGATGATATGATATGATGATATGATGATGATGATATGATATGATGATATGATATGATCTTGTGATCTTGGTAAATGCAATGCAGCAAAATTTTGGGAAGAGCTGATTACAGCCGTTATCTTCTTAGAAATTTTGTAGTATGGAACTTAGAAATATTTTGCATCATAAGTTTAATAGAAAAAGATTGGATAATGTGTGATCCTTCAAAAAGGAAGGTGACCTAATCTAAGTTCCCCTGCACCACGACTCACATGAGACATGGCATGACCTAGTGAGTATAGGGGATAGGGCTTACATGAGGCATGGCATGACCCACTAGTGTAAGTCACCCAGAAATTCTATGGTGGCGGCCCGCACGGTATGAACTCATTACCACTTATGTTTAGTGGGTGGAAAGAAAGGACTTAAGATAAGTCAAGTTAAGGAAAAGAAAGGACTTGGTTCCAACCCAGTAAAACATAACTCTCGATCTGTTTATATATGTTATGAATAGTCATATAAGGCTTTCATGCCATGATGATGTTAATACAACGAGGATAAGTACTAAAAATGGGATCCGCCGGATAATGCGTTTCGAAAATCAAATAATTGAACCTATTGTATGCCCGGTTTCATTTAAAAACCGGGAAGTGGTGGGACGATGGCGATGACAGGTGTGTCGAGTCGAATCCTCTTGAAAATCTTATTTCTCATCTGGTTGTTTTTCGTCTCGTCACCGAGATACTCATGGAGCCTCACGTGGCGTGGGCATGGGCCTCCCCACCATGAGTGGGCTTATGATGAGGGCATGCCTTCTCGTGGCCACGACCACGATAGGATTCGCACATACTTCTATCAGATCGAGTTTTTTGAGCAAGAGGGCGAGAGATCACTTGACCCTTATGGGCGTATCTTCGTCACGCCTTGGACAGACGTTGGGTCCTTAGGATTTCTCATGAGCCATTGCGAGATCGAGATGGAACCTATGTCTCCCGGTCTACCGTTGGCGAGCTGTGCCGCGCGAGAGGTTCACGTGGTGGTCGATGTGAGTTGGCGGCCACCCCTAGAACGCGGCGACTTCGCCGCCACTCCGAAATGTCGGCCGTCGCATCGAGAGGATCCCTCCGAGCACGTTCTTCGATGGGCAGCTATGTTCCGGCCGTCGCATCCGTCGTGTCGAGGTGATTAGCAAGCACCCGCATCATTCGCACTCCCCGGCGTTCCCCAAGGCGGCGGCATGGGGACTAGACATTCGAGGACCTAAGGCAAGCTTGATGGAAGGGCATGGAAGGCGGAAGAAGTCGACATATGTCTCGTGGGCTTATTTTGATTTGCGCTCCTTAACTCCTGTATTTCATTTTGTATTGTATCTCATCAGACTTGTGTACCTTTGATATTTGGGGCCATGGCATGACCATGAGTTTCCCTTTATGTATTTGCCGAATATTATGAGATTAAGTGTATTATGTAGTTGATGTTATAATTTGAATGTATGACTTTATGATTTATCTCATGTTCCTTCCATTTATATGAAATCTCTGCGATCTGCTCGTTCTTGCTATCTTCTCGCAAAGGCTTTACTTTTCCAAAGCAGACATATTTCAAAAAAAAAAAAAAAGTTTACTGTATTTTCCGTGTAATTTAATTTTAAGTGAAGTTTAGTTTTCCACGAGTATAAGTAACAACTAATAAAACGCCGTAATACGACTTAAGCGTAATATGGATTTATTAGGGTGTTACACTGTTAGCTAACACATGCAATCCTGACCAGTGCATGATATAATGGGCATAATATGCCTTATATAACTTCAGTTTGAGTGCAACTATTTTTTAAAAAACTAACACAGCGGATAATGCCTATAAAATTTTAGACTTAAATTCCTAGTAGATTGCTCCTAACAAATTGGTGAAGTTACCCTATGCTCTGTGCAGATTAACATAAGGTAGCTCTAATGTGGAGCTCATAACTTGAGCTCTACCTTTGAGTGGAACTTCTTCGATTTGAAAGAGAGTTTGTATAGCTATATCCCAAAAGAATTTTAGAGCAAAAGGATATAAGATGGATTTTTAGTAATTGTTTAATTTTAGATGTGCAAGTCTATCCTAAAATAGGGCATCCTTGAATAAAACTTTAATGACTTAAACTATAAATCTCAAAATTTAGTTAAACTAAAAAGGTTTAAAAGTAGACTAACAGAGATACATTTTATTGAAATTTGAGATTAAAATAAATTAAAATAAAATTATAGTGCAATTTAGAAGTTCTGGACAGACTTTTTAAAAAAGTAAAACAACTTGTGAATTACAAGGCTTAGAGTCCCAAAATCATGTGGGACTAAATGGATTGGACATTTTTGCAACTACATACAAGAATGACGCCATGTTGGCATATTATTTATGATGGTCATACTTGAACTCTTATTGGTATCATGTTAAGATCATGATTTTTGTGACTGGCTGGTTGTTATTACTATTGTCTATTTTGGAAACCTTTATAATTCAACTGTCATGCTATCGGATTATTGGTATAAGTATCTCAATAGCCTAATCATAAGCACATCAAGCATGTTTTGAAAGTAAAGGTATGAAGCACATGTAACTACTTATGTAGCATCTTCATGCATGACCATGTATAAGAAATGCATATGAGCATATGAATCATGAAAGTACATGAATAGACAAGATTGAGTCCCTTCACTTGAAGACAATTATGAGGTCCCTCCATTTGAAGGCAATTATAATAAAAGACGAGATCACTTTATGTTAGAGACAGTTGCAAAATGAGTCCTTTCAATTTAAAGACACAGGGGTCCCCTTATAGGTTAGCATTGTGTAGCAAAAGTTACGAGATGAGCTCATTTCCTAGATTAGGCTACGTTAGGGCAGTAAAGATTAAAGACATATGTAGACACCTAGGGGATGGCGATACATAATGTCTAGGTGTGCTAAGTAAAGAAATTTACGGAAAGTTAAAGAAAGCACAAGTGTACTTGCACGAGTATATAATGTTCATTTGCATATGCATAAAGTATATTTGTTGTTAACCTATTATTACTATTATGAAACTGCTGTCTTAATTGAGAAGTATGTGAATAAAATTAACCTGCTTCGGAAGGATATTTTTGAACTATGAAATATATAGTTGATATGACATGATCATTTTTTTTATAATAAATCAAAACAGCTGGGGATGATGATGAAGACATTGTATGTGGTAGTCTAAGATGTCCTACTGAGAATTTATAACTCTCACCTTTATATGTGTTCCTGTATCGTCTCCAGATAGCTTAGGAGATTTTTTTATGATAGCCATCCTGGATGAAGTTGATTGAGATTGGATGGGTGGCTGAAAGTTGCTATCAGACAAGGCCCGTTCATTTATTAATAACAACTTCCAAATATAATACTATCACTTAAGCATGGTATTGTGCTTAGGATGCTGTTATAGAAATCAATTTGAACTTCTAAGAAGTCTTGGCAAATACTAATAAAATCATAGATTAAATTGCAGTAATATGGAGAAGGATAATATCTTGTTTAGATATGAATTTCTTACCTATTTATAATATAATGTGTGTAAAGGTAATTTAAATGTTTTGAGAAAATTAATTTTATACATGAGTAGGTATAATACCTAAGGATAAGGTAACAAAACATCTTTGTAAATAATATTTCTGGTGAACTGACCCTTTTCCCTTTCAATTTTCCCTTCTCTAATCATGACTTTTGTAGTTGCTTGAGAAAGCCTTATTGATAAAGCGACATATAATTGGCCATGACTAAACATATGTTGTGGTAGATAAATTTCTACATTGGGAATAGTTTGTCCCTATGGCTTATTATTCCAAGTGCAAAATTGAGCTTAACTAGAAATTGCTTTCTTATAAGTACAAAGGGAAGGTTGTCACTCTACACTGATTTATGTTTGATCCTTTGGCAAAAAAAGTTCTTATTCTAGTGTAATGGCTGGTTAGGATCTACACATCAAGCATATTCATAAAGTACCACGACATAATAATCTTATCCCATTACATAGGCTAGCTTTAAGGTCTATGTTTCGTAAGAGCATTAAGAGTGCACCTTTTTTTATTTCCAAAATATGAGGTGGAAAACCACTTGGAAGAAAGGAGTTCAAGTATTATTCTTGTTGATATAAGTCACTTGAGTCACCTTCAACCTTGTCAAATGATACCAAAGTGCGATGATCTCTAGGGAATTGGTCATTTATTATGTCATTGTGTTTTTCAACATCATCATTTTTGGGAGTAAGAATAGCTCTTTCTACCATATAACATGCATCCTATCCATGAGATTCTATTGGTGGGAAAGTTTCTTGTATGAGTTTTGTAACGTTCAAAAAATTTTATCATTTTTAACTGAGTTGTTCGGTTTTTATCGAATAATTGGAATTAATTAGAATTCGATTAGACATTCACTTAAAGCTAATTAAGTGTGATTTAGAAGGATTAGATTTGATGAAATTAGATTAGGAATAGAGGAAAACTCATAGAATTTTTCGACAATCGGTTTACCGATTTAAAAGAAATCAGTAAGATTTTGGTATTTTAAATTGTCAGAACGAAACCAATAGAATTTATACTATGAGTGCCCTAGGATGGGTGGCTAAGATTGAGCCAAAACATACCCATGTGTGGCGCCACTTTCAGCCAAAGGAGGCAGCCACAAATCAAGTTAGATGATTGTCACACATCCACCAATCAAATGCAACTTGCTTTAGAAGTTTTCACTTTTTTCCTTTCTTATCCCTTGCAAATTTCGGCCGCTACATGTAGCTGACCCCTCTCCATTTCCTTTCTTCCTTATCTCATCTCATCTCATATCATCTTTATCTCTAACAAACCTTCAAGCTACATCAAGATTTCTTCAACTCAAAACACAAATCTAGCAAGAATTACACCTAGGAAAGGTAGGAATCCAACTTCTTTTCTTGTTTTTCTTAATTTGGGGCTGTGTAGGAATCTTGTTTTTCTCATGATATTGATGTGATTTGAAGTGATGATGATGGATTATGGTTGATTTTGCATGTATGTTGTAATTAGGATTGGAATTGGTATGAAAGAACTTGAAGAATAGAGAGAATTCAAGAGGCTGTTAAGGTTTTCACTCGATGGTCCATGCGGCGGAGTGTACAGCTCCACCTACAGCTATTTAAATTTGATGAATCTACTTTTACATGAAACTAGATATTCAAGGATTTCCATACATAGTATAGAATTAGTTATGAATTTTTGAAGTTTGACCTAGAATCCTAGATTCCCATCTGGGTAGTGTGAGTTAAGAGGGGTGTAACTCACTTTAAACAACTCTAAATTGAGCGAAACTACCCTGTTTGAAAGCTAACATATAAAGGAATATCTCAAAAAAATTTCAGAGTAAAATTCTTTGCCAATTATTCCCAGCACATTAATGAATTTACCTTAAGTTAAAACCGGACTAGAACAAGATAGTCCAGTAGGGTCAAGTTATGGGATTTATATCTCAAAATATACTCATGAAATTGATATGAAACTTATTTCATTTGAAAGCTTGTTCTGTTAGCTTTAAATTTATATAAATTTCGTATGATTTCACCTAGATTTATATTTTTAGTGAATTTTCACTTATAAGGGTGCATTTTTGGCTAAATACAGGGCAGTCTAAGGTAAAATACTAATAACTTGAGTTATATAAATCAAAATGACATGGGACTAAAAGGGTTGGAAACTAGACACATAGAGCTATCAATATCCAAAATTCAGGTTCAAATAAGTTAAATTGGACTAAAGGTAGATTATACAAAATTCGGGCAAAATAGGGTGAAGTAAGCAGAAAACTCTATTGATGTTGTATTGAATTTGATAAATGATATTGTGAATATATAATTACTGTTCCATATTGATTTGCATGTTTGAATAATTTTACTGGTAGCTTGGCACTATTTATGGAGAAGTGGACTCGATCCGTTATGCTGCCGAAATTTCGGCAAAAAATTCATATGTTGTATGAGTTATACTTGCATGAACACATGATGTTTGAAAGGATAAAATTAGCTGTGCATGCAATTCATGAATATTATAAAGGATTCCATATTACTTGGGCTAACCCCTGAATAAGTTTAAGGGGAATAGATTGGTGGGAAAGTCAGGGAAAGTAAACCTGGTAATCCTGTATAGGAATGAGCTTGGTCCTGAAAAGCAGACTATTACCCAAGAGTATATGGCCAATGACTACTAGGGGACCAAGAATGGAAATTATAAGTTACAAGAGTTGAAGCCTCTCAAAGACAAAGTGCATTTTTTTAGTATATATATCTACTGTGTTTGTCGATTTCTAACTGCTTTTACAATTATCAGTGTCCCACATATTATGTTTGTAACACCTTAATAAGCCATGCTCGAGTTATGGAGTTATATTAAAAGGTTGTCACTGTGCTAAGAAAGCTTTAAAATATGGAAAATATAATACATGACCCTTTAATTGCATACTTTATTACTAACCAACAGTTCATAAACATCGTCGTCTCTGATACATAGAGAATAAAATAATTACAATTTAAAAGAAATTGTGACGAAGATGATACATAGCATTTGTTTTCGACTAGTCGTTAACTAGCTTCAATAGTCTCTTGGTCTGGTTTGTGCTCAAGTCTTGCTTAGTGAATGTCCCAGTACTCCACCTCGCACTTGATTTCCAACTTAAGTGCTGGAATGTTCACAAAAAAGAAAAACATACAAGCAGGCAGTGAGAACCTAAGGTGAGTAGGTAAACTCGAACCGTCACTCTTATAGTGTCATCATAAACATTTCAGCCGCTTCGGTTTATTATGAAAATATGAGCACATACACACGAATAGTGGTTCAATTTTAAGTTGAAAACATCTTTCTCGAAGCGGGTTATATTTTAACAACCACTTGCCATAAAATACAAATAGTGTAGTATGCTTCAACAAGAATCATAATAACATCATGAAATAATGAGATAATTGAAGATGCACATTTTGATACTTATACTTGACTGTACGCAAGTGCACTTGACTTAATTCATCTCTTTCTTTAACTTGCAACTTGACTTAATTCGTTTCTCTTTAATTTGCAACTTGATCTTGCTTTTCTGTGCTTAGTCCCCCGGAGGTGAATAGCCTCTCTCACCGGTAATAGCCTGCTTTTTAGGTTCGAGCTTGTGCCTATACATGAGTGATGGGCTTACTTTCCCCGACCCTCACACAGTCTATTCCCATTAAATTTGGTCGAGGGCTAACCCAAGTCTTAGACAGCATTGCTCTAGCCCACGTTAGCTGGGTCTATGCCATACCTCACGTGGTAGCTTAGTATGTCCTTCTTGCAAGTTCTTATTATCCTTTCCTTTCCATATCTTATCATGCATGGGGATGCTTTGTGCATTTGTGGATATGTCTCACACCTTACTTCTCATATCATATTCTAATTATGCTTGCATGCATGACATGCATGACATACATGAATATGACATGTAAATGTAAGTATATCCAAAGTATAATCATCCATAGCATAAGTTCTCATAAACTTCTGCCAAAAATTCGGTAGCATAACGAATCGAGTCTATTTCCTCGTGAATAGTGCCAAGTTACCAATACAATCAATTAAGTATGCAATTCAATGTAAACAACAAGTTATAGTACATTATTAATCATATGGTATGTCAGAATCAATAGAAATATCAACAGAATTTTCTGTTCACTCTACCCTTTTCTGCCTGAATCTTGTAAAATCCACTTTTACTCCTATTCAACTCATTTGAACTTGAATTTTTATCAAAGCTCTATGTGTCTAGTTTCCAACCCATTTAGTCCCATCTCATTTTGATTTGTATAACTCAAGTTATTAGTATTTTACCTTAGATTGCTTGTACTTAGCCAGAAATGCACCCTTATAAGTGAAAATTCACTAAAAATAGAAATCTAGGTGAAATTATATGAAATTTATATCAGTTTAAATCTAACAGAACAAGATTTCAAATGGAAGAAGTTTCATATCATTTGCATGAGTATATGTTGAGATATAAGCCCCATAACTTGACCTTACTGGATTACCGTGTTCTAGCCCGGTTTGAACTTAAGTCAAATTCATTGATGTACTGGGAACAAATGGCAATGAATATGACTCTAAAATTTTTATGAGATGTTTCCTTACATGTTAGATTTCAAACAGCATTGGTTGCACTCAATTTAGAGTTGTGTAGCGTGAGTTACACCCTTCTTAACTCATACTGCCCAGATGAGAATCCAGATTTCTAGGTCAAATTTCAAAAATTCATTACTAATTCTATACCAATCCAATGGCCTTGTATTTTATATGTATGGAAAGCCTTGGATGTCTAGTTTCATATAAAAATAGATTCATAAAATTTAAATGCTATAGGTGGAGTCGTACACCCTGTTGTATGGACCATCGAGAGAAAAACTCTAATAGCTTCTTGAATTCTCTCTATCTTTGAGTTCTTTCATACCAATTTCAATTCTAATCACAACATACATGCAAAACCAACCATAATCTATCATCATCACTCCAAATCACATTAGTATCATGAAAAAAACAAGATCCTCACTCAGCCCCAAATCAAGGAACATAAGAAGAGAAGTTGGATTCCTACCTTCTTGTATATGATCTTGCTAGATATTGGAGTTTTGGTGGGTGGAATCTTGTCAAAACTTGAAGGTTGATGGAATAGATTGAAGGGAGAAGAGATGAATGAAGCTGGAAGGGGAGAGAAGGGGGTGTATTTTTTGCTGAAGGGAAAAGGAAAGGAATAGGTCATTAAGACATCAAGGAAGTAGTTGGCAACTTGGATTTTGGTTGGTTGAGAGTTAGTGGCTAAACTTCAGCCAACTCTCTTCATTTTGTGGCCTTTCTTGTGGCACCAGTGGATGAATAAGTGGCTGAGTATTCAGTCATTGAGTCATAGGATTTTGGGTTCATAATCCTATTGATTCGGTTCTGACAATTTAAAATACCAAAATCTTACTGATTTCCTCTAAATTGGTATATCGGTTTAGGAAAATTTCTATGAAATCTTCTATGCTTCTAATCTAACTCTCTCCCCTCTAATCTCAATTATTTGCTAGTTAATTAACACGGAATAAATATTTAGTTGGATTTCATTAACGTCGATTATTTAATAAAAATCGAACAACTAGGCAAAAAATGATAAAAATCTGGTAGAGGTGAGGCCAAGTTTTTCCGCTATCTTGAGCAACACTTGGCGCCATTCATATGTGGTAGGGTTGGCTGAATTTTGGCTGCTTAAGTAAGGGCTTTTAGTAGAAAATTCTACTGATTCGGTTCTGGTGGTTTAAAATACCGAATCTTCGCCGATTTTCTTCAAATCGGCAAAACTTTACTAAATGACTCTAAGAGAATTTCTATGTCTCTATTTTAATTGTTTCTAAGCCTAATCCCTCTAATTAACATCTAATTAACTCCTAATTAACATTTAATTAACTCCTAATTAACCTTACTTAGTCAATAAGATCGAATAAATTGCTTGTTAACGTGAAATAAACGTTTTTGCAAATTCGGAGTTTTTCTATTTTCTATTTTCCATAGCCAATGGCATTTCCATAATTTTGAGCAAGTCCAAGGGCACCCCACATCATTTCACACCAGACTGCCTCCATGGCCCAATCGGCAGAGATTTAAACTTTTACGGTTTCACCACGTGATTTTGCTCTATTTAAAATCCCATTCTGCTAATTCTACAGATGTGGAGATATAAAGGTCATTTCATGAAAAGTTCTAGGGTTATTGTGGGAATAAGTCTTTGGGATCAAAATATAATTTCTAAAAATTCTGGGCATCACTGCAATTAATAAAAGTTTATAGGGGCACTTTTGTCATTTCTTAATTTTTAACATATATCAGTCCCATATTTTCAACGATAGTGTTAAACTACCCTATAATTCTGAGTATGAAAATCGTTATGGCATAATGCTACCTGAGAATTTCTCACACTACCTAAGGGAAAAAATTCAAAGTTTCCATTACATTCTATTTATGAAAGTGGGGATGTTACATTCTATCCACCTTAAAATGAATTTTGTCCTTAAAATTCCAGGATTAAGAAGGGTTAAGGAAAAATCTTTTTAACTTATAGGGATACTCTTTTTTTTGAGTTTGCATCTTGTCTTGAGATTACTTGCCAATAGCTATGAGGTATTGTCTTAATACGTACAAAAGATCCATAAAGGTCATGTTGGTGGCTAACTCTTACTCATCTCCCTTACTCTATATTGCACTACTCTTGCTTTGTGGTAGCTGCTAAATCTTTCGCTAGATACTCAACTCATGAAGATTTGCAATTGCAAAGATTAGCAGCTATCATAGTAATTGACGTCAATATGTAGTAATGATAATGCCTGTGTCAAGTTTTAGGAGGGTCGTATATCCTTTCCCAAGATTCTTATTCGCTCAGCTACCCTTAGTTCAATGATAAATTCGCCTTCGATACGGTTCTTTAGAAACATAGGCTTAGGCCTCTTCTCAAAATTATAATTTGGAGCCTTATCTTAAAACTCCTTCTTCTTGATAAAATTTACCTTGTGCCTAATGCTTGTAGGAAAATTTTAGGTCACTCCAATTATACAGATTAAGTCCTAAGACTCATGACTCTTTCTATTAGTTTGATATCCTTCTTGATTCCTAGTTATTAAGATACAACCAATTTAATGTGAAAACCAAAGTTGAAAGTCAAATCCTTTTATCAGAGCTGTAGAGTTTCCTTACCATATTGTCTTACAAGATCCTTTCCAATATCTATGTAGAGAGTTGTCGTGGATTATATGGGTGCCAAAATATACTTTGTTTCGCTGACATTCTGATTCCTTCATCAAGTTTGCTGAGTAAATTTCTCATCTTCTTTGCCACGTGTCTGACTGCTTTTACACTATGCTTTCTCGTAAACTTTCTACTACTTGTGCCTTACCAATTGAAGAAGTTCTATCGTTACGAAAGCTAGCGCCTATGGCAGCAGTCAACTTCAACCAGTAGTAGTTATAGTGACTTTACCAAAGTTTTTTAGGAGATAGATCTAGCCATTTCCAAAATTCTTGACCACCTGGTCTTTTTGTTTTTTTGTGATGAATTCCTCCTCTATTAGGTTTAAGGTGTAAGACTAGAGCTTCCTTTTAGGCTATAACTATCGTCCTTACTTTGAATTCTCTCCATAACCCCTCATGCTGTTTAGTTAAACCAAATTAAGATAACCAGCGATTTCAAAGACCAAATTCGGTAGGCACAACAACGGGATGTTAACTTTTAGCATACAGCACAACTGGTGCAATCCGGAAAGCTAACAAGATTTACTCACGATGCAGAAGGTGTATGGCAATATCAGAGAAGGATATGCATACCTGAGGAGGACAACCATAGGCAGAGAGTCTTGGAGGAAGCCCATAGGAGCGATTTCGCTATACATCCTGGCATTAACAAGATATATCAAGACCTCAAGAAGATGATTTGGTGGCTAGGCCTCAAGAAGGATGTGGCAAGTCTTGTGAATAAATGTCTAACCTACTAGAAAGTAAAAATAGAGCATCAGGCAGGAACTCTATAACCCTTAGAGATTCCGAAATGGAAATGGGAGAGCATTTCTATGGATTTCGTGATAGGCTTACCAAGAACACCCTCGGGATATGATGCTATATGGGTTATAGTGGATAGACTAACCAAGTCTGCTCACTTTTTACCCATTCGAGCAAATTATCCTCTGGAGAAGTTGGCTCAATTGTACATTCAAGAAGTGGTGCGACTACATGGTATTCCTTCAACAATCATCTTAGATAAAGATCCCAGATTTACTTCACGATTTTGGGGAGCGTTTTAGAAGGCGCTTGGCTCCAGACTGTGTCTAAGCATAGCATACAATCCGAAAATAGATGGTCAGATCGAGCGAACTATTCAGACTTTGGAAGATATGCTGCGAGCATACATCTTGGAACAGTGCGGGAGCTGGGATCGATATTTACCACTAGCTGAATTTGTATACAACAATAGTTATCATGCAAGCATTGGCATGGCTCCATATGAAGCATTATACAGATGAAAATGCTAATCTCCACTATGTTGTTGCGAATCAGGGGAGCAGAGTCTGCTAGGACTGAAGTTAATTAAGCAAACTACATAGCAAATCAAAAGGATCCGTAGCAAGATACTTGCAGCTCAGAGCCGTGAGAAGAGCTACGCAGATGTTGGGAGAAAGCCCTTTGAGTTTCAAGGAGACCATGTGTTCCTAAAGATCACACCCACAACTGGAGTAGGCAGAGCTGTTAAAGTTAGAAAGCTAAGCCCTCGCTTTATAGGTTCTTTTCATATCTTGAAGCGAATTGGGCCAATTGTATATCGAGTTGCTTTACCTTCACATCTGTCAAACCTCCATGATGTTTTTCATGTTTCTTAACTCGAAAAATACCAGCCTGACCACACTCACTTCTTGGAGCCTGAATCAATCAAGTTAAGGAATGATTTAACATTTCATGTACTCCCAGCACGGATAATGGACAGGAGCATCAAACACCTTCGAAACAAAGTCGTATAGTTAGTGAGGGTGGCATAGGGAAACGAAGACTCAGCGAACTGTACATGGAAATTAGAGTCCGATATGAGGAACGAGTATCCTGAATTATTCTTAGGTACTAAATTTTGAGGACAAAATTTTGTTTTTGGAGGGTAGTAATGTAACGTTTGAAAAATTTTATTGTAATTAACCGACTTGTTCAGTTTTCATCAAATAATTGTAATTAATTAGAATTCGATTAGGCGTTCACTTAAAGCCAATTAAGTGTGATTTAGAAGAACTGGATTTGATGAAATTAGATTAGGAATATAGGAAAACTCATAGAATTTTCCTAAAATCGGTTAATCGATTTAAGAGAAATCGGTAAGATTCCGGTATTTTAAACTGTCAGAACCAAACCAATAGAATTTATACTATGAGTGCCCTAGGATGGATGGCTAAGATTTAGCCAAAACATACCCATATGTGGCATCACTTTTAGCCAAAGGAGGCAGCCATAAATCAAGTTGGATGACCATTACACATCACCAATCAAATGCAACTTGTTTTAGAAGTTTTCACTTTTTTCCCTTCCTACCCCTTGTAAATTTCGGCCACTACATGTAGTTGACCCCTCTCCATTTCCTTTCTTCCTCATCTCATCTCATCTCATATCATCTTCATCTCCAATAAACCTTCAAGCTACATCAAGATTTCTTCAGCTCAAAACACAAATCTAGCAAGAATTACACCTAGGAAAGGTAGGAATCCAACTTCTCTTCTTGTTTTCCTTGATTTGGGGCTGTGTGGGAATCTTGTTTTTCTCATGATATTGATGCGATTTGAAGTGATGATGATGGATTATGGTTGATTTTACATGTATGTTGTATTTAGGATTGGAATTGGTGTGAAAGAACTTGAAGAATAGAGAGAATTCAAGAGGCTGTCAAGTTTTGCACTTGATAGTCCATATGGCGGAGTGTACCACTCTACCTACAACTATTTAAATTTGATGAATCAATTTTTATATTAAACTAGAAATTTAGGGCTTTCCATACATTTAAAATATAAGGCCATTGTATTAGTATAGAATTATTTATGAATTTTTGAAGTTTGACCTAGAATCTTGGATTCCCATCTAGGCAGTGTAAGTTGAGAGGGGTGTAACTCACTTACACAACTCTAAATTGAGTGAAACTAATTCTTTTTGAAAGGTAACATATAAGGGAATTTCCCATAAAAATTTTAAAGTCAAATTCATTTTCAATTATACCTAGTATATTAATGAATTTACCTTAAGTTCAAACCAGGCTAGAATAGGGTAGTCTAGTAGGGTCAAGTTACGGGATTTATATCTCAAAATATACTCATGCAAAGATATGAAACTTATTTCATTTGAAATATCGTTCTATTAGCTTTAAATTGATATAAATTTCATATGATTTCACCCAGATTTCTATTTTTAGTGAATTTTCACTTATAAGGGTGCATTTCTGGTTAAGTATAGGGTAGTCCGAGGTAAAATACTAATAACTTGAGTTATATAAATCAAAATAACATGGGATCAAAAGGGTTGAAAACTAGACACATAGAGCTATGACATATCCAAAATTCAAGTTCAATAAGTTAAATTGGACTAAAGGTGGATTATAAAAAGTTCGGGCAGAATAGGGTGAATTAAGCAGAAAACTCTATTGATGTTGTATTGAATTTGATAAATGATATTGTGAATGTATAATTGCAGTTCCATATTGATTTGCATGTTTGAATGATTTTATTGGTAGCTTGGCATTATTCATGATAAAGTGGACTTGATCCGTTATGCTGCCAAAATTTCGGCAAAGAATTCATATGTTGTATGAGTTATACTTGCATGAACATATGATGTTTGAAAGGATAAAATTAGCTCTGCATGCAATTCATGAATATTATAAAAGATTCCATATTACTTGGGCTAGCCCCTGAACAAGTTTAAGGGGAATAGATCGGTGGAAAAGTCGGGGAAAGTAAACCTGGTAATCTTGTATAGGAACAAACTCGGTCCTGAAAAGCAGACTATTACCCAGGAGTATATGGCCAATGACTCCCAGGGGACCAAGAATGGAAATTATAAGTTACAAGAGTTGAAGGCTATCAAAGACAAAGTGCATTTTTTTAGTATATATATCTACTGTGTTTGTCAATTTCTAACTGCTTTTACAATTATCAGTGTCCTTCATATTATGTTGACATGCTTGGTTTAAATGTCCTATTATTGCTCTAATTTAAAATAAAGCTTGTTTCGGGTTACACTTTTTATAATATCAATTAATGTTGAATATTATTATCTTAGTGTATTATTTGAACCTAAGAAAAACTGAAACAATCGAGAATAGTAACGATGCCAGAAGTGTATAGGATTAGGATTCCTACTGAGAAATTTTTATTTCTCACCTTACTGTATATTTCCGCGTCATTCTCAGACCATGGAGAATGCAGCTATAGGAGTCTTATTCATCGAGTTCCCTGAGCTGTATATTCACCTCGACTCATTTATAGACTCTGTGTACATATCTAGTAGTTGTCGATTCCGCCTTTATTTCTTCTTCATTAGAAATTTTGCAGTCCCACTTACTCACCCCCTTTTCGACCCTTCTGTTCCTTATATTGTCATCGCTCTCCATATGGCACATTCGTTCCCATCTCCACCCACAGTAGCAGCACTGGTAGCAGCAGTAGCTCCCATAGCTCCTCACGTCCCCATGCTACCTTCACTAATTGTATCGCTTTGTTCCGAAGGTGTTTGGTACTCTTGTCCACTATCCGTGCTGGGGGCACATGAAAAGTCAAGTCATCCCTCAATTGGATTGAGTCAGGTTCCAACAAGTGAGCAGGATCCAGCTGGTATCTTCTGAGTTGAGAAATATGGAAAACATCATGAAGAGTAGATAGATGCGGAGGTAAGGCAACTTGATATGCAACTGGCCCGATCCGCTTTAAAATTTGAAAGGGACCTATATAGCGGGGGCTTAGCTTTTTGACTTTAATGGCTCTACCCACCCCAGTTGTGGGTGTGATTTTTAGAAACACATGGTCTCCCTCTTGAAATTCTAAGGATTTCCTCCTGACATCCGCATAGCTCTTCTGACGGCTTTGAGCTGCAAGTATTTTGCTATGGATCTTTTTAATCTGCTCTGTTGTCTGTTTGACTAGTTTCGGACCTAGGAGGCTCTGTTCTCTTGATTCGTACCAACATAGGGGGGATTGACACTTTCGTCCATATAAAGCTTCATATGGAGCCATGCCAATGCTAGCATGGTAATTGTTATTATAGGCAAACTCGGCTAACGGTAAATATCGATCCTAATTCCCTCGTTGTTCCAGAATATATGCTCGCAACATATCTTCTAAAGTCTGAATCGTCCGCTCTGTTTGGCCATCCGATTGTGGATGATATGCAGTACTTAGACATAGCTTAGTACCGAATGCCTTCTGGAGCGCTCCCCAAAACCGTGAGGTGAACTTTGGATCTCGATCGGAAATGATTGTTGAAGGAACACCATGTAACCGTACCACTTCTTGGATATATAATTGAGCCAACTTTTCTAGAGGAGAATTCGCTCGAATGGGTAAAAAGTGAGCAGACTTAGTTAGTCTATCCACTATGACCCATATGGCATCATATCCTGAGGAGGTCCTTGGTAAACCCATCACGAAATCCATGGAAATGCTCTCCCACTTCCATTCTGGAATCTCCAAGGGTTGTAATGTTCCTGCCGGCTTCTAATGTTCTATCTTCACCTTCTGGCAAGTTAAACATTTATTCACAAAATTGGCCACATCTGTTTTAAGGCCTGGCCACCAAAACATCTTTTTGAGGTCTTGGTACATCTTGTTAATGCCAGGATGTATAGTGAACTCACTCTTATGGGCTTCCTCCAAGACCTTCCCCCTGAGGTTATCCTCCTTAGGTACACATATCCTCCCATGATATCGCCATATTCCGTCTGCATCTTGGGAAAATCCTGGTAGCTTGCCGGATTGTACCAGTTGCACTGTATGTTGGAAGTCATCGCTTTCTTGTTGTGCTTGCTTGATTTGGCCTTTGAAAGTACTAGTTATCTTAAGTTGGTGCAATTGGATAGCATTGGAAGTTACAGAGATCCCCAAGTTGAGGGTTTGGAAACTTTCTATAAGTTCTGCTTCCTTGATCATCATCCATGCCACTGTCAAGGATTTTCGGCTTAGGGTGTCTGCTACCACGTTTGCCTTGCCTGGATGGTACTTCAGGTCAAACTCGTAATCTTTAAGAAACTCCATCCACCTTTGTTGCCTCATGTTTAATTCCTTCTGATCGAAAACGTATTTCAAGCTTTTGTGATCAGAAAATACTTCAAACTTCACTCCGTAGAGATAATGCCTCCACATCTTCAAGGCAAAGCGATATCGCCACCGAGGTCATGCGTTGGATAGTTTCTTTCATGAGTTTTCAATTGCCTGGAAGCATATGCCACGACATTTCTGTTTTGCATTAGCACACACCCCAATCCTTTCTTAGAAGCATCACAGTACACTTCGAACGGTCCATGAGGATCCCAGAAGATAAGTCTTGGAAGTGGGTCAAATTTTCCTTCAATTCTTGGAAGCTCTGCTCGCACTCGGGTGTCCACTCAAATGGGGCATTCTTTCTGGTTAATTTGGTTAAAGGTAGAGCTATTTGGGAGAAGTTCTTAACAAATCTTCTGTAGTATCCTGCCAACCCTAAGAAGCTCCTGACTTACGTAGAATCGCCGCTGGTCGTTCCCAGTTTAATACTGCTTCCACCTTACTGGGATCCACTGAAATTCCTCCATGGGATACCACATGGCCAAGAAACTTTACTTCTTTCATCCAAAATTCACATTTGGATAATTTGGCATAAAGTTTCTTCTCTCTTAGAATCTGCAGAACTACTCGCAAATGCTCCGCATGCTCCCGTTCCGTCTTCGAGTAGACAAGTATGTCTTCAATGAACACAACAACAAATTTATCAAGATATGGCCTGAATATTCGGTTCATGTAGTCCATAAATACTGCCGATGCATTCGTCAATCCGAAGGACATCACAGTATATTCATAGTGTCCATAACGAGTCCGAAATGCCGTCTTCGGAATATCTTCTCGGATCCGAATCTGGTGATATCCGGACCGTAGATCAATCTTGGAAAATACAATAGCCCCTTGTAGTTGATCCATAAGGTCATCAATCCTTGGTAACGGATACTTGTTCTTGATTGTCACCTTATTCAACTGCCGATAATCCACACAGAGTCGCATGCCTCCATCTTTCTTCTTAACTGACAAGACTGGGGCTCCCCACGGTGATGCACTTGGCCTAATGAATTTCTTCTCCAGGAGTTCTTCAATCTGCCCCTTAAGTTTAGCCAGTTCCAAAGGTGACATGCGGTATAGTGCTAGAGATATTGGTCCAACTCCTGGTACCAATTCAATGGTAAACTCAATCTCTCTCTCGGGAGGAAACTCAGGAATATCCTCAGGGAACACATCCGGGTATTCTCTAACAACTGGAATGTTGTTTAACTCTTGATCAACCTCTATTATGCTAGTTGATAAGAAAATATACCCTTGACTTCTATTCCCACAAGGGTGCACTATTAAGGAATTTAAATAAAGACTTACGGGGATCACTGATTCAGAAGATGAAACAGGGGGTAGTATAATGGATTTATCGGAGCAATTTAGCAGGGCTTGGTTGGCAGAGAGCCAGTCCATACCCAGAATAATGCCAAGCCCAGACAAGGGAAGACAAATTAAATTAGCCGAAAAAGTGCGACCTCTTATTTCACAGGGGACATTCATACAGATATGGTTGGTTCTAACGGGCTCATTTGTAGGGGTAGAAACTAGCAGGTCATAGGGTAATTCAGAGATGGGTAGCTGCAGGGCTATCATGCAATTATGAGAGATGAAAGAGTGAGATGCACCTGAATCGTATAAAATGGTTAAGATCTTACCATTTACTTCACACGTGTCTTGGATCAAATCTTCTGACTTTTTGGCCTCCTGTGCATCCATGGTGAAAACTCTCCCTTGGCGTTGTGGCCTAGAAGTCGGTTGAGAATTTCTGGCTGGGCATTCATAGATTTTGTGGCCTGGTTTGCCACATCCAAAGCAGACATTTTGACCCGCCAAGCAGGGGCGGTCGCCATGATTTCTGCCACACTGGCTGCAGATCTGGTTCCTAAAAGGCCTTTGCGGTTGCTTGCCCTTGTTACTCGCCGGTTGGAACTTCCTCCGCTGTTGTAAGTTGGGCTTGAACCTCGGACCTTGTGGAGTTAACCCCCTCTTAAAAGTGTTGCTGGATGCCCTAGCAGCAACTAACTTCTTGTTGCAATCTTCCACCAAGCGGCACTTGTTCACCAAAGTAGGGAAGTCTCTAATCTCCATTGGCCCTATGGTGGCAAGAATATCCTCTCTTAGCCCGCCTTCAAATTTCATACATTTCCATGCTTCGTCGGGGTGCCGTTGATAAATAGTGGAAAATTTGCACAATTCCTCAAATTTGGCAATGTATTCCGACACGTTGCTATTTCCTTGACGAAGGTGCATGAATTCCAACTCCTTGGCATTGCGAACAGACACAGGGAAGTACTTCTGGTAGAATGCATCTTTAAATACATCCCAAGTAATTTCTGTCTGGGATCCTTCTAATAATCGTCGTGCGCCGTTCCACCAAAATTCTGCATCAGCTTCTAACATATAGGTGGCAAAAGTCACCTTTTAACGGCTTGTGCAATCTAACACGGAGAAAATCTTCTCCATAGCTTTAACCCATTCGTCTGCTTTATCTGGGTCCAAGGCTCCCCTGAAGCTGGGTGGATTAGCCTTCCGAAACCCAACAAATTTGAGGCATTCTAGATCCATCCCAGGGCCATTATGATTTCCCCCACGATCTACCTCTGGTTGCCTTCCTAATTGGCCCATCATTTGAGTTGTTGCAGCTGTTTGTTCGCGCATAGCCTGCGCCATCTCTCGTATTGCGTCCAAGATTTCCGAGGATTCCTCTGGGGCTGGGGAAGTTCGCAGTCTACCTTGCCACCAAGAAGCCATTAAGTTCTGAACACACAAAACAAGAGTAATTGAGTTGATCAGGCTCAATACTAAGTTTGGTGCTCTAGTAAATAATAGCATACAGTTAGGCAAACTCCTGCACGTACGTCCTGTCCATATGGACAAGACTCAGAACATAATAAGATCTAGAAAATACAGAGCATATGTGAAGCATAGTCAGTCAAATCCCCAAGCCTATATTAGGATGACCTGCTCTGATACCAAAATGTAACACCTTACCAGACAAAGTCCTATGCTTAAGTCATAATAAATTATTTGATAAGTGATTACGTATGATATTGGTTAAATTCTATTTCTTGTATTAGTGTTAATTACTCGCATAGGAATACTCAATCGCGTAACAAAATTTTCTGTGTGACAGCGGAATAAATACTGATAAATGACAGCGGAATAAATACTAATAAATCGGTATACTGTAAATAACGTAACATAATTAAAAATACAATATGAATAGAACAACTGCAAAATGCATCATAAATATGTACATATATATATGATTTTTAAAGTTTGTCAAATGAACTAAGTTTTATGTCATTTGCATAAGTATATTTCGACTTATGAGTCTCGAAACTTGGCCTTACTAAACTACTTTGGTTCAATCTGGTTTAGACTTAAGCCAACTTCCTTGGTGCATTGGGAGCAAATGGCTAAGAGTTTGGTTCTGAAATTTTTATGAGATATTCCTTTACATATTAACTTTCAAACAAACCTGGGTTCACTAAATTTGAAGTTGTATAGGGTGAGTTATACCCTTCTCAACTCCTACTGCCCGGATAAAGAGCCAGATTTCTAGGGTAAATTTCAAAAATTCATAACTAATTCTATACTAATCCAATGGCTTATTATGATATATGTATGGAAAGCCCTAGATGTCTAGTTTCATATAAAAATAGTTTCATCCAATTTACTTAGCAGTAGGCAGATTCGTACACTCTACCGTACGGACCATCGAGGGAAAACCCTAACAGCTTCTAGATTTGTCTTCCTCCTTCAAGCAATCCGCCCCCAAATCCAAGTTTAAGCATAACAAACATACAAAACCAGTCATAAAACATCATCATCACTCTATAAAACACCAACGTCTCAGAGAAACAAGAGAAGAAGTAGGATTTCCTACCTTGTCTTGAGTTGTTTAGGCTGATTTTGTGTCTTTAATGGTGGTGGCTTGGGATGGGACTTGAAGATGGATGAAAAGGGAGTAGAAATGAGAGCAAAGAGGAGAGAAAAAGATGGATTTCAGCAGCTGAAGGAGGCTGGCCGAAAATGGATAAGAAGAAAAGGAGAAAAGTGGAGATATTTTTAAAGTGGCTTGAATTTGATTGGTTGAATGAGTCATTGGTCAAAAAAATCTGGTCTCTTCCCATCATCCATGGCTGTCTAGGTGCCACTTGGGTGGGTGTTTGGCTCAATCCTAGCCGTTGATTCTAGGGCACTCATGGAAAAATTCTACTGATTCGGTTCCAACAGTTTGGGTTACCAAAATCTTTCCGATTTCCATCAAATCGGTAAATTGGCTTGAAATTTTTCTATGAGGTTTTCTATACTCCTAATTTAATTTCATCAAGCCTAATCTCCTCAAATCACCCTTAATTGGCTTTAAGTAAGTGCTTAATCAAGTTCTGATTAAATCCACTTATTCGACAAAACCGAACAACTCAGTTGTTAATGATAAAATTTTTCGGACGTTACATGAGTTCCTTTATATTGAGTCTAACGTGTAGGATTAGAACATTTCCATAAACTGTAATTATAGGTCTTGCTTTGAAATCTCTCCTCCTTTTATGGGCTCTATTCCATTTTTCTCATTATCTACCAGTCGAATTTCATGTCGTCCCTGTTAAGCTTCTTAATGACTATTACAATATCTTTTTCCCCAGAATATGATCAATTCAATCTGAGAAAAAGGATTATTGAGCTGAAAAGATTCCATCACTCTCCTATCTTCTTCAATTTGGTAGTGAGGAGATTCCTTATTTATTATGTTGACATCCACCTTCTTCTAAACTTTAAATACAAACTTAAAGAATCTCGTGGTCACCAGCACTACATTCCTCATTGATGGTCAACCCTAGTATAACATGTATCAAGTTTATGGTTAAACTTTACATTACTCTCACTACTAAGCTTTTTGGTTATCCTTTGTAACATCTTGCCCCTAGGATGTAATCCACTTGCTATGAGAGATGGAAATAATGGTCTTGCCACCCTGTTGAAGTTGCAATATGAGGACTTCCTAGAAGGTCACCCATCTTAATATTACTCTCGTCCGAGCACGCTTAACTATGGAACTCTGATGGAACCTAGTGCGTTAGTGATGATCGTATTTAATATGGCCCAAGGTATGGAGACTCTTCTGACTGCCTCTAATTCTGACATCATAACCTTGCCCCTCATAGGGCACACTCCCAAATCCTTTTTGATCTTATATTGGTGCATCATCCGGTCTTGCTTAGGGTGCATTGGGTTTATTGCACTTATGACCGGTGTCAAGGCAACCCTGCTTAGTATTTCGTACACAATCTTATTTGCACTATAATCTCATACTAGGTAGCTTTTCTCTTTGTAATGGGCCAGTCAGAAATCCAAACTTCCTCTTTTCCTACCTCATTCCTACTATGTTCTATTGCTCCTGCAGAAACTTGTCTGGTTTTATTTGTCAGAACTTACCTTGTGGTTGCTCCCTTGGTCTATCGGGATTTAGTTGCATACTTTAAATCTTTATTACTCTCGCCTGAATCTAAATACATTCTTCTATTAATAACATGTTAAAGGTGATCCTATTATCTAGTTCATGTGATGGCTGAGGTTGATAGAATTTGAACATGACTAGATTTTCTAGCACTTCCTTTATCCCTGAAAGGTAGGAAAAATTAAACTTGGTTTCTATGTCACCTCTAGTCTGAAAGTGTTTCTACTTCAGGTTAGTAGGAGATATACTGCCTTTCTCTCTTGTTACACTTATAACTGCATCTGCTTTCCATACCTTGTATAACCGTATCTCTATCTTGATTCAATATATAGTTAGATGGGTCTCTTTATAGTTTGCTCAATTGTTTCCCTTTCGAAGCCAAAATTCCACTTAGTACTTTTCCAATTTGCAATCGCTACAAGATTAGCCCCTAGTACCCTTGAGGAAGAAACTACTCCATCCTTTTGACGGGGACATAAAAAGATCTCCCATATACCTGACCGAAGCTTCTGCCCTTAGCTTCTTTCACTAATTCTCTGCTTCGTTCATCCACTCTACAAATTTCTTAATGAAGGATCAGATCTTTATAATGTGGTATTACCACAATCCAAAATAAAAACCACTGACTGAATTTGCTGGCAAGGTACCTTTAGGGTAGTTCCATTCATGAAGAAAATAAAGGAATATCCATGCTGCATGAAATGACCTCATTAGTAGGTAATAATCTTACTCTTGTCAAGTACTAAAGTTACAAAATAAGGCAGAAGAATCCCCTAGATTCAATCTAGAAAATATGGCCTGGATCAGATAATTGCAGTACAGCTTGAAACAAGACCCATCACAGTCATTTCCAACTAAAACTCTGCCCTTGATGATAGGAGGTCTTCAGCTACCTGACAACACCTTGCAAACAATCTTTTTCGATATAACTAGGTTTACTATGTCCATAGCAGACCGTCTGACATAATTCCTTTGATTGAATCCCCAATTTTCTACACTCCTTAACTTGCTCAATTGTTTAGCCCTTTATGCCATCACTACTTTCTAGGAGTCTTATCCCTAATAATTATGTATAGAAGGTCACTAATAAGCCTGCTCGGTGTTTTAGACTTCTGTTTACACAAAAGCCTATATTGAGGTGATCAGGCTCAGCATTCGGTCAAGTGCAATAGGTAGTTCACAACACTCACAATAAGGCTACCATGCATAATATTTCTATGTCCTCTTCACGTGAGGATCTAAAGCATGGTTTATCTAGATTCTCAAAATATGCATCAGAAGTATAATCAGTCCATCCATGGGCCTATATAGGATGAATTGCTCTGATACCAATAAATGTAACACCCTTTTAATATAACTCCATGACTCGAGCATGGCTTATATAATAAAGGGTGTAACACAGTGTTTGTCTAGTTGCGATCCTACTGAGAAATCTTATATTTCTCACTCCTACGTTTTCGTGTCTTCTTTAGAGGATGTCGATGTCAAGCACGGTAGTGATCTTCATTAAGTTTCCAATATGGTGTTAGCACTTCGACTCGGTGCTGACTGTCTCTATGATGTCTGCGAGCGCCGTGATGAGGGTCTAAATCTTCCACGATTGTCTGTTTCAGACACCTGTGATGAGCCCATTTTTCCGACTATATCAGCCATTTGGTGAGGTTACCTTGGACGACATTTGTCCTTACTTTCAGCTGCCGAGGTACCCCACTAATGATGAGACCGACTTGGATACCTGTCTGACTCCGACTGTTTCCTTGGATTCTGACCCTTTGGAGCCTTCCTACTGGAGCTATCATGTGGAGATTGACCCATTTGAGCCCTCCTATCCATCCGTGATACATCTAACATCTGACTCATCTTCTTCTTCAACAGGTCCTCGTCACACTCCACCCCCAGTTTGCAGTCTTGGGTTTATCCTTACCTGTGTTGTGCCTCGTGGGTGTGGGCATGCCTGAGGAAGAAGATGTAGTGATGTTGCTCCCAGTGGATACGGGAATGGTTTCATTTCGCCTGACGAGTGATGTGCTAATAGCATGTGGAGCCGAGCATGAGGATAGCCCCTTTTGGTTGTAGTTATAGGGTTATCATTTTACTGCATGGCATACTGGGCTATAAGGATTTCTGATGTATTTTCTTTTATCATGTATCTGGTAGGCTTCATGTATAGGGCCGATAGTAGGTATCGGACCCATTATTATCAATATGTATGACTTTTAGTAACACTATTAGCGTTATATTAGCTATAAATGGTCGTAGAATGAATGTTATGATTATCTAAGTTATTATTACTCTTGCTGCTTTTGTTTATTGTTGTTCACATAGTATGTATGAGATAGCATTGTTTATTATATGCATTCACGATGTGCTCATGGCTCTTGGTTTTCAAAACAGTTTACTTGTTATTGTAAGTTATAAAAAATTACCCCTATTTTCAGGTAAAGTAATTTCAAAAAAGTAATGTTAGTTCCGCGAGCAAAAGTAACAACTAGTAATTCCACAATATAACTTAAGCATAGACTGGAACTATCAGGGTATCATGTGCTTTATCTTTAATGTCAAAAAAAATCTTTATATTAGTGACATATTTCTTGTTAATACTAGGGGTGTCATTATGCAAAACTTATTAGTGTATGAGTCAATCTAAGCACTGATTATTTATTTTTATATTGGACATAGTTCGAGTTATATATATATATATATATATATATTACTACTAGAAAATAGCAAATAACTGACAAAAATTACCGACGAATACACCATTAATAAAACTGTAACACCTTCCAAACATAGACGCCGTGCTCGAGTTATGGAGTTATATGTGGAGATTGTCACAAGTCCTATATAAGACATCTTAAATAAGCAAATATAGCATAAGGCCCTTAAGATTCATATTTCATTACTAAATAAGGATCTACAATCCTGATATTCGGTACATATGAAGTAATATAATTACATTTTAGAAGAAACTCAACCGGATCTATATACAGACTTTGATCATTGGCTTGCGATTAGCACTTCTCTTAACTAGTTGCCCACTACAGTCTCCCATTGTGGACATCAAGTTTAGGTCTTGAGCTTTGAAAGTAACCTACAACATCTGCTGTAGACTTGCAATTTATTCTATGTACTGGAATGTTTACGGAAGACAAATAAACAGGTAGTGAGAACCTAAGGTTCTCAATAGGTACACTCAATCCACTACTGACATAAAGTGATATCATAAATATTCAAGCCACTTCAGTTTATTATGAAAATGTGGATACATACAAGGACATGTTCAATTTTAAGTTTAAAAATACTTTTCTCGAAGAAGATTATTTTTAGCAAACACTTGGCATATTTCATGACAAATATATGAACAATAACAATATAATATGTCACTAATAATCATAATAATATTATAGTATAATGAAATACTTAAATATGCAAATGCAAATGCTTATACTTGACTTGATGCAAGTGTATTTGACTTTACTTATCTTTTTCTTTAACTTGCAACTTGAATTTTCTCTTCTGTACTTGGTCCTCTAGAGATGAATGGCCTCTTCTCACCTCTAGATAATAACCTGCTTCGCAAGTTCGAGCTCGTACCTATACATGAGTGATGGATTTACTTTCACCGGCCCTCACACCAGCCTATTCCTCTTAAATCAGTTCAAGGGCTGGCATAATCTTAGACAATACTGTCAGCTTGGTATGTCTCTTTGCAAGTCCTTAATATCTGTCTTTATTCTTGAATATGTTCATGTATGCACATGCTAAATGCACTTATACATTTGCTTCATATTTCACTTTCAAATATTTAGGCATGCATTACTCCCATGTACTTCACTTATAGATACTTGTAACATTCATACACTTTTGCCGAAAATTTGGCGGCATAACAGCTGAACATATAGGCATCCCATTATACATACTGTTAGAAAACATAAGAGATAAACACAGCGGAATGATTAAATAAAATTTTAATCACATGAACACATTCATATAGGATCAAATAACATCACGAAATCATATCTCATGAGTTTGGTATCACCTCGTATTATTTAAACAATGTAAACACTTGAAAATATAAAAGGATCATATGAGACATTTACCTCTTGAAGCGATATCCCATAGAAATTTGATGTTCATCTCACGAACACACAATCGCACAATCGCACGACCTCTAGCTCGTCCACACAAACACGATCCGCCAAGGAACTCCTCTTCTCAATCCAAGATCCGTTCCTTGTTGCCCTCTTGAAGAACAAGAATCTCAAATGACTTTTTGGAGTGGGTGGTGGTGTCAAAGAGTTTTTCAACAAAAGAGAGAGTTTGTTTACGCTCAAAGGTGTCTGTCTGCTTTCTTTGACCCTCAACCTTCTCTCTCTATTTATTGTAATCAATAGTGGCCTTTCCTTTTCTTTTCTCTAGGGTTACAATTTTGCAAAATATGGGTTGACATTTATGTCATAATCAATTTCTAATTGATTCCCATAATAAACAAATAAACCATTTTAAACTAGAATTATTTCTCAAATAATTCTTATTTTAAATAGGCCAATTAGTATATATAAGTCATCTCATGTCTTATATTAACCCAAAATTAGAAAAGACCAAAAACCCCTTGACATGAGTTTCTAAAATGTGGACCTTCCATTTTATAGAAACTTTCCTTATGAGGATCCACCTTCACCCTGGACTTGACTTTAGAATGTGCTAGCAACCCTGCAATCAAATTGCAAGTCTAATCTAATAATTAAAATTCTAATTAGCTATTTTAATTAGAATTAATTCATTCTCGGTGAATACATGTCCTATTGTGTGTGACTAACTAGGTCTATCTCTAATTGGTAATGAGATTATAAAATCAACCTTTTGATTTTATCGGAAACTTATTTCCGTACCTAAAGTAAAATTCCCAAAATACCTTCGGCTCTCATAAGTCATGAGTAACACCTAGCACAGCATGCCATGACCATCCAATTAGGGACGAATATATATATTAATTAAAATATTCTGATGAACCAACAATCATATTTTCCATGCACTTGAATCCTTTCATTACAGCATCCTGATCCAACCAGGGTCATGGATAATGTCAAACCTTATAGCTTTGACCATATGGACTTTCTAGGTTTCTGTTCTTTGATCAATAGGACATGAAATAGAAACTCTTTTCATTTAAGTCCAAGTACCTTAGCCAAGGATTTCATGATTAAGAATAAACTTATATCCATAGGACCTATCCTTGTTTACTCAAGGTAATGAATTCCTTCTTGACTGTTCACCTATCTCCATACATAACTAACTATAGCCACAAACTGCCTAACGATAATACATAACATAAGTATATAAGCAGTAGCAAACTATAGTTACCTATGTACAAGATAACCGTGCCATCTCAAGTCAAAGGATTATATGCACTAATATGATCTAGATAATATTTCATTGACATTAGTAAAATACCATGTAAACATTATCTATATGTCACATTCGACCCACTTATCACATAAGTGTCCACATATCTGTTTTGACATCTAATGTTATATAGCATGAGACTCACTATCCCATCTTCATTAGTATGTTCTACTAATCATGAAAACAGATAGAGGTGACAATCTTTCGGAATAATAATGCCCAGTTAATATTCCTATGATAGTGAACTATTTTAAAGATCTTGTACTAGACTACTCTGTCACTCATATTCTCAACTCTTGAGAAGGAAGTATCTAACAAGTATCTAATGAACTTATTCTAATAAACATACACAAATTATGAATAAAAGAATAATAAACTGCCATTAATAGGAATTGTTTATACATATATTAGCTTTAGGGCATATAACTACCAATCTCCCACTTGCACTAGAGCCATTTAGTACAGTATTTAAAACCTATCTTTTCAAGATGTTTGTCCAGTTGCTGTTCTGTCATGGCTTTTATGAGTGGATCAACAACATTGTCTGCTGAAGCTACCTTCTGCATGGCTATATCGCCTCGCCCGACTATTTCTCGGAAAACATGAAATCTTCTTTCAATATGTTTGGACTTCTGGTGTGCTCTAGGTTCCTTTGCCTGAGCTATGGCTCCACTATTGTCACAATGGAGAGCAAGTGGTGACAATATGGAAGGAACTACACCAAGTTCTGTTACAAACTTTCTAATCCAAACTGCCTCTTTTGTCACATCTGATGCAGCAATATATTCAGCCTCTGTAGTGGAGTCTGCAGCTGTTGATTGTTTGGAACTTTTCCAGCTAATTGCTCCTCCATTACAAGTGAATATATAACCCGAGATAGACTCTCTATCATCTACATTTGAATGGAAATCAGAGTCTGTAAAACCGTCTAGTTTTAAGTCATATCCTCCATATACCAAGACCAAGTCCTTAGTCCTTCTCAAGTATTTAAGGATGTTCTTGACAGTTACCCAATATTCCAGTCCTGGGTCGGACTGAAATCTGCTAGTTATACTAATAGCATATGCGATATTCGGCCTTATACACAACATTGCATACATAAGGCTACTGATGGCTAAAGCATAGGGTACTTTAGCCATCTTCTCCCTCTCTTTTGGTGTCTTAGGCGACATTGCTTTAGAGAGGTGAATACCGTGTCTCATAGGGAGTAAACCTCTCTTGGAATCAAAGCATATTGAACCTTTTCAATACCTTGTCCAAGTAAAGACTTTGGGAAAGGCCTATCAATCTCTTCGCTCTATCTCTATAGATTCGAATCCCTAGAATATAGGTTTCTTTTCCCAAATCTTTCATGGAGAAAGTCTTTGACAGCCAGACCTTTACAGTTGTAAGCATACCAACATCATTCCCGATTAGTAGAATGTCATCCACATATAATACAAGAAAGACGATCTTGCTCCCACTAACCTTTTTGTACACACATGGTTCATCTTCATTCTTCATGAAATCAAAGGACTTAATGGCCTCATCAAAATGAAGATTCCAGCTCCTCAAAGCTTGCTTAAGACCATGACCATAAATGGATCTCTTAAGCTTGCGCACCTTAGACCTATCCTCAGATTCAAAACCCTTGGGTTGATCCATGAATTTATGCTCCTCAATGTATCCATTAAGGAAAGCGGTTTTCACATCCATTTGCCAAATCTCATAATCATGGTGTGTTGCTATGGCTAGCAATATTCTAATGGATTTAAGCATGGCTACAAGTGAGAAAGTCTCCACATAGTCAACTCCCTCCTTTTGCCGATACCCTTTTGCCACTAGCCTTGCCTTAAAGGTCTCTACCGTTCCATCCGGACCAGTCTTTCTCTTATAGATCCATTTGTTCCCAATAGGTACTATACCCTCAGGTGGATCAACTAAATCCCAGACTTGATTTGAGTACATGGAATCCATTTCGGACTTCATGGCCTCTAACCATTTTGAAGAATCTGTATCAGATATAGCTTCTTCATAAGTAGTAGGATCATCTCTATGATCATTATCTCCATGTATGAACAACTCTTGCACATTTTCATGAAGATCAAAGTATCTCACGGGAATATGAATTACCCTACTTGACCTTCGAGGTTCTGTGACATTCTTATTCTAAATGAGCTCTTTTACTGGTTGATCGATACCATTGGTTCAGACACTAGATCAATTTGTTGGGTCGTGACTCTTCATCTAGTTTTATTTCCCTTCCTATGCCTCCTTCTTGAACAAATAACTGAAAAATAGCATCTCTATTGACAACAACTCTTTGTTTAATAGGAAGATAGAAATAATATCCAAAGCTATCATTTGGATACTGAACAAACCTTCCTTTTAAGGATCGAGTTTCCAATTTGTCAGTGTTCAACTTCTTAATGAATGCTGGACAGCCCCAAATATTAACATGTCTAAGATTAGGCTTCCTACCCCTCCAAATTTCGAATGGAGTAGTAGGGACTGACTTAGATGGAATTCTATTAAGAATGTAGCAAGCAGTATACAACGCATATCCCCAAAACAAGTTGGGAAGATCCGTATAACTCATCATAGACCGCACCATGTTTAATAAGGTACGGTTTCTCCTTTTAGAAACACCATTTAATTGTGGTGTTCCTGGAGGAGTGCATTGAGAAATAATGCCATGTAATTTCAGAAATTCATCAAATTCAGTACTTAAGTACTCTCCTCCTCGATTGGATCGAAGAACTCCTCGATTGGATCAAAGAACTTTGATGTTTTTTCCTATTTGTTTCTCTACTTCTAATTTGAATTCCTTAAACTTTTCAAAGGATTCATGTTTATTCTTCATAAGATAAACATACCCATACCTAGATAGATCATCAGTAAAGGTTATGAAGTAGTGATATCCACCTTTAGCCATTACACTGAATGGGCCACACACATCACTATGCACAAGCTCTAAAACTTCCTTGGCCCTTTCCATTTGTCCTACAAATGGAGATCGAGTCATTTTGCCTTGAAGACATGATTCACAAGTTGGAGTGGGTTCAGAACCCAAAGGAACTAATAATCCCATCTTCTCCAACTTGTTTATCCTATCCTCTGCAACATGACCTAATCTTAAGTGCCAAATTTGTTTTAGACTAGGGGTTGAATTAGTTATAGCATTCATTTCGGCAATTCTAGGATATGCTTTGTTTTTGGTGTTTAAGTAATAAAGCCCATCATGCAAGTAACCAACGCCAACAACATTATTTCCAAAATAAATGTTGCAAACATTATCCTTAAAATCAAAATAATAACCAACTTTAGTCAAACTAGAAATTGAGATAATGTTTCGATAAGCATTTGGTAAAACCAACACATGATCCAAAAACATAACATGATTATTCATTAATAATAATGAAGTTGAACCCATAGCTTTGGCTGCAATACTTGCTCCATTGCCTATCTTCAAGGTCACTTCATTGCTCCTGAGTACCCTACTACTTGCTAGTTCCTGCATAGAGGTACAAATGTGAGAACTTGCACTCGTATCAAGAATCTATGTAGTATATGAGCTATATGGACTATTCGAATTAAAACAACTAGAAATAGACATACCTCCTAAAGGCACACCCTTTCCTTTGCTTGCCTTCGATTCCTCTAAGCATTGAGGGCAATTTCTCTTCCAATGCCCATCTTTGCCACAATGGAAACATTTTCCTTTGTTTGCAACTTGTTTCTTCTTGCCCTTTTTCTTCGACACCCTAACTGATGACTTAGGAATAGAATTCTTCTTATTCGTCTTGTTCTTCTTAGTCTTACCAGAAGCTATAAGAAGCTTTTCTTTCCCTTTGCTAGTCATAGCCTTTTGGGCCGTGACCAACATGTTGTGCAAGTTAGCAAGCATACATTCTATCTTATTCTTGTGAAAATTCACAATGAACTGAGAGAATGATTTTGGGAGTGACTGAAGGATCAAATCCAAATGCAGGTTAAAATCCATATAGAACTCAAGATTCTCAAGCTGCTCAATCAACCTGATCATCCTTTGCACATGAGCTCCTACATCAGACCCTTCTGGCATTTTAGCCTAGAATAACTGCTTAGATATCTCATATCTAGCAGACCTGCTTTGCTCACCATATAACTCTTTAAGGTGCAGCAAAACCTCACTCGCAGTTTTCATGTTGCTTTTGTAACTCATTAGTCATAGAAGCTAGCATGTAACATTGTGCTTGCATGTCATCAGACTGCCATTTATTATAAGCATCTATTTCTTGTTTCGTGGCTCTTTCCACCAACAGAGCAGGCTGTGGAGTGTCTAGAACGTATCCAATATGTTCTGAATTCAGGACAATTTTCAAGTTGCGAAACCAGTCCACAAAATTAGGCCCAGTAAGCCTATTCATATCAAGTATGCTAGCGAGGGGGTGCAATGATTTCATGTTTGATAAAACTGCAGAAAATAACAAAATTAAATTAGTGTAATGGTATATGTATTTATCATAATGATCATGGCCTTATAATCAAAATGATCTCCCACTAATTTTTCGAATCTACACTTCCAAAATAGGAAACAGGAATCTTTGTCGGGTTTGATTCCTAGTAGGTGATTGAATTCCTATAAAATACTAACCCTCCTCAAGTACATCCATTCTTGGAGAATTAATATCCTCTAAGTGAACAACTCTTGTTCAGTACATCTTATGTACGACTCAATCTTATTTGGCTCCTAGTACTTTGGACCTCAGGTACGTCCATTCTTGGCCCATTATACATAGTTAAGTCCAACCCACTAAACCTTAGATATTAATTACCTCAGGTACATCCATTCTTGGTAATTGACTATCTATAAACATCTCATGTTTAAACATTGACTCAGAATTATATTAACCAATATTCGCGCTCCTATGTTACCATAGCCAACGACAAAATTAGTTAAAATTCTTGATTAATGTTTTAGTGGAGAGCCTAAACATAGTTTCCAAAACTATACCATTTCAGACTTAATATTTTATTTGGAAGATTTTCTACAAGTAACCTAATTACTATTTTGGTTTCACTTTCACATGCATCCGTATTCAATATATTATACATCACATGCATCTATAATATCAAAACTGAAATATAAAAGGCATGATTATGGACTTTCTATGGGCCCAATCCTAGTCACAAGGATTGGGTAGGGCCATTAGGATAATATTGGAAAAAAAATAGTCTTCAAGCTCCCACTGGGCTCCATCTCCAGGGACTTCCTTCTTGATCTTTGGGCCTCCACTGCTTTTATCTCTTCTTTAATATCTCGTACATTACAAGAAATTATCCTTGGCATACCAAGGCGAGAATAATAAAAAAAAAAAAATGGGCTCTCCAAAAGGCCTCTTAACTCAAATTTAAAAAATTACATCCCAATGAAAATAATAATAATAATAATAATAATAATAATAATAAATTACAACCCATTGCAAAATTAATTACATCCCATAAAATAAAAACCAATCACATTGGTTTCCTAGAGTCCATGATCAGCCTCATGCAATAAAATCGAATAAGGAATCAAATAGTAAATAAGGAAATATCGATTTTATGCCTTCAATATGATTGTTTCAATTATCACATAATTAAAACTTGCCTTTGATGTAATCTGTAACTGTTACAGAATATATCAATTGTCCATATTTAATACTTGCCATTTAATACATAACTATTACAGGATGGCTGAATCCCATATTGCCAATTAATTATTGATTTGAAACTGACCATATTTGACATATCAAAAATGCCAATTTCAATATATATATATATATATATCACGCATATTCGGTTACTAATTTCAAAGCGTACTATCTTCAATAACATAGTTTATTTTTGAAACAAACAAATTACTTCATAAGTAAACAATTTCAAAAATATACCATATTATATAAATAGTCTATTTTAAAGCAAATCCAATTTAGCTGTACGCTATAATTGCCACTTCCAGAAAAGAGCTTACAAATGAAATATCATATACTCTATGTATGTTCTAAATATGAAGCATATCTGCTAAAATTACTGAATACATAATATTTATTACAAGAACAATTCTTGCAGATTGACATGGACGAAGGAATCACATCCAAAACAATTTTTTTATTTAATTTAAAATATCGCAAGTATCATATATGACACCTCTTCATGATGGACTAAATATCTAATATTTAGTATGCCATAAAATCAAATTCTACGGTTATGGATTAATAAGAAAATTTTGAAAAACTTTGAACACCTATGAACAGGCAACAGAGTTTTCGCCAATTCTTCGAACTTTTCAAAAAAAAAAATTTTCTCATCAAGCCAATAGCATATACTATGTATCTAAATAATCACGAGGGTGGCTCTGATACCACTGTTAGAAAACATAAGAGATAAACGCAGCAAAATAATTAAATAAAATTTTAATCACATGAACACATTCATATAAGATCAAATAACACTCATGAAATCATATCTCATGAGTTTGGTATCACCTCGTATTATTTAAACAACGTAAACACTTGAAAATATAAAAGGATCGTATGAGACATTTACCTCTTGAAGTGATGTCCCGTAAAAATTTGATGTTCGTCTCATGAACACACAATCGCACAATCGCATGACCTCTAGCTCGTCCACACGAAAACGATCCACCAAGGAACTCCTCTTCTCAATCCAAGATCCGTTTCTTGTTGCCCTCTTGAAGAACAAGAATCTCAGATGACTTTTTGGAGTGGGTGGTGGTATCAGAGAGTTTTTCAACAAAAGAGAGAGTTTGTTTACGCTCAAAGGTGTCTGTCTGCTTTCTCTGACCCTCAACCTTCTCTCTCTATTTATTGTAATCAATAGTGGCCTTTCCTTTTCTTTTCTCTAGGGTTACAATTTTGCAAAATATGGGTCGGCATTTATGTCATAATCAATTCCTAATTGATTCCCGTAATAAACAAATAAACCATTTTAAACTAGAATTATTTCTCAAATAATTCTTATTTTAAATAGGCCAATTAATATATATATATATATATATATATATCAGGCATCTCATGTCTTATATTAACCCAAAATTAGAAAAGACCAAAAACCCCTTGACATGAATTTCTAAAATGTGAACCTTCCATTTTATAGAAACTTTCCTTATGAGGATCCATCTTCACCCTGGACTTAACTTCGGGATGTGCTAGCAACCCTGCAATCAAATTGCAAGTCTAATCCAATAATTAAAATTCTAATTAACTATTTTAATTAGAATTAATTCATTCTCGGCGAGTACATGTCCTATTGTGTGTGACTAACTAGGTTCATCTCTAATTGGTAATGAGATTATAAAATCAACCTTTTGATTTTATCGGAAACTTATTTCCATACCTAAAGTAATATTCCCAAAATACCCTCGGCTCTCATAAGTCATGGGTAACACCTAGCGCAGCATGCCATAACCACCCAATTAGGGACAAATATATATTAATTAAAATATTCTGATGAACCAACAATCATATTTTCCATGCACTCGAATCCCTTCATTACAGCATCCTGATCCAGCCAGGGTCATGGATAATGTTAAACCCTATAGCTTAGACCATATGGACTTTCTAGGTTTTTATTCTTTGATCAATAGGACATGAAATAGAAACTCTTTTCATTTAAGTCCAAGTACCTTGGCCAAGGATTTCATGATCAAGAATAACCTTATATCCATAGGACCTATCCTTGTTTACTCAAGGTAATGAATTCCTTTTTGACTGTTCACCTATCTCCATACGTAGCTAACTATAGCCACGAACTGCCTAACGATAATACATAACATAAGTATATAAGCAGTAGCAAACTATAGTTACCTATGTATAAGATAACCGTGCCATCTCAGGTCAAAGGATTATATGCACTAATATGATCTAGATAATGTTTCATTGACAATAGTAAAATACCATGTTAACATTATCTATACGTCACGTTCTACCCACTTATCACATAAGTGTCTACATATCTATTTTGACATCTAATGTTATATAGCATGACACTCACTATTCCATCTTCATTAGTACGTTCTACTAATCATGGAAATAGATAGAGGTGGCAATCTTCCGGAATAATAATGTCTAGTTAATATTCCTATAATAGTGAACTATTTTAAAGATCTTATACTAGACTACTCCGTCACTCATATTCTCAACTCTTGAGAATGAAATATCTAACAAGTATCTAATGGATTTATTCTAATAAACATACACAAATTATGAACAAAAGAATAATGAACTGCCATTAATAGGAATTGTTTATACATATATCAGCTCTAGGGCATACAACTAACACATACAATCAACAAGAAATATCAATTAGATTTATCATAGATGATATATCAATATAACATTATATAGATGTGAAATTTGCATTAATCTTATGCCTGTGAATCTTTCATAGCTTATGGAACCCTTAAGTCAAGATTTTCTTAAGTTGCTCCATTATCCTTAAATTTGTCCCGTTTTCTAAATTCCATTAGAATTTTATTTTAATTCATTTTAATCTATAAATTTAATATGGCATAGCTATGTTTGTCTATTTTTAAACCTCTTTAGTTTCACTAAATTTTGAGGCCTATAGCTTGAGTTATTAAACTTTCACTCAAGGCTACTCTGTTTCAAGACAAACTTACATACTTAACTTTAGAAAATCATTAAAAATCCATTATGCATAACTTTTGTCCAAAATTTGTATCAAATTGTAGTTATTAGAACCATCATTCAATCTTCATATTTTTACTCTAATTAAGTAACAAGAGCTCAAGTTACGGGTTCCTCAATTGGGCTACCCTAGTTAAACCCAAATAGAGCATAGGTCAAATTTCAAGAATTCCTAGGGACAATCCACTTATGATCTGAGTTTAAAATTTTTATGGCATAATCTTCTATGTATTATATTTCTAATAAAATTAGTTTCATTTAATTTGAAGTTAAATAAGGCAAGTTATTCCCTTCTTATCACCCTTTGGTCAGGGCAAAGAGTGAATTTCAGCAATTAAGTTCTAAAAATCATAACTAATTCATTTTAAATCCAATGGGCTTATAATTTATATCCATGGATTTCTCTTGAAATCTAGTGTCATTTAAAATTAACTTCATTTGAATTTGAGTTCTGTAGGATGATTCACTCTAACAGCATGTTCTATGTTGGGTTTCTCTTGTTCTTTTACTATATCTCTCAACCTAAACCAAATTTTCCTATCTTAAATCAGTAGAAACGGCTCTTGTTAACATCATATAAGCACACACCATGGATGATATATAGAAGAACACATTAGCCAGGTATCCCTTTCTATCCTCAAAATCCTTGAAATCCTTGAAATCATAGAAGAACACATTAGCTACCTACCTCAAAACCCTTGAAACTATGGAAGCAAGGAAGATAAAAGCAACATCCTAGCCTTCCTTCCCCACCATGGCAGTAGCTCACATGGAGCTAGAGAGACTCCACTTGATGGTTAATCATCAAATTGATGGAAGGGTTTTTTAGGGAAAAAGATGAGGATCAATTTTTATAAAAAGAGTAAAGGATTTGAGGCCAAGAAGGCCATGAACTATGAGCTTGAAGCTCATAGCCATAGGGGTGGTGAAGAAGAGAATGAAGATGAGAAGATGGTGGTGGTGGTCGCACAAAATGAGGAAAGGAGGAGAGTGTATAGAAAATTCTAGGGTTTGAGGGAGATATTTGGGGAAAAGTAAGGGTGACTCAAGATATTGGGTGTGTGGCCCATATTGCATCATGTAATTTGGACCATGTGGCCCACTCTGGACCACTTTAGCTACTCTTAGGATATGTCTATCTAGTCTCTATAGGAGTTATTCTCCTAGATTTGTTAGGCTCAAAGATAATATAGGACCCTTGAGAATTAATTCCAGGTGTCTGGCCATCAATTCAGGTATTTTGAGTCATCTGAATTATTGTAACATCTCGAAGAAATGGTGCATTTAATTAGTACCGTTTATTGATTTATTTCATTACATGCGAGAAATACCCTTAATTAGAATCGAAATGTGAATGTTAGGATTTAGAATATTTAGTTTTGCAATATAAAAAATTTTATGAAAAACTGTTAACAATGTCATGCTAATTTTAGGAAAATTGATTTGATTTGGTATTTGGCAACAAAAGAACTGGGTTAATAGAAACCTATACTGTAGGATCACTTGAATACCAATTACAACCCTCATTTGAGTGGCCAAGATTGAGTCAAATTACCCCTTAGGTTGTTGCAAGATCAGCCATTAGACTAGGGAAGCTAAACTACAATTCAATCAACATACAAATCCACTAATGAGCTCCTATGAGTCATCCTCCTCTTTTATGACACAAAACTCACAAATTTCCTATCTCCTCCCTAAACATTTTGGCCCCACAACACTGACTCCTCTCTTTCATTTTATTCTTCATATCATCCCCTTATCCTCTCCTCTTTATCCTACACAAATTCTCTACACACAAGACTTGCTCTTATTAGCTCAAACTTGGAATCTTGGTAGGATTCATGATTTCTTACTTGTTGTTTGTAATATGGTGGTTGTTTAGGATTTTATTTCTGCTCATTTATTTGATGATATATTGTGTTCATATAAGTTGTTATTGCTGAATTAACATGTGAATATTTGTTTTAGGTTGGAAATTGAGTAAAAAGCTCAAAGGATAGCTAACTAGAATTGGTTGGATTAGAAAACCCTAGATGTATCCATACTGCAAAGTGTATAGCTTCGCCTATAGCTGTCAAAGTTTGATAAAACCAATTTTAAATGAAACTAGACATCCAAGGCTTTCCAACCATATAAATTATAAAGCCATTGGATCTGTAATGAGTGAGATATGAATTTTTGAAGTCAATCTAGAATTCTATCGCTGGTCCTAACTAGAATAGATTGTGAAAGGAATAACTTGCCCTATACAACTTCAAATAAAGTGAAAAAATTTTGTTAACTAACACATAGAGTAACATCCTATAAAAATTTCAGAATTTGATTCTTTCTCTATTGTTGCCAGTAATTCACTAAAGTTGCCTTAAATCCTGACTAGCTTATATTTAAATGGCTTATATTAGAGTAACCCTAATATGTGAATGGCTTATATTTGAAATTTGAATGTTGAAATTCTATATTGATACTAAAATGTTAATGTGTTATATTGAATATGATGTCTTGGCTGACTATCTTATTTGAAAAGCACTATACATAGGGAAGTGAATCCAATCCGTTATACTGCCAAAATTCCAGTAAAACTTATATACATAATGTATCATGCATATAAATACATATGTTATCCAAGTTGATTTAACCATGATTATATAATTTATGAGAACTATATGAATTCCATTACTTGGGCTAGCTCCGAAATGAATTTAAGGGGAATAGATCGGTGGGAGAACTGGGGAAAGCAAAGCTGGCTATCTTGTATAGAAACAGGCTCAGTCTTGAAAAGCGGACTATTACCCAGGAGCTATATAGCCAAATGCTCCCAGGAGACCAAGTGTAGATGAAAGATAAGAGCCGACACTTTAGGGACGATGATATATAATGCCTAGGTATGTTAAGTAATAAAATTAAGCACAATTACATGGTTCAGCATGCGCATCTACATATGCCATACTGTAACATCCACTGGAAATTTTTATTGTTTTTTTTTTGCCTAATTGTTTGGGTTTTTATCAAATAATTGAAGTTAATTAAAATTTGACACGATTTCCAACCTCAGGATTGATCTCAAAGTTCAACTACACGAATTCAGACCTCTGGGTTGATCTCCAAGTTCAACTACATGAGTTCCGATCTCTGAATTCATGTTTCATTTCTATTGATGTTCTTAAGTTTGGCCCTAAGACCGACTTTCGATATTGAATTGGGAGTTCCAAGATTATATAAGTGTTTTGAAGATATTGAATTAGTGTTTTGATTCCCGATTTCTGGTGTTATGCCTAGAATCGATCTTCGAGTTTGATCATGGACTGAGTTTTAGAATTACGTGTAATAAGAGTTTTAAAGCATCTTAGTTCTTAACTTCTAAGTTTATGTTAACATACCCGACTTCCGGGTTTAAGTATTTTCGGTTTCCTATTCTTGTCCTTGACTTTCGATTTTAATGTGATTAGTGTGCTGTATGATATCTGACCTTTGACCTTATGTTTCAAATAAATTATGCATGATTTCCGACATTCGACTTTGTTTTCAAGTTTCGAATAGAACGGACAAGATTTTCGATCTCTGATTTAATCTCCAAGTTTCAAATAGAAAGACATGAGTTCCGACTTTATGCATAATGGATACAAGTTTTGGAGTTCAAACAGAGTGCAAATGAGTTCTCATTTAGGATAATTAAGCCACATTGAGCCACAGAAAGAAGGAAGCATGGCTGGAAATCAGCCACAAGAAATTCAACTAATCAACACTCACAATTCCAAATATCCTCATTATATTTAAGTCAAATTTTCCTTCTCCCTTCTTGCTGACTTGCGCCTCCCTTTCCCTCTTGTTCCAGCCTTCTTCTTCTCTTCCCCTCTCAACCTACTCCATCGAGTCTTCAAGCTTTGTCAAGGTTCCATCAACCCTAACTCAAATTCAGCAAGATCATACCTAAAAAAGGTAGGATTCAATCTCTATTCTTAATTTTTCTAGACTGTGGGTGCATGAAAGTTCACTCTTATTTATGTATTTGATGATATATTGGATGTATATGATGGGTTATGGTTGGATTAATATGAAATCTTGAGTTGGAATTAAAGTTAGAAAAAGAAAACTAGGAGAAGTGGAGAATTGGGATGCTGTCCAGGTAAGAAACCCCACGGTAGTCCGTATGGCAGAGTGCACGACTTTGCCTACAGCTATTCAATTTTGATAAAACTATTTTTAAATGAAACTAGAAATTCATGGCTTTTCATAAATATATCATATAAGGACATTGGATTAGTATTGAGAGAGATTTGAAGTTTGACCTAGAAATTAGGACTTTCATCCGAGCAGTGTAAGTTGAGAAGGGTATAACTCACCCTATACAACTCCAAATTAAGTGAATCCAACTTTGTTAGAAAGCTTACACATAAGAGAACATTATAGAAAAATTTCTGAGTTACATATGCTCCCGTTTGCTTCCAGTGGTTCAAAGAATTTGCCCTATGTCCAAACTAGACCAAAATAGGATAGTTTAGGAAGGTCAAATTTCAGGGTGTACAACTCAACCTTTACTAAGGAAAATGAAATGAAATTTATTGCAAATGAAAGCTTGTCCTGTTAACTTTAATATGATACCTCTTTTGTATGATTTGAGCTATTTTTCAATTTTGAGTGGATTTTTACTTTTAAGTGTGTAATTTGCCAGTCTCAGGACAGTCAGGGGTAAAACTTAAATAACTTGAGCTATAGTTGTCAAAATTAGATGGGACCAAAGAGGTTAGGAAATAGACACATAACACTCTAACATATCAAAATTGAGGTCTAGATGAGTTAAATAGAAATTGTGGCTTGATTTACAAAAATTAGGTTGAATGTAAGTGTTGAGACAACAACTATGTTTTAAATATAACAATTGTGCCCATGAATTTGATGATTGAATTGTGAATAAAGTACCATGAATTTTCTGTACAATTGGCTTTCTGAGTACTAGTACTATTCATGGGGAAGCGGACTTAATCCGTTATGCTGCCAAATTTCTGGCAAAAATTGCAAAGATTAATGGATTAATAATTTTTACCAGTCAAGTTGATTATTTATGAATTTAAAATTATAAGTAAGTATAATTGGTGACTATGGTAATCATGCATGCAAATATGATTAAAGTATAATGTGAGTACAGTTAACATGACTATGCATGATTATGTATGAGAATGATGTGGATCCCTTCACTTGGAGGGAGTTATGAGATCCCTCCTTGTGAAGACAGTTAAATAAGATAAGATTGAGTCCCTTCACCTGGAGGCAGTTATTTGGGTCCCTTCAGGTGAAGGCAGTTAAAAGATAAAGATATGGGACCCTTCACTCGGAGGCAGTTGCATATTGGGTTCCTCCCTGTGAAGGCAGCTAAAATTTTTGGGTCCCTCTATGTTGGAGGCAGGTGGCCAACTGAGTCCCTCTGACCTAGAGGCACGTGGGTTCCCTTGCGGGTCAGTATTGTGTAACGATGGTCATGGGTTGAGCTGACGAGCTCACTCCTAGATCAGACTACCCAAGGGCAGTAAAGAGTAAAGACCAAAGATTAAGATATATGCAAGCACCCTAGGGATGACGATACGTAACGCCTAGGTGTGCCAAGAAAAGAAAGCAAAGAAAGTTAAAGAAAGACACTAGTGCATTTGCATGGATTCAAATATGAGTATTTGCGTAATTATATCTCATGTTGTATTGATGCTGTACTTACACGGTGATTATTATTCTAATGAAATATTGTCAATGTGACTTAAGTGCACGAAATAAAATGAATTATGCTTCAGACTATATGTTTTCAAACTATAAAACAAAACAGTTCGTATAATGTATCCACTTTTTATAATAAACCGAAACAGCTGGAGATAATAACGATGACATGGTATGAAGTTTCTTAATGAATCTTACTAAAAATTTATAATTCTCACTCCTATGTTTATTTCCGTGTTATCTCCAGATAGTTCAGATGTTACAAAGAAGGTCCTCCGAGGCAGAGTTGACTGGTGAAATTGAAGGTGACCAAAGGTTGCCGTCAAACAAGGTCCGAGTAAGTGACAGTAACTAGGTGAGGTATTATGACTTAAGTATAATACTGTACTTGGGAGGATGTTACAGATACTGTATGGCTATTACTCTTATTATTATGATTGTGGTTTATCTGATACTATTATTATATATGCTCTAGTTTATCTATCACTATTTTAACATCTACCCTAGAAGCTGCTAAGTGATTGATAAAAGAAATCTACTTTAGAAGATTACGTTTTCTAAACTTAATAAATGAATTTATATATTTATGCATGAAACCGCTCTTTTTAAATAAACCGAAGTAGCTGGGACAACCACAATGACATGAAGTATCAAGTAATTTAGGAATCCTACTGGGAGTAAAAGTTTTCATGCCTACGTGTTTCCTATGTCGTCTCCAGAGAATTTAGGGGAGCTCAAGGAGGGCCCAACTCGACAGAATTCACTATAGCTGAACTGTTGTCAAAGACACATTAACGAACACATCCTTATATACTAGTACTAGCAAATTATTCTATCAGCTGAAACTTCTAGTAGTCTGCTTATGTTCGTGAGAAGAACCATATTGTAATATGCCTATTTGTAAAATGCAAAAGAGGTTGTATTTTCTCAAAACCTGAGGCGAAAAATAAATCAAGATCCATTTAATTGATGGTAACAACTCCTAATATAATGTTATGTCTAATTTTTAAAATGAGATAAATTTCAAAGAAATCCAATAACATTTCTATTTTTGGTAAATTTTTACATTTTGGTACCCAATTCTGCTCAACAGTAGGGTAGACCTAGATTAAACTTCAATAACTTAATTTAAACTTATCAAAACCTAATGGGACCAAAGTGAACACAAATTAGACAAACAATACTTTAATATTTCAAAAATTTAGATTTAAATAAGTTAAATAGGAATTATGGCATAAATTATAAAATCGGGCAAAATTGAGGGACTTAGGTATAGTTGCCAAATTGAGTGCTTGGCACCCTAATGTATGAATGGAATATATCTAAAGTATGAATGTTGAAATTCTATATTGATATTGAAATTTTAATGTGTTATATTGACTCTGATGTCTTGGCTGACTCTCTTATTTGAAAAGCACTATTTATGGGGAAGCAGATCTAATCCATTATGCTACTGAAATTCTGGCAGAAACATATGAAAGTTATGAATGTCTATATGTTATGTTCATGAATATCATACAAGTATGAATATTTGAAAGGAAGGTATGAAGCACATGCATTCATGATTCTATGAATAAAAATATAAGGATGATTTCATATTCGTAAGGAGTATGACACGGCGATTACACTCCTATGGGGTATGACAAGTAAACGATATGTATATACATGTTGTGTCCATAAAGAGCATGCATTCAAATATGATTGAGATATGATATAAGACATATGCATGAGTGTTAAGCATCTGTATGCATGATCATATATGAAAAAGAAAAGATGATAAGAATTTTCAAAGGGGAATTACTGAGCCTCCACCTCGCAGTGGGCCAGGGCAGTACTATCTAAGGCTTAGGCTAGCCCCTTACTAGATTTAAGGGAAATAGACTAGTGTGAAGGTCAGGGAAAGTAAACTTGCCACTCATGTATAAGAATGAGCTCGGACTTGAGAAGCAGAATATTGCCCAAAGGTGAGATAGGCCTTTTACTTCTGGGAGACCAAGTACAGAAAAACAAGATGCAAGTAAAAGAAAAATTAGTAAAGAATGCACCCTAAGGACGACGATATGTAATGCCTAGGTGTGCCAAGAAAAGAAAATAAAGAAAGCTAAAGAAAGACAAGTACATTCACATCAAGAAGTCATTTGTATTCATTCATGCATGTTATTCAATTGTTCCTTATTTTATTATGAATCAATGTATCTTATTCAAGCGTCCTTCATATCATTATGTCAATGTTTGAATTCTTTCTCTATTTGACAAGTGTATGAATAAAATGAACTCTACTTCGGACAACATATTTTCAAACTATAAAACTAAAAAGTTTATATAACATGTTCACCCTTTTCATAATAAACCAAAGTAGCTAGAGATAATAACGATGACACGATATGTGGTACTCTAAGGAATCCTTATGAGAATTTATAATTCTCACTCCTATTTGTATTTATGTGTTATCTACAAATATCTCAAGAAAGTTAGAAGATAGCCATACTGGGTAAAGTTTGGAATGTTGAAGACGGCCAAAGAGCGCTGTCGTACAAGGTCCGTTGAAGTAATAGTAACAACTCTTCAATGTGATACTATGACTTAAGTATAGTACTATGCTTGGGAGAGTGTTACAGTTATCATATATGTAGTGTGAGTAATCTCAAATTTTTTCTCAAGACTATGGTAGAAAATCTCAATTTGAGGTTATTACAAGTATTTTATTTATTTACCTAGTGTCATGGGAGCCACAAAACCTTGAAACAGTGATTTCTCTATGACTACCTCTCTCGACAACTGTAAATCCTTATTTACAACTATGCCATTATAATATGATAGTTATAAATTCATCCTTACTTTTTCTACACTTTCCCTAATTACAATTTTGCCCTTGCCTCAGGTCCGAGCTTCCTTCTATCTTGGTTTATACTCAAGGTTCGAGACGTTACAAAAACTCTAAACAAGAGTTGGCGTGGTATTTTATCGACGGATAAATAATCTGTTAGTAAAGGCATTGATAGATGTTCATGCCTAATGGTACCATAATTTTATCTAAGAATATACCGCCAATCAGCATTTGTGTTTTAATGTAATATTTTTTTAAATCAAAAGAATACCAATGAATAAACTGTCGGTAAATTAAAAAATTACCAATGGAATGTCCGTCGATATAGAATTATTTATTCATCTTATAATCTTTTAAAAATAAAAATGTTATTCCATCGATGATTATTTTATTATTTTAATTTTCTTTGTTTTTTCTTAAATATTACCGACGGATTTTCCGTCGATATTTGAAAATTGGTTTAACTGCCCAAGGCTCTTCGGTTTCCATATTACCAATGGCAAAGCTGTCGATAATGGTTGATTAATGAAATGATTCATTTCATTACCTTTGTACCAACGAAAAATTTGTTGGTAATATAGAATTAATAAATCATTTCATTAATTCATTACCAATGGAAAATTCTTCAGTAATGTTAACACTAAATGTTAACATGCAAGCCCTCTTCTTCTTCTTCCTCATTCAATCAAACTCTCTCTCTCTCTCTCTCTTTTGCCCCCTACATGGCCATTAGCCATTTCACCCCCATCAAAGCTTCCATTGCCAGAGACTACCATTGTGTTTGTGGTATGTTATTGAGCATTATAATTAGTTTAGTTTTTTGTTTAGCCTTTGTTTTTAATTCCATTTCTTTACTCAAAGTTTTTAGTTTCTTAGTTAGTTAACTGACTTATTTTGTTAAGTTGATTATTAAAGATTTCATTTGGAGCACTTCGAATGCTTTTATTTTGGTGCATTCGTTGATTTGGGCATTGTGGTGTATTAGATATGTACATTGTACTCTTTTTTCAACTCTGTGTTATGAAATATTAGAGACTTAAATTTCTATGATAGCATTGTAGGATGGAAGAAGGAGGATGTGATTGCATGACTAGGGGAAGGATTAGAGTTCCTTCCCATTATTTGAATTGTGTGCTGTGGTGTTGTGTGCCGGTATGATGTGAAGTAAAGGGACGCGCTCTAGAATGGTTTTTAGTATCAACTAAGTAATTTATATGACTACATGTGTTTGTTATTTGTGTTTAACTGGTGAAATAATTTTTTTGGAGGCTCCTAAATTAAGGGAAGACTCTGCCCAAATATTTTGTATCATTTAGAATATTCTTTGAATTAAATAATTATTGTTATGCAATAAATAATCGTTGTTTATGTTGAAATGATAAATTAATTTTTTTTGAAGGCTTCTAATTTAAGGAAAGACTCTACCCAAATATTTTGTATCATTTGGAATACTCTTTGAATTAAATAATTATTGTTATGCAATAAATAATTATTATTTGTATTGGATTGCTGAATTAATTTTTGTCGAGACTTCTAATTAAAGAGGAGACTCTGCCCAAATTTTTCGAATATTTACAACACTGCTTCAATTAAGTAAATATTGTAAGTGTGGACTAAAATATTAAAATATTAATGTGGACTAAAAAAGTATTATATAAATATTAGTGGGGACTCCTCATTTATAGGAGCCTTTGCCCAATTTTTTTTATTCATGTGTGATTGTATTGGTCTGTATATGTGTAATATTGTTGAGATGCAATGTTTGCTCCAAATCGAGCATAAATGTATGATAGATTGCGCCCAAGTCGAGGGGATTAAACCTGAATTTTATGAAGAGGTTGAAGAATTCATAATGGTCTATATTCAAACAGAGCAGTTTACATGTGAAGGGACAATTAGGTGTCTTGTCATAAACGTAAATATAGGAGATTTTTAGACATTGAGTCCATTAGATATCACCTATACAAGGATGGATTTAAGCCTGATTACTTGGTTTGGATTGAACATGGGGAAGTCTTTCCACTTGAGAATTAATTCAGTATGGGTTATGTAGGAAGTATTTCGACTGGGGCCCATGTAGGTTATGAAGAAGGTGATAATGTGACTTGGAAGGATAACCTTAGTCGTTATTAGGGAATGATTTTCGATGTTGCTAGCCATGAGTTTGGAATGTATTTCGAACCTTCGAATGAGGTTGCTAATCTAGATGATGAGAGATTTTATAGTTTGTTAATGGAAATAAATAGTTGTTTATGGGAAAGGTGTATACATTTCCAATTGTCTTTGGCGATAAGAATGTTGAGTAATAAGTTAAAGACGAACTAAGGCCAAAGTTCCTTTGATTAGTAGGCTTCATTAATGAGTGATATTAGTCCATATCCAAAAATTATTCCAAAAGAATTCTACCAAGCCAAAAGATTAGTTTCTAAGCTTGGGTTGAATGCAGTGAAGATTGATTGTTATTTGAAATGGTTTATACTCTATTACAAAGATGATGCTGCACTGCCTCATTGTAAATTCTGTGGAGAGCCTAAGTTTAAGCCCAAGAGAAGGCGAAGTGTGATGTATAAGGATGTTTCACACAAAAAAATAAACTATCTGCCCCTAATCCTTAGACTTAAAAGATCGTATGTATCAATGAGTTTAGCACCTTACATGAGGTGGCACTTTGAGAACCGAAGGAGTGATGGTGTAATGGCACATCCTTCTCATGGTAAAGCTTGGCAACATTTTGATCGAACCTATCCTAATTTTGCATCTAATTCCTGCAATATTAGGTTAAGGCTATATGCCAATGGTTTTGCTTCTAATAATCTATGTAGTAAATCTTATTCTTAGTCGCTTGTGGTTGTTATTCCTTACAATCTTGCACTTGAAATGTGCATGAAAGCTCCATACTTGTTTTTAACTTGTATAATCCCCAGTCCTGATAATCCCAAGGCAAAGACTAAGTTATGGTGTGATGTTGTTTCGACATATGACATCTCAACCAAGTAGAGTTTTATGCTAATGGTAGTATTGATGTAGACCATTAATGATTTTCCAACTTACGGGATATTGTCTGTGTAACATCCCCAATTTTTCTTCATGCTAAATTATCTCAGTAACATTGAGTAATTAGGCACTTAATGAGAAATTAAAAGATTAAGGCTTAATTAAAGAATTTATGTGGCAATTTGGAAGAGAAAGTTAAGAGAACGCTTAATTGAGGTTGGAGAATCTTTAATGAAGTAAGTCAAACTCCTAATAGCTTAATTAAGCACTAATTGCCAATAATTAACTTAATCGAGTTTAATTAAATATAATTGAGCTTAATTATAACTTTAATTTTCTTAATCATGTTCTTGTTTGTTAATCACTAATTCTTACTTAATTAAGTTAATTAAGTTGCAAGAGCACTTAATCACATCATTAAAATTCAAATTGATTCAACTAGCCAATAAAGTAAAGACTGTTTTATGTAAAAGTTAACACAAGATAACACAAAATGACACAAAAATATCTCCCCCCATGCCTTAATAACCTACGGTCACAACAACAACAACAACAACACACACACACACTTATTTTCATTTTCTGTCATCCTATTCTGTCTCTTAAACACAAATCCTGCAACTTCTCTCTATATTCTCTCTTCTTCTTCATCATTCTCCACCTCTATAACCAAACTTTTCTCACTAAGCCCTTTAAAGATCACATCATTTGGTCTTTTAAGAAGAGATTCAAACACTACAAACGCCATTTCATCAAGAATTCAAGAGCTCTCTTTTTTTCCTTGCAAACTACCAACATTATTATCAAGGAGGAGCCTTCATCTTCTTCTTCTCTTGCAAAAGATGCCACTTTTTGACCTTAGGTGGTGATCTCTACTCTTTTCTTTTTGTTACTCAAGAAGCTTGAAGCTTGGCTCTCATCATGGCCAAGATCTTCAAGTGAGAACTTGAGAAAGTTTCCTTTTTTTGAAAAAAGTTTGCTTCTTGAACCTTGTTCATGAGTGTTCATGTGGATGTCTTAAGTTTTCTTCATGAATGCCTTTAAAGTTTCTATTTTTAGCAAAATATGTTTTTGATCTTGTTCATGAGTTGCTCTTGCCTACTAAAAGTTTCTCTCTTTGAATGCTTTAAAGTCTCCATTTTTCCTTCTTGATGCATGAGTTCTTGATGATTCTTGGTGGTTTTGGTTTAAAGTTCATTTCTTTCCTTTTTATGAGTTTAAGATTGGAAAAGTTATCATCTTTACATCTTTCTTATGATTTTAATAAGACTATAAACATTCCAAAAGTATAAAACTTTAAAAGTTTGCTTCTTGATGTCTAAAAAGTAGCGCTATTTTTACGGGTTTTACAAGGTTTTATTTTGTTCTTCTTAAAGACAAAAATATGAGTAAAAGTCTAAATTTTTTAGAACATGAAGATTTCTACGTCAAAAAAATAGAAATTGTCACTTTATGTCTTAAAGATTGAATCTTGAAGACAAGACCTTTCGTAAAGTTTCAAACCTTCATAAAAAATGTAACTTTTAAGTCATAAAGATGTAGATGTGCACTTTAATCTTATAAAGGTTAAATCTTGAGATGGAAATGTTGAGTAAAGTTCAAATCTTTCTTTAAGAAAGAATCATTTTAAATTTTAAGGCAACTTTAAATCATAAAGTTGGAATCTTGATGGTCTTATAAAGATTAAAAGTGTCAACTTTATTAAAGAATAAGACTTTTAATTCATAAAGCTAGCATCTTCTATGATTTTCTTATAAAGGTTGAATCTTTAAGATAAGAATATAATTTTAGAGACTCATACTTTCATAAGGGATAAAACTTTATAATCATAAAGGTGAAATCTTGCTATTCTAATTACTAAAGTTTGAATCTTATAACTTGTGAAAATAAAAACTATCTCTTGATGATTGGTGAACATGGTGTTATTGCATTCATGAGTGTGGTTATGCATCGTCATAACCCAAGAGACTAGAGGGATCTCGAAATCCTTTGGGAACAGAATTATAATTAGGGCCTCTAAGCATACCATGAACCTAGGAATCGCTAAGTACACTTCTTCAAGGAAAGGAAAGGAAATAATTACCTAACTTAGTTAACTTGAACAAAGTGTTCCATAAGACACGTGCATAAGTAAAAAGTAATTTCACATAAGGACTAAGTAACAAAAATATTACATACATTTATTTTAACTATGTGGTTCTCTCATGAATAGACATGAAGAATCATATTATGGCTCATAAGACTTTCCACAAAGAATAACACAATTATAAACTCCCTTTAGGGGATGAAGGTATGATGCCTTTAAGCATGATGTAAGATTAGTTTGATTGAGCATTGATTGAAGATTGAATGATTGTGGATGATTGTATGATGATTTGAGATAGATATAATTGGTTGTTGGTTGAAATTTTTATGTTTGACATTTTAAGGAAGCTCCGGTCTTGCCATTATGCTGCCAGATTTCCTCCAAAATTATGGATTTAGCCATATCATTACATGCCCATATGTGTCTTGTCAATGATTACAATACATATAAGATATGGTCATAACAAAAGAAAAGAAAGAATGGGATATGACTCTTCAATCACTTTGAAAAGGGAAGTGAGAGATTGTGATCCACAAAGACTCAAGAAACTTCTATGAGGGAGGCAAGGATGACATGGAGGACCCTCCAACTTAGAGGTAGCCATTATCAATTTAGTCTGATTTTGTTTTGTACTACGTGACAACATTCACAAAATGAGCTCATGTCCAAAAGTAGTCTATTTCAAAGGAAAATTAAAGAATGTTAAGTATGTGTTAAGAACAAAAGTAAACTCAAAGTGAAACCATGGTCGAATTGACGAGGTTGCACAGCAATGCATGTATCTATATTGCCCATATGCATCATGAATGTTTCTTCCATGTTTTAGCATGTATGTTTATGTATGATGTTAAGATTATGATGTTAAACTTAAAAACAACCCACTTCAGGATTTATGTTTTCAAGATTATTAAAATTGAACCTATACTTGTCCACTGTTTTTATAATTAAACCCGAAGAGGCTAGAATGATGACGATGACATAGTAGTTATCTAGTTGCGATCCTATTAAGCAATCTTATGTTTCTCACTCATGCGTTTCCGTGTCATCTTTAGAGGATGCCGGCATCAGGCACAATGGTGATTTTCATTGAATTCTCAGTGATGCATTGGCACTTTGACTTGGTGTTGAATGCATCTGTGCTGACTACTCTGATAGCGTTGCAGGTCTACATGTTCCATAGCTGCCAGTTCTGTGCACCTGTAGCGAGTTCTTTTTTCCGCACTCACAAGCTGTTTGAGGACATTATCACGGATGATATCCATCTACCTTTTCATCCTCCGCAGTACCCAATAGATGGGGATTCTGACTTTGACCCTAGTTGATCCAACTATTTCGATAGTGATAGATCCCTTAGAGTCATCATACCCGATTTATTTTGTGGGATCCTACCGCTCAAAGCCGTCCCATCCTTTGGTGATTCACCTGTATTCTGATTCTTCTGTTTCATCTACTAGCCTAGCTCCTAGTTTGCTATCGTGGGTTCATCAACACCGACATTATACCCTGCGGGCATAGGCATGCAAGAGGAAGTGGACGTGGAGGTGATGCACCTGGTGGATTCGGGAATGCTTGTAACATCCTCCTGAAATGCCGGACTATGCTTAAGTCATAATACCACACTCAGGATTTGCTACTATTACCTGAACGGACCTCTTTTGACAGCACTTTCGGCCGTCTTCAAAACCTCTCGAGCTATCTGGAGATAACACGGAAATAAGAGTGAGAATTATAAATTCTCAGTAGGATTCAATAATGAATTTCATATCGTACCATCATTATTATCTCTAGTTGCTTCGGTTTATTATGAAAAATGTGAGCATGGTAAATAGACTATTCAGTTTTACAATTGAAAATATATTATTCGAAGCAGAGTTTATTTTATTCATGCACTTGAGTCACATTGGCAATATTTCATATTTAGAAATTAATCACAACGTAAGTAGATAGAAGCATTACCAAAATAAGGGATATCATTATGCAACTTCTCATCTTTGAATTCATGCAAATGCACTGATGCTTTTCTTTAACTTCTTTGCTCTATAATGATTAATGTCTTGGATGTTGCCACCATACATTTTCATTGCTTACACTAGCTGGGTCATGCTATGCCTCGTGTAAGTCCTGTCCCCTATACTCACACTAGCAGGGTCGATGCCATGCCTCATGTGAGTGGGGTACTTGCATATATTTTAATCTTTAGTCTTTACTGCCCTTGGGAAGTCTGATCTGGGAGTGAGCTCATCAGTTCCACTCGTAACCGTTGTCACACCGACTGACCCACAAGGGGACCCACATGCCTCTAATCTTGGAGGGATCTCATTTTGGTCACGTGCCTCTAAATTGAAGGGATCTCTTCTGGTCACGTGCTTTCAATGTAGAGGGATCTCATCTGACCACGTGCCTCCAAGGTAGAGGGATCTCACAGTTTTAGCTGCCTTCACAAGGAGGGATTCAAAGTGCAACTGCCTCCCAATGAAGGGACCCACATCTTATCTTATTTAACTACCTTCACAAGGAGGGATTCAAAGTGCAACTACCTCCAAGTGAAGGGACCCACATTCATTATATTCAGATCATTGTATTCTCATACATAATCATGCATAGTCATGCTGAGTGCATTCATACCTATGGTTCATCATTCACTTTCATATAACCTTACATACATGAGTACTACATACATATTCTTAACATATAAATGCTCATAACCTTCTTGCAATTCTACCGAAAATTTGGCAGCATAACAAAACATGTCCACTTCCCTATGAATAGTGCCAGTATTTAGAGAATCCATTTTACAGAAATTTCACAATACTTCACTTATATTTCAACATCAATTTCATAGGAACAATAGTGCATTCAAAGCATCACAATTCATCATCAATCTCATAGGATCCTTAGTTGCATTTAAAGCATAGGTACTATCTTAGCACTTTCACTCAGCCAGATTTTGTAAATTAGGCCATAATTTCTATGTAAATCATCTAGACCTTAATTTTGGATATGTTAGAATATTATATGTCTATTTTCTAACCTCTTTTGTCCCATCTCATTTAGACTTCTATAACTCAAGATATTCGAGTTCTATCCTGGACTGCCTTGCAACTAGCAAGAATTACATACTTAAAAGTAAAAATCCGCTAAAAATCGAAAACTAATCAAATCATATGAAATTGGTATCCTATGAAAGCTAACAGAACAACCTTTCATTTGCAATAAGTTCCATTTCATTTTCTTTAGTATAAGTCAAGTTATAAGCCCCGAAATTCAACCTTCCTGAACTGTCCTATTTTGGCTCAGTCTGGATAGATGGCAATTTCTTCCAATCACTGGGAATAACTGGGACCATAACAAACTCAAAAATTCTTACGGGATTTCTCCTATGTGTAAGCTTTCTAACAAAATTGGTTTCACTTAATTTGGATGTATAGAGCACGTTATGTCCTGAATAATCCAGTCCGCCTAATATCAACCTCTAGAATCTAGGTTAAACTTCCAAAATTCATATATCTCTCAATACTAAATCCAATAGCCTTATATAATATATGTATGGAAAGCCCTGAATGTCTAGTTTCACCTAAAAATGATTTCATCAGATTTAACCGGTCATAGGCGGAGCCGTACACTCCACCATATAGACTGCCGTGGGTTTCTCACTTAGACAGCATCCCAAATCTCCACTTCTTCAAGATTTCTCCTTCTAACCTCAATTCCAACTCAAGATTACATGTTAATCCAACCATAATCCATCATATACATCCAATATCACCTCAAATAGATGAAGAAGAGTAAGATTACATGCAGCCATAGTTCAGAGAAATCAATAAATAGAAAGTGAATCCTACCTCTTTGTGGGTGATTTTGTTAGGTCTTGGAGTTTGGAATTAATGGAGCCTTGTCAAGACTTGAAGATTGTTGGAGTAAAGTGAAAGGAGAAGGGAGGAAGCTGGAATGGAAGAGGGAGGCATAATCAGCATGGAATGAGAAGGAAAATCTGATTTAAATAGTGGAGTAGTAGTTGGAATTAAGAGTATTGGTTGGCCGAATTTCTTGTGGACAAAGTTCAGCTATGTCTCATTCTTTTGTGGCTAAACCATTCTCCACGTCGCCTAAAAGTGGAACTCGTCCTCACTCTATCTTAAATCGAAACTCGGGCACATTCTCTTTATATCAGGAATCACGTCAGGTGAAGTCGGAAGTCGTTAACAATGTCCATTTGATTTGAAACATGAAGACGACCTAATACCGGAAATCGGAAGTAAGTATCAGAATATGAAACCTTGTACTTGAATCCTGGAAGTCGGGAAATTAGGATGCTCAAACTTGTATCCAAAATTTCTAAACTCGACATCTCAATAAGCCGTAACTTCAGAACTCAGCTAAAAGCCAATCTTGGGGAACTATGAGAAACATGACCACGAAAGCCAGAATTCAAGATAGGCCCAGCCATGGAAGTTGGGAATCAGCACATTAACCATATTTATCAGGAAGTTGGAACTTTTACCCATAACTCGAAAATATAGGAAGTCAGTCCTAAGCTTAAACTTGGGAACATCCATAGAAATGAAAAAGCTCTTGGAAGTAGTTTCGGAGATCTGGACTCTGATATATCCTCATGATGTCGGAACTCGTATTTATTCTCGTTGAACTTGGATGTAAACTCGGAATTCAGAACCATGTATACTCATCCCAAAGATAATGTCGAAAGTCGTAAGTCATGCATAGTATAATTAAACTCGAAGTCGGAGATCGGAAAAAGCTTTCGGAGTTCGGAATTCAGGGGGGACATTATATTACCACCCTCCTTAAAAAAAAATTTTGTCCTCAAAATTTAGTCACAAAACTAACTATTTAATGCCGTAAGAGTTTAGTAGGAGAGTTGATATATATGCACATAGAAAGTCTGTAACATCCCCATTTCTACCTAAGCTAATTAGCTCGGTGTTCCCGGCTAATTAGAGGGATTAGCGATTAATTGAGAACTAATCGATTAATCCCGAGAGCAAGAGCTTAGTAAATTAAGTCTAGCCAACAATTTAATCATAATGTCCTAAGCGTTTTAATAAAACCTTAATCGTTTAATCCTTAATTACTCGAAGGTGCCAAAACAAAAGTAAAACAACCTAACCTTACTAATTAAGTTTATAATGATTAAAACACTTAAGACAACTCTTGAAAAATTAAACCCCAAATTAAGCATATGGTTAACCGTAATGCAAGGTATCATAAAAAGTGTAATTGACAAGAGTTAACTCATGGGTAATTAAGCCAATTAAGTTAAATTACATTTAAATAATTCTAATAACATTTAGAGATAAAAGTTCTTCCATGCATATGCCCTAAAAAGACATACCAAGGAGGAGCAACATCTCACCCTTCATTCAATCTCTTTAATCCTACACCATTAGATCAAAAGCCAAGACTAGGATCCTTGTCATCCACCATTAGATCTTGACACTTGGATGAGTCTTAGACAAGCAACCAAATCCTAAGAGGTGTACACCCCTTTAACTCCTAGAGAAAAACATAAATTGGACATTAGAATGCCTCCAAGACTCAAGGAAACACAACACTCCCTTTTGCCCTATGGTTTTTCCCACTCCCTAGCTTGTGTAAGAAGCAAAAATCACATCACCTTTCCTCCCTCTTTTGCGCCACCCATCAGCCCTCCTCTCTCCTCATTTTCATTCTTTCACTCTCCCAAAGACACACACAAAGCTCTCTTCTCTCTCCTCAATTTCAAAATTCTCCTCCTCTCTAAACTCTCCAACTTCTCTCTAGAATCCTTCCACTTCTCTCATCCTTTCCTCTCCTCATCCCACTCACAAACTCTTCAAGAGCCACCATTTCTTGCTCTTGGAGAATCAAAGACAATCACATATCAAGCCTCTTTCAAGATCCAAGAGGAGGAATACCACCACCATCACCTTCTTCCATCACAAGTTCCTTCAAAGAAAGCTTCTTGGTAGTGGCTCTAAACCCTTTTTCTCTCTTGTTTTTCAAGCTTTAGAACTCCTATGCTCTCCATAGCTAGGTGGTTTTAAAGATTGATTATGGGCATCATGGCCATCCTTGTCATAAAATGAGATGTTGTTGCTAGTATGGTTGTTTGTTGAAAACATGTTTTCGGTTTGGTGTGATGCATGGCTGAACCCACTATTTTTGAACTCCAACATGTTAGTTTTTCACTAATCTTTCATGGTATATGAGTGTTTTATAACTTGAGAATGGTTTCTTGAAAGTGAGGCTGAGTGTTTTGGAGAAAACATGAGAAAAATCAAAACGTGAAATCTGTATTTTCTAACAGTCTGTAAACCGAACGGTATAACTTTTCCCAGAATACTCAGAAATTAGTGGAACCAATTTTATATGAAAATATACTCAAAGAGCTTTCCATACATATAAAATACATAAGATTCGAAGTTAAAATGAGCGAGATATGATTATTCAAAGTGGACTGTTCTCGGATTGGTTTCTGTCTGGGCAGTCTACACTAAAATGTGTATAACTCGAGCTACAAAAATGATTTTTCAGTGAGACCAAGTTTTAATGAAAGCTAAGACATAGAGGAACAAACCCATACAACAGTTTTCTCAGATTCCTTCTGAGAAATTATAATGAGAAGTAGCAATCCACTGTACCGGGAGTGAACTTAGAAACTGAACAAGTCAGAATAAAATATGCATAACTGGAGTTAGACAACGAATTTTTGAGTGGGACTTATTTTGTTAAAAACTAGACTCAGAACCCTATAAGCATATAAAATTTCGCATTAAAATGATAAAATACCAAATTATGGTGGATTTTTAAAGTTACTGCCTAGGGTAAAAGTAAAACTGCCAAAACTTAACCTTAAGTAAGACTATGCATAAATGACTTAAAAAGGTAAAAGGCCTTAGCCTAAAGTAATGAAACTTCATAATTTACTTAATGAGGACTAGATAGAATAAAATACTAAGCTCACCTAATCCTTAACAAAAGAAGCGAATAAAACGAAAAACCGAATGTAAATGTAGTTAATGTACTAGATTAAGTTCATAAGATTCTAATCAAACTATAATGCAAAACCTAAACTATAAATCTTCCAAATTAAAATATGAAAATCATATAAGTTAAGTTAGAATAATTGAGGAGAAGGAATCAATAAAACGAAAGCCAATGTAAAAGCTTGCACCTAATTTACTAAGCTAAGCTCATAAGACTTTGCTTGAGAATATGCCTATGTTTAGGTTGCAAGCATGATGTGATGATGATGTGATTATGATGCCATGATAATGATGATATGATGATGATGATATGATATGATGCTGTGATACTGGTATTCCGTCTGGCAAAATTTTGGGAAGTTGCGGTCTAGCCGTTATGCTGCCGAAATTTTGTAAAAATTATGGACTTAGAAATATTTTGCATCATAAGTTTAATAAGAAAATATTGGATAAAGTGTGATCCTTCAAAAGGGAAGGTGACCTAATTTAAGTTTCCCCTCACCCACGACTCACATGAGGCATGGCATGACCCAGCTAGTGTGAGTATAGGGGATAGGGCTTACATGAGGCATGGCATGACCCAGCTAGTGTAAGTACCGAAATTCTATGGTGGCGACGGCCACGGTATGAGCTCATTACCACTTATGTTTAGTGGGTGGAAAGAAAGGACTTAAGATAAGTCAAGTTAAGGAAAGAAAGGGACTTCGGTCCAACCCAAGTAAAGAACATAACTCTCAACCTGTTTATGTATGTCATGAATAGTCATATAAGCTTTCATGTATGCCATGATGTTGTTAATACAACGAGGATAAGTACTAAAAATGGGACCCACTTCGGATAGTAACGTTTTCGAAAATCAAATAATTGAACCTATTGTATGCCCACAGTTTTTCATTTAAAAACCGAAGTGGCTGGGACGATGACGATGACACCAGCGTGTCAGGGTCGAGTCCTACTGAGAAATCTCATTTCTCATCCTAGTTGTTTTTCCGTCTCGTCACCAGATACTCATGGAGCCTCACGTGTCATGGAGCATGGAGCCTCCCCACCATGAGTGGGCCTATGATGAGGACGCCCATGCTATCGTGGCCACGACCACCACGATAGTTCACACATACTTCTATCCGGGTCAAGTTTTTGAGCAGGAGGAGCCAGAGATCCCCCCAGCCCCTGTGGACGTATCTTCGTCACGCCTTGGACAGCCGTTGGGTCCTTGGGATTTCCCGCCCGAGCCATTGCCTGAGATCGAGATGGAGCCTATGTCTCCAGGTCTACCAGTAGCCGAGCCTGCATCGCTGCCAGAGGTTCCCGTGGTCGATGGGAGTTCGACGGCCACCCCTAGGGCGCAGCAGCCGCCGCCACTCCCGAGTATCGACTGTCGATCGAGGAGGATCCCTCTGAGGCACGTTCTTCGGTGGGCAGCTATGTTCCCAGTCGTCGCATCCGTCGTATCGAGGTGATTAGCAGGCACCCCCGCATCATTCGCACTCCGCGCATTCCCCGAGGCCGAGCAGCATGGGGGACTAGACATTCGAGGACCTAAGTCAGTTCGATGGAAGGGCATGGAAGGGGCAGAGAAGTCAGCATATGTCTACGAGGGCTTATTTTGATTTGCGCTCCCTAACTCTTGTATTTCATTTTGTATTGTATCTCATCAGACTTGTGTACCTTTGATATTTGGGGCCATGGCATGACCATGAGTTTCCTTTATATGTATTTGTTTGGATATTATGAGATTAATTATATTATGTAGTTGATGTTAAAAATTTGAATGTATGACTTTATGATTTATCTCATGTTCCTTCCATTTATATCGAAATCTCTGCGATACGCTCGTTTACCGCTATCTTCTCGCGCAAGGCTTTACTTTTCAAAAGCAACGACATATTTCAAAAAAAAAATTTACTGTATTTTCCGCGTAATTTAATTTTAAGTGAAGTTTAGTTTTCCACGAGCATAAGTAACAACTAATAAAACGCCGTAATACGACTTAAGCGTAATATGGATTTATTAGGGTGTTACAAAGTCCATAAGCATAATCGAAGAAAATACAGAAAACTTAGATATACAAGTCAACCTAACATAGTTAGCAAAAAGTTTTGTTTCAGCTTCTCCGAGGAAATAGTCCCTTCATCAACATTCAACCTTGGATGTTACGGCTTAGGAACAGGTAGTTGATGGCTAGGGCAGTCTCTAACTAAGTGTCCTGGTTTTCCACACTTAAAGCATACTGTCTGCCCAGCCAAACAATGTCTTTCTCTATGAGCCTTTCCACACTTAGGGCATACCTACCCTACGCTTGGCCCCTGAAATTGTTTATCATCTCGTCCATTAAATTGACGCAACTTCTTTGGTGGTGAGGCATATTCAAGTTCCTGGTTTTCAGGTGCCGGCCTCTTTCCATAAGCATCAGACTGGGCAATCTCCAATTTCTTATTATAGTCTTCTATAAGTCTGCACTTGTTTGCCAAAGTAGGAAAATCCCTGATCTCCATAGGACCTATTGCTACGTGGATATCTTCCCTCAATCCACCTTCAAATTTGACACATTTCCACGCCTCATTTGGATTCTGTTGATAGATTGTGGAAAACTTGTAGTTCCTCAAACTTACCAATGTACTCTAACATGCTGCTACTTCCTTGGCGGAGTTGCATAAATTCCAATTCCTTGGCATTCCGAACTGATGGAGGAAAGTATTTCTGGTAAAAAGTATCCTTAAACACAACCCAGGTAATCTCCATCTGGGACTCTTCCAATAGCTATTTCACACTATTCCACCAAAATTCCGCTTCTGCTTCGAGCATATAAGTGGCGAAGGCCACTTTCTGGTAACTCATACAATCCAAAACAAAGAAAACCTTTTCCATGGCTTTGATCCATTCGTCAGCTTTATCAAGATCATACGCCCCTCAGAAACTAGGGGATTTGCCTTCCTGAACTCAGCAAATTTGAGATAGTCCAGGTCAACTCCTGGGCCATGTAGGTTTCCTCCATAGCTTGCCTCGGGTCGCCTGCCTAACTGGTCCATCATCTGATGAGCTACAGCGGCCTATTCCCACATTGCATGAGCCATTTTACGCATTGTGTCCATAAACGTAGCAGGATTTTCTAGAATGGGTCTATTTCATGGCCTACCACGCCCTCTGGAAGCCATTAGTTCCTAATCACATACAATAACATTGAGTTGATCAAGCTCAACGGTAAGTTAAGTGTGACAGCAAGTAATATCATTCATAGTTGAGCGGTCATGCATATCTAATTCCCTATATCTTATCCGAATAGATAAGATTTATATTTTCTAAGGATTCCAGAGTGCATTGGAAACGTAGTTAGTCCAAATCCTCAGGTCCGAGGAGGATCGAACTGCTCTAATACCATTTTGTAACATCCTCTCGAAATGTTGTACTATGCTTAAGTCATAGTACCACACTCAGGATTTGTCACTATTACCTGAACGGGCCTCTTCTGACAGCACTTTCAGCCATCTTCGAAATCTCTTGAGCTATCTGGAGATAACACGGAAATAAGAGTGAGAATTATAAATTCTCAGTAGGATTCAATAATGAATTTCATATCATGCCATCGTTATTATCTCCAGCTGGTTCGGTTTATTATGAAAAATGCGAGCATTGTAAATAGACTATTCAGTTTTATAGTTGAAAATATATTGTTCGAAGCAGAGTTTATTTTATTCACACACTTAAGTCACAATGGCAATATTTCATATTTACATATTAATCACAGCATAAGTAGATAGAAGCATTACCAAAACAAGGGATGTCATTATGCAATTTCTCATCTTTGAATACATGCAAATACACTGATGCTTTTCTTTAACTTCCTTTGCTCTGTAATGAGTTAATGTCATGGATGTTGCCACCATACATTTTCATTGCTTACACTAGTTGGGTCATGCCATGCCTCGTGTAAGTCTTGTCCCCTATACTCACACAAACTGGGTCGATGTCATGCCTCATGTGAGTGGGGTACTTGCATATATTTTAATCTTTAGTCTTTACTGCCCTTGGGTAGTCTGATCTGTGAGTAAGCTCGTCAGCTCCACTTGTCACACCGACTGACCCACAAGGGAACCCACATGCCTCTAATCTTGGAGGGATCTCATTTTGGTCATGTGCCTCTAAATTGAAGGGATCTCTTCTGGTTACGTGCCTCAATAGAGGGATCTCAGCTGACCATGTGCCTTCAATGTAGAGGGATCTCATCTGACCACGTGCCTCCAAGGTAGAGGGATCTCATAGTTTTTGCTGCCTTCACAGGGAGGGATTCAAAGTGCAACTGCCTCCCAATGAAGGGACCCACATCTTATCTTATTTAATTGCCTTCACAATGAGGGATTCAAAGTGCAACTACCTCCAAGTGAAGGGACCCACATTCATTATATTCATATGATTGCATTCTCATATATAATCATGCATAGTCATGCTGAGTGCATTCATACCTATGGTTCATCATTCACTTTCGTATAACCTTACATACATGAGTACTACAAACATATTCTTAACATATAAATGCTCATAACCTTCTTACAATTCTACCGAAAATTTGGTAGGATAACGGAACGTGTCCACTGCCCCATGAATAGTGCCAATATTCAGACAATCCATTTTACAGAAATTTCACAATACTTCACTTACATTTCAACATCAATTTCATAGGAATATTAGTGTATTTAAAGCATCACAATTCATCATCAATCTCATAGGATCCTTAGTTGCATTTAAAGCATAGGTACTATCTTAGCACTTTCACTCAGCCTGATTTTGTAAATTAGGCCATAATTTCTATGTAAATCATCTAGACCTTAATTTTGGATATGTTAGAGTATTATATGTCTATTTTCTAACCTCTTTTGTCCCATCTCATTTAGACTTGTTCGAGTTCTATCCTGGACTGCCTTGCAGCTAGCCAAAATTACATACTTAAAAGTAACAATCCACTAAAAATCAAAAACTAATCAAATCATATGAAATTGGTATCCTATGAAAGCTAACAGAACAACCTTTCATTTGCAACAAGTTCCATTTCATTTTCTTTAGTATAAGTCGAGTTATAAGCCCCGAAATTCGACCTTCTTGAACTATCCCCTTTTGGCTCAGTCTAGACATAGGGCAATTTCTTCCAATCACTGGGAGTAACTGGGACCATAACAAACTCAAAAATTCTTACGGGATGTTCTCCTATGTGTAAGCTTTCTAACAAAATTAGTTTCACTTAATTTGGATATATAGAGCACGTTATGTCTTGAATAATCTAGTCTGCCCAATATCAACCTCTAGAATCTAGGTTAAACTTCCAAAATTCATATCTCTCTCAATACTAATCCAATTGCCTTATATAATATATGTATGGAAAGCCCTGAATGTCTAGTTTCACCTAAAAATGGTTTCATCAGATTTAACCGGTCGTAGGCGGAGCCGTACACTCCACCATATAGACTGTCGTGGGTTTCTTACTTAGACAGCATCCCAAATCTCCACTTCTTCAAGATTTCTCCTTCTAACCTCAATTCCAACTCAAGATTACATGTTAATCCAACCATAATCCATCATATACATCCAATATAACCTCAAATACATGAAGAAGAGTAAGATTACATGCAGCCATAGTCCAGAGAAATCAATAAATAGAAAGTGAATCCTACCTCTTTGTGGGTGATTTTGTTAGGTCTTGGAGTTTGGAATTGATGGAACCTTGTCAAGACTTGAAGATTGTTGGAGTAAAGTGAAAGGAGAAGGGAGGAAGCTGGAATGGAAGAGGGAGGCATAATCAGCATAGAATGAGAAGGAAAATCTGATTTAAATAGTGGAGTGGTATTTGGAATTGAGAGTACTGGTTGGCCGAATTTCTTGTGGACAAAGTTCAGCCATGTCTCCTTCTTTTGTGGCTAAACCATTCTCTACGTTGCCTAAAAGTGGAACTCGTCCTCACTCTATCTTAAATCAGAACTCGGGCACTTTCTCTTTATATCGGGAATCACGTCAGGTGAAGTCGGAAGTCGTTAATAATGTCCATTTGATTTGAAACTTGAAGACGGCCTAATATCGAAAATTGGAAGTAAGTATCAGAATATGAAACCTTGTACTCGAATCCCGAAAGTCGGGAAATTAGGACGCTCAAAACCCGTATCCGAAATTCTTAAACTCGACATCTCAATAAGCCGTAACTTCGGAACTCAGCTAAGAGCCAATCTCGGGGAACTATGATAAACATGACCACGAAAGCCAGGAGTCAAGATAGGCACAACCATGGAAGTTGGGAATCAGCACATTAACCATATTTACCAGGAAGTTGGAACTTATACCCATAGCTCGGAAATATAAGAAGTCAGTCCTAAGCTTAAACTTGGGAACATCCATGGAAACGAAAAAGCTCTTGAAAGTAGTTTCGGAGATCTGGACTCGTATACATCCTCATGATGTCGGAACTCGTATTTATTCTCGTTGAACTTGGATGTAAACTCGGAAGTCAGAACCATGTATACTCGTCCCAAAGATGATGTCGGAAGTCGTAAGTCATGCATAGTATAATTAAACTCGAAGTTGGAGATCGAAAAAAGCTTTCGGAATTTGGAATTCAGGGGGGACATTACATTACCACCCTCCTTAAAAAAAAAATTGTCCTCAAAATTTAGTCACAAAACTAACTATTTATTGCCGTAAGAGTTTAGTGGGAGAGTTGATATATATGCACATAGAAAGTCGATAAGCATAATCGAAGAAAATACAGAAAACTCAGATATACAATTCAACCTAACATAGTTAACAAAAAGTTTTGTTTCAGCTTCTCCAAGGAAATAGTCCCTTCATCAACATTCAACCTTGGATGTTACGGCTTAGGAACAGGTAGTTGATGGCTAGGGCAGTCTCTAACCAAGTGTCCTGGTTTTCCACACTTAAAGCATACTATATGCCCAGCCAAACAATGTCTTTCTCTATGAGCCTTTCCACACTTAAGGCATACCTACCCTACGCTTGGCCCCTGAAATTGTTTATCATCTCGTCCATTAAATTGACGCAACTTCTTTGGTGGTGAGGTATATTCAAGTTCCTGGTTTTCAAGTGCCGGCCTCTTTCCAGAAGCATCAGACTAGGCAATCTCCAATTTCTTATTATAGTCTTCTATAAGTCTGCACTTGTTTGCCAAAGTAGGAAAATCCCTGATCTCTATAGGGCCAATTGCTGCGGGGATATCTTCCCTCAATCCACCTTCAAATTTGACATATTTCCACGCCTCATTTGGATTCCGTTGATAGATTGTGGAAAACTTGTAGTTCCTCAAACTTACTAATGTACTCTAACATGCCGCTACTTCCTTGGTGGAGTTGCATAAATTCCAACTTCTTGGCATTCCGAACTGATGGAGGAAAGTATTTTTGGTAAAAAGCGTCCTTGAACAAAACCCAGGTAATCTTCGTTTGGGACTCTTCTAATAGCCATTTCACACCATTCCACCAAAATTCCGCTTCTGCTTCGAGCATATAAGTGGCGAAGGCCACTTTCTAGTAACTCATACAATCCAAAATAGAGAAAACCTTTTCCATGGCTTTGATCCATTCGTCAACTTTATCAGGATCATACGCCCCTCAGAAATAGGGCGAATTTGCCTTCCTGAACTCAGCAAATTTGAGGTTGTCTGGGTCAGCTCCTGGGCCATGTAGGTTTCCTTCGTAGCTTGCCTCGGGTCGCCTGCCTAACTGGTCCATCATCTGATGAGCTGCAGCGATCTGTTCCCGCATTGCATGAGCCATTTTACGCTTTGTGTCCATAAAAGTAGCAAGATCTTCTGGAATGGGTCTATTTCATGGCCTACCATGCCCTCTGGAAGCCATTAGTTTCTAATCACACACAATAAAATATTGAGTTGATCAGGCTCAACGGTAAGTTAAGTGTGACAACAAGTAATATCATTCATAGTTGAGCGGTCATGCATATCTAATTCTCTATATCTTATCCGAATAGATAAGATTTATATTTTCTAAGGATTCCAGAGTGCACTAGAAACGTAGTCAGTCTAAATCCTCAGGTCCGAGAAGGATCGAACTGCTCTGATACCATTTTGCAACATCCTCTCGAAATGTCGTACTATGCTTAAGTCATAGTACCACACTCAGGATTTGTTACTATTACCTGAACGGACCTCTTCTGACAGCACTTTTAGCCGTCTTCGAAATCTCTCAAGCTATCTGGAGATAACATGGAAATAAGAGTGAGAATTATAAATTCTCAGTAGGATTCAATAATGAATTTCATATCATGCCATCGTTATTATTTCCAGCTGTTTCGGTTTATTATGAAAAATGTGAGCATGGTAAATAGACTATTTAGTTTTATGGTTGAAAATATATTGTTCGAAGCAGAGTTTAGTTTATTGACACACTTGAGTCACAATGGCAATATTTCATATTTAGAAATTAATCACGGCATAAGTAGATAGAAGCATTACCAAAACAAGGGATGTCATTATACAACTTCTCATCTTTGAATTCATACAAATGCACTAATGCTTTTCTTTAACTTCCTTTGCTCAGTAATGAGTTAATGTCATGGATGTTGCCACCATACATTTTCATTGCTTACACTAGTTGGGTTATGCCGTGCCTCGTGTAAGTCCTGTCCCCTATACTCACACTAACTGGGTTGATGCCATGCCTCATGTGAGTGGGGTACTTGCATATATTTTAATCCTTAGTTTTTACTGCCCTTGGGTAGTCTGATCTGGGAGTAAGCTCGTCAGCTCCACTCGTCGTCACATCGACTGACCCGCAAGGGAACCCACATGCCTCTAATCTTGGAGGGATCTCATTTTGGTCATGTGCCTCTAAATTGAAGAGATCTTTTCTGGTCACATGCCTCAATAGAGGGATCTCAGCTGGCCACGTGCCTTCAATGTAAAGGGATCTCATCTGACCACGTGCCTCCAAGGTAGAGGGATCTCATAATTTTAGCTGCCTTCACAGGGAGGGATTCAAAGTGCAATTGCCTCCCAATGAAGGGACCCACATCTTATCTTATTTAACTGCCTTCACAAGGAGGGATTCAAAGTGCAACTGCCTCCAAGTGAAGGGACCCACATTCATTATATTCATATCATTGCATTCTCATATATAATCATGCATAGTCATGCTGAGTGCATTCATACCTAAGGTTCATCATTCACTTTCATATAACCTTACATACATGAGTACTACATACATATTCTTAACATATAAATGCTCATAACCTTCTTGCAATTCTACCGAAAATTTGGTAGCATAACGGAACGTGTCCGCTGCCCCATGAATAGTGCCAGTATTCAAACAATCCATTTTACAGAAATTTCACAATACTTCACTTACATTTTAACATCAATTTCATAGGAATATTAGTGCATTTAAAGCATCACAATTCATCATCAATCTCATAGGATCCTTAGTTGCATTTAAAGCATAGGTACTATCTTAGCACTTTCACTCAGCCTGATTTTGTAAATTAGGCCATAATTTCTATGTAAATCATCTAGACCTTAATTTTGGATATGTTAGAGTATTATATGTCTATTTTCTAACCTCTTTTGTCCCATCTTATTTAGACTTGTATAACTCAAGATATTCGAGTTCTATCCTGGACTGCCTTGCAGCTAGCCAAAATTACATACTTAAAAGTAACAATCCGCTAAAAATCAAAAACTAATCAAATCATATGAAATTGGTATCCTACGAAAGCTAATAGAACAACCTTTCATTTGCAATAAGTTCCATTTCATTTTCTTTAGTATAAGTCAAGTTATAAGCCTCGAAATTCAACCTTCCTGAACTGTCCTATTTTGGCTCAGTCTAGACATAGGGCAATTTGTTCTAATCACTAGGAGAAGCTGGGACCACAAAAAACTCAGAAATTCTCATGGGATGTTCTCCTATGTGTAAGCTTTCTAACAAAATTGGTTTCACTCAATTCGAAGTTGTATAGAGCACGTTATGTCCTGAACAATCCAGTCTGCCCAATATCAACCTCTAGAATCTAGGTTAAACTTCCAAAATTCATATCTCTCTCAATACTAATCCAATTGCCTTATATAATATATGTATGGAAAGCCCTGAATGTCTAGTTTCACCTAAAAATGTTTCATCAGATTTAACCGGTCGTAGGCGGAGCCGTACACTCCACCATATAAACTGCCGTGGGTTTTTCACTTAGACAGCATCCCAAATCTCCACTTCTTCAAGATTTCTCCTTCTAACCTCAATTCCAACTCAAGATTACATGTTAATCCAACCATAATCCATCATATACATCCAATATAACCTCAAATACATGAAGAAGAGTAAAATTATATGCAGCCATAGTTTAGAGAAATCAATAAATAGAAAGTGAATCCTACCTCTTTGTGGGTGATTTTGCTAGGTCTAGGAGTTTGGAGTTGATGGAACCTTGTCAAGACTTGAAGGTTGTTGGAGTAAAGTAAAGGGAGAAGGGAGGAAGCTGGAATGGAAAAGGGAGGCATAATCAGCATGGAATAAGAAGGAAAATCTGATTTAAATAGTGGAATGATAGTTGGGATTGAGAGTATTGGTTGGCCGAATTTCTTGTGGACAAAGTTCAGCCATGTCTCCTTCTTTTGTGGCTAAACCATTCTCCATGTCGCCTAAAAGTGGAACTCGTCCTCACTCTATCTTAAATCGAAACTTGGGCACGTTCTCTTTATATCGGGAATCACGTCAGGTGAAGTCGGAAGTCGTTAATAATGTCCATTTGATTTGAAACTTGAAGACGGCCTAATACGGAAATCGGAAGTAAGTATCAGAATATGAAACCTTGTACTCGAATCCCGGAAGTCGGGAAATTAGGATGCTCAAACTCGTATCCGAAATTCCTAAACTCGGCATCTCAGTAAGCCGTAACTTCGGAACTCGGCTAAGAGCCAATCTCGGGGAACTATGATAAACATGACCATGAAAGTCGGGAGTTAAGATAGGCACAACCACAGAAGTCAAGAATCAGCACATTAACCTTATTTACCAGGAAGTCAGAATTTATACCCAGAACTTGGAAATATAGGAAGTCGGTCCTAAGCTCAAACTTGGGAATATCCATAGAAACAAAAAAGCTCTTGGAAGTAGTTTCGGAGATCTGGACTCATATATATCCTCATGATGTCGGAACTTGTATTCATTCTCGTTGAACTTGGATGTAAACTTGGAAGTTAGAACCATGTATACTTGTCCCAAATATGATGTCAGAAGTCGTAAGTCATGCATAGTATAATTAAACTCAAAGTCGAAGATCAGAAAATCCTTTCAGAATTCGGAATTCAGGGGGGACGTTACAATGCTCACCTTCTGTTTGATGGTTAACCTGGATAGTGCATGCGGAGCCGATCATGAGGATAGACCTTTTTTGGTTGGTGATTATAAGGTTATCATTTTCTTTGGCATGTATGGGTAGACAAGATTTCAGATGTATTTTCCTTTCCCTGTGTTTAGTTAGGTTTTATTTTGTACGGCCGATAGTAGATATCGGACCCATGACTATTTATGTATGACTCTTTACACTACTATTAACTATATTAACTATGATGGCTATGGAATGATATTATGTTTATCTAAGATGATTACCTCTATTTTAAGTATAAAGTAATTCAAAAATGGTAATGTTAATTCCGGGAGCAAAAGTAATAACTAATAATTCCATAATATGACTTAAGCATAGTATGGGACTATTAGGGTGCTACAGTCTGGATGGATAATGTAGGGAAAATTGGCGTGTCTGATTTGTATAATAGATACAAAAACATTCTTTTTGAAGCATGGCAGAAAGAACCTTTGGTTTAATTGTCATAGAAGGTTTTTATATATGTATCATACTTATAGGCACAGTAGGTATGGATTTAAAAAGAAAACCACAGAGAGTGAGGAGGCTCTTGTTAGACTTATCAGTCAACAAATTTGGAACAACGTTAGGTGACTTCCAATGATTACATAGGTTAGGAAACCTATTAGATTACCTAACTATGAGGTAGAGCACAATTGGACCAAATAAAATATATTATGGGAACTATCCTATTGGAAGGATCACTTAGTTCATCACTATTTAGATGTGAATATTAAGAAGAACATATTTGATACTATTATCCATATTGTGATGATTAGTGACCAAACTAAAGACAATGAGAAAGCAAGGATGGATTTAGAGCAATATTATGGATACCTTGAGTTAAATTTGCAACCCTTAAGAGATGGTCATTCGTCTAAGCCTAAGGCCAGTTATACATTGACTTTTGTGCCAAGACAAGATGTGTGTAAGTACGTGCAAGAGCTAAGAATGATTGATGGTTATGTCTCAAACTTGGGTAGGTGTGTGAATGTTGCATAAGGGAATTTTTTGCTATGAAAAGTCACAACTATCATGTATTTATAAAGTGTTTGCTACCTATTGCATTGAGAGAACTGCTTGATCATGTTTCAAGGCTGTTAACTAAGTTGAGTAAGCATTTCAAAGATTTGTGTTCATCCACTTTCAGGGTTGATGATCTCTTGGTGATGGAGAAGAACATTCCCATTATTCTTTTTAAGTTAAAAGGAATCTTTCCTCCTAGTTTTTTTGGCTCTATGGAGCACTTGCTTGTATACTTGGCATATAAAGCACGGGTATATAGGTCATTGCAATATAGGTGAACATACCCGTCCAAGTGGGTAATAGGTGGGTTCAAAAGAGCAGTAAAGAATAGAGCTAAAGTTGAAGGATCAATATGCTAGGCATACATTTTCAAAGGAGACATGTAACTTTTGCTCCCACTACTTTGAGCCATATATCTAATCTAGAAGAACTAGAGTTGGTTGGAATGACAATGGTGGTAAAAGCTCAATCAAACCAACCTTGTCAGTATTCAACCAACCTGGCTGTGTTGCTAAATGATGCCAAGATCAAAGGTTGAATGGGAGTGAATGGAAGTATGCATATTTACATATCTTGCTAAATTATGATGAAGTAGAGTTACTTAGAAGGTAACAGTAAATTATTTTCCTGTATTATTTGTTATCTAATTCCCCAAATCCTATATAATAACAAATTGTGACAATGTGTCTTTTCTTGTACTCTATTCAATGTTTACAGGCATTTTGAACAACTATATGGTCAATAATCTCTTGAACAATTTCCCAACTAGTTTAAATTATTTGTGTGTCATATAGTGAATCTTTTTTTACTGTTCGTGTTTTATTATTATTTTTTTTTTTTTTGTATTATTATGTGAATGATATTCCAATGTTTATACTTAGGTGTATGATTAGAGGAATAATGTAACTAATCATTACTTGTACAATTTAGCTTAGGGTTCGAAAACTAGAGCTACAAGTTGGCTAATATACCATGTTAATGGGTACAAATTTCATACAACTGAATAGGGAAGAGGGAAGAAAACTTACAATGCTGGAATGTGTGTTAAGGGAGATATTGGAGATGGAGAAAGCAATTGGCATGGAGTGGTTAATAAAATACTTAAGTTGGAGTACCCTAGTGAATCTCTTAAAAGGGTTATGCTACTCACTTGCAAATGGTATAATCCAACATGTCTTGGGGGAACACGTAAATACAATCACTATAAAATAATTGAGATTAACTATACTAAAAGATATGGAAAATTTAATTCATTTATCATCACCCTACATGCAAGACAAGTTCATTATCTGTCATACCTTGAAAGGTGCAAATCTAACTAGAGGATGGTAATAAAATGCAAACCGAGTGGTCAAGCAGAGGTTGATGAGGTATTTGAGCAAGCTTATCAAATCGATGATCCAAGTCCTTCCAAGGTTATTGTTGATACTTACATCCCCTCCAATCTATGTTCCATCTTAAGAGAAGTTAACATAATTGAACTCTCGAGACAATATTCAATGAGTCAATTTGATAAGAGGGGGGACAACACTGAGGAGGACTAATTCAATGACGATGTTGAAACCAAGAATGATGAGCGCAGTGTTATCCAGTGGCCTCACGAACTTAAGAGGGGGGTGAATTAAGTTCTTAAGTTTATCTTAATTCTTTTGCCAAAAAATCTCTTTCTTTTAAATCTTAAAAAAAATAGGTGATTAAGTGATTAACTATTTGAAAATTAATGCAAGTTTCAAATTACTTCAACAATAAACTGTATGAATTTAACTTGCAATTAAGTAAAAAGATAAGAGTAGAGAAGAGCAAACTCAGATTTATCCTGGTTCGGTCACCCTTTGTGGCCTACGTCCAGTCCCCAAGCAATCAACTCAGGATTTCTCACTATGTCAAATTCTTCAAGGTTTTAAAACCTTTACAATACTTGAGTACTCACACTTTTGGGATCCCTCACCCTTAGTGTTTGAGTTTCTCAAAATCAAAGAGGGATACCTCACCCTTTTCTTTCTTGAGGGATGCCTCACCCTCTCTCAATTTGATACAGAATAAAGGAAATTGATCACTCTCTCAAAGAGAAAATAATACAACTTGAAGCACTATGAAGCTTTTCAATAGCAACTCTCAATGGCCACAAGAACTGAGTTAGAAATCAAGGAATGGAAAGAGTTGATTAAGAATTTCTTTGATTCTTCAGTCATGTTAAAAATGTGTTATAAATGACTATTTATAGGCTTCAGATTTTCGTTCTAGCCGTTTGAGAAAAATAGCCAACGAACATGACTTTTCAGAACTAGCCGTTTTTTGCCGTTAGAGCTCGTGGTAATCGATTACATGTTTTTGGTAATCGATTACCGTCGCAAAATAACTAATTTCTGGGCAAGTCTTTGAATGTGGTAATCGATTACACTTTGTGGTAATCGATTACAAATGAACACAGAATGGTAATCGATTACAATATGATGGTAATCGATTACAGATTTAGAAAACGCGGTTGTAACGACTTTTTGAAAATTCTAACGAACGTAATCGATTGAAAACATTATGTAATCGATTATACCTTACTAAATCAAGCTTTTACTTAATTTAAAAACACATGTTCCATAAACTATCTTTAAAACTAAGTATTTAGAAACTTATAATATGTTTTGAAAAAGCTTGGCCATGAGAATTAATAACTGAAAAGCTTTTAACACAAAGAACCTATGGTTATACCTTGCTAATTATGTTTGAGCCCGTTTGTCTTCAAGGATCTTCATGCTCTTTGATTGCAGCCGTTTATCACCCTTTTGGCATCATCAAAATCTATAGTTATAAGTCTATACACGCAGCCCTCAACTTTCAGATTAACGAGGTGCTAAGTGTATTGTATCTTTATTTAGTTAATATAGCTCTTACATTTTAAATTTTATGCATATCTATTTCGGTGTTATAGTTTAATTCTTTGCGTTTATATTTATATGTATATTATGTTGTTGCATACATTTATGGATTTACACATATATTATACAAGTCATCTATGGCAAGATGAGGATCTGGTTTTAGATGACGTAGAGGTAAACCAAGCAAGCATAGTCTACCCCCCGCACTCACGCTCCACCTACCACCTTCACTGCACCTACGTCCACTACTCCCACCACTGCTACTACGTCCATCCTCCTAGTCATCCTCTATACAGCTAGGAGTTTGTTATGATATCCAACCCTAGGTATGTGGAGCTAGGGTGTGAGCTTTCATTCCCTCCATAGCCCACTTTATCTGCACCCCCACCTCCAGGAGGTGAGGATTACACTTCACTCGTACTTGGTTCTACTTCTTCCCCTACCCCTAGCCAACCTGGTTCACAAGGAGCCCAAGCCTCATAGTCTACCCCTCACAAGGCTTCAAAAACTAGCACGTGGAGCTCAGATATGATAGTAAATCCTGGCAAGTATTTTCAAATTTAAATTTATTATAAATTTTTAATTATGATAGAAAATTTAATTAACAGATACCTGACTTAGTCTATTTTTTCTGGCACAGCTGAATTTCACTAGCTCCGGGCCTACACAAGATTACCGAGGAGAACTTCTGTGCCTCATATAAGAGTTTTTTAAAGGCACTTGAGGCTACACAGTAGATGTGGTGCAGAGAGTGGAAGGTAAAATAATCATTTTATTATTAATTTGTTTTTAACTCTTATGTATGCTTATTTATTATAATGGAGCTAACTATTGTGTTACTTATGTATAGCGTATGTTCATTATTGATCCATGTGAGGAGGCCTTGATCTATAGACATGGAGGACCAAGGCTAGCAAGCGGCTCTGCAATATGTTTTATGACATTCTTAAGAATGACGCTAGCACCCACTGGCTCACTGAGGATATCCTCCAAGAACTCAGGGCATATTGGGACTCACTTGAGTATAAGGCAAAGCAAGTGAAGGCTCCAGTGAGTAGAGGATCAGCCCAATGAGGCTCGCTACACACTAAAGGCTCCACCACCGTTAAAGGCATGTAGTTGAAAATAATAAATATCATTCTTTACACTTATTTGTTTATTTAATTTTTGTATTAAATATTATATAATCACGTGAAAATTGCTTAAAATATAGGAGAAGACAATGAGCAAGCCACCGACTAAGGAAGAGTTGCTTCGGGAGACCCACACCCAGAAATAGAGCAAATCCCAATGGGCTAATCCTTATTCGAAAATCATATACTTAAGTACTTATAATTTTAGTTTCCAATACTTTTAATTTATTGTAATTTATATTATTTAAATCTAATTTAATTTGTTTTGTTTGTTCCAATTATAACATGAGCTCACTTAGTGACTGACCAAGGCCCAGTCGTAGCAAAAGGACAAGAGCACTCCTGCTAGCCTACCTATTAGTGACAACGAGATATGGGCCCAGATGGTTGGCAACCGCTACAAGGGAGGATTTACGATATGGGGACCACATATAGCAGGTCTTATTCTCCAGCCTCTATGTATCAATGTGGAGGACATTCGCGATCAGGTGCATGCACTAAATAAATCAATGCAAAGGCGGCTTGAGGAGGCCAACAGGAGATACATAGAGCTACAACAGTAGCATGAGAAGGAAAAGGAGCAGTGGATACAGTAGCTACAGTCCATGGAGCAGAGGATGATGACCATGTACACCTACTTTGAGCAAATGTGGAGTGGCGATTCGTTATCTAGTGCATAGCCTCCATCACCTCCACCGCCGCTGCATTCTCCATATGAACACACACACGATGACTTTGAGGACGTTTCAGATGCTGACAATTATCGGTATTTGTAGTTTTTAGGATTTTTTTATGTGTTCAGAATTGTACATTGATAATTTTATTTTATTTCTTTTGTTATTAACAATTTATATTTTATTTGAAAATTTATATTTTATTATATTTATAATTATTTAGATTTATAGATAATTAAAATAATAATTTGAGACATTTAAATACTATTTTCAATTTTTAATAATACAAAATTGCCTAAAAAAATAAAAATCTTACCTTACCGATAGAATTTTCGTCAGTAATAATTAACATAAAAATTATTATTTTTCAAACTTTGTGACTGATTTTTTTGTCGATAATTATATACATTAAAATATTATTTTTAATATACTAACAGATAATTCATCAAAATTTAATTAAAATAAAAATTATTAGCTTAAATTACCAATGAATATTCCTTCGATAATTATCAGTAATTTGTCGGTATAAGTGCCTCCTTGATGATTTGTTATGTTCATTTGATGATGTTTTTGTAAATAGTACCGACAAATAATTCTATTGGTATAATTGTCAATATCATCGATGGTTCCATTTATCCATCGGTAATAATCAATTTTCTTTTTTCTGACGCACTAATTACTAACAGACCATGTCCATAAAATTGTTATCAATGGATTTTATGGACTTTTCTGTCAGTAATTCGGTCGATTTATTGCGTATTTCTAGTTTTGCGTGTATGTGTGTGTATATTCTATAACAATGTACAAGATAAATATATTCTACAACTGTGTGTGTGCGTAAATATATTCTACAACTGTGTGTGTGCGTGTGTTTATGTCTTAACAATCAATCTATCTTAGATGTCATTACTACCCATTATCACCATCATAGGCATGTGTGGCACTTGGACATGCTTCATGATCGTGTATTCCACGAAATTTTGTTGAAGAATAATTACAACCTTTAACAAAAAGAAAATTACTATTAAAAAAATTTATTCATATTCCTCATGTGTGGAAAGTAGTTGTCTTTACTAACCATTGTCATTGTTACTTGTGTGTATAAAGCTTGGACTTGCTTCGTGATCATGAGTTCCAGGAAATACATACTATGGAATGAGTAGTAATGCCTATAACAAAAAGGAAATAAGAATTTTAATTTAATAATTTAATTCATGGTGTTAATTTTCAACTTATTTATAAAACAACAATTTTTTTTGTTTTTTTGGTGTTTAGATTCGAATATGACCCATATCTATATTTGGTTGTTGATAATTAGAGGAGCGAGCTAATCGCTTGATGGATGTTAATCTCATTGTTCCTTGAATATGTGTGTCATGGCTATGTGTAAAGATTGTTGCTTTTTCCATGGCATTGTGACCTAGCAATGTAAATGTATCATGCTTTTAATTTATTTTGAAAAGCTGGCCAATTTAAAATAAAAAATAATTAAATTTTTATTCTTGAATGATCCTTTGTTAATCTCATTGTATATTTTGGGTGGAACTCATACCAATAATTTATTATGCATGAGTTTTTGAATGAAACAAACCTTGTGCTACTGCAGTGCCAAAGTGTCCACTTGTGTTTGACTCATTTCCCAACCTATTGACTTTTGTTCTTCTTTGTGTACGTGCTCGATAACGTGCATGTCTTCATGCTAAATGTTGTGCTCTATGCTCTATGCTCCATGCTCAATTCAAGTGTTTTTATTGTCTATCATAGTGCCTTTGACTCTTCATTTACTCGAGAATGTTTAACTTTTTATGGTATAGAAATAAGAGGAAAAAAAAAAAAGATATGATATTAGTCAAGTTCAAATACGAATTTGAAGTATTTTCATTAAACAGAGGATAAAAATTGTCACTTTAATAATAAAAAATATATATTTTTACATTTCACTTATGAGGCAGAAGTGATGTAACATCCTCAGGTTCGTGTCGTGCTAAATTACCTCAGTAACCCTGAGTAATTAGGCACTTACTGAGAAATTATGAGATTAAGGCCTAATTAAGGGATTAACAAGGTGTTTATGAGTTAATCATGAGAAGAAAAGTTAAGGGAATGCTTAATCGAGATTAGATAATCTTTAATTAAGCAAGTCAGACTCTTAATAGCTTAATCGAGTTTAATTAAAAATAATTAAACTTAATCACAAGATTAATTTTTATTAATCGTAATTACATGAGTTAATCACTAATCCTTCTTTAATCATGTTAATTAAGTTACAAGAGCACTTAATCACATGATTAAATTCAAATTTAGTCAACTAGACAATAAAGTAAAGTGTGATGTCACTAAAGCATAAAGCATGGACAAGAGTGCTTTGTGTAAGAGTTTGACCATGTTTTGTCTCCCCATCATCCACTTTGTCTCTTTAATAACTAATTAACACAAAAATGAAGCAAAAATATCTACCCCCACCTTATTCAAAGTTACAGCCACTTCATGCACACATACACACACACACACATTGACTTTATTTTCAACTTCTCATTCTCTCTCCAAAGTTCTCAAACTCTCCAACCTCTCTCTACATTTCCTTTTCTTCTTCTTCATCTTCTTCATCATTCTCCACCTCCATAACCAAACCTTCCTCACTAAGCTCTTCAAAGATCACATCTTTTGGACTTTGGAGACAAGCTCTAAATACTATAAGACTTATTTTCAAGAGAACTTAAGAGCTCTCTACATGTTCATACAAAACCGCCACTTTCAACCTTGGAAGAGCAACCATCTTCTTCTTGTTTCACCTTCAAGAACTTGCTATTTTCAAGCTTAGGTAGTGATCTTTACTCTTTTATTTTGTTTACTCAAGAAAGCTTGAAACTTGGTTCTTCTCATGACCAAGATCTTCAAGTGAAAACTTGAGAAGATCTTTCATGCTTTTCATGAGCAAAAGTTTCTATTTTTGATAAAATATGTTCATGCTCTTGTTCATGAGTGTTCTTGAGTTCTTGAAAAGTTGCTTTCTTTAAGTGCTTCAAAGTTTCTATTTTTCTTTCTTGATGCATGAGATCTTGATGTTTCTTGTGAGTTACTTGAAAAAGAATGATGTTCTTGGTAGTTTTTTGTTTAAAGTTTGTTCCTTTTCTTATGACGAGTTTTATGATTAGAAAAGTTTTATCTTTACATATTTTTCATGATTTGATAAGATGTGAACACTCTAAGAGTTTAAAGCTCAAAAAGTTTGTTCTTGATGCGTAAAAAGTGGTGCAAGTTTTGGTACCTTTATAAAGTCTTATTTTGTTTTGTTTTGAAGACAAGACTACATGTAAAAGATAAGCTTTTTGTTATATGAAGCCTTTTGAGTTATAAAAATGATATCTTGTCACTTTATGTCTTAGAAATCAAACCTTGAAGATAAGACCTTTCACAAAGTTTCAAACTTTAGTCAAGAATGACATTTTTTAGTCATAAAAGTATTGTTTTGCAACCTTTAATTCATAAAGTTTAGATCTTGAATCAAAACAATGCTTAAAAGTGTCAACTTTTGTAAAGATTAAGACTTCCTAACTTTAAAGTTAATGTTTTATATCCCTAATTCATAAAGTAGGAACCTTTTTGACTTTAAGACAACTTTAAATCATAAAGTTGAGACCTTGATGGTCTTAGAATAAATAAAAGTGTCAACTTTCATAAAGAATAAGACTTTTTAATTTAAAAGTTAGTATCTTGAGTTATTATTTCATAAAGATTTAATCTTTAAGCTAAGAGTATAATTATAGAGGTACTTACTTTCATAAAGAATAAAACTTTATGGCTACTTTATAAAGAATAATAACTTTTATAACATTTAATGTAAGACCTTGTTATGATAATAATAAAAGCTTAAAACTTTGCAACTTGGATAAATTAAAAATCACCCTTGGTGATTCATGAATATGGTGTTGTTAGATTCATGAGCATGGTTTTGCATTGTCATGACCTAAGGATTAGAGGGATCTTGAACTCCTTGGGAACAAAAGTATAATTGGGGCCTCTGAGCATACCATGAACTTAAGAATCACTAAGTGTACTATCTCAAGAAAAGGAAATAATTACCTAGCTTAATTAAATTGAACAAGTGTTCCATAAGGCATGAACTCAAGTAAAGAGTAATTTCACATGAGAACTAAGCAATTAAAAGACCACATACATATATTTCAACTGTGTGATTCTCTCATTGGTAACCACGGGAAATGATATGATGACTCATAAGATTCTTCACAAAGAATAACACAAATATGAGCTCTTTTAGTGTATGAATGTATAATATCATTCGGCATGATGAATGACAAGTTGATTGAGGTCTATCTTATGATTGAATCACTAGTGTGGTGATATGATGTGAATATAATAAATTGTTGATTGAAAGTTTTATGATTGACATTTTAGGGAAGCTTCGGTCTAGCCATTTTGCTGTTGGATTTCCGCCAAAATTATGGACTTAGTCATATCATTACATGTGTCTAGTCAAAAAAGTATTATGCATGTAAAGTATAATGATAAGAAAAGAAATAATGAGATATGACCTTTCAATCACCTCAGTAAGGGAAGTGAGAGACAGTGATCCATAAAGACTCAAGGAACCTCTATGGGGGAAGCAACGGTGACATGGAGGACTCTCCAATTTAGAGGTAACCAATATTAGCTTAATCTGATCTCGTTAGTACTGTATGAAGATAGTCACGAAATGAACTCATGTTCAAAAGCAGTCTATTTCAAAGGAAAGTAAAGAATATTAAGCACGTGCTAAAAACGAAAGTAAAGTCAAAGTAGAACTATGGTCAAGTTGATGAGTTGCATAGTCATGCATGTTTCTATATTTCTCATACGCATTATGAATGTTTATCCTATGTGTTAGCATGTATGCTTATGTATGACGTTATGAATATGATGATGAATTTAAAAGCAATCCGCTTCGGGATTTATATTTTCAGAAATTAAAAAAATTGAACTTATATCTGTCCACTGTTTTATAATTAAACCCGAAGTGGATGGGATGACAACGATGACACATTAATGGTCTAGTCGGGATCCTACTGAGAAATCTTGTATTTCTCACTCTTATGTTTCTGTGTGGTCTTTAGACAGAGCTGATAGCATCCTCGGCAACACTTCCGTTGGTACCTGACTGAATAAGATGAAGAACTATCTTCACCTAGCTATGGAGGATCTAGATAGTAGTATAGCGTTTTCACTTTCTTAAAAGCCCTAGTTGGGCTATTTATGTGTAATTAAGAATATGTGAGAAGTCATGCTACTTAATTTGACCTATTATATATGTGATAATTATTAAATATAATGATGACTCTTGATTATCTATGATTATATTATTGGCTTAAGGTATTGTGTTATGTTATTTTAGTTTTGTCATATGTCTTTCTAGTAACTTCGCGATATAAAGAACAATGTCCATATATATGGGAGTAAGTAAGCGCTTAAAGACTCAATTTTCAAGTATAAAGATTTTAAAAACAAAAAAAAAAATTGCAGGCTATTTTCGTATATTATGATAATTTCAACTATAAGAACTTCTGCTAGTTAAGAGTAACAATTAGTAATATCACAAAATGACTTAAGCATAGTATGATATTATTAGAGTGTTACAAGTGACATATCAAAGGCAACAGATATAAATTTGTTGTTTAACTACTGTTTTTAACCATGCATTGTGTAATGGAAAATTCTAATAATTTAGTAGCAAAAATAGATATTTAGAACGGAAAAAATCAATGAGGTATTGATTCGGGCTTGAAATTTAATTTTACATACCTTTTATTGATGTTGCAAAGGAGGTTGCATAACTTAATATCATGATGTAATAAAACAAAGGTGAGAGGAAAGAATAGAATAAAGTGAATGAGGAAAAAAGGAATCGATATCAAATAAAGTAAATAATAATAATTATTATAAAAATTGGTAAGGGGACTTTCATGTTATTATCCATTTCTCTCCTTTCCCAATACCCTTCATATCTTAAACGTTCATACACTTCACATATATTGAATCCCATTAGTAATAATAATATTAGTATAATGTTAAAGAATTTAATATTTGAATATATTTGTAATAATAATGCATACAATATAGTTTGAGTAATCAATAAGCGTAAAATTAATGTGTAAAATCGAAGAAGTGTTTAGTATTATTTTATTAAATTTCCAATATTGTTGTTTTACTTATTTATTTGTCTGTCATTCTTCTTAAACATGATTCATTTAATACTTTTATTATAGCTACGAAAATTATATAACCTGATTTTCACCTCAATGCCTCATGCTACTTTGCACTTTGAGATATTTTAGGGGATTGGGAGCAGTTACATATAATGTATCGATTTTTTTTTTCTTCGATGGTAACCACACTATCTAATAAATGGTTAGTATATTTTGTTTTTATCTTATAATCTTTTGCAGTTTTGAATTTGTAGATTTAGATATGAAAACTAATTATTTAGTTAATTATTTGTAATTTTATTTAAGGTATTAATATAGTTTCGTTGAGGTATATTTGAGTATTCATCATTATTCTTATCATTTTATCCCTATATTATTATAATGAATTCTGCATTAGAACATCATTTTCTTTTGTAATTATAGTACATAAAAATTAAATAAAAATTAGATAAGCAAACACTACGATTGGAATTGCAAGATGAAAATTAATTTTTATGAGACAAAAATTAATATGTGATAATAGTAACAACAGCAATATTGCCATCATTGTCCTAATTCACTTCAACCTTTATCCTTTTTTCCGTTCTTCATCATAGTGTAAGCTTGACTCTTAAAAATGATTTGGAATTTAAAAACAAAAAATGCTGCCATCATTACCTCCAATTGATTTCTATGTTTCTCATTTTTTTCCTTTTTTATTTCTAATTTTTTTCATTTTCTGTGGTGTAAGGTTGACTTTTCAAAATGCTTGCTGCTAGTGAATTCAATTTTTTTTTAATATAGTTTTTGTTTTCGTATTTGAATATTAGGTTTTTAGCATAAAAAAATAATGAAATGAATATAAAGTGACGTAAATTAAGCCTAATATTATATGTCTGATTCATTATTTGCAATTCATTTTAATTATTAAAAATTGCGGTAATAATAATATAGAAAAAAAGTATGATTCATGGATTATTACCAGTAGGTAGTCCATCAAAGAATCTTTGCGAGTAATTGGTCAATTTTTAATTAGCTTTGTAGGTAGAGTTCTTAATGTAATAGATATTGGTTTCACTTTTCACGTAATAGTAGTGATGGTGGAAGCATAATGTTCTGCAAGAGACTTTAAAAAAAAAAAAAAGAGAGAGAGAGAGACTATTCAGTAGGAGAATATTTTAGTTGGCCACTGTTAAAGATACAGAAATATAGATAGAGATAAAGAAATAACACATTCAGAACTTTACCTAGGGTAACTTAATGTAAGAGAAAAATCCAAAAATTATTGTTAATGTAGCTTTCAAATGACCTCTTTGTTTTTGGTTTTTGCCTCCAAACTCTAAATCCTTCCCTTCGGAATGAAACAATCCTCGAAAACTTCTTATGGAAAAGTTTGGTATGGAAGAAAGTAAAGTTTATGTATGGTGTTTTAGTATGGATTGATATGGGAGTATAATATAACCATGAATATCAAGCACACACATTGTCTTTGTCAATACCACTTGAGACTGCAGCTATAGTGGCCTGACAGGGGAAAATGCATACCTGTGAGCATTGTTTGCTGTTGTAGTGACTTAACATGCATAAACACAGTTGCTAGTAATGATAGAATAAACAAATTTGCCACCAGGGAATGATGAGTGATGAAGGCTGTGAATCCTTTTAAAACGAATGAAGGATAATAGAATGAGAAACGGATGGAGGAAGGATGGGTAAAAACTGTAGTGTCTCGAAATTAGCATGTCTTAATAGTGGCTGCTATGTAAAGTGAGTAAGGGTACATTGGACAATAGGAATTGTGACCAAGTGGAAGTTGTACAGTGAACCAAGATTCCATGATGTCAGCATGAAACTGCAACTCCAAATAGCTATGTCTTGATAGTGGTAGTAGATAATATTGAACAATAGGAAATGTGACAAATTGGAAGTTATTCTTGCGCAACTGCATGTTGATCGTGGCTGCCATGTAGAGTAAGGGTATATTGGGCAATAGAAAATCCGACCAAATGGAAGTTATTGTTCCCCAATGTATTTATATAGGAGTAAAGAAATGGATATAACTACATCAAAGAGCTATTGTTTGACTCACAGATGAAGTGCAAGACCTAGTACAGGATAAGCATAGGCTAAAGAAGTCGGTGCCAGTTCATAATTCTTAAATAAAATGATTGTAATTGAATAATTATTTCATCAGAATTGTTTTTTAACATAAAATGGAAACATCAAATGAAACATCTAATATGATTCAAATATTTTTTTAAACTAAAATATTATAACCAGGTCTCATACTGCTATATCTTGCAACTATTTGGACTATACGTATTTAATGTCCCTATTTCGGGTCTAAACAATAGGACTCTTATTTTATTATTAATAATGGTTACACTGTTTAATGCCTTTTGTTATCCACTTTTTTAAGAAAAGGTTTAAATAAATTTTTAGCCTTTCTATTTTAATCATGTATTCATTTTAGTCTTTATATTTATAATTTAATTTGTTCATCTTGAAACATTAATTTATCAATTATAAACAATATTCCGTTAACCGGATTTTTATTTAAACTAACGTCTTAAATGATGATGACATGTCAAATGAAAAATGTCATAATCTTAGATGAAAAGTAAAAATTTCCTGCATATAAAATAAAAAGTAATTTTGATTATTAAGAAAAAAAACAGAAAAACAGGAAAAGCTAAAACAAAAATTATATATATTGAAAAAGCAAAAACTTAAATACTAAACATTAAGTAAATTTATAATATGCAAAACCTCCGTCGTATAAGTATCAAAGAGACCAAGACCTCATGTATCTGATGCAAAATTTTCATAAAAAGTCGCTGTCATATATGTGATCTAACAGCTAAAAACTTCTGAGAATAATTTTCTTATTTAATGGTTAAAAATTACATATTATAATTTACATAATGTGTGATATTTAAGAATTATTTTTTAGTTACAGTATGTATGTTTAACCATTATTTTGACTTTTCCTGTTTTGCCCTTTTTTCCTTAATGTTGGAAATTATTTTTATAATTTATATTCAGAAAATTTTTATTTTCTATCTAATTCGTGAAATCATTTGTCATTTGACATGTCATCATCAATTAATATACTAATTTAAATAAAAGATTCGGTTAAGGATAATATTGAATATAATTGATAAATTAAGGAATCAAAATGAACAAATTAAAAATGTAAGGACTAAAATAAATATATGACTAAAATATAAGGACTAAAAACTTATTTAAAATAAAATAAATTAAATTATCCATACTTCAGTGTATAATGTAATATCTGCACTTGTTATTATAGTTATCTTAGCATAATTTTATAACAAGTGGTTATAGAAAAGATTTTAAAAACTGAAAACAACATCAAAACATATATCTATCAATAATTATCTGTCAATTTCAGTGGGTTTTAGTACTAATCACGCCTGTGAATGTGTTCTAGTTTGTATGCTTTTGTACTCTTCCTCATTTGTTTCGTTTTAGTTCTTTATTATTATTATTATTATTATTATTATTATTTTGTCTTCTCTAATATATATTTTCCCCAAGATATGCATGAAGACTCCTTGTCTCTCTTCCTTTTTTTTTATTTTTTATTTTTTGGGTTTAAGTCAACAGATTCCCGAACTTTTTGAATTCGATCCGTGAGCACACACGTACTGGTATATACCCTGTCGACGTCTTGCATGATCTGGCTACGAGCTGCAGAGTCGGGCAATAGTAATGAAACTGGATTGCTATTCATGCCAATGGTTATTAAGACTTTGGAAGAAATGAAGAATTGGCATTCATTTATTTCTCAGGTTTGGTTGCATCAGCCGTATTTCACATGGTTTATGGATGGACTAATCACTAATCATTTGGGACATAAATCAGAAGCATTGTTTCAATTTAGAGATGAGGTTGCGAAATTAGGACTGTTTGACAAGCTTAGCAAGCAAATCTACTGATAGATGCTGAATTATTTGCACCAACTTAATTCACAGCTCATTATTGACTTTTTCCCTTTTGAAGTGGCAATCAACTTCCACAGATTTAGATCTTTCATAGAATGTAGGGTTGGAGGAGAGGAGGATGGCAGCTAGGTTGTCACAGAAAACCATATTTGAGTCCACCTCAATCTCAGAATTCTTGTGCAAAGAAGTGAACCTTGTAATACTTCACCAGCAACACGTACTAGGAAAAGCCCTGCACGTACTTTGCCTGAGTCAATGATCTAGAAAATCTAGGTCGTTTCTTTGATTTCCATGAGATCAAGGAGACACTAAAGAACATGTAAAAGCCGATTATAGACATGCTGGTATCTAAACAATTCCCCCAATGCGACGTTAGCATAAGCCTTTCGATGTAATTGGGAGCTGGATAGGAAAATAGCCCTTGGCCTGGAGTGGATTTCAAGTATCTCAAGAAACAATGGAGAGAGCCTGCAAACGAGGAAGCCGAGTTTGCAGATGTAGGCATACTAAGCTCAACAGAGAATCATGCTGCGTAACAACTTGATCTTGTAACAGACTTATCTTTTCCTTATCTTCTAGCTACTGTAGTTAAGCTTTTTAAACAAATCCTTGTAACTCGTATATATAATTCTGTACTGTATTCAGTTTTGAATAATAATAATAAATTAATAATAATACATGTGTACAAGCCCAGTTCTCTGTATGGTACATTCGAGTCTTTTGCTTAACCAGCAGTCCAGCACCCTTCGATCCTTCCAATGGCCACCACCGCTTCCTCCTTCTCTCCCCGCGTTGAACTCACCACCGCCACCTCTCTCCCAATCAAACTTACATCCGCTAATTATCCCACCTGATTCAAGCAAATTTCTATGCTTCTTGCTGCCCTGCCAACAATCCTCAAGGCTACATCACCGAAACCATTGAATGCCCTCCTTGCCAAACTTATTGAAGGTGACACTCAAGTCGATAACCCTGCCTATCTTCGTTGGAAACATCAAAATCAATACGTTTTCCTTGCTCTTGTCGGTTCCTGTGGTCCAGATGCTCAAATTGTGATGTCGTCCGCAACTTTCTCTACTGATGCTTTATTGAGATTGAACAAGGTGTATGCCAATCAATCTCGCATCCGAATGCCGTATCATGTCTCTCAAAGAACGTCTTGCATCCATCACCAAAGGAAACTCCAGTGCTGGTGACTATCTGCGCTCCATATGCTTCATTGTTGATGAACTCGCACTCATTGGTCATCCTGTAGATAACCTTGATCTTGTCATCACTGCTCTCAATGGCCTTGGTCCCTCTATGAGTTCAGTGTTTCCATTCGCACTCTGATTCTCCTTTATCATTTGATGAGTGTGTTTTTTTATTTTTTTATTTTTTTTGGGTATTTTAGCCTGTGACAAATAATGATTGTGAGGCGATCAATTTATTTCAAGATCTCTATTCGAAAGGAGTTGAAGTGTCTCAAAATTAACAGTATTTATCAAAATTGGTTCTTTTTGCAATTCTTGTCATGCATTCTTGGTTATTTGACTCAATGGATGCTTTGCCACAGTTTTTTTATTGAAAGTTTGGAAAGATGATGAACAAACAACTTCAATTAACAAAGAACTTTAAATTTTAAATAGTAACCTTATTTGGAATGATAAAATAGGATGGAATTAAATTCAATTGTGTTATGATATGAATTCTTATGTTTGGAATAAACCAGCAAATTATAGAATTAAATTCGTTTACATTGTTTGAAATATATATAAAAATGAATTGATTTTTTTTCTTGACTATTTTATCTTTTATTAATATTACCCTTTGAGGAGAGAAAGAAATATTATTAGAGTTGAGAGTATTTTTGGTATATCACCTTTTAATATTAAATCCATTAGGTTAGAAATTATAAATCAGACCTGTTTTGGTCTGATTTACTTTTACGTCTTTTTAAAGAATTGAATTCTATTCAAATTCTAATTCCATGCTATTAGTTGATTTCAAACTAGAGAATTGAATTATATGGTTTTCCAAACACCCTGTATGAGGCAACCAATTTATTTCAAGATCTCTAATTAGAGAGTTGAAGTGACTCCTTTGATAAATTCTCAAATTAAGAGTATTTATCAAAATTGGTTCTTTTTACAATTCTTATCAAGCATACTGGTTATTTGACTCAATGCACGCTGTCACAGTTTTTTGATTGAAAGTTTGGAAAGATGATGAACAAACAACTTCAATTAACAAAGAACTTTAATTGTTAAATATTACATAAATAAGGAACTAGGAATAGAAGACAAAGATGTAAAGTAAATGGAAAAGAATAACAAAAAATGGACTAGAAACTATATTAAAGAACAGTAAATGAAAGAAAATAAAAGAAGGTGAAAGAATAATTACATGAATTCCTCGTAACTGTTGAATGTCACCACAACTTTGAGTTTTGCAGAGGCTTTTGCAAGTAAAAATTCCATTCCTTGATTTGAGTACTCTTTCTCTATTTATAAATTTTCTTCATTGAGCACTCTTTCTCTATTTATAGATTGAATTTAATTTAAATGCACTGACAATGTTAAATAGTTTTATAATGTCAACCAATAGAAATAGTGAAAAATGCCAACTCACATAAATAACCACCCATTATAATAAGGGACCTACTATGATTTCTCACTTTCTCCTATTTCTATTGATTAATAATGTAAAACTATTTTTAAGTGTCAATGCATACCAATTAAACTTTCTTGCTGTTTGCATATTTGATGTGTATACCGAATAGTTACTACTCTGTTAGTAATAACTTCTTTGATCTGTCGTACTCTTGTAACTGCTCTCCAATTTGCTTCCTTTTTGCTTGGATTCAACATTTTGTGTAACCTCTTTGTGTTTTAAATTCAAATTACAAACACCTTGACCGTTCACGTCCTTTATGGCCAAATTAACCAGTCTATGAGCATGATATAATTTCCTCCACTTGTAGTCGATGCATTCCTTGTCACAGCAATATTCTTACCTCATCTCATTGACATATTTACCTTTGACTTACTTTGAAACCTAACTTCGCTACAACAATAAGCTTTATGATAAACTTGTTGACTTTGGATCTTTCTTTAACAAGATGAGCACCAACAAAATTCTTTACCTTGTACCACCAACTACATTTCTCGTTCTAGCCCCCCTCATGAATGACACAAGTGCTCCATGCCTCCACTTGGCGCAATCTCTTAATCTAAATCTACTACTCCATCTACCTTTTCTACACCACCTCACAAGGGAATTTCATCTTCTTCCATTCCCATCTATCAGTACTGTGATAAATGTGGGCACACTGCTAAGACATGTTATCAACTTCATGGTTATCACCCAAACCATTGGCACCGTCAAGCAAATCTGGTGCAACGAGATGATGACTTTGAACCCTCTTGGTTGCTCGACTTCGGGGCGTCTCATCGTGTTGCCCGTGATTTGGGAAACCTCTCTTTGACCAATGATTATCATGGTAATGATCAAATTATGGTTGCTAATGGTGAGGGCTTTGCTATTACTCATAGTGGTTCCGCTCAGCATCCTAATTCTTCCTTCCCTCTCCACTTAACCAATGTTTTATGCCTGCCTGATATCTCACAAAATTTAATTTGTGTGTCTCAATTATGTCAAAGTAACTCTGTTTCCATTGAATTTTTCCCATGGACATATTCGGGTCAAGGACTTGAACATGGTGGAGATCCTCCTACATGGAAGGAATGAGAAAAATGTGCACAAAATATCAACCAGCCTATCTCACCCTCAAATTCATCATGCTCACTGTCAAACTCATTTGTCCATCTGGCACAGTTGCCTAGGTTATCTTGCCTTAAATTCTCTCAGCATTTCAACCAATTTTCTTGGAAGTCTTGCAACAGTAATTGGCTGATGTAAGTGGGTCACTTGTCCCCTCCTTCACCAAGGTCGACTTCTTCTAAAGGATTCTGCACATCAATCTTTTTTTTCATATGACACAAATCATTAGAGGCAATAGAAGAATATACAAATCCTAAAGGTTTATTATCATAAATACAATCCAAGTAACACTATTGAGGGTGCACTTCATTTGTTAGGCCATGTAAGCCGAAAGTTAAGCCATCTGGCTCTTTAAATCCATAAATTACAAATCGTTTAAGGTCAATTCCGCCCCGACCTTGGGCACAAAATACAAGCCATCTTGTCCAATAATGAACCCTTCGACCCTAGCTCGGTCAAAATTAGCCTCGACCTCGAGAGGCTTAATCTTCTCATTGTAAATCCTAAAATCTATGTGGAAGTTCTCCGCATAATAATAGTTGTCATCAGTGATAACTTCTTATGTTTTCCTTTCCTTGCTCCACAGTATCAGCTTCTGGTGTTGCGTCGATGGGATAGCTCCAACTCCATGGATCCAATTGCGTCCCAACAATGCGTTGTAACTGGCCTTAGAGGGTGTTGAGATATTGTGTACAGATTTATTCCATTTATTATAATAGATATGATTAGATGTAATTATCTATAATTTAGGCAAATTAGTATCTAGCAATTATTAGGTGATAATTGCAAGGTGCCTATATATTGTAAGTCATTTGTATAGTTTCATCATTAGAAAATATACATTTATCATATTTCTTCCAATTTGGCATCAAAGCTCTTAATCTGGGAGCTTGATCACCTTCTGCTACATTCCAACCTTCATTGCTAGATATTTTTCTATAGCCTTAATTGCTGTTTGCAACGTTATGTTTCTTCCTTCTCATCCTTAAAGCCTCTCCTTTTAATTTTCTTATTTTTTCCATTTTTTCTCCTCATTCTCTCCTACGTCACCCACTATTACTGCCGACGGGCAACCTTCCAACGATTTGACCACACCACCAGAATCACCATCCCCAGATCGATAGACCCACCAAACCCCAAATGGAACTATCATCGGACGCTCTTTCACGTGCCGACACTATTCCTTGTACATAGCTTTCATGTGTTGATGCATCTGTGGCACGTGGAGGCCCGTGCAGCCTTTTATCCAGCCACCTTTTCATCTCTAACCACTGCAAGACCATCATGACTTACCTCCAGCCACCCTTTCACTATGGCAGAACCAAAGACAATTAAAACCACCCCTTACGCCACTACTCACGCTACACAATCTACTTCTACTTCCATCCCCACTCCACTTACAACTTTAAACCCTAATGACCTTCTTGTCCTACATCCTACCTATCACTTGAATGGAAAAAATTATTTGCAGTGGGCGCAAGTTATCCGGCATACTCTCAAAGGTCATTGAAAATTATCCCACATTGAGGGAAATCCTCCTACAAAGGAAGGCCCTCACTTTGACGCTGCAGATGACGAGGATTCTCTTATTATGACATGGATGTGGAATTCTATGATTCCTTATGTGAGTCACAATTGTATGTTTTTCTCTTCTTCTCTCGAGATTTGGGATGTCCTTCGCCAGACTTTCTCCAAGAAGCAAGATATTGCTACTTGCTATGAGTTGAAGATGAATATTTTCTCAACCAAGCAAGAAGCAATGAATATGACAGATTATTATGGGATTCTTACTGGTCTATAGGCTGAATTGAACCAATACCAAAATCTACAGATGGAATGTAGCAAAGATGCTTCCACTATGACAAATTTTGTTAATAGGGATAGGATCTTTGAGTTTTCTTCTAGTTTGAATCCAAAATATGACCCTATTCGAGTTCAGATTTTGGGTAAAGAGAAACTATCCTCATTGTCTGAGGTGTTTTACACTGTTTGCGGTGAAGAAAGTCATAGGGCGGTTATGCTTGAGGACAAAACAACTAGCAAATTTGCTTTGGTTACAAGAAAGATAGCTAAGCTGGGAACTTCTTCCTCCTCTTCGAAGCCTTCTCAAGATAGTCATTAGTGCTCCTATTGCAAGAAGCCTAGGCACACTAAGGAGAATTGTTTTAAACTTCATGGCAAGGAAAATGTTCTTAGTCGTATGGGAGGATTTCAAGATCTGTCCACTGGTTAGGCCAATATGATTACCTCGAACAATATTATCACATCAGAAGATTCACGAGTGGAGGATGAAGTTCCAATCCTCAATAAAGATGAGCTTGCTCGCTTGCGGATTCTCTTCACCTCTGTTAGTAAGCCTTCTGGCTCTTGCTCTCTAACCTTGTCTGGTAAGAATTTTTGTTCTCAATCCTTTAATGCTTCTAGTAATGTACATGAGGATTTATGGATAATTGATTCTGGTGTGACTGACCACATGATCTTTCACACCCCACAGTTTCTTTCTTATCATTCCACCTTATGCACATGCCGTATAACTGTAGCTAATGGTTCCCATGCCTCAATTGCAAGCTCTAACATTGTTGCTCTCCACCCTTCCCTATACTTACATGATGTGCTTCATGTCCTTCAACTCTCCCATAACCTTATTTCTACTCATAAACTTATCAAAGACAAAAATTGTGCAGTAACATTTTTCCATTCCTATTGTGTCTTTTAAGATCTTGCTATGGAGAAGACAATTGGAGTTGCTAAGGAATAAGGTGGACATATACAATGAAATATCAATTTGATGGTACATTAGACTGATATAAAGCAAGATTAGTGGCAAAGGGGTATACATAGACATATGAGATTGACTATGAGGAGACGTTTGCCCTAGTAGCCAAGATAAACATAGCGAGAATCTTATTCTCCCTTACTGCTCATTTTCATATGGGAGTTGCATTAATTTGATATAAAAAATGCTTTCTTACATAGAGACCTAGAGGAGGAGGTTTACATGGAGATTCCACCTATAACACTCTCCCAAGCACAATACCATACTTAAGTCATAGTACCACACTCAAGAATGTTACTAGTACTTATACGGACCTTGTCTGATGACGCTCTTCGGCCATCTTCAATCTTCCTAGCTAACTCCATCCATGGCGAACACCTTCAATATTTTTGGAACTATCTGGAGATAACACGGAAACATATATAGGGATGAGAATTACAAATTCCTGGTAGGATTTAATAGACTACCATATGCAGTGTTATCGTTATTATCTCTAACTACTTTAGTTTATTTTGTAAAAAATGGTCATGATATGACATTTTTAAATTTCAGTTTATAAAGTTCAAAAATATCCTTTCGAAGCATGTTCATTTTATTCATACACTTGTCATTTTGGAGAGTAGTTTTATAACAATAATAACAAGAACATAACTTATGCTTATGTAATTGCTCATCAAAAAATCATGCAGATGCACTCATGCTTTCTTTACTTGACACATCTAGGGATTATATATCGTCATCCCTAGGGTATCTGCTGTGTCTTTAACTTTATTGCCCTTTGGTAGCTTAATCTAGGAGTGAGATCAACTCGTGACCCACAAGGGGACCCATGTCCTTCTATATTTGGAGGGATCTCAGTATTTTAACTACCTTCATAAGGAGGATCCAAATAACTTCCTCCAAGTGAAGGGACCCACATCTTATCTTATTTAACTGCTTTCACAAAAAGGGCCTAATAACTACCTTCAAGTAAAGGAATCTCATCTTGTCTCTTATATTCTTTCGTGATCCATATGCTCATATTTTCATATATGAGTAGGCTTGAGAAACTTATGTACATGCTTCATATCTTACTTTCAAATATTCATGTACATAATATATAAACATTCATAACTTCATATATTTCTACTAGAATTTTGGCAGCATAACGGTTGAAATGTGAGATTTCCCAAAGCACAGATAGTATCATCTCAGCCACTCATAGTAAACAGAAGTATCATATTTACATATCAATATCACATCAATATGACAAGGAATTACCTGAAAAGTTTAGCCATTGGCTCTTTATAACTTATAGGGTTTTTAGCCCTTAAAGTTGGTAGTTCATCTTAAATTCTCCAATTCTACCCTATTTTTATAAATTATACCAAAATTCCATTTTAACTTGTTTTGATTTGAAGTTTTAACATGTTGTAGTCTTATTAGTCTATTTTTAAATCTCTTTAGTCTTATTAAGTTTTGACATGTATAAGTTGAGTTATTAAAGTTTTACCCAAATCTACCCTGTTATTGGACACACTTGAGTACTTAAATTTAAAAATTTGTCAAAAATCCAATATTCATGGATTTCATTCAAAATTTATATCTAGATAAAGCTAATTGAACCATCTTTCATTCTCCATATTTTTCATTTTGAATAGATAAGTAGAGCTCAAGTTGTGGGTTCCTAAATTAGACTATTCTATAATGCCCTGTTTCAACCTGAGCAAGACATAGGGTAACTTTAGAAAAGTTCTGGGAGCAATATATTTAAGATATGAATCTTAAATTTTTATGACATCATCATCTATATATGAGCATGCTAATAAAATTGGTTGTACTTAATTTGAAGTTGTATAAGGTGAGTTATGCCTTTCTCAATGCACACTAGTCAGGGTTGTGAAAGAAACTTAATAGTCTATTTTAAAAATTCATAACTCTCTCATTTTAAATCCAATGGACCTATAATTTATATTTTTGAAATCTCTTGAAATTTAGTTTTAATTAAAACTGGTTTCACTCAATTTTAATGCCTACAGATGGAGCTGTAGTATTTGCTGTACAGACTGCTGCCCTAGGGTATTCTCTCAGCTTTTCTATTTGAGTGTTCTTTTGGTATTTTGATTGAATCATCAAATCAAACTAATAATTTTGATCTTAAATCACTCAAAGCAAGCCATATTAACTTCAACTATCATCAATTAAAAGATGATATAAGAAATCCTAGCAGCTACCTAAATTAGAAAAATCAAACAATCTAAGAAAATCGTATCTCTATTCTAAAGTTTGAGCTCTCCTACTTGAATCTTTGGTAACTCTACCTCACTAAAACCTTGGAATTGTGACAAATCTCTTCTTACTCTTGAAGGGGCTAAGCCTAAATGATCAAAAAGGGAAGAGGTTTATGAGCTTGTCTTGAGTTTTCTTGAGAATACACAAGGAAAAGTGGAAAAGTTTGATCAAAAGGTGGCTAGACCACTTAGGGCTTGTAGGTGGAGATGAGGAGGAGGATGAAGAGAATGGGGTTAAAGAAGAAATATGAGGGTTGGGCTAGTGTTATGCTGGCCAAAATTTACATGACAAGGGGGAAGAGTTTGATAGCTTGTAGACAAAGTTGGAAGAATGAGAAAAGAAAGTGATTAGTGGATTCTTATGGCAAGTTGAATTTTGTTGAGTTTAGAAATAGAAGGCCACCATGATTTGGCCAACATACAAGGGTGGGTGGCTAGTTTCTAGTTGTAGGATTTTAGGTTTTTAATTGGTATGTATATTATCTTATAGTATAAATTTCTATTAACTCGGTTCTTGATTTATAAGATACCGTAAACAAACTAATTTTTGTTAAACCATCTAAATATCGCTAATTGTCTATTGAAATTTTCTACAATATCTAACCCTAATATTTTGCATTTCAATATTGATACTTGTATATCTATAATGTATATGAAAATTAAATTCTTCAACAATACTAATTATGCAAAAATTCGGGATGTTACACTTCCTGGCTATGATATGATTGGTGAGAAGAACAAAGTGTGCAGACTGAAAAAGGCATTTTATGGATTGAAACAATCCCTTCGTGCCTGCTTTGGAAGGTTCACAAAGACAATGGTTTCATTGGGATACAAACAGAGTCAGGGATACTACACCTTTTCTTGAAACATACACTAGGTGGAAAACTCACTATTCTACTTGTGTATGTTGATGACATTGTCATATTGGGTGATGATTTGGAGCTTTTGAGAGAAAAATTAGCAGCTAAGTTTGAAATAAAAGATCTTGGGAAATTAAGTACTTCCTTGGAATTGAAGTTGCCTACTCTAAACAAGGTATCTTCATTTCATAAAGGAAATATATCTTAGATCTTCTCAAAGAAACTAGAAAGCTTGGTTGCAAGGTTATAGGTGTTCCTAGTGAACAAAATCATTGAATAGGAAGTGATAAGAAGAGTCCTAAAGTTGATAAAGGACTATATCAAAGGCTAGTAGGAAGATTGATATACTTACCACATACTAGACCAAATTTGGCATATGTTGTTACTGTAGTCAGTTAATTTATGCATGACCAAAGGATGAGACATATGCAAGTAGTTGATAGGATCTTGTAGTACCTTAAGGCTACACCTGGAAAGGGATTGTTGTTTAAAAAGGGTGGAAGCCTATCCATGGAAATATACACTAAAGCTGACTATGCAGGCTCCGTTGTTGATAGAAGATCAACATTAGGTTATTGCATGTTTTTGGGAGGGAATTTGGTGACTAGGAGAAGTAAGAAGCAAAATGTAGTTGCTATATCAAGTGCTGCATCAGAATTTTGGGCTATAGCACAAGGTATTTGTGAACTGTTATGGATGAAGATCATATTAGATGACTTGAGAGTAAAATATAAAGCTCTTATGAAGATGTTTTGTGATAACAAATCAGCAATCAGTATTGCTCATAATCCATTCCAACATTGAGATTGATCGATACTTCATCAAAGAAAAGCTGGACAGTGGATTAATAGTCACAGCACATGTTTCTTCAGGGCTCCAACTAGCAGACGTGTTAACTAAAGGACTTTCCATGGAACAGTTTCAAGAACTTACATGCAAGCTGGGAATGATAGATATCCATTCACCAGCTTGAAGGGAAGTGTTGAGATAATGTGTACAAATTTATTCCATTTATTAAGATAGATATAATTAGATGTAATTATCTATAATTTAGGCAAATTACCATCTGGCAATTATTAGGTGATAATTGCAAGGTGCTTATAATTGTAAGTCATTTGTACAATTTCATCATCATAAAATATACATTTATCATATTTCTTCCAATTAAGGACAACCACAAACATTGTAGATTGATCGACAGTTGTGACACCCACATTCAGCATGACTACCCCTTTTTGTTGTGGTGGACTTCTAATTGTAATCGATAATAGCAACATTAGCTCTTACCAAATCTTTATTTCCTTTACCACAAACAACAAAGTACATAGGCAAACAACTTGAGTCTTAGGATTTTCCTACCTCACTTCCATGCTTTGCAGCTTCTTATCTTTGTGTTCTATAGGTCAATAGTCCTCAACTATCTCAAGTTATATCTACCTTCCTCACTCTTGCTAAAGCCAAAAATCTTGCCTGGCTATGGGAGAGGCTTTTTGATTGGATTCTTTAGGTTTATGGGGAATATAAGGGCTATAATGAGTGCAACTTCTCTTAGGGGTGTAAAGGAGGGAAGGCTATGTGAATAAGAAAGAGAGATGGAGGACGAAAGGGGGTAGAAGCTGTGACTGCAACAAGAGGAGAATAAAAATGTTAGTGTCATGCATAAGGCAATATTTATAATGTAGTGAGAGTTAGGTTAGTTTGGATTAATGTGTTGCTTATTTTTAAACTTACCTACCTAGGTATGTGGCTAAATATTTGGCCACTATTTCTTCCAATTAACTAAGTGGCTAATTTTTCAACCACATATTATGTTATATTACATGAATATAAAGTTTTCAATGTAGCTATTTAACTTTTAGGCTTTTGAGAATCCTCGGCCCCTTTTTTTCTTCTTTATTCACTTCCTGACACTGGGTTTCGAGTTCCAAGTTCCATGTTTAACGTGTTGCTTAATGTGAGAAGTCATGTCTTCCTTGCCCCAAGTTACAAGTTGCAAGTTCCGAGCTTGACATCCTACTCTCTCCTTCTATGTTTCCATGTTTCGAGTTTAGCACTTCACTTCTCCTTCCAGGCTTCCGAGCCTAAAGTAACATTTCACCCTTACTCCCCAATGTCGAGTTCTGGGTTTAAGTTGCCGCTAAATGAGGAATAGGGTCCACTTTTTTCTTATTCCCATAGCTTTCCGAGTTCCAATCTTAGCCTTCACAAGATCCCAAGTTTTGAGATCTGAGTTCAAGAGAAAGGGTTTACTTCTTCCTCTCTCTTACATAGCTTCTGAGGTTCGCCCTTAAGCTCTTGAGTTTTAAACTCCACATGTCAGTTTACTTCTTCCTCTCTCTTACTACTCCTTTTTTTTTGTTTTTGGTACATCAATGATATTGAGGTTTGAATTTATGACCTCTTACAAACTACCCAAGCCTCTAACCACTGACCCAATTCTAGTGACTTTTAATTGTTATACTCCTATAATGAGCATTTTGTTGCAAATTTTATAATAATAAGGGTGTATTTGGTGTGAAGATAAAAATTTTAGGGGGGGGAGGTAAAATTTTGTGGATAAATTTCATATATAAAATTATACATAGAGTTCTTCTATGAAACTTTTATTCCATGCCAAGCACACCATACTATTTTTTAAGGTAATTGTGAGGCCTAAATAATTTTAAAATAAGGTTTGTTTAGTATTTTATTTAAACATTAAAAATGTAGCAAAATAACTAAAATTTAAAAAGTAGAGTATAATTTATTTATGTTTCCTTTCATAAGTTTTATTTATTACCTCTTTAATGCTATAGCATGAAATAAGACAAAAAATAATTTTCATTATCTACCAAGTAATAACTAATACAAATCTTAACATTCTTTATTCATTTATTTTTCTTACAATCTTTGTTTTACAACTACTCCAATAAATATAGGCTAAATATCAAAATTGGAATATCGTCGTCATTCAGTTTGATAATTTCGAGTTTCTTATTTAAAAAGTACGACGAAGACCTAATGTGAAGATTTTGATGGTAGATTGATTGAAACGCAAGAAAAACTGAAGGCTAGCTATTAAGTGTAATATGGGTTGCGATTTTTCCCATTAAAAATGTTTTGTACAATTGAAAAAATAAATAATAAATTGTAATATATTTACTCTTTTTCTTTTTTCATAACTGATTGCCAATTTTTTTTATAAAAATTAATTTTAATATGTTATTAGAGTAAAATATTTTATATTATTAACAAATTATTAATTACATTTTGTATAACTTTTGAAATATTTATTATAAGATTCAAATACTTTTAATGAAGTTATAAGTAAAATTGGATGATAGTATATGAAAATTTTATTCTAACGATATATATTGAAATCAAGTCTTGTGAAAAAAATTGCAAATCCTATACTTACATTCTTAAATTATACAATTTTTACTTTTGCATTTCAGATATCATTAATAATAGCAAGAAGTAATTTTTTTAAAAGTAATAACATGGGAGATTTGACATTTTTTCGAGAATTTTTTTATTCTTTTCTTTTGTTTTTATTCTTTTTAGTCCGAGTCTTTTTATTTCTTTTTATTTCTTTTTGGTTGAACCCCTTTTTTTAATTTTCTTTCCTTTTAAGGCTGTTTTTGTTTTTTATTGGGCAATGATTTTGTTTTTGGTCAGACAATGATTAAAGGTCGTTGCGGAGATCTTGCACAGGGATTGACGCGAGAGTCAAATGTTTTATCATTTGGGCCTGAGAACAGATGAATGAGTTCAACAAACACATGCCGTTTTGAATGAAAAATTTGTTCACAACCAAAAAAAAAGCGTAACATTTGTTCGAACCCAAGTCATAGAGCCCAACTTCAACTTCTCCTTTCTTCTTGGTACCCAGACCTTGGAAAGTTGAACGATGCTGCAACCCAGTTGGGTTTGGGCTTTCTGCTAAAAGTCTCACTTTGGTTAGCTCTCAGTAAAAGAGGAAAAGAAAAGAAAGATAATAAAATAACTTTCAGTTAAAAAAAAATGATAAAATAACTTTCAAAAATATTTAATTTCAAAGTCCCAATAAGACGTAAAACTGGATTCTATTATAAAGATTTTATTAATCTAACTAGATGACTAGTCTATTATTAGAAACATACATCGGCAATCGAATTTCGCTCACGAAAACAAAATAAAAAAGCATTTTCATTAAAAAAAAAAAAAACAAAAAAGGAAATATCTTCACGACATATACTATAAAGCATAAATTCTGCCCGAAAGTTCTATGCATCTTATATATCAAGAGATGCTGCACATTGAATAAGGTGTGTTTTACTATGTATCGTGTTAAGACTGGTGCACCTTGCATTTGGGCTATCTAATGATGAAGATTGTAATACTTTACCAGATAAAATACTATACTTAAATCATAATATATTATCTGATAAGTTATTACATGAGGTTACTTCATTACTTCACACTCTAATTCAATAATAATTATACATAAAACGTTAATTGTTCAATAAACCATTTAATTTGTCAGGAGTTTTGTTTCAGAAATAATAAATCAATAAATAAGGAGAATCTGCAAAATAAACGGAACTATCTGATTGCATCATATATATATATATATGCACAATACATGTCACTTTCTAAGTTTATCAAAGTACATATCTGGTATATGGCATAACAATGAGGCCGCTAAAATAAAAATAACATCGGCCTGTCACTACAATCAAAACCCTATCTGGTCCCCACGGGATATTTCGTATGCTACCCATCCACATACAGCATACACTAAACTACTGCTTATGGCCCAGTACTGCCAAAAGAGGGTCATTCTATACATATCCTACTAATGCGCCGCACAGGCACTCTAGGTGGACTCTGAGGAAAGAAATCCGTTCGCCATGCCGGCATCAGCAGGAGTGTAGTCCACGCTTGGAGTAGAGGACAAGGAAGATGAACTTGCTGCCTCAGACAGATCCTCCTTAGACATCGAGATCGAGGGCATCTGCTGCAGTGGTGAAACTGGCGGAGCTATGGCAGGTGGTGGTGGAGGTAGGAAAGAATGAGCCATATGGAGATGGATGGCAATCTAAGGGACAACAGGGTCGAATAGCGGATGCATGAGTGGTATAGCAAAATCTATTTGGAAGAAGAAATAAAGGCGAAACTGGCATCTACTGGATATATACACGGAGTCTAAGAATGGATCGAGATGAATGTGGAGCTCAAGATACTCGATGAACAAAACGCTGGTTGCCGCATTCTCCGTGATTTGAGAATGATGCGGAAACATATAGTAGGGTGAGAAACAAAGATTTCTGAATAGGGATTCTAAAAGTATATATATATTTGTTATCGCTGTCATTTTTAGTCATTTCAATTTTTTTGTATATGTTAAATAATACGACATAATGGTAATATTTAACTTAAATTTCTTACTATAGAAACATACACCGAAACAAATTGAAATTTAAGTTGGAAGAATTGAAAGTATAGTTAGCAGATATACTAATACAACTAAGACAATAACCATAAATAAATAGTAATATATCATGAGAAATAAACAGATAACTATGACAATCAATTAAGAATTATCATACAGTGCTTATAAATGTGCAACTGGGAAATGCATCTTTTCTTTGAAGGCTTTCGCCTCTTAAAACTTATTTTCCATCCTTGGTCCCCTGGGAATTGTTGGCCATTTACTCCTGAGTAATAGTCTGCTTTTCAGGATCGAGCTCGTTTCTATACAGGATTGCCAGGTTTACTTTTCTCGACTTTCCCACTGATCTATTCCCCCTTAAACTTATTCAGGGGCTGGCCCATGTAATATGGAATCCTTTGTAATATTCATAAATTACATGCACAACTAACTTTATTCTTTCAATCATCATGTGTTCATGCCATTGTAATTCACACAACATATAAATTTCTTGTCGAAATTTTGGCAATATAATGAATCGAGTCCGCTTTCCCATGAATAGTGCCAGGCAACCAGTACAATTATTCAAACTTGCAATTCAAAATGGGACAACAAATATATATATATATATATATATATATATATATATATATATATATATATATATATTCATAACATCATCCATCAAATTCAATTCAAACATCAATAGGTTTTTCTGTTTACTTTCTCTTATTCTGCCCGATTTTGATATAGTCCACCTTGAGTTCAATTCAACTCACTTAAACCTAAATTTTGGATATGTCATAGCTCTATGTGTCTAGTTTCCAACCCTTTTGGTCCCCATCTCATTTTGATTTATATAACTCAAGTTATTAGCACTTTACCTCAAACTACCATATTCTTAGTTAGAATTGCATCCTTATAAGTAAAAATTCACTAAAAATAAAAATCTGAGTGGAATCATATCAAATTTATATGAAATTAAAGCTAACAGGACAAGCTTTCAAAGAAATATGTTGCATATCATTTGCATGAGTATATTTTGAGATATAAGCCTCGTAATTTGACCCTATTGGACTCCCCTATTCCAGCCTAGTTTAAACTTAAGGTAAATTCATTGATGTGCTGGGAATAATTAGCAATGAATCTGACTCTGAAATTATGGAATGTTTCTTTATGTGTTAGCTTTCAAACAATATTAGTTTCACTCAATTTAGAGTTATGTAGGGTGAATTTCACCCTTCTCAACTTGTACTGCCCAGATGAGGATTCATATTTTTAGGTCAAACTTTAAAAATTCATAACTAATTCTATACTAATCCAATGGCCTTATATTTTATATTATAGAAATCCCTGAATGTCTAGTTTCATGTAAAAATAGATTTATCAAATTTAAACGGCTATAGGCAGAGCCGTATATTCCTCCATATAGACTGCCGAGGAAAACCCTAATAGCTTCTTGAGTTTTCTCTATTCTTCAAGTTCTTTCATACCAATTCCAATTCTAATCATAACATACATGCAAAATCAGCCATAAACCATCATGTCCAAATAACATCAGTATCACAAAGTACACAAGACCCCTATATAGCCCCAAACCCAGGAAAATAAGAAGAGAAGTAGCATTCCTACCTTGTCTAGTTAAAATTTGGTTGATTTGGTGTCTTAGATGGAAGCAACTCTTGATGAGACTTGAAGAGGGGATAAAGATGGAGTAAAGATGAGAGTGAATAGAAGAGAAATGATTGCAGCTTCAGTAGCTAGGTTGGCCGAAAGTTCAAGGAGAGAAGGAAAGAAAAAGGTGAAGATTTTTGAAGCAAGTCTCACTTTGATTGGTGGATTTCATTTAGCCTTCAAATTTGGTTTGGCTTCCTACTCTTCATGGCCAAAAGTGGCACCACATGTGGGGGGTATCTTGACTAAATCCTAGCCATCCATCCTAAGACACTCATAATATAAGTTCTATTGATCCGGTTCCGACAGTTTAAAATACTGAAATCTTACCAATTTCTCTTAAGTCGATAAACCAGTTTTAGAAAAATTGTGTGAGGTTTCCTATGTTCCTAATCTAATTCCATCAAGCCTAATCCTTCTAAATTACACTTAATTGGTTTTAAGTAAATGCTTAATTGAATTTCAATTAAACTTAATTACTCGATGAAAACCGAACAACTTGGTTATTAACAATAAAATTTTTTGGACGTTATAGAGATCAATGGTATATTGATACTCCAATTATTTATGATACACTGTAATAAGGTCTCTTTCTTCCTATTCTGGCCTACAATATCCCCATCGACTTTAACAAACTTCACCAATGCAAAGGTGGATAATGGACTACTCCCACCCTTCAGTTGCACTGCAGCCTGTAACAATCTCTATCATACAAGCCATGCTCGAGTTATGGAGTTATATTAAAAGGTTGTCACTGTGCTATGAAATCATTAAAATGTGGAAAATATAATACATGGCCCTTCAACTGCACACTTTATTACTGAATAATAGCTCATAAATTTCATCATCTCTGATACATAGAGAATAAAATAATTACACTTTAAAAGAAATTGTGACTAACATAATACACAGAACTTGCTTTTGACTAGTCGTTAGCTATCTTCAATAGTCTCTTGGTTTAGTTTGTGCTCGAGTCTTGCTTAATGTGTAACACCTTACCAGATAAAGTATTATGCTTAAGTCATAATAAAATTATCCGATAAGTGATTACGTGTACTACTGGTTTAATCCTACTTTCTGTATTAGTACTAATTACTCGCATAAGGATACTTAATCGCATAATAAAAATTCCTGCATGACGGCGGAATAAATCCTAACTAACCGGTATATTGTAAGTAACATAACATAAATAAGAGTGCGATGGGACGGAATTTCTGCAACATATATATATATATATATATATATATATATATATATATATATATATATATATATATATATATATATATATATATATACATAAACATCTGCTTTATCTGCTTGACAAAACCATACAGGTAAAAAAATATCAGGCCGCTAGCACAAAATAAAATGGCCGGTCCCTAAGAACTCTACCCTGAGTGGTCCCCATGGGACATTTCATATACTACCCCTAATCCATACTCATCTATTCATGACCCAGATTATCAAAAGAGGGCCATTCTATACATCTACTACCACTACAGAACACCTACTATCTAGGCAGAATCCGAAGAGAGAAACCCATTCGCCATGGGTGCATCTACGGGAGGGTGGCCCGTATTGGGAGCTGAGGAAGAGGAAGAACTCACTGCCTCTGATGGGTCCTCCTCTGACATCGAGGCGGAGAGCATCGGCTGTGGTGGTGAAGCAGGAGGGGCCATAGGAGCGGGGGGTGCTGTAGTCTTCTTTGGAGGAGGTGGGAATGGCTGGGCCACATGAAGTGGAATGGCGATGTATGGGACAACGGGATCAAACAGGGGATCCATCAGGGGTACGGCAAAATCTTTCTGGAAGAAGAAATATAAATGAAACTGGCACCTGCCAGATATATATACAGAGTCCAAAAATGGATCGATGTGTATGTGAAGCTCGGGGAACTCAATGAAGAGGACTCCTGTCGCGGCGTGCTCCATAGTCTGAGAATGACGCGGTAATATACAGTAGGGTGAGAAATAGAAATTTCTCAGTAGGAATTCCTAGTTTTAAACATGTGTCATCGCTGTCATTCCTAGTTGTTTCGGTCGTGCAATAATTTTCAAATAGTATGGTAAAATAATAAAATTTAACTTAAATACTCATTTGTAAAGCATACATCGAAACAAGTTCAATTTTAATTAACTGATATACTAAGTTACTCAAATAGTAATCACAGCGGAACAATAGCAGGTTTTGAATAATAAACAGAGATCTAAAACAATCAATAGAAAAGTATTACACTGTACATATGCATGTGCAATGAGAAGATGCATCCTATTCTTGGAGGCTTTCGCCCATTAAAACTCATTTCCATCCTTGGTCCCCTGGGAGTCATTGGCCATATACTCCTGGGTAATAGTCCGCTTTTCAGGACCGAGCTCGTTCCTATACAGGATGGCCGGGTTTACTTTCCCCGACCTTCCCACTGATCTATTCCCTTTAACTTATTCCGGGGCTGGCCCAAGTGATATGGAATTCTTTATCATATCGTGAAATGAATGCACATTTAACTTGTCTATTTATGTATGATGCACTCAAGTTGTCATAGGCATTCATAACATATAAACTTTTTACCGAAATTTCGGCAGCATAATGGATCGAGTCCGCTTCCCCGTGAATAGTGCCAAACAACCAGTACATTCTTTTAAACTTGTAATTTAATATGGATCAGCAATTATACAGATATTCATAGGATCATTCATCAAGCTCAGTATATAATATTATAGTCATAGCAAGAATATAACAATGTTAATAAGTACAAGTCTTATTATAGTCTTAAGCCTTAAACTGTTTTGTAAGCTTTTCAACTTTTACTGAGGTTCCCGAGTTTGAGCTCAGGATCTACTCCCGAGTTCCGATATCAGCTTCAACTCCCGGGGTTATAAATCTATGTCTTGATTTCCGACTTCCGGGGTTATGTTGAAGATCCTCGACTTCCGGGTTTAAGTATCTTAAGTTTTATATTCTCGTCCTTGACTCTAGATTCTAAGGTAATTTATATGCTATGTGATTTCCGAATTCAACATTAAGTATGCACTTCCGAGTTCAACCCTAAGTATGTTCTTCCGAGTTCAACCTTAAATATACTCGCCCGGGTTCAGCTTTAGGTGTACTCTCCCGAGTTCAGCTTTAGGTATACTCTTCCGAATTCAAGCCTTACGTATAACCTTCCGAGTTTAACCTTGAGTATACTCGATTTAGCTCTTTGCTAATTCCCAACTTCGGACATAAACTTAAATTATTTGTGCACTGTCCTAGACTTATCCTACTTCTAGCCAGAATTGTACTCTTATGAGAGAAAATTCACTAAAAATAGGAATCTAGGTAAAATTATCTGAAACTTATATACATATAAAGCTAATAGAACAAGCTTTTAAATGAACTAAGTTTTATGTCATTTGCATAAGTATATTCTGACTTATGAGTCTCGAAACTTGGCCTTACTAAACTGCCCTGGTCCAACCCGATTTTGACTTAAGCCAACTTCCTTAGTGCACTGGGAACAAACGGCTAGGAGTTTGGTTCTGAAATTTTTATGGAATATTCCTCTACATGTTAGCTTTCAAAAAAATTTTGGTTCACTCAATTTGAAGTTGTATAGGGTGACTTATACCCTGCTCAACTCATACTGTCCGGGTAAGAACCCAGATTTCTAGGTCTAATTTCAAAAATTCATAACTAATTCTATACTAATCCAATGACCTATTATGATATATGTATGGAAATCTCTAGATGTCTAGTTTCATATAAAAATGGTTTCATCAAATTTAAATGGCGGTAGGTGGAGCTGTACACTCCGCCGTACGGACCACCGAGGGAAATCCTATCCTACTTCTAGGTTTGTCTCCTCCCTTCAAGCTGTTTGCCCCCAAATCCAATTTTAATCACATCACTCATGAAAAATCAATCATAAAACATCATCATCACTCTATAAAACATCCAAATCTCAGATTTGACAAACCCCACATGCAGCCCCAAATTAGAGAAACAAGATGAGAAGTAGGATTTCCTACCTTGTCTTGAGTAGTTTGGCTGATTTTGTGTTCTTGGATGGTGGTGGCTTGGGATGAAGCTTGAAGATGGATGAGAATGGAGTAGAAAATGAGAGCAAGGAGAAGAGAAAGAAGGGAGTTTCAGCTGATGGAGGGGTCGAAATTTTTTGATGGAGAAAGAGAAAAGGAAGTGAGATATTTGGAAGTTGGCTTGATCTTCATTGGTGGACCTAAAATGGTCATAAAATCTGATTCAATCCTCCTCATCTAATGGCTATCTAGGCGCCACTTAGGGGAGCATTTGGCTGAATCTTGGCCATTGATTCTAGGGCTCTCGTGGTTTAATTTCTACTGGTCCGGTTCCGACATTTGGAACTACCGAAATCCTATCGATTTCCTTTAAATCGGTAAATCGGTTTGAAATTGTTCTATGAAGTTTTCTATGCTCCTAATCTAATTCTATCTAGCCTAATCCTTTTAAGTTACACTTGATTGGCCTTAAGTAAATGTTTAATCAAGTTCTGATTAAACTCACTTATTTGATTAAAAACCGAATAATTCAGTTGTTAACGGTAAATTTTTCGGTTGTTACATTTTACCCTCCTAAAAAAAATTTTGTCCTCAAAATTTGGTACCTGAGAATAATTCGGGGTGTTCTCTCCTCATATCAGATTCTAATTCCCACGTACAATCTGCTGAGTCTTCACGTCCCCATGCTACCTTCACCAATTGTACCGCTTTGTTCCGCAAGTGTTTGATGCTCATATCCACTATCCGTGCTGGGGGTACATGAAAAGTCAAGTCATCCCTTAATTGGATTGATTTAGGCTCCAGTATGTGAGTAAGATCTGGTTGGTACCTTCTGAGTTGCGAAACGTGGAAAACATCATGAAGATTAGATAGATGCGGAGGTAAAGCAAGTCGATAGGCGACTGGCCCGATTCGCTTTAAGATTTGAAATGGACCTATAAAGCGAGGGCTTAGCTTTTTGACTTTGATGGCTCTACCTACTCCGGTTGTGGGTGTGATTTTTAGAAACACGTGATCTCCTTCTTGAAACTCCAAGGGTTTCCTCCTGATATCCGCGTAGCTCTTTTGATGACTCTGAGCTGCAAGTATTTTGCTACGGATCCTTTTGATCTGCTTTGTTGTTTGTCTAACTAGTTTTGTACCTAGCAGATTCTGTTCTCCTGATTCATACCAACAGAGGGGAGATTGACACTTTCATCCATATAAAGCCTCATATGGGGCCATGCCGATGCTAGCATGGTAACTGTTGTTGTATGCGAACTCGGCTAACGGTAAGTATCGATCCCAACTCCCCCGTTGTTCCAGAATGTATGCTCTCAACATATCTTCCAGGGTCTGAATCGTTCGCTCTGTTTGACCATCCGATTGCGGATGATATGCAGTACTTAGACATAGTTTAGTACCAAATGCCTTCTGGAGTGCTCCCCAAAACCGTGAGGTGAACCTTGGATCTCGATCAGAAATGATTGTTGAAGGAATACTATGTAGCCGAACTATTTCTTGAATATATAGCTGAGCCTACTTTTCTAGAGGAGAATTTGCTCGAATGGGTAAAAAGTGAGCTGACTTGGTTAGTCTGTCCACTATGACCCATATAGCGTCATATCCTGAGGGGGTCCTTGGTAAACCCATCACGAAATCCATGGAGATACTCTCCCATTTCCATTCCGGAATCTCTAAAGGTTGTAGTGTCCCTGCCGGCTTCTGATGTTCTATCTTCTCCTTCTGGCAGGTTAAACATTTATTCACAAAATTGGCCACATCTGTTTTAAGGCCTGGCCACCAAAACATCTTTTTGAGGTCTTGGTACATCTTGTTAATGCCAGGATGTATAGTGAACTCACTCTTATGGGCTTCCTCCAAGACCTTCCCCCTGAGGTTGTCCTCCTTAGGTACATATATCCTCCCATGATATCGTCATATTCTATCTGCGTCTTGGGAGAATCCTGTTAGCTTGCCGGATTGCACTAGACGCACTGTGTGCTGGAAGTCATCACTCCCTTGCTGTGCTTGCTGGATTTGATCCTTGAAAGTACTGGTTATCTTCAGTTGGTGTAGTCGAATGGTATTGGGAGTTACAGAGATTCCCAAGTTGAGGGTTTGAAAGCTCTCTATAAGCTCCGTTTCTTTAATCATCATCCACGCTACTGTCAAGGATTTTTTGCTTAAGGCGTCAGCTACCACGTTTGCCTTGCCTGGATGGTACTTCAGGTCAAACTCGTAATCTTTGAGAAACTCCATCCACCTTCGCTGCCTCATGTTTATTTCCTTCTGATCGAAAAGGTATTTCAAGCTTTTGTGATCAGAAAATACTTCAAATTTCACTCCGTAGAGATAGTGTCTCCACATCTTCAAGGCAAATACTATTGCTGCTAGCTCGAGGTCATGTGTCGGATAATTTCTTTCATGAGTCTTTAATTGCCTAGAAGCATATGCTACGACGTTTCTGTTCTGCATTAGCACACACCCCAATCCTTTCTTAGAAGCATCATAGTACACTTTAAACGGTCCATGAGGATCCGGTAAGATAAGTACTGGGGCTGTGGTCAACTTTTCCTTCAATTCTTGGAAGCTCTGCTCGTACTCGGGTGTCCACTCAAATGGTGCATTCTTTCTGGTTAATTTGGTTAAAGGTAGAACTATTTGGGAGAAGTTCTTAACAAATCTTCTGTAGTATCCTGCCAACCCTAAGAAACTCCTGACTTCAGAATCGCTGCTGGTCGTTCCCAGTTTAATACTGCTTCCACCTTATTGGGATCCACTGAAATTCCTCCATGGGATACCACATGGCCAAGAAACTTTACTTCTTTCATCCAAAATTCACATTTAGATAACTTGGCGTAAAGTTTCTTCTCTCTTAGAATCTGCAGAACTACTCGCAAATGCTCTGCATGCTCCTGTTCCGTCTTCGAGTAGACAAGTATGTCGTCAATGAACACAACAACAAATTTATCAAGATATGGCCTAAATATTTGGTTCATGTAGTCCATAAATACTGCCGGTGCATTCGTCAATCTGAAGGACATCACAGTATATTCATGATGTCCATAACGAGTTCGAAATGCCGTCTTCGGAATATCTTCTTCTTGGACCCGAATCTGGTGATATCTGAACCGTAGATCAATCTTGGAAAATATAGTAGCTCCTTGTAGCTGATCCATAAGGTCATCAATCCTTGGTAACGGATACTTGTTCTTGATTGTCACCTTATTCAACTGCCGATAATCCACACAGAGTCGCATGCCTCCATCTTTCTTCTTAACTAACAAGACTGGGGCTCCCCACGGTGATGCACTTGGCCTAATGAATTTCTTCTCTAGGAGTTCTTCAATTTGCCCCTTAAGTTCAGCCAGTTCCAAAGGTGACATGCGGTATGGTGCTAGAGATATTGGTCCAACTCCTGGTACCAATTCAAAGGTAAACTCAATCTCTCTCTCGGGAAGAAACTCAGGATATCCTCGGGGAACACATCCGGGTATTCTCTAACAATTGGAATGTTGTTTAACTCCTAATCAACCTCTATTATGTTGGTTGATAAGAAAATATACCCTTGACTTCTATTCCCACAAGGGTGCACTATTAAGGAATTTAAATAAAGACTTACGGGGATCACTGATTCAGAAGATGAAACAGGGGGGAGTATAATGGATTTATCGGAGCAATTTAGCAGGGCTTGGTTGGCAGAGAGCCAGTCCATACCCAGAATAATGTCAAGCCCGGACAAGGGAAGACAAATTAAATTAGCCGAAAAAGTGCAACCTCTTATTTGATAGGGGACATTCATACAGATATGGTTGGTTCTAACAGGCTCATTTGTAGGGGTAGAAACTAGCAGGTCATAGGGTAATTCAGAGATAGGTAGCTGCAGGGCTATCATGTAATCATGAGAGATGAAAGAGTGACATGCACCTGAATCATATAAAATGGTTAGGATCTTACCATTTACTCCACACGTGTCTTGGATCAAATCTTCTGACTTTTTGGCTTCCTGTGCATCCATGGTGAAAACTCTCCCTTGGCGTTGTGGCCTAGAAGTCGGTTGAGAATTTTTGGCTGGGCATTCATAGATTTTGTGGCCTGGTTTGCCACATCCAAAGCAGACATTTTGACCCGCCAAGCAAGGGCAGTTGCCATGATTTCTGCCACACCGGCTGCAGATCTGGTTTTCAAAAGGCCTTTGCGGTTGCTTGCCCTTGTTACTCGTCGGCTGGAACTTCCTCCGCTGTTATAAGTTGGGCTTGAACCTCGGACCTTGTGGAGCTAACCCCCCTCTTAAAAGTGTTGCCAGATGCCCTAGCAGCAACTAACTTCTTGTTGCAATCTCCCACCAAGCGGCACTTGTTCACCAAAGTAGGGAAGTCTCTGATCTCCATTGGCCTTATGGTGGCAAGAATGTCCTCTCTTAGCCCGCCTTCAAATTTCATACATTTCCGTGCTTCGTCGAGGTGCCGTTGATAAATAGTGGAAAATTTGCACAATTCCTCAAATTTGGCAATGTATTCCGACACGTTGCTATTTCCTTGACGGAGGTGCATGAATTCCAACTCCTTGGCATTGTGAACAGACGTAGGGAAGTACTTCTGGTAGAATGCATCTTTAAATACATCCCAAGTAATTTCTGTCTGGGATCCTTCTAATAATCGTTGTGCGTCGTTCCACCAGAATTCTGCATCAGCTTCTAACATATAGGTGGCAAAAGTCACCTTCTGACGGCTTGTGCAATCTAACACGGAGAAAATCTTCTCCATAGCTTTAACCCATTCGTCTGCTTTATCTGGGTCCAAGGCTCCCCTGAAGCTGGGTGGATTAGCCTTCCGAAACTCAGCAAATTTGAGGTATTCTAGATCCATCCCAGGGCCATTATGATTTCCCCCACAATCTACCTCTGGTTGCCTTCCTAATTGGCCCATCATTTGAGTTCTTTGCGGTTTGTCTGTTTGTGCATAGCTCTGCGCCATCTTCGTATTGCCCAGGAATTAGAGATTCCTCTTGGGCTGGGGAAGTTCGCGGTCTACCTCGCCTCCCAGAAGCCATTAAGTTCTGAACACACAAAACAAGAGTAATTGAGTTGATCAGGCTCAATACTAAGTTCGGTGTGCTAGTAAATAATAGCATACAGTTAGGCAAACTCCTGCACGTACGTCCTGTCCGTATGGACAAGACTCAGAACATAATAAGATCTAGAAAATACAGAGCATATGTGAAGCATAGTCAGTCCAATCCCCAGGCCTATATTAGGATGAACTGCTCTGATACCAAAAATGTAACACCTTACCAGACAAAGTATTATGCTTAAGTCATAATAAAATTATCTGATAAGTGATTACGGGTACTACTGGTTTAATCCTACTTTCTGTATTAGTACTAATTACTCGCATAAGGATACTTAATCGCATAATAAAAATTCCTGCATGACGGCGGAATAAATTCTGATTAATCGGTATACTGTAAGTAACATAACATAAATAAGAGTGCAGTAAGGACGGAATTTCTGCAACATATATATATATATACATAAACATTTGCTTTATCTGTTTGACAAAACGATACAGGGTAAAAAAAAAAAAAATATGAGGCCGCTAGCACAAAATAAAATAGCCGGTCCCTAAGAACTCTACCCTGAGTGGTCCCCATGGGACATTTCATATACTACCCCTAATCCATACTCATCTATTCATGACCCAGATTATCAAAAGAGGGCCATTCTATACATCTACTACCGCTACAGTACACCTACTATCTAGGCAGAATCTGAAGAGAGAAACCCATTCGCCATGCGTGCATCTGTGGGAGGGTGGCCTGTACTGGGAGTTGAGGAAGAGGAAGAACTCGCTGCCTCCGATGGGTCCTCCTCTGACATCGAGGCGGAGAGCATCGGCTGTGGTGGTGAAGCAGGAGGGGCCATAGGAGCGGGGGCTGCTGGTGCGGCTGGTGCTGCTGGAGGAGGTGGGAATGGCTGGGCCACATGAAGTGGAATGGCGATGTATGGGACAGCGGGATCAAACAGGGGATGCATCAGGGGTACGGCAAAATCTTTCTGGAAGAAGAAATATAAACGAAACTGGCACTTGCCAGATATATATACAGAGTCTAGAAATGGATCAATGTGTATGTGAAGCTTGGGGAACTCAATGAAGAGGACTCCTATCGCGGCGTGCTCCATAGTCTGAGAATGACGCGGCAATATACAGTAGGGTGAGAAATAGAAATTTCTCAGTAGGAATTCCTAGTTCTAAACATGTGTCATCGCTGTCATTCCCAGTTGTTTCGGTTGTGCAATAATTTTCAAATAGTATGGTAAAATAATAAAATTTAACTTAAATACTCATTTGTAAAGCATACACCGAAACAAGTTCAATTTTAATTAACTGATATACTAAGTTACTCAAATAGTAATCACAGCGGAACAATAGCAGGTTTTGAATAATAAACAGAGATCTAAAACAATCAATAGAAAAGTATTACACTGTACATATGCATGTGCAATGAGAAGATGCATCTTATTCTTGGAGGCTTTCGTCCATTAAAACTCATTTCCATCCTTGGTCCCCTGGGAGTCATTGGCCATATACTCCTGGGCAATAATCCGCTTTTCAGGACTGAGCTCGTTCCTATGTAGGATGGCCGGGTTTACTTTCCCCGACCTTCCCATTGATCTATTCCCTTTAACTTATTCCGGGGCTGGCCCAAGTGATATGGAATTCTTTATCATATCGTGAAATGAATGCACATTTAACTTGTCTCTTTATGTATGATGCACTCAAGTTGTCATAGGCATTCATAACATATAAACTTCTTACCGAAATTTCGGCAGCATAACGGATCGAGTCCGCTTCCCCGTGAATAGTACCAGACAACCAGTACATTCTTTTAAACTTGTAATTTAATATGGATCAGCAATTATACAGATATTCATAGGATCATTCATCAAGCTCAGTATATAATATTATAGTCATACCAAGAATATAACAATGTTAATAAGTACAAGTCTTATAGTCTTAAGCCTTAAACTGTTTCGTAAGCTTTTCAACTTTTACTAAGGTTCCCGAGTTTGAGCTCAGGATCTACTCAGAGTTAGATATCGCCTTCAACTCTCGGGGTTATAAATCTATGTCTTGATTTCCGACTTCCGGGGTTATGTTGAAGATCCTTGACTTCCGGGTTTAAGTATCTTAAGTTCTATATTCTCGTCCTTGACTCTAGATTCTAAGGTAATTTATGTGCTATGTGATTTCCGAATTCAACATTAAGTATGCACTTCCGAGTTCAACCCTAAGTATGTTCTTCCGAGTTCAACCTTAAATATACTCGCCCGGGTTCAGCTTTAGGTGTACTCTCCCGAGTTCAGCTTTAGGTATACTCTTCCGAATTCAAGCCTTACGTATAACCTTCTGAGTTTAACCTTGAGTATACTCGATTTAGCTCTTTGCTAATTCCCGACTTCCGACATAAACTTAAATTATTTGTGCACTGTCCTAGACTTATCCTACTTCTAGCCAGAATTGTACTCTTATGAGAGAAAATTCACTAAAAATAGGAATCTAGGTAAAATTATCTGAAACTTATATACATATAAAGCTAACAGAACAAGCTTTTAAATGAACTAAGTTTTATGTCATTTGCATAAGTATATTCTGACTTATGAGTCTCAAAACTTGGCCTTACTAAACTGCCCTGGTCCAACCCAGTTTTGACTTAAGCCAACTTCCTTAGTGCACTGGGAACAAACGGCTAGGAGTTTGGTTCTGAAATTTTTATGGCATATTCCTCTACATGTTAGCTTTCAAAAAAATTTTGGTTCACTCAATTTGAAGTTGTATAGGGTGAGTTATACCCTTCTAAACTCATACTGTTCGGGTAAGAACCCAGATTTCTAGGTCTAACTTAAAAAATTCATAACTAATTCTATACTAATCCAATGGCCTATTATGATATATGTATGGAAAGCTCTAGATGTCTAGTTTCATATAAAAATGGTTTCATCAAATTTATACGGCGGTAGGCAGAGCCGTACACTCCTCCGTACGGACCACTGAGGGAAATCCTATCCTGCTTCTAGGTTTGTCTCCTCCCTTCAAGCTGTTTGCCCCCAAATCCAATTTTAATCACATCACTCATGCAAAACAATCATAAAACATCATCATCACTCTATAAAACATCCAAATCTCAGATTTGACAAACCCCACATGTAGCCCCAAATTAGAGAAATAAGATGAGAAGTAGGATTTCCTACCTTGTCTTGAGTAGTTTGGCTGATTTTGTGTTCTTGGATGGTGGTGGCTTGGGATGAAGCTTGAAGATGGATGAGAATGGAGAGTTTGGAGAGAAAGAAGGGAGTTTCAGCTGATGGAGGGGTTGAAATTTTTTGATGGAGAAAGAGAAAAGGAAGTGAGATATTTGGAAGTTGGCTTGATCTTCATTGGTGGACCTAAAATGGTCATAAAATCTGATTCAATCCTCCTCATCTAATGGCTATCTAGGCGCCACTTGGGGGAGCATTTGGCTGAATCTTGGCCATTGATTCTAGGGCTCTCATGGTTTAATTTCTACTGGTCCGGTTCCGATAGTTGGAACTACCGAAATCCTACCGATTTCCTTTAAATCGGTAAATCGATTTGAAATTGTTCTATGAAGTTTTCTATGATCCTATTCTAATTCTATCTAGCCTAATCCTTTTAAGTTACACTTGATTGGCCTTAAGTAAATGTTTAATCAAGTTCTGATTAAACTCACTTATTTGATTAAAAACCAAATAATTTAGTTGTTAACGGTAAATTTTTCGGTCGGTACATAATGAATGTCCCAGTACTCCACCTCGCACTTGATTTCCAATTTAGGTGCTGGAATATTTACAGAAAAGAAAAATATACAAGCAGATAGTGAGAACCTAAGGTTCTCAGTAGGTAAACTCGAACCATCACTCTTACAGTGTCATCCTAAACATTCCAGCTGCTTCGGTTTCTTATGAAAATATGAGCATATAAATGCAAATAGTGGTTCAATTTTAAGTTCATATTTCTCGAAGCGGGTTATGTTTTAACAACCACTTGGCATATTATATGCTAGACATAGAAACACAAATAGTGCAGTATACTTCAATAAGAATCATAATAACAATATGATATAATGAGATAATTTGAGATGCACATGTAGGTGCTTTGTACTTGACTTAATTCATCTCTTTCTTTAACTTGCAACTTGATCTTGCTTTCTTATACTTGGTTCCCTGGAGGTGAATGGCCTCTCTCACCTCTGGGTAATAGCCTGCTTTTTAGGATCGAGCTCGTTCCTATACAGGATTGTCAGGTTTACTTTCCCCGATGCTCCCACAGACTTATTCCCCTTAAATCTATTTAGGAGCTGGCCCAGGACTTAGATCGTAGCGCTCTGGAACATGCTAGCTGGGTTTATGTCATGCCTCACGTGGTAGCTTAGTATGTCTTTTTTGCAAGTTCTCATAATTCTTATTTTTCTTTGGACATGAGTATACATGCATATGCTATATGCATTCATTCATATACTTCATATTATACTTAAATCATTCTTGCATACATGAATCTTATAAGTATAACATATAAATGTTTATAACATTCATCTAATTCACATATTTTTACCAGAATTTTAGCAGCATAACGGATCAGGCCCACTTTTCCATGAATAGTGCTAGCTCTCATGGACAAATCAATCACAATAGTATAATCAATATAACATATCAATTCCCTAGTATCAATGTAAAATTTGCAATCTTCAACCCATGCCTTATATGTACACTAATACTTGTGAAACCATAAATTTGGTCATTTCCGCCAATTCTATTTAGTTCTGTCTGAATTTATAATTTATGCCATAATATCTGCTTAATTTGTTTATGTCTGAATTTTGGATATGTTAATGTGCTATTTGTCTAGTTTATAATCTCTTTGGTCCCATTAAATTTTGATACATATAACTTAAGTTATTGAAGATTTACTTAGGCTTGTCTGGTACTAGACAGATTTGAGTCCTAGAAAATAAAAATTCACTAAAAATAGAAAACTAGCTGAAACTATACAAGAACTATATGGATTCAAAGCTAACTGATCCAATTTTTCATTTTCAAGAAATCCCATCTCATTTGGGTAAGTAGAACTCGAATTATGAGCTCTTGAATTTGGGTATTCTGCACTACGCTATTTCCCCCAAATAGGACCTTAGGTCAACTTTGTGGATTTACTGGAAGCAGCACAGTTGGAATCTAAATCTAAAACTTTTATGATATTTCCCTATATGTTAGCTTCCTATCAAAATTGGTTGTACTAAATTTCGAGTTGTATAGAGTGAGTTATATCCTTCACAACCTGTACTACCTAGAACAGAATGTAAGATTCCTAGGTAAACTTCAAAAAATCATATCTCCCTCAATACTAATCCAATGGCCTCATAATTTATATGGTTAGAAAGCTCTAGATGTCTAGTTTCAATAAATATAGTTTCATTAACTTCTTATGGCTAATGAGAGTTCGTACAATTCGCAAGTATGGATGCCGTAGGGCTTCTTTGTTTTCAGATTTTATTTTGGCTCTAAGTTGTTCTTTTGATCTCTTCTCCAACCTAACTCAAGTTTTGCTAACTCAATCACTTAAAAAGAGTCTTAACATCATCATATCAGAACACACCATAGATGATATAAGAAAATCACCACAGCCACATATTACCAATAAGCAATCAAAAAATTAGGATTTGAGTTACCTACCTCAAAATCCTTGAAACCATGGAAGTAAGGAATCCAAGAACCAACTTTTAGCCTTCTTCCTTCACCATAGCAGCAACTCATATGAACGTGGGGAGGCTCTATTTGATGTTTAATCATGAAATTGTTAGAGGGCTTTTGTAGAAAAGGAGGTAAGGATCAATTTTCATAAAAGGAGCAAGAGATTTTGAGGCCAAGAAAGCCATGAACTATTAGGTTGAAGCTCATAGCCATGGAGCAAGGAAAGAAAGGAAGAAGAAGAAGGAGGAAGAAGAGAATATGGCAGCTAGTGAGGGGCGAAATAGTGGAGGAGCTAAAGGGGATTTTGGTGTTTTAAGATATGATACTCTCTTATGGTTGGTGGTTGTTTGGCCAAGTCTCTCCATTCACTTGGTAGCCACTTGGTGCCATTCATAGGGGTACGAGTGGCTAAATTTTCAGCCACTCAAACTAGTGGTGTTAGTGTGAAATTCTATTAATTCGGTTCTGGTGGTTTAAAATACCGAATCTTTACCGATTTCCTTCAAATCGGCAAAGTATTACTAAATGACTCTGAGAGAATTTCTATGTCTCTATTATAATTGTTCTTAAGCCTAATCTCTCTAATTAACATCTAATTAACTCTTAATTAATATTTAATTAACTTCTAATTAACCTTAATTAGTCAATAAGATCGAATAAATTACTTATTAACATGGAATAAATGTTTTTGCAAATTCGGAGCTTTTCTATTTTCTATTTTCCAAAACTAATGGCATTTCCGTAATTGAAAAGAAATATTATAAGTGTCTTTTAAACTTGATTTGATGGGGTATTCCTAAAAGATGTTGGGATCTTGAGTACAAATAAAATAATAGGGGAATTCTACAATACACCTTGATAGTTTTGGTGTGTGATACACCTTCATTTAGCCACATTTCTAAAATGTGTCTAAATGCATCTAGTGATAAAATATATTTAGCGACACTCAAGATGTATTTAGCCATAGTTTGAAAGTGTGACCAAATGAAGATGCACCACACACCCAAAGTGTAACATCCTGATTTCCGAGTTCCGACTTCGTCATCAGGATTGATCAATCCCAATTTCCGACTTCATCTTTGGATTTCAATGAGCTGATTATTTCCGAGTTCTGAGTTAATTCTTGCTCAATTTTCCGACCTCCGACTTCAAGAGGCATAATTTACTACTTCACGACTTCTGACTTCATGGCTCAAAGGTATTTATACACGGGTTCCGATATAATCAAATGTAAGATACCGATTTCCGAGTTTAAGTACTTGGATTTGGAAATGTGACTCGAATTTATGAGTTCCGACCTTAATGTTGAACTCAATTGGAGTGGACACGAGTTCGGACCCTTGAGCCAATTTCCAATCACATGAGTTTCGATATCCGATTTTACATCCAGCATTGGCATTCCCGAGTTCAAATAGGGAGTTCCGAGATTTTAGGACTGCCAGCTGCATGACTTCCGAGCTCAGACCTTGATACAAGATTTCCTCCAGTCACAACGAGATGGGACGAGTTACGACATACGGCTTCAGCTCCAGTCTCAACTGGGATAACACGAGTTCCGACTTAAGGTGTAATAGAGACGAGCTCCGATTTCAGATGGAACAGAAGCGTATTCCAGTTTTTGGATGATGTGGAAAGCAATTTTGACACAAAAGTGAGAGACATGGCGATCACGCTCTGATGGGGTATGACATGGCGATCATACTCTGGAATATAGCACGAAGATCCCATATTCCTAAGGGACGTGACATGGCGATCACGCTCCGACGGAGTATGACATAGCGATCATACTCTGGAATGTGGCATGTAAAGATATAATGATGAGTCTATATTCCTAAGGAACGTGACATGGCGATCACGCTCTGATGGGGTATGACATGGCGATCATACTCTGGAATATAGCATGAGGATCCCATCTTCCTAAGGAACGTGACATGGCGATCACGCTTTGATGGGGTATGACATGGCAATCATACTCTGGAATATGGTATGATGCTGCACTTGAGGACGGCGATACGTAACGCTCAAGTGTAGACAGATCCAAGCACCCTAGGGACGGCGATACGGCTAGGTGTGCCAAGTAAAAGACTAAAGACTAAAGATTTTATGACGAAAAGGAAGATGAAGAAAGGAAAACAAGTTTCATGTATAGGCATGAATTTAAGTACGAGTAATTTTATGTGTAGATGTTATATTCCCAGCATATTGATGTTATCTGTGTTTTAATATGCTACAGTTATTATTCATGGTATCATAATTGAATGAACTTTATGGGTTCTCCCAAATGCTTAGAGTATGATTAAAATGAACTTTGCTTCGGATAAGACATTTCTCGAAATGTAAAATTAAACAGTCTGTGCAGCATGTTCAATTTTTTTAAAATAAACCGAAGCAAACTGGAGACGACCATGATGACACTATGTATGAAAATTTGAGAATCCTACTGAGAATTTTATAATTCTCACTCTTATTTCCATGTTGTCTCCAGATGAGTTTAGAAGTTTCCAAAGATGGCTGAAGTTGCTGTCAGACGAGGTCCGTTCAGGTAACAGTAACAGCTCCAGGGTATGGTACTATGACTTAAGCATAGTACTGTGCTTAGGAGGGTGTTACACAAAGTATCAAGGAACATCACAGCACTAGCCCATATAACAAATACTTGAAATTAATCCACCTCTAAAAGAGTTATTTAAAAGTGTTCAATAAGGGAATAATGAAACTTTATTGAAATAAATCAATAAAAAATATCATAATTCACAACCATCATTTTCATTTCACATATAATAAAATATTCAATCCGATAAAGACCATTTCACCAAATATTATTTAATCAATTTAGTAAAATATAAAGCATATAAAAGTCACCGGATGGATGTCTCCTATATATGCTCCTACACAAAAAGTGTTATTACTCAAGATACATTCCATACTAAATTGCTCCTATGATAGTGAATCCATACCCATCAGAAGGTGATTTTTCTATGATTTAATTGATAAGCGTATTAAGTGAAAAGGTGATTTTTCTGTGAAAGGTGAGAGGTGCAAATCTTGCCATTAAATTATACGTCGATAGTCAAGATTGAAAGTTATTTAATTTAAAGGTTACATAATCACTTTAAAAATCACATGATTTTATGTTTATGTACAATCTGATAGTCAAGATTTAATCCTCTTATTTTTACAATTAACCACTCCTCTTACTTGATACTCTCCATATATGAGATGTATCAAGTGAGAAGGGTACTTTAATATGAGAGTTGAAGGATGCAAATATTGATCATATAACCAAATATAGATAGTCAAGATTAAAAGTTATTTAAAGGTTGCATGATCAGTTAAAAAAGTCACATAATTTTATGTTTTAATGTTGATCCTCATATTGATTTTCTTATGTGAGAAGTGAGAAATAGATTCTTAGCCAATAGATTTTTATTATGTGGTTGAGTTTACACTCTTAGTTCGAAAACTCACATGACTTTCTCACTCTCTCACACCCTCAAAAATCATTTCCAACTTCTCACCATTTTCCCTCTCTTCCCAAAATAAAGTTTTTTCTTCTAGATTTTATATATATATATAGTTTACTTTTTTAACACATTTTTGGATGTGCATTCAGCAAGTGCACTTGTTGAATTGGGTTACTCTTATATAGGAAAAACACAATCAAAAAATAGGTGAAAATATAATAATTTTTCCACCTACCCATGAATTGATTGATTCAACACGTAGTTCTAATTACGGGCACCCATTTTTGGGTTTTTAGCCATAAAGGGAGATTTTGATGGGTTGGGGATCTCAAACTTTGATTACTAAATTGGTAACTTTTTCCTTTTCTCATTATTTGTTTTGGAATATACCTTTCCACAACAAAATATTATTTACTTGCAAAATTTCAAGTCAATTAGAGATAAAAAGTCTAGGTACTAGTCTTGGAATGCCCACCTAAACTTCACCAAAAATGACAAAAACAAAGAAAATAAAGAAGTTATGATGGTCTTGATAAGATCAAATGACAACTGATTATCCTCAGCAATGGCCCTAAAATTTGATGAGAGTGTCGAGTTCACTGAAATTATAAAATTGATTTAAAATAAATTCTAAACAGAGTTATCTCTCAAAGGGTCAAGATGTAATTCAATTAAAAAAAAATTTGTAATGTAGTGGCCATTTACACAAATAGAGAGTAAAAAAGCAATTCATTTGAGTGCAATTTAGTAATTAAGCACAAGCATTTCAAGGTTCCATTAGAAATAGTGGCAATCTATCATTAGACTACAATAGATGCATCAAATCACAGAACATGTGGTTAATTTAAATTGAACCAAAATCTCTAAATTCAAGATTCAACCCTATAACCACATTAAGAAATCTCATAGAATTCAACTAACAATTGATCTAGTGTATATTTGGTTTTGTAATTGTATTGGTTCTTGATGAAATTGGTTGTCAAAATTGATTTTAGTTAAAAATGATTACTTGAAGAGTGATTTTGATAAAATGAATGTTATTTGGATAATATTAACTAAAGTTACTTTTGCATGTATCATTATTGAAAAGGGTATAAATTTTATGGTTTATTTACTCTTTTATTTTATTTCATTTTATTTTTTAAGTTTATTTAAGAAAATTATGTAAGTATTTTTTGTTCCAATATGAAGAATAAAAACGTTAAGAATTTGTGAAAGTGAAGATTTGCAATCTTCTTGTTTCTAAACATCTCCTTGATTGCAGTTTTAGCCTTTCGCATACCTTCATAAACATATCCTAATGAAGGCTTTTCATCAGAATCTACAATTCTCGGCAATCTAATTAAAGGGCCTAAAAGCTTGCATGTGCTATAATAGCTGTACCAAAATTTATTATCTAAGACAATAGCACTAACAACTTTCCCATTAGCATTCCTTCCTAACTTGTGCCTAGTGAAATGTGTGTTTGCAACTAAAGCTTGGAACTCTTCCTTATATTATATATATTTTTCTATGTAAGAAAAATAGTAGTAAAGCAGGTTGCTCCAAGATGAACAATCTCTTTCTAACCAAGCCTTTTTCTAAGCTAAGACAAGAACACCATATATTGTAAACAAACATAGTAATCTTGGAAGCATGGGATGCAAGGCATGTAATGTGGGATATGTTGCCTATATCTTTTGAAATGAGATTCAAGCAGCGGGTAGCACAAGGAGACCAAAAAATGTTATCATACATTTCATGAATAAGCGTCTCGGCTACAATATAATTGGCTTCATTGTTAGTCACCACATGCACGGTATTACTAGGTTTAACCTATTCAATAATCTCCACAAACAAGTTGCACAACGTAGAAGCATTTTTAACCACATCTGAAGCATCTATAGACTTCACAAAGCACATATTAGCAGGACAATACACCAAGAAATTGATCAAAGTCTTTGATCTATCCAACCATCAACTATAAGTTGCAACTGGTTTCTCTCCTTAAACTCTTGTAGCTGTCCACAAGCAGCTAACACTCTTTCTTAAGATCACTTAGCAATTGAATCCTTAATTCATCATATGAAGGACCTTTAAAACTAGGTCCAATACCAACAATACCATCCAATACATCTTTAAAGTATGGTGATTGGATTGCATTGAAAGGAATCCTTGAATCAATAATCCATCTGGCAAGTCTCAATTTAGCTTCATGTATCACCTCTTTGCTTTGAAAGGCACTTTTCAAACTTGGTTGGGCTCCTAGAGTTGATCTTTGTAATGCCCTCCCAAGCACAATACCATGTTTAAGTCATAGCACCAGACTCAGGAGTTGTTACTATTACCTGAGCAGATCTTATGTGATAGCAACCTCGACCATCTTTGAAATCTCTTGAACAATCTGGAGATAATACGAAAATAAATATAGGAGTTAGAATTTGAACTTCTCAGCAGGATTCTCTAAATTGTCACACATAGTGTCATCGTTATTATCTTTAGCTGCTTCGGTTTGTTAGGAAAAAGGTGAGCATGCTATACAATTTATTGAATTTTATAGTTTGAAAACATAGCAGAGTTCATTTTAGCCATTCACTTGATAAATAGAGAAGAAATTCAAACAATTAACTTATCAACATGAAGGACAATTAAATATGATGTATCGATTCATAATAAGATATGGCACAATTGAATAACATGCAGATATGGATGCAAATAACTTGATGTGAGTGCACTCATCTATCTGTAGCCTTCTTGACTTCCTTTTCTTGGCACACCTAAGCATTACGTATCGCCGTCCCTAGGGTGTAAGCTTAGACATGCTTCTTGTAACGTCCAAAAAAAATTCTATCAATTTTTTTAAAGCAAGTTATTCGATTTTATTGAATGATTGAGATTAATTAGAATTCGATTGACTATTTACTTAAAGTCAATTAAGTATCATTTAGAGGAATTAGATTTGAGGGAATTAGATTAGAAACATAGGAGGCCTCATAAAATTTTTCCAAAACCGATTTACCGATTTGAAAAAAAATCGGTAAAATTTCGGTATTTTAAACTGTAAAAACCGAATCAATAGAAATTATACAGTGAGAACCCTAAATTGAATGGCCAAGATTCAGCCAACCTACCCCTTTAAGTGGCACAAGGATCAGCCCTTGAAGAGGGCAGCCACACCAAATTAGACTGGAGAGACAAATCCACCAATCACATGCAACTTCTTCCAAAAGTTTTCAAATATTTCCTTTCTACTCCCTTGCAGATTTTCGGCCTCATATACAACTGATATCCCTTCATTTCTTTCCTCCTCATTCATATTCACTCCTTCTTCATCAAGCTTTCAAGTTCCAACAACTTTCTTCAATCCAAACTTGAATCTAGCAAGCTTAACACATAAAAAAAAAAAGGTAGGAATTCTAAATTCTATTCTTGCTTTCTATAGATTGGGGCTGCTTGGGATTCCTTTTTCTCCCATTATTCTAATGCTATATTGGGTAGAGATGATGAACTAAGGTTGGTTTAATATATATGTTTGAATTAAAGTTGAAGTTGGAGTTGGAGTGGAAGAATTGGAGAATAAAAAGAAGCAAGATGCTATTTGGGTGAAAAACCTATGGCGTCTGTATGTTCATCTTGTACCAAAATCGATGAATCTATTTTTATATGAAACTAGACATCTAGGAATTTCCAACCATATAAAATATAAAGCCATTGGATTAGTATTGAGTGAGTTATGAATTTTTGAAATTTAATCTAAAATTCTGGGTTCTCTTCTAGGTAGTATGAGTTACCAGGGGTGTAACTCACCCCACAAAACTCTTAATTGAGTGAAACTAATTGGGTTTGAAAGTAACATATAGAAGAATATCCAATAAAAATTTCAGAGTTAGATTTGATTCCAATTATTCCCAATAATTCGATGAAATTGCCTTAAGTCCAAACTGGACTAGAATAGGGCAGTGCATAAGGGTCAAATTATGGAGCTTATAACTCAAGCTCTGATTATAAAAATGAGATGAAACTTCTTGAGAATAAAAGGTTTCCTGTTAGCCTTAATTTTATACATTTTGTATGATTTCACCCAGTTTCCTATTTTTAATGAATTTTTACTTCTAAGGGTGCAATTCTGGCTAGTTGTAGGATAGACTAAGGTGAAATTCAAATAATTTGAGCTGCATAAATCAAAATGATATGGCACAAAAAGGGTTGGAAACTAGATACATACGACTATAACATATCCAAAATTAAGGTCTAAATGAATAGAATAGAAATTTTGGTGAATTTTACAATATCGGGCAAAATTGAGTAGAATGAGCAGAAAACCTAATTTATGTATTTATGTTGACATATTATATGATTGATATTATTGTTATAAAACTCGATGCTCTATGTTGGTTTTATTGCTTGATTGATCTTTTTGGTAGTCTAGAACTATTCATAGGGCAGCGGACTTTATCCGTCATGCTGCCGAAATTTCGGCAAAGCCTATGCATAGGTCACGAAATACACTTTGATACATATGCATTCATGATTATGATTAAAGCTATAATAAAGATTCTATATGACTTGGGCGAGCCCCTGAACGAATTTAAGGGGAATAGACCAGTGTGAAGGTCGGGGAAAGTAAATCCGTCACTCATATGTAGGTACGAGCTCGGACCTAAAAAGCATGCTATCACCCAGAGGTGATTCACCTCCAGGGGACCAAGTGCAGAGAAAAATAAGAAAGTACTGACGCCTTAGGGATGATGATACGTAATGCCCAGATGTGTCAAGTAAAGATAGAAAAAAGGAAGCATAAGTGCATATCAGAATTTTATAATGAGCAAGTGCATCAGGAAGACATTTGCATCCATTTATGAATGTCATTCAGTTGTTGCTTATTTTATTCTTAATCTATGCATCTTATTTAATTATCCTTTATATTATATGTTGATGGTTGAGATTCTTTCTCTATTTAACTAGTGTATGATATGAATCTGCTTTGGAACAGATGTTTTTGAACTCTCTAAAATGAAATCTATAGTTCATATAGCATGATCACTTTTTTTTTTAATAAACTGAAGCAGCTGGAATGACAACGATGACATGGACTGCCAAGTAGCTTAGGAATCCTATGGAGAGCATAAAATTCTCATCCTTATATGTGTTTCCATGTCATCTCCAAATAGCCCAGAATGTCTTGATGGAGATCAACCTAGAGGAGCATGGCCAAGACTGGACTAGCTATAGACGAAATTTGTATATATGTTTAGATATGTGTTTATGGTTGATAATGTTTGAAAGGTTATTTAGTTACACTCCTCTTTGTAGGATGTAATAGAACTCTATTTTAATTTCGCGGGAAATAAGACAAATAATGAGTCAAGGTTCGTTTATTTAATTGTAACAACTCCTAATGAGATAGTATGACTTAAGCATAGTATCAATTTGGGAGAATGTTACACCTCTAATTGGAGGGATTTTATTCTGACCACGTGCCTCTAATTCGAAGGGATCTCATCTAGTTATGAGCCTTTGAGGTAGAGGGATCTCATTTGGCCACGTGCCTCCAAATAGAAGGATCTCATTATTTAATTGCCTTTACAAGGAGGGACCCAAATAACTACCTCCAAGTGAAGGGATCCACATCTTATCTTATTTAACTGCCTTCATAGGGAGAGACCCAATCTTACATATTCATATATTTTCCTCATTTCCATGCAAATATGCCATCTTTCATAAAAAGAATTATGATCATATCATCATATAATATTCACATGCATTATAGTGCACTTACTTTAAAATATTCTTGCATGTAGGATTTCATATTCATATCATAAATTCTCATAAGCTATCATAGCTTCATACTCTTTTACCGAAAATTTGGCAGCACAACGGATTAGATTCGCTTCCCCGTGAATAATGCCAATCAACTAGACAATCATTCATGTAGAAAAGTCAATACAATCCATAAATCTTTCAATATTTATACAAAATTTGCAACCTTTGAATTTGAATTGAGTTCCTGCTAATTTCTTTCAGTTCTACCCGATTTTATAAATTAAGCCATAGTTTCTATTTAACTCATTTAGACTTGAATTTAGGACATGATGAAGTGTTATGTGTCTAGTTGTTCACCTTTTTGGTCCTATTCAATTTTGATAAGTATAACCCATGTTATCAGGATTTAACATAGGTCTATCATGTTTCTAGGTAGATTTAAGTCCTAAAAAGTAAAAATTCACTAAAAATATAAAACTAGTAAAACTATATGAAACCTTTATGGTTTTAAAGCTTTTATTTCCAATAAGTTTCATCCCTTTTGAATAAGCAGAACTCAAGTTATGAGTTCTTGAAGTTGATTGACTTAATTTGCCTTGTTACAACCTGGTTAAGACTTGGGGCAACTTTCATAAATTACTAGGAATATTAAGGATTGAATTTGAATCTAAAATTTTTATGACACATTACCCTATGTCTTAACTTCCTAAGAAAATTGGTTGCACTCAATTTGAAGGAGTATATTGCGATTTATGCCCTGCTCAACTAACTCTAGTCAGGCTCAGAAATAGAAACTTAGGGCAGATTTCAAAAAATCATATCTCCCTCAATACTAATCCAATGGTCTTATAATTTATGTGGTTGGAAAGCTATAAATATCTAATTTCAAGAAAAATAGGTTCATCATGTTTCGATAGTTGTAGACGGAGTCGTACACTCCGAAGTTATGGATGCTGTAAGGTTTTCTAGGTTGCATTTTCTAATTTGCTATCTATCTTGTTTTTTATGCAAGATTTAATCTCAATCCCACCAAATACTTGATAAACAAGCTATAAATCATCATAATTACATCACATATCTTCAATTAGAGGGGTAGAGCAAGATATCTTAACAACCAGAAATTCACAAAAAATCAATTAAGAACTTGAATCCTATCTTAATTTAGTGAAACTAGTAGCAAGAAATGGAAGTCTTGAAGGAAGGGAGTGATTAGAGCTTAAAAGCAAGATGAGATGGGATGAAATGGAGGAAGAAAAGAGGAAGAAGGAGCTACTATTTTTGGGCACAGCAAATGGGGGATAAAGAAGGAAAAATTTGGTTTGATGGTGTTGGTAGCTAGGTTTCTTGAATTCTATTGGTAATTGGCATTGGTGGCTATTATTGAGGCAACATTCCTCCTCTTGTGTGGCTGTTTGGTGGCGCCACTTATGAAGAGTGACTTCTTAGCCACAAAATCTTAAGGTTTCAAGATGTAATTCCATTGATTTGGTTTCAGTGGTTTAAAATGTCGAATCTTTGCCAAATTCCCTCAAATTGGAAAAATGATTCCAGAAAATTTTATGAGGTTTTTCTATGTCTCTAATCTAGTTGCTCCTAATCCTAATCTCTACAATTAATATCTCTAATTAACTTTTAATTTCTCCTACATAACTATCAAAATCGAATAAATCGATTAATAGCGTAAATTAATCGTTTTTCAAATTTAGGGCCTTTCTATTTTTTGTTTTTCTTAGCAAATGACATTTTCATAATTTTGGGCAAGTCTAGGGGCATTCCATGTCATTTCATATATGAACACCTCAGTCGCTCAATTGGCCAAGAATTAGGTTTCTACATTTTTGGTACGGGATCCTCCTTCGTTTAAAACCTTATTCTACTAATTCTATTGATATCGGGACTCAAATGTCATTTTCTAAAAAGTTCAGCAGTAATTATGAAAAGAATCTTTGGGGGTCAATGTGAAATTTTTAAAAGTTTTTGGGCAATATTGTAAATAATAAAAGTTTATGGGGGCATCGTTGTCATTTCCTAATTTTTAGTATATGGCCGTGCCGTATTTTCAACGGTAGTGCCATACTACCCTATAGTTCTAAGTGTGAGGATTGTCATTGCATAATACTACTTGAGAAATTCTCACATTGTCTAAATGAAATAATTCAAAGTTTTTATTATGCTATATTAAGAAAAATCGAGATGTTACAATTTTGGTGCAAAATAAGCACTAACTTTTCCTTTTCTTTTATTTGTCTCCATCAACTTACTTCTAGATGATGGATGACCAGGAGTAAGCTCTTCTTCCTCTTGTGCTATTGCTTCCTCAATTCCATTACCAAAGCTCATGGATTTATCTTTACTTTTCTTAATTTCTTCCAAAATTTCTGCCATTCATTCTTTCACATCATAGGGAACCTTCCTGCATCCAGCTATATTTCCTATCTTTCCTACAAGATGTTGCTTCGTCCTATTAATCCCTCCTCTTTTATAGTTGTTCAAATAAAACAAGCATGTGTCCACCGGCTTCCCATTCTTAATATTCAAATTAATATGTCTCCATGCCAGATTAGTTTTCCCATGAGAAGAGCCTAAGGATTAATTATTGATATTGGTAGTAATGACATCACTAGCATTACCATCATTATCATGATTGGCTTCCATATCTAGAAAAAAAATGGCAAAATTCAATTCACATAATCAATTAGAAGATATTAAAAGCATGGAAAAATAAAATAAAATAAAAGCAACAATCCAACAAGAATTGTCAAATTCCAATCTAATAAGAATTAAAAGCACCATAAGTCAACATCCAAAAATGCAACCGTTAAATTCAAAATCCAAATAGCCAAACAATAAACATGTAGCCAAAAACATCACATTCCAACTTCCAATACAAAAAGAGCATCAAACTTCAAATGGATATAGCTTGTGTGTGTGCCTTGTTAAGTGTTAACTAAGTGTTGAAGTGATGAGCATGTTTTTGACAATTTTTTATTCATCATGCTTAGTGTTTTGATCCTCCTTTGTGCTTAATTTCATATCATCAGCATTGTATTCATTGTTAGCCTCTTATTCATGCATAAATGAAAATCATTGCATAATTATGCCTTTTGTCATGTTTTAATGTTTTGATCAATACCATTACCCCTAAGATTGGTGTTTTAGATTGGTAAGAAGTTATTTGGAGGAACTTGTAGCTTGGAAGTGGAGCAAGAAACCAATTATGTAAAATTCTATGTCATGCACTTTTAACTTGAACATGTTGCAAAGATTTGGCCATAATCATCCCAATTCCAAATGAAGCAAATGAGGTATCCATTTACAAATCAAGAAAAAGACTACAACTTTCATGAAGACACCAAGGTTTAGTTCAGAGGATTTGGGGCTCAAACAGGGCTTGAAAGAGATCTAAATAACAAATTCTACATAATACTGATTGTTGTGCTATAGCATAACTTGCAGCTAAATCACCACATGTTTGTGCATACTATTGCGTTATAGCGCAACCATAAAATAGAAAATTAGCAAAATGTGTTCAATCTCATGTTTTTGGCTACATGGGCCCATTCTGGAAAGGCCATGCATGAAAATCAATGGAATAAAACCTAGTATTTGCCTAATGAAGGGTGTAGACGTTTTAGGATTAGGATTAGATTAGTCTAAAGTTTTCGATCTCTTCTCGTTTCTCTATCTTCTCATCTTTTCTTCCTCTCTTCAACCCACCTTTCTTCTTTCCACTATTTTCTTTATTTTCTATTTTTGTTGTAATTTCTCATGGAGGAATGAGTTTTCCCTAGCTCAAGGATTCATTGGATAATGTGGTTTGATTCTTGAGATTTTGTTCTCCAAGTTCAATGCAATATATGTTTTCTTGTTCTTGATTATGGGTTGTCATTAAATGGTATTGAGATGTTAATTCATGATTGAGATGTTGACTAAATGCATACTGGTTTGTTAATTAGTATGTATTTAATCTATTGGAGGGGCAAGAATTGGGTTTTGGTTCAAATCTAAGCTAATTGCAATTGGGGTTAAAAATCAACATAGGTTAATCAGAGCTAAGGTTTCAATAATCTAAGCAATTATATGTTGGTTGAATGTCCAGAGGTCTCTAGGTTGAATTATGGGGTTGTTAGTTGAGGTCTCGCTAATAATCCAAGTTAACTACATATCTTGTGTTGTTTATGAACCTATGATTCTCTTATTTTCCCCTCTTTGTAGTTTGTGATATGGATGTAAGTAGTGATTCATGCTGCATGCTCTAAAATGTTTATATTCATGTTTATTGGTAAATGAATGTGGATGTAATTTTGGGAATTATAAAGGTTAGGATTTTCAATTGGATTCTAGGTTGATGTATGTTCTAGTGTTTAAATTAGCACTAGCTTGTTTGTGTTAAGGTCTCAATTTCAAAACATGATTGTGTTGCTAATTGAATTCTAGGAGATCTCCTAGTGAGAACGTCTCTTTGGATGTTAGGCGTTCTAGTTTAGAGAGGGTCAACCATATAGGCACGCAACTTTATGTTTTGGTTGTCAATGATTGAATCACCATATACTCCCTTAGAATCTTGAGCTAGTATCATACTAGTTTTGTTATTTTCTTCTTTTCAAACTTCTTTCTTATTATAACTTGTAGTCAAAAACCTCCATGTTTTCATTTTGTTCTTTGGATTGAATAGCTATCGAACATCCTTGTGAGATGACCTAAATTGCACACTATACTGTAAATATTTAGCAATTTCGTTTTGAATTGTAATTTGGGCGAGCCGAGACTCGCTACTATGGAGCTAACATTTCATTGAATCATTTCATTGATTCTAGATTCTAGAACACAATGTGAATAAACTAATCCAGTAATTTTATTAAATGACAAATATGCACAAAAGGAAATTACTCATATTAGAAAGTAGAAACAGAAAAAAAAAAACTATAAAAGAAACGAAATGAACTCAATGAAGATAGAAACTAAAATTTGAAACCGTGGAAGCCATTGTCACTATAGCTACCTTCAACTATGGCCACCTCGAACTACGACATCGACATTGCAATGGAGGTGCTGACAAATGATGCATGACCGTGCCACATGATATTATTATAGGTGCTGCGATAGATGGCGTGATGCAGTGAACGGCGTGATGCAGCGAACAACTAACGGAGGACAATGCAATGTTGAGGACAGCAATGGTGGACAAGCCGATACTAGATGGCTGCATGTGCATGAAGAAGAGTCTCAATGGTTTGGCTAAGGCTCTCCTTTTTGCACCTTTCTTTAGTCTTTACTTTTTTTTTTTTTTAAGAATCTAAATTAGATAAGTTCAATTTTTTTCTCTTGGAGACAGGCAAAACGACATAGTTTCATTTTTTTTTCTGCAAAACTTGGCCATAAAACAATGTCATTTTTGAGTTGTTGTCTTCTTAAATAAAAAAAGAAAATGTCCAACCACTAGAATCGGTCCTATTTGTTCGATTCAGTGGTTTTTGGTAGTTCATAGCAATTCACCTCCGATTTTTCTAAAGTGGGTTTTTAAGCCATGACAAGATTGGATGCCTATCCGGTTCCCAGTTCCTGATTCAATTAGCCTGACTGGCCGGTCTAGTCCGATTTTCAAAACTATGGCAAACATGTGTCCAAACACGCTACTATTAGACTTGAAATCTCAAAACCTAATTAAAACTATGCTAACTTGAAGCACAATTATGTATTAACCTAGGATTTAAATCTGTGACCTAATTTCTTCATATTCATATGATCAAATTTGAATTAATCGATCAATTAACAAGAATCTAATTATAATCTTAATTTAAAACTCAAAATCAATGATCACCAATTATGACATTGAAGATTAAAAGAGAAGAATAGAAGAGAAATTCTATAAAGCATAAAGTCTCAATCAAACTACAAATTTCCTCTGAAATCCTTGTACTAATTACAAGATCTTACACTAATATGGATATGGAAAACTCAAAGAAGGACGAATTTTGAAGTTAAGAAGAAGAGAGAAGAGAGAAACTTGTAGAAAAACCTACTATTGGGCAAATTTCAATGTTAAGACAATGAAAGAGGGAGAAACTTGTTCCCACTCCTAAAACTATAAATGTTGAAAAATGAAAAGTGCCTAACAATTGTGTGGGTTTCCCCTTGTCTATGCATATTCCTAAATGAAGTAACTCTAGAGCATTCTTAATCTTGACCTAATCAATTGTTTCAATATTCATTTAAGCTTCTTATTTGCCTTAATTGGGCTTGTGATTAAAAAGTTATGTGCAAAACACTCCATCGGCGTCTCTTAAATCTTACTCCAACTTCATCGACTAATAACACTGCCATGACAATTTTTTTGACAAAGCCCACTTCATAAAAGTTGAATACCTGCCTCTTAGATTTTATTTGGTATTTTATTTGGTATTGTTTTGACCTCCAATGACCCCTGTATCCTAGTTAGTAGCCCAATTAGTGTAAACTATTTTTCTAACAACAGCTCAACTGACTCTCCTTTTAGTCCCAAGTTGCTTTTTAAACATCCAAATAAATGCTTACCTCTTCATTAAAGTTGTAGATAATTTTCTTAACTTTCCTACATAATAATTGGCATAAATTTTAGATACCTAAAACTCAAGATATATCTAAAATATAAAGATAATATCAAATTGGAAGCAATGCTAAGAAAAGCAATTAAGGCCAAATGGAACCAAACATTACATATGAGGCAATTTTTACTTTCATATAATTTTTATCGCACTCAAACTTTCTATTAGAGTGAACCTCATATTAAAAAAAAATTTAGATGCTAGATAATTTAGTTAACATTCAACTTAAGGTTCCCAATTATCACAAACATCAACCATGTTAATTCCTCTATTAATGTGGCTTTATTAGATCATGGAATCATCGATGTGACATGATAAACGTGTAATGTTACATACAATTTTCTCAACCAGGACTACATATTGTTTTATTTGGCTTTTACAAAAACTAAAGTCATTTTAGAGCCCCAAAAAAAAAAATCCTTGTCTCCCTTCATTCATCTTCCCTTTCTTTATCACAAATAAATGCACCTTGAAATCAAACAACAACAACTTCTTCCCTTCATTCTTCTTCCTTTCTTTCATATTCACAATGATGCACATAATGCTACGAGTGTTTGTGGGTTGGTTTAGTTCAAGTTTAAGGTAACAAGAAGATCCTAACAGATTGAATTTGATTGGATTGCTCAAGCAAATTTGAACCAAATCAAATCAACCAATGTCAGGTTAGTTTAGTTCAAATCATGGGTTAAAGTAAAATTGATAAAAAAAAAATTGATATTTTTCTCTTAGTTTTTATGATCAAGGCAGTTAATAATAGTGCAAGACTAGGTCACAAGATACTCAGTAATGGTTTATGTTAGTTAATATCTTAAATGAATAAAAAAAAAAAAGAAGATGAAGAATGACTTACGTAATAAACCTTAAGTGAACAACTTTACGAACTTAGCCAAAAAAAAAAAAAGTTAATTGGGGGGTTGGGTTTCTGAATTTCAAGATTAAAAATAATAAATTCAAGAGTTGGATTAATAGTAATTAGTTTGAATTAGTTTGGACTTGAAGTAATTTAATTATTTGAATCAATCCAAACTAATTTATCATCGACTCAACTTAAGCCAAACAACACCCTTATATAATGCATTGTGTGGATGATTACATTAAGGTGGCGTTTGGTATGCAGTAATCCATCTGGATTACCAGTAATGTTCAATTAAATTACCTGGACCCACAACATTACTTTGTTTGGTTAGATTGCATTACTGGCAATCTAGATTTCCAAGGTAATGCACATTACCTCCTCACTAGTAATCTATATTACCCCATTGAAAGGTGTCTATCTCGATTACCACTAAAGTGGCAATCTATTATTTTTTTCTTTTTACAAAAATACCTACCCTCTCTCTAAACCAAATCCCTCTTCACTCGTATCCTTCTTCTCTCATTCCCAACTAAAGCATCCCTTCTCTTGGACACCATTGTCACCCACCACCACCCATTGTTGCCCACTGCTGCCTACCACCGAAGTCCTCCCTTGGGCCTTCTCTCTATCCATACCAGCATGTGAAAGGTAAATGTTCGATTCTTCATGTGGTGTCAAGGGTTTTTTGTATAGAAATAGGGGTCTTTCATTTGTATAGAAATCTTGATGGTTTACGGTAATATTTGAAGATTATGTCTCGAATCATGAAGTGGGTCGTTAAAAGATATTGATTTTCCAACTTTCATTTAATCGCATTGCTTATCATCTACAATTAAAAGAACCATTTTTTCTTAAAATATTTTTGTTCGGGTTTGCACTGTGGCATGTTTGTGTTGCTAGGAATTTATTTTCAGGTTTAAAAATAATTAAATTGAATGAATTTTGGTGATGGATCAAGCTGCAAGTGAAGGAAGCGGTGAGGTAATGGTTCTTGTTCATGAAGGGATTGATAAGAATTTGAGTCTTTTAGCTGAAGGGGTTGCAATTGATGCAATAGGTGGGAAAAAGTTATCATAGACAAGTTCTTACCCAAATATAACAAGACCAATATATAGATCATAATATGACAATGTATGACAAAATAAAGAAATGACAATTATTGTTAAATATATTGATTCTCTACCATCTTTTTAGAACAAGAGAAAATAAGTAGGGATATCATACTACTTATGGGGGTAGGGGCTTAGTACTGCAGCAAAAAGAGAGGAATGAACAAAAATGGAGGTTTCTTTATTAAAAAGATCCAATCTATTTGTGTCAGGCTACTTAGGAAATTAATAAAGGTGTAGATATTATGCATGTTATCTATGTTTTCTAATAATGGCCTTCATTACTTGCATGTGTTTTGCACCCACTTTGGTGTTCCAAGTCTACCACTACACATAATCTTGAGCTACAATAATACATGTAACATCTCCATTTCTACCTAAGCTAATTAGCTCGGTGTTCCCGGCTAATTAGAGGGATTAGCGATTAATTGAGAACTAATCGATTAATCCCGAGAGCAAGAGCTTAGTAAATTAAGTCTAGCCAACAATTTAATCATAATGTCCTAAGCATTTTAATAAAACCTTAATCGTCTAATCCTTAATTACTCAAAGGTGCCAAAACAAAAGTAAGACAACCTAACCTTACTAATTAAGTTTATAATGATTAAGACACTTGAGACAACTCTTGAAAAATTAAACCCCAAATTAAGCATATGCTTAACCGTAATGCAAGACCTCATAAAAAGTGTAATTGACAAGAGTTAACTCATGGATAATTAAGCCAATTAAGTTAAATTACATTTAAATAATTCTAATAACATTTAGAGATAAAAGTTCTTCCATGCATATGCCCTAAAAAGACATACCAAGGAGGAGCAACATCTCACCCTTCATTCAATCTCTTTTAATCCTACACCATTAGATCAAAAGCCAAGACTAGGATCCTTGTCATCCACCATTAGATCTTGACACTTGGATGAGTCTTAGACAAGCAACCAAATCCTAAGAGGGGTACTCCCCTTTAACCCCTAGAGAAAAGCATAGATTGGACATTGGAATGCCTCCAAGACTCAAGAAAAAACAACTCACCCTTTTGCCCCATGGTTTTTCCCACTCCTTAGCTTGTGTAAGAAGCCAAAGTCACCTCACCTTTCCTCCTTCTTTTGCGCCACCCATCAGCCCTCCTCTCTCCTCATTTCATTCTTTCACTCCTCTCCCAAAGACACACACACAAAGCTCTCTTCTCTCTCCACAATTTCAAAATTCTCCTCCTTCTCTCTAAACTCTCCAACTTCTCTCTAGAATCCTTCCACTTCTCTCATCCTTTCCTCTCCTCATCCCACTCACAAACTCTTCAAGAGCCACCATTTCTTGTTCTTGGAGAGTCAAAGACAACCACATATCAAGCCTCTTTCAAGATCCAAGAGGAGGAATACCACCACCATCACCTTCTTCCCTCATAAATCCCTTCAAAGAAAGCTTCTTGGTAGTGGCTCTAAACTCTTTTTCTCTCTTGTTTTTCAAGCTTTAGAACTCCTATGCTCTCCATAGCTAGGTGATTCTAAAGATTGATTATGGGCATCATAGCCATTCTTGTCATAAAATGAGATGTTGTTGCTTGTATGGTTGTTTGTTGAAAACATGTTTCCGGTTTGGTGTGGTGCATGGCTGAACTCAATATTTTTGAACTCCAACATGTTAGTTTTTCACTAATCTTTCATGGTATATGAGTGTTTTATAACTTGAGAATGGTTTCTTGAAAGTGAGGTTGAGTGTTTTGGAGAAAACATGAGAAAAATCAAAACGTGAAATCTGGATTTTCTAGCAGTCTGTAAACCAAATGATATAACTTTTTCCAGAAAACTCAGAAATTAGTGGAACCAATTTTATATGAAAATAGACTCAGAGAGCTTTCCATACATATAAAATACATAAGATTCGGAGTTAAAATGAGCGAGATATGATTTTTCAAAGTGGACTGTTCTCGGATTGGTTTCTGTCTGGGCAGTCTACACTAAAATGTGTATAACTCGAGCTACAAAAATGATTTTTGAGTGAGACCAAGTTTTAATGAAAGCTAAGACATAGAGGAACAAACCCGTAAAGCAGTTTTCTCAGATTCCTTCTGAGCAATTATAATGAGAGGTAACAATCCACTGTACCGGGAGTGAACTTAGAAACTGAACAGTCAGAATAAAATATGCATAACTGGAGATAGACAATGAATTTTTGAGTGGGACTTCTTTTGTTAAAAACTAGACTCAGAACCCTATAAACATATCAAATTTCGCATTAAAATGATAAAATACCAAATTATGGTGAATTTTTAAAGTTACTGCCTAGGGTAAAAGTAAAACTGTCAAAACTTAACCTTAAGTAAGACTATGCATAAATGACTTAAAAAGGTAAAAAGTGTAACACCCTCCAAAGCACAGTACTATGCTTAAGTCATAGTACTACATACTGGAAACATTCATTACTGAGCTGGACCTTGTCTGACAGCAACTTTAGCCGTCTTCGGAAAACTTCTACAATTATCTGGAGACAACATGGAAGAATTATAAAATTCTCGGTAGGATTCTCTAATCTTCATACATAGTGTCATCATGGAGTCGTCTCGGTTTGCCGGTTTATTTTTGGAAAAGATGAGAACATGCTTTGCACAAGCGTTAAATTTACATTTGAAAATATCTTTTAGAGCAAAGTTCATTTTAATCATACACTGGTCCTTTGGGGAAATGTACACAAGATTAATTCATGAATAATACCCTGGATAATAAGTTCAACATATAAAACACATATAACATTAGTCTAATGGGGATATCACATCTATATCTCACTTAACTTGCACTAGAATTCATACATATACATAAAGTTTTACTTTTCTTTCATTCGGCACACCTAGGCATTACATGTTGCTCGCAGGAATCTTTGGATCGTCTACACTTGGCGTTACGTATCTGTCCTCAGAAGTGCAGCATCATACCATATTAGAGTATGATCGCCATGTCATGTCATACCCCATCGAGGCGTGATCGCCATGTCACGTCCTTAGGAAGATGGGATCCTCATTTGGTACTTACACTATTTGGGTCATGCCATGCCTCATGTAAGTCTACCCCTATCTGTATTGGGTCAATGCCATGCCTCATTGGGGTGCTTGCATATACTTTAAATCTTTAGTCTTTAGTCTTTTACTTGGCACACCTGGAAAGCGTTACGTATCGCCAGTCCTAGGGTGCATTCTATCGCCTTGGGTAGCTGGCCTTGGAGTGAGCTGGTCGGCATCACGTGGCGTCGTCAACCGACTCACCCACAAGGGATTCACGTGCCTCTAGTCTTGGAGGGATGGAGTGCAGTCACGTGCCTCTAGGTTGAAGGGATCGAGTCGGTCACGGTTTCAAAATTGAGGGATCGGTTCGACCACGTGCCTTGACATAGAGGATCTCATCGACCACGTGCCTCAAGGTAGAGGGATCTCATTGTATGCTTGCCTTCACAAGGAGGGATTCAAGTGCAATCGCCTCCAAGTGAAGGATTCATTCAATACTTTCACATTCTTTCATTCTCAAACATATTCAAGCATAGTTATACATATGCCACATCACTTACTCATATACCTCATAACGCGTAATTATGTCATTCTTAAATATAGGGCCTTCAACATGACTTCTTAGACACGCGTGTCGTGAACTGCAGATAACGGAATCAGTCCGTTTCCCCATGAATAGTGCCAGCATTTCACGGACAATTTAGTCAAAGCAACATAATCAACTTAATATACATATAACAATGTCAAGGCTGGCAATCACTCAATTCAAACCTTAAATGTTCCATTAACACTTGTAAAATTATCATTGTGGCCATTCTGCCAATTCTATTCGGTTCTGCCCGAATCTTGTATAATCCACCTTTATTTCTATTCAACCCATTTAAACCTGAAAATTTGGACAGATCATAGCTCTATATGTCTACTTTCTAACCTCTTTGGTCCCATGTCATTTTGACCCATATAACTCAAGATGTTTGAAACTTACCTCATGCCTTCAGTCACTAACCCGAGTTACACTCCTGGAAGTATAAATTCACTAAAAATCGAAACTAAGCTTAAAACTTATGAAATTGGCCTCATATCAAAGCTAACAGGACAACCTTTCATTTGCCACAAGTTTCACTCCATTTGCTTAAGTACACCTCGAGATATAAGTCCTGAAAGTTGACCTTCCTGAACTACTCCGTTTTTGGCCTAGATTGGACATAGGACAACTTCCTCGAATCACTGGGAACAATTGGGACCATAACAAACTCGAATCTTATATTGGGGTGTTCCTCTGTGTGTAAGCTTTCTAACAAAACTGGTTTCACTCAATTTGGAGTTGTATAGGGTGAGTTATACCCTCCTCATGTCACCCTGTCCGGATGAACATTCTAAACCCTAGGTCAAACTTCAAAATTCAATATCTCCCTCATTACTAATCCAATAACCTTATATGATATATCTATGGAAAGCCCTGAATGTCTACTTTCATCTAAAAATGGTTCCATCGGATTTGACCGATTGTAGGCGGCATTGCCCTCCGTCGTACGGACTGCCGTGGACTCCCTCACCAAGACAGCATCTCACTTCTCCACTCCTTCTAATCTTCTCCTTCTAATCATAATTCTGACTCAAAGCCTTCTATTAATTCAATCATAAATCCATCCAATACATCCAATAGTTCATCAAATACATAAAGAATAGCACAATCTCATGCAATCACAGTGTAAGGAATTCAAGAATAGAGCAGTAATCCTACCTCTTTGGAGTGTGATCTTGCTTGAATTTGAATTGGCATTGAAGGAAGCCTTGACAAAGCTTGGAGGTTTGAGAGATTGAGAGAAAAGGAAGTGAAACAACGTAAGAAATGATCTGAAGAGGTGGGAGGAGGACACATATATATAGACAAAGCTTTGAAGTGGTAGTTAGAATAAGTGGCTTTGATTGGATGAAATTTTGTGGGCAAGGTCCGGCCATGTCTCTCCCTTTTGTGTTAAAATTGCTCTCGCGTCGTCCCAAAATGGAGATCGCTCCTGTTCTATCGAAATGGGATCTCGTCCCCCATTACACCTTAAGTCGGAACCCGTGTATCCCAATTGAGTACAACACTAAGGTCGGAACTCGTTATATTAAACTTGGAGTTCGGTATTGTACCATTGTGTTAAATTATACTTGTGAAGTCGGAAACCGCTGCTTGTTTTGAAGCATGGAGTATGAGATCTAGACTTCGGGAATCAGTCACATTTCCAAACACAAGTTCTTAAAGCTCGTAAAGTCGAATTCATATCTTGTATGGTGCTGGTCGCCGGAGCTTAGGATATACTTGTCTTGAGGCACGCAGTGGATCTCATGGAATTACGTTCATGTGTTTGGACTTGAAGGTTAAACTTCGAAATCGTTGGAAATAATCCATACAGTCGGAAGTCGTGAAAGGTATGAAGTCAGAAATTGGGCAAACATGAACTTCGGAACTTCGGAAAAATACTCTTATACGTGTTTCAAAGACTAAGTGAATCGGAATGAATCAGTCTTGGCGCGAAGCCAAAAATCGGAATCGGGATGTTACAATACTACCCTCCTTTTTAAAAATTTTGTCCTCAAAATTTGATTACAAAATTAACTATAGTCTGAAGAAAAACTTCACACATAAGCCTGAGTTGAACAAACATAGTCGGGAAAATCTGGTCGGCCTAGTTATATAATTTAACATAACGAAATTTTACAAAAAGAGGATCCTTGTCCTAGGTTATCCTAATCTTTCGCGATGACTCCTGCACGGGATGTCGCTTCCTCCGCGTTTATAGTGAAGACCGCTTCCTTAATGTTGTGGTTTAAAAGTGAGGTTGGTGTTAGGGGCATTCTCGATCATATGCCCGCTGGCCACACACAAACATACATTGTCGGCCGGACAAGGCCTTCCTCCATGATACTTTCCACACTTAGAGCAAGTTTGCCTTGCGCTTGGCTGAGCTGTTTATCCCCACGTCCATTAAATTGATGCAATTTCTTTGGTGGTGAGGCATATTCAAGTTCCTGGTTTTCAGGTGCAAGCCTCTTTCCATGAGTATTAGGCGAATTCTCCAATTTCTTGTTACAATCCTCCACAAGTCTCACTTGTTTACTAATGTAGGAAAATCACGATTTCCATAGGGCATATTGTGGTGAGATATCTTCCTCAATCCGCCTTCAAATTTGGCGCACTTCCACGTCTCATCTGGATTTATTTGATAGATCGTGGAAAACTATAACTCCTCAAACTTAGCGATGTACTTTGACACGCTATTGCTTCTAGCGGAGTTGCATAAATTCCAGTTCCTTAGCATTTCGGATTGATGGAGGAAAGTATTTTTTGGTAGAAAGCATCCTTGAATACAATCGGGTGATCTACGTCTGATTCTTCTAATAGCCGTTTCACACCATTCCACCAGAGTGCGCATACCGCCGAGCATATAAGTGGCAAATGCTACCTTACGGCGTGCATTGCAATCAAAGCAGAAAACCTTTTCCATTGCCTTAATCCATTAACGGCACTGGTCAGGTTGAAAGTTCCTCTAAAACTAGGTGGGTTTGCTTTTACGAATTCGCAAACTTGAGATATTCCAAGTCTAATCCTAGGCCATGTGGATTTCCTACGGTGGCCTCGAGGTCGCCCTACCCAAGCGGTCCATCATTTGATGAGCAGCGCTTGCTCCCGCATGGCGTGAGCCATTTCACGCATGGTATCCATAAGATTAGCGGGGATCTTACGGAGTAGTTACGGATTAAGTGGCCTACCGCCCTCACGGAAGCATTAGTTTCTAGTCACACACAACAAAGCATTGAGTTGATGGGGCTCAGCAGATGAAGTTAAGTGTGACGGCAACTAATAACAATCAATCGCGATTAAGCGGTCATCGTTTCGCTAATTAAATTCCTATCTATATCGTATCAAACAGATAAGATTAGTCGCATGACATTCTCTCATTTCTTAAAGATTCCAGAGTACCTTTGGAAGCGTAGTCGATCCAAATCACCGGTCAGGAGAGGATAGAACTGCTCTGATACCATTAATGTAACACCCTCCAAAGCACAGTACTATGCTTAAGTCATAGTACTACATGCTGAGCTATTCTTACAGCGGACCTTGTCTGCATGACAACTTTTAGCCAGTCTTCGGGCTTCTACAATTATCTGGAGACAACATGGAAATAGGAGTGAGAATTATAAAATTCTCAGTAGGATTCTCTAATCTTCATACATAGTGTCATCATGGTCGTCTCTCGGTTTGCTTCGGTTTATTTTGGAAAAAGATGAGAACATGCTTTGCACAAGCGTTAAATTTTACATTTGAAAATATCTTTTCCGAAGCAAAGTTCATTTAATCATACCTTCGTCCTTTGGGGAAATGTACACAAGATTAATTCATGAATAATACTGGATAATAAGTTCAACATATAAAACACATATAACATTAGTCTAATGGGGATATCATCTATATCTCACTTAACTTGCACTAGAATTCATACATATACATAAAGTTTTACTTTTCTTTCTTGCACACCTAGGCATTACATGTTGCCAGTCCCTAGGGTGCTTGGATCTGCATCTACACTTGGCGTTACGTATGATCGCCAGTCCTCAAGTCACGACATCATCATACCATATTCAGTATGATCGCCATGTCATACCCCATCGAGCGTGATGCCGTGTATCACGTCCTTAGGAAGATGGGATCTCATTTAATGCCACACTAGCTGGGTCATGCCATGCCTCATGTAAAGTCCTACCCTATACTCACACTAGTGGGTCAATGCCATGCCTCATGTGATTGGGGTGCTTGCATATACTTTAAATCTTTAGTCTTTAGTCTTTACTTGGCACACCTAGGCGTTATTATCGTAGTCCCCTAGTGCATTATCGCCTTGGGTAGCTGGCCTTGGAGTGAGCTCGCCGAAGATCACCAGTGAGTCGTCACACAGAGCTCACCCACAAGGGGATTCACGTGCCTCTAGTCTTGGAGGGATCGATTAGTCACGTGCCTCTAGTTGAAGGGATCGATTACGGTCACGTGCCTCAAAATTGAGGATCGGTTCGACCACGTGCCTTCAACATAGAGGGATCTCATCGACCACGTGCCTCCAAGGTAGAGGATCTCATTGTAATGCTTGCCTTCACAAGGAGGATTCAAGTGCAAGCTTGCCTCAAGTGAAGGGATTCACATTCAATACTTTCACATTCTTTCATTCTCAAACATATTCAAGCATAGTTATACATATGCTACATCACTTACTCTCATATACCTCATAACGTAATTATGTCATTCTTAAATATAGGGCCTTCAACATGACTTCTTAGACTTACAGTAAAGATCGTGAACTTGAATCAGAGTCCGTTTCCCCATGAATAGTGCCAGCCTTTCACGGACAATTTAGTCAAAGCAACATAATCAACTTAACATACATATAACAATGTCAAGCTGGCAATCCTCAATTCAAACCTTAAATGTTCCACTAACACTTGTAAAATTATCATTGTGGCCATTCTGCCAATTCTATTCGGTTCTGCCCGAATCTTGTATAATCCACCTTTATTTCTATTCAACCCATTTAAACCTGAAATTTGGACAGATCATAGCTCTATATGTCTACTTTCTAACCTCTTTGGTCCCATGTCATTTTGACCCATATAACTCAAGATGTTTGAAACTTACCTCAGCTCGTTCAGTCACTAACCCGAGTTACACTCCTGGAAGTATAAATTCACTAAAAATCGAAACTAAGCTTAAAACTTACGAAATTGGCCTCATATCAAAGCTAACAGGACAACCTTTCATTTGCCACAAGTTTCACTCCATTTGCTTAAGTACACCTCGAGATATAAGTCCTGAAAGTTGGGCCTTCCTGAACTACCCCGTTTTGGCCTAGATTGGACATAGGACAACTTCCTCGAATCACTGGGAACAATTGGGACCATAACAAACTCGGAATCTTATATTGGGGTGTTCCTCTGTGTGTAAGCTTTCTAACAAAACTGGTTTCACTCAATTTGGAGTTGTATAGGTGAGTTATACCCTCCTCACACCTGTCCGGATGAACATTCTAAACCCTAGGTCAAACTTCAAAAATTCGTATCTCCCTCATTACTAATCCAATAACCTTATATGATATATCTATGGAAAGCCCTGAATGTCTACTTTCATCTAAAAATGGTTCCATCGGATTTGACCGATTGTAGGCAGCGCCATGCCCTCCAAATCGTACGGACTGCCGTGGACTCCCTCACCAAGACAGCATCTCACTTCTCCACTCCTTCTAATCTTCTCCTTCTAATCATAATTCTGACTCAAAGCCTTCTATTAATTCAATCATAAATCCATCCAATACATCCAATAGTTCATCAAATACATAAAGAATAGCACAATCTCATGCAATCACAGTGTAAGGAATTCAAGAATAGAGCAGAATCCTACCTCTTTGGAGTGTGATCTTGCTGAATTTGAATTGCAGCTGAAGGAAGCCTTGACAAAGCTTGGAGGTTTGAGAGATTGAGAGAGGAAAGGAAGCTGAAGCAACGTAAGAAATGATCTGAAGAGGTGGGAGGAGGACACATATATATAGACAAAGCTTTGAAGTGGTAGTTAGAATAAGTGGCTTTGATTGGATGAAATTTTGTCGGCAAGGTGGTCCATGTATCTCCCTTTTGTGTTAAAATTGCTCTCCACGTCGTCCCAAAATGGAGATACGCTCCTGTTCTATCTGAAATCGGATCTCGTCCCCATTACACCTTAAGTCGGAACTCGTGTATCCCAATTGAGTTCAACACTAAGGTCGGAACTCGTTATATTAAACTTGGAGTTCTGATATTGTACCATTGTGTTAAATTATACTTGTGAAGTCGAAACCGCTGCTTGTTTTGAAGCATGGAGTATGAGATCGAACTTCGAATTGAGTCACATTTCCAAACACAAGTTCTTAAAGCTCGTAAGTCGGAATTCATATCTTTGTATGGTCTTTGGTCACTTGAGCCGAGGATATACTTGTCTTGAGGCGAAGTCGGATCTCATGGAATTACGTTCATGTGTTTGGACTTGAAGGTTAAACTCGGAAATCGTTCGAAATAATCCATACGAGGTCGGCAGTCGTGAAAGGGATGAAGTCGAAGTGGGCAAACATGAACTCGGAACTCGGAAAAAATACTCTTATCGTGTTTCAAAGACTAAGTCGAATCGGAATGAATGGAGTCTTGTGTGACAAATCGAAATCGGGATGTTACAAAAAGCCTTAGCCTAAAGTAATGAAACTTCATAATTTACTTAATGAGGACTAGATAGAATAAAATACTAAGCTCACCTAATCCTCAACAAAAGAAGCGAATAAAACGAAAAATCGAATGTAAATGTAGTTAATGTACTATATTAAGTTCATAAGATTCTAATCAAACTATAATGCAAAACCTAAACTATAAATCTTCCAAATTAAAATATGAAAATCATATAAGTCAAGTTAGAATAATTGAGAAGAAGGAATCAATAAAACGAAAGCCAATGTAAAAGCTTGCACCTAATTTACTAAGCTAAGCTCATAAGACTTTGCTTGAGAATATGCCTCTGTTTATGTTGCAAGCATGATGTTATGATGATGATGTGATTATGATGCCATGATAATGATGATATGATGATGATGATGATATGATATGATGATATGATATGATGCTGTGATACTGGTATTCTGTTTGGCAAAATTTTGGGAAGCTTCGGTCTAGCCGTTATGCTGCCGAAATTTTGTAGAAATTGTGGACTTAGAAATATTTTGCATCATAAGCTTTAATAAGAAGAGAAGGTAAACTAAGGGTGTGATCCTTCAAAAGGGAAGGTGACCCAAAGTAAGTTCCCCTCACCCACGACTCACATGAGGCATGGCATGACCCAGCTAGTGTGAGTATAGGGGATAGGGCTTACATGAGGCATGGCATGACCCAGCTAGTGTAAGTACCAAAATTTTATGGTGGCGACGGCCACGGTATGAGCTCATTACCACTTATGTTTAGTGGGTGGAAAGAAAGGACTTAAGATAAGTCAAGTTAAGGAAAGAAAAGGATTTAAGAGAAAGTTAAGTTAAGAAAAGAAAAGGGACTTCGGTCCAAACCCTTAAAGAGAAAAGGTTAAGAGAAGCACAGCACAGTCATGCATGTTTTATGTGATTTTATTTATGCTCAAGTATGTTATGATATAAATGACTAGGGAGTATGTTAAAATTGAATCCACTTCGGATATTCATGTTTTCGAAAACCTAAGAACTGAATCTTATGCATGCTCACTGTTTTCATTATAAAACCGAAGTGGCTGGGACGATGACGATGACACCTCCGTGTCGGGTTCGAGTCCTACTGAGAAATTCTTATTTCTCACTCTAGTTACTCTTCCGCATCGTCACCAGATCTTGATGGCGTATCCGGTGGACTGGAGCGCGGATCCCCCACACTGTGAGCGGACGTATGGCGTGGAATACTAGATGAAGCTATTTTGGGACTGGTAGCGACCGTCGCTCTGCATCTTCGCACATTCCTTTTGAGATAGGCTTTGTCATTTAAGTTTGTATTTAGTATCTAGTAATTGGATCATGGCGCGACCATGAGCTGTATTCGGTGTAATGTTTATATATATATATATATATATATATATATATATATATATATATATATATATTATGAACCCTTATGGATGTAATGAATAGTTATGTAATGCAATGTATTTGTGAATTTCTACTTATTTACCTTTCTCTTGTTTTATGATATTTGGGTATTTATTTTATGCGACACGCTCTTTCTCTATCTACCTTCTAGCTCAAGGCTTTACTTTCCAAAGCGATGACGTATTTAAAAAAAAAAAAAAAGAAAATCTTACCGTATTTTCCGCGTAATTTAATTTCAAGTGAAGTTTAATTTTCCACGAGCATAAGTAACAACTAATAAAATGCCGTAATACGACTTAAGCGTAGTATGGGTTTATTAGGGTGTTACAATACATATACACATGTTTTTGTATCTTATCTTTCATCTATTAAACATAAAGAAGGAGGATGAGAGGTCATTCAAATTTCAAACAATGAATTAGGGGAGAAGTAATATTCATTTTGCTCAGAGATTTTGAACAATTTTGTACTTTACAAGATGATAGAGAATGGTAGGGAAACATGTACTATCCAACTGAAAATGTCTGCTATGACTACATTGGTTTCATTCATACTTCCTATGCCCATATCATATTGCTAAATATTGGGCTAATGCCCATATCATTTTTTGAATGTATTATGATATTATAATAACATATTTTGAATTAGATGAACTTGAATTGTTTCATACTCTATCTTATTGATGCCCTTTATCTTTGTTGTTTCTAGTTAGTGGGATGGATGAATCACAATTATAATTGGCATATTTCGTTCTGATGCTTATTGACCTCTATAAAACCCTTGTTTCAATGCATTGTTTGTTAAAAGCTTATTGTGCTTATTTGTTAATAAGAAGGAATAAGCGAAGAAGGGTAAGTGAGGATGATCGACAATTTATTAGGGAGATTAGTTTCAGAAAGATCATCTTTGATTCTGATTTGGCATGTATAGAGAATACGCATATGGATCAAAGAAGCTTTCATAAATTATGTGATATGTTGAGAACTGTTAGGAGGTTATCAAATATGAATAACATGTGGGTGGAAGAGATGGTTGCAAAGTTTTTACATATATGTGCTCATCATGTAAAAAATAGGGTAATTAGAAGATAGTTTGTGAGGAGTGGCGAGACTATTAGTAGGCATTTCTCTGCAGTTTTGAAATCTATCCTTTTTTCCAATGAGTTGTGTAACACCCTAATAGTTCCATTCTATGCTTAAGTCATATTGTGGAATTACTAGTTGTTACTTTTGCTCGTGGAACTAACATTACCTTTTAGAAATTACTTTTTAACGAAAATAGCGGTAAATTTTTTTTTGAACAAGATGAGTAAACCATTTTTGAAATCGAGAGCCATGAGCACATCTGTGAACGTGAAAAACAAACATCGCTATCTCATTCATACATTACATTTAACATACATAGAAACCATAAGAATAACCACAATCTTAGATAAAGATAACATTCATTCCACGGCTATCCATAACAATATGATAATAGTCATACCAGAGTCATACATAAGATAATAATGGGTCCGATATCTACCGTCGACCCTACACAAGAAACCTACCAAATACATAATAAAAGGAAATACATCAGAAAACCCTACTACCCAAGCATGCCATACAACAGAATGATAACCCTATAACTACAACCAAAAGGGGCTATTCTTGTGCTCGGCTCCCCATGCAATCGTCACATCAAGCATCATGCAGGAGGAAACCGTTCCCATATCCACCGCGAGAAGTACCACCACGTCCCCCTCCTTGATCACGTCCTCGCCCACGGGGCACAGTGCGGGTACGAATGAACCCACGCCCACGAACCGGGGGTGAAATTGGGCTAGCAGATGAAGCAGAAGAATCAGAAGATAGACGGATCATTGAAGGGTGCGACGAACCTGAACGGTGAGATCCCTAAAATGAGTCCGATAGAAGGGCTCAAACGAATCGGTCTCTACATGGTAGCCCGAATAAGATAGCTCCGAGGGATTGAAATCCAGTGAAACAGTCGGAGTCAAGTGGGTATCCGAGTCAGTCTCATCATCATCGGTGGGGTATCTCGGTGGCTGAAAATAGGGCGGATGTCATCCATAGTAACCTCGCCAAATGGCTGATGTGGTCAGAAAAATGGGCTCATCACGGGAGTCTGAAACTGGCAATTGTGGAAGATGTAGACCCTTACTGCTGCGCTCGTCGACAGCACGGAGGCGTTCAGCACCGGGTCAAAGTGCCAACGCCACACCGGGAACTCAATGAAGATCACCACCGTGCCCAACATCGACATCCTTTGAAGACAACACGGAAAACATAGGAATGAGAAATACTAAATTTCTCAAGAGAATCGCTACTAGACAAACACAGTGTCATTGTCATTGTCCCAGCCACTTCGAGTTTAATTATAAAAACAGTGGATAGGTATAAGTTCAATTTTTGATGGTTTCAGAAAATGTAAATCACGAAGCAGGTTACTTTTAACTTTATCATCATATCCATAGTGCCATACATAGGCATACATGCATAATATACATTCATAATGCACACAAGGAATATGATAACATGCATAGCTATGCAACTCATCAACTTGACTATGGTCCTACTTTGACTTTCATTTTTAGCACGTGCTTAACATTCTTTTACTTTTCCTTTGAAATAGATTGCTTTTGGACATGAGCTTATTCCGTGACCATCGTCATGTAGTACTAACCAAATCAGACTAATCCGATATTGGTTACCTCTAAGTGGGAGGGTCCTCCATGTCACCCTTGCCTCCCTCATAGAGGTTCCTTGAGTCTTTGTGGATCGCCGTCTCACATTTCCTTTACCGAAATGATTGAAGGGTCATGTCTCATCAATTCTTTCTTATCATTATATTTTACATGCATAGTTCTTCTTTGACTAGACATGTAACACCCTACTAATTCGATGTTATGCTTAAGTCATAACATGAAATCGAGTAGATTGTGTTACCGTATTAACACTCTGCTTACCTTTCATGATTCGTGTTCCCACTTATCATCACTTCACTCTTTTTTTTTCTTCGTAACAGACGAAACGGCGCGCTGCTATACTAAGGGCGAAACGATTTTAACAAAATACAACAAAAGATAAGAATAGTACTGTAACATCCCCATATAACGTAATAAGAAATGATAACAACAAACTTTTGTTATTCACCACCTTGCCCCTAAACTTTTTAGAAAATAACATTTAGGTCCCTATATTAATAGGATTAGTAGAATAAGGTTTTAAACGAAGCAGGATTATGTAGCGAAAACGTAGAAACCTAAACCTCAGCCGATTGAGCCACGGAGGTATCCATATGTGAAATGACATGGGATGCCCCTAAACTTACCCATAATTACGAAAATGCCATTAGCTTTGAAAAACAGAAACAGAAGGCCCTAAAATTTGCAAAACATTTAATGTACACTATTAATCGATTTACTTGATTTTATTGGATTTGTAGAGTTAATTAAAAAGTTAATTAGAGGTTAACTAGAAGTTGATTAGAGGTTAAATTAGAGAAATTAGAACTAAGATAGAAACTCATAAAAACCTCACACAATTCTTCAAAACCATTTTACCGATTTAAAGGAAATCGGTACGATTTCAGTGTTCTAAACTGTCGGAACTGGATCAGTAGAAATTATGCCATGAGTGCCCTAAGATCAATGGCTATGATTTAGCCAAATAAACCACCCAAGTGGTGCCTAGGGCAGCCCTTGATGGTGGAAACCAAACCAAATTGGATAGCTTGAAGAAATCCACCAATCAACATACACTTGCCTAAAAAATCTTTGCTTTTTCTCTCCTCCCCTCATCCAAATTTTCGTCCAGCCCTTTCTCGTTGCTGGAGCTCTTCTCTTTCTCTTCTCTTTACTCTCGTCTCCACTCCATTCCATCTTTTCTTCAAGCCTCATCACCAATTACTTGCATTAAAGACATAAAATCAACACAAACTCAACTAGACAAGGTAGGAACTTCATCCTCTCTCTTGTTTTTCTCTGAGTTGGGGCTGCCTAGGGCTCCTCCTTCTCTCTTTATTTTGATGTTATGTTGGTTGGATATGATGAATTAAGGTTGGTTTAAGGTGTACATGTGAGTTGGAATTGGAGATTGGATGGATTGATTTGAGAAGAACATGAATCCAAGAAGAATTCAAGAAGCTATTAGGGTTTTCCCCTCGATGGTCTGTACGGCGGAGTGTACGGCTCCTCCTACAGCCTTTTAAATTGGATGAAACAATTTTTATATGAAACTAGACACCCTGGGCTTTCCATACATATAAAACATAAGGCCATTGGATTAGTATAGAATCAGTTATGAATTTTTGAAGTTAGACCTAGAAATCTGGGTTTTTACCCGAACAGCATGAGTTGAGAAGGTGTAACTCACCCTATACAACTCCAAATTGAGTGCAACGAAATTTTTTTGAAAGCTAACATATGAGAGAACATTCCATAAAAATTTCAGAATTTAATTCGTTGTCATTTGTTTCCAGCACATCAATGAAGTTGGCTTAGGTCTAAACTGACCTAGAACAGGGCAGCCCAATAGGGTAATGTTTCGAGATTCATAACTCATAATCTACTTAGGAAAATGACATGAAACTTAACTAATTTTAAAGCTTGTTGTGTTAGCTTTATTTTGATATAAAGTTCGCATCATTTCATCTAGTTTTTGATTTTTAGTGAATTTTCTTCTATAGGAACCCAATTCCGACTAAGAACAGGACATGCTGGGATGAAATGTTTATATCTTGAGTTATACAGCTCAAAATGAGATGGGACCAAAAGGCTTAGAAACCAGACACATAAAGCTACAACATATTCAAAAATTAGGTTTAAATGAGTTAAATTGTAATAAGGGTGGGATATACCATAATCGGGCAGGATAAGGCAGAATGAACTAAAAGACCCATTGATGCTTTGTTGAAACTAATGAATGAATCTATGAATGTATATGTATAATTGCTGAATTATATTGAATTGTAATTTGTACAATTGTACTGGTTGGCTGGCACTATTCTTGGGGAAGTGGACTCGATCCGTTATGCTACCAAATTTCCAGCAAAAGTTAGTGATAATCCTAAAGGTTGTTGTGTTAATGTTGTTTTGTGACATGTATGAATATTAAGCAAGTATATTTGTTTGAGGTTAAGGCACGAAGCCTATGTATTTATGACTTTATAATAAAAGATATGATGACGAGTCCATATTCCGAAGGAACGTGACATGGCGATCACGCTCTAACAGGGTATGACACGGGGATTATACTCCGAAATGCCGCATAAGGACCCCATCCCTAAGGAATGTGACATGGTGATCACATCCCGAGCGAGTATGACATGACAATCATACTCTGGAACGTGGCACGGTGAAAATATTTTAAGGAGTATGACATGGCAATCATACTCTAAAATATGGTATGATGACCACATCCTAAGGAATGTGACATAGCGATCACACTCCGATGGGGTATGACATGGCGATCATACTCTGGGATGTGCATGACAAATAAAGAAAGACCAAGGGAAAAAAAAAGACAATTATGTATATCTATATAAGTTCGAGTGCAAGTGAGGGCAGTTGAAAATTTCAAGTTTCCAATATGTTAGTGTTATTATATTTTAATATGTTATAGCTATTATGCGTAATATGCTTCATGAATTTTTTGTGTATTGGCTCTCTCAAATGACAAGTGCATGAATAAAATGATTTCTGCTTCGGACAATGTATTTTTCAAACTATAAAACTGAACAGTCTAGTAAGCATGCTCACATTTTTTTTATAAATCGAAACAGCTGGAGATAATAATGATAGCACCGTACAGAATTTCTTAGCGAACCCTACTGAGAATTTAAAATTCTCACTCTTGTTTCTGTGTTATGTCCAGATAGATCGAGAAGATTCTAAGACGACTGAAGTTGTTGTCAGGTAAGGTCCGCTCAGGTAACAGTAACAACTCCAGAGCATAGTACTATGACTTAAGCATAGTACTATACAGAGGAGGACATTACATAATGGTATCAGAGCAGTTCGGCCCTAACCGGACCTGAGGGCTGAACTGACAATGCTTCCAGTGCACTCTGGAATCTTTAGAAAATGTCATGCGATAAATCTAATCTGCTCAGATAAGATATAGGAAATTAGATATGCATGACTGCCTAACTATGATTGTTATTAGTTGCTGTCACACTTAACTTATTATTGAGCCTGATCAACTTAATCTTTTGTTGTGTGTGATTAGGAACTAATGGCTTCCAGGGGGCGTGATAGGCCATAAACTGTGCCCACTTCAGAAGACCCTGCTAACTTCATGGACACTCTACGAGAGATGGCATATGCCATGCGAGAACAAGCTGCTGCAGCACACCAAATGATGGATCAGCTAGGAAGACAACCTGGAGCAGGTCACGATAGGAACCCGAATAACTCAGGACTGGACCTGGAATACCTCAAGTTCGCAGAATTCCGAAAGGCGAACCCGCCTAGTTTTAGAGGAGGTTTTCATCCTGATAAGGCTGACGAGTGGATTAAGACAATGGAGAAGGTCTTTTCCGTTCTCGACTGCACTGACCACCAAAAAGTGGCCTTTGCCACTTATATGCTCGAAGCAGACGCAGAGTTCTAGTGGAATGGTGTGAAACGGCTATTGGAAGAGTCCCAGGCGGAGATCACTTGGCTCGTGTTTAAGGACGCTTTTTACCAAAAATACTTTCCTCCATCAGTTCGGAATGCCAGGGAATTGGAATTTATTAAACTCAGCCAGGGAAGCAATAGCATGTCAGAGTACATCGCTAAGTTTGAGGAGTTATGCAAATTTTCCACAAATCTATCAACAGAATCCCGATGAGGCATGGAAGTGCGTCAAATTCGAAGGCTGATTGAGGGAAGACATCCTCGCAGCAATAGGCCCTATGGAGATCAGGGATTTTTCTACTTTGGTAAACAAGTGCAGACTTATAAAAGATTATAATAAGAAGTTGGAGATTGCCCAGTCTGATACTTATAGAAAAAGGCCGACACCTGAAAACCAAGAACTCGAAGATGTCTCACCACTAAAGAAGCAATTTCACCTTAGCAAGTATGAGGGCAAGCAGCTGCAGGGATCAATGGTTAAGCAACGATGCCCGAAGTGTGGGAAAAATCATGGAAATAAGCCCTGCCTGGTTAAACAATATGTGTGTTTCCGATGTGGCAAGCCAGGACACATGATCAGAGAATGGCCCGAGAACCTACCACCAACTCCTAAACCATAACATTCGGGAAGGGTTTTCACTATAAATGCGGAGGGGACTACACCCCAAGGGAGCCAGAGCGAGAATTAGGAATAAATTAGAATAAAGAGTTGGTTAATTTAGTTTTAGTTGACCCTATTATGCTGAGTGGTTTTACATCTATTGTCTACTTATGTATGAACTTTATTTAAACTGTTATAATTATAGTTAGTTAGTTTTATAATCGAATTTTGAGGACAAAATTCTTTTTAAGGGGGTTAGTATGTAACATCCCCATATAACGTAATAGGAAATGATAACAACAAAATTTTGTTATTCACCACCTTGCCCCTAAACTTTTTAAAAAATGACATTTAGGTCCCTATATTAATAGGATTAGTAGAATAAGGTTTTAAACGAAGCAGGATCACGTAGCGAAAACGTAGAAACCTAAACCTCAGCCGATTGAGCCACGGAGGTATCCATATGTGAAATGACATGGGATGCCCCTAAACATACCCATAATTACAAAAATGCCATTAGCTTTGAAAAACAGAAACAGAAGGCCCTAAAATTTGCAAAACATTTAATGTACACTATTAATCAATTTACTCGATTTTATTGGATTTGTAGAGTTAATTAAAAAGTTAATTAGAGGTTAACTAGAAGTTGATTAGAGGTTAAATTAGAGAAATTAGAACTAAGATAGAAACTCATAAAAACCTCACACAATTCTTCAAAACCATTTTACCGATTTAAAGGAAATCGGTAAGATTTCGGTATTCTAAACTGTCGGAACTGGATCAGTAGAAATTATGCCATGAGTGCCCTAGGATTAATGGCTATGATTTAGCCAAATAAACTACCCAAGTGGCGCCTAGGGCAGCCCTTGATGGTGGAAGCCAAACCAAATTGGATAGCTTGGAGAAATCCACCAATCAACATACACTTGCCTAAAAAATCTTTGCTTTTTCTCTCCTCCTCTCATCCAAATTTTCATCCAGCCCTTTCTAGTTGCTGGAACTCTTCTCTTTCTCTTCTCTTTACTCTCATCTCCACTCCATTCCATCTTTTCTTCAAGCCTCATCACCAATTACTTGCACTAAAGACATAAAATCAACACAAACTCAATTAGACAAGGTAGGAACTTCATCCTCTCTCTTGTTTTTCTCTGATTTAGGGCTGCCTAGGGCTCCTCCTTCTCTCTTTATTTTGATGTTATGTTGGTTGGATATGATGAATTAAGGTTGGTTTAAGGTGTACATGTGAGTTGGAATTGGAGATTGGATGGATTGATTTGAGAAGAACATGAATCCAAGAAGAATTCAAGAAGCTGTTAGGGTTTTCCCTTCGACAGTCTGTACGGCAAAGTGTACAACTCAGGCTACAGCTGTTTAAATTGGATGATGCCATTTTTATATGAAACTAAATATCCTGGGCTTTCCATACATATAAAACATAAGGCCATTGGATTAGTATAGAATTAGTTATGAATTTTTGAAGTTAGACCTAGAAATCTGGGTTCTTACCCGGACAACATGAGTTGAGAAGGGTGTAACTCACCCTATACAACTCGAAATTGAGTGCAACTAAAGTTTTTTGAAAGCTAACATGTGAGAGAGCATTTCATAAAAATTTCAGAATTTAATTTGTTGTCATTTGTTCCCAGCACATCAATGAAGTTGGCTTAGGTCTAAACTGACCTAGAATAGGGTAGCCCAGTAGGGTAATGTTTTGAGACTCATAACTCATAATCTACTTAGGTAAATGACATGAAACTTAACTCATTTTAAAGATTGTTGTGTTAGCTTTATTTTGATATAAAATTGGGATCATTTCATCTAGTTTCGATTTTTAGTGAATTTTCTTCTATAGGAACCTAATTCCGACTAAGAACAGGACATGCTAGGATGAAATGTTAATATCTTGAGTTATACAACTCAAAATGAGATGGGACCAAAATGGTTAGAAACTAGACAACATATCCAAAAAATTAGGTTTAAATGAGCTAAATTGTAATAAGGGTGGGATATACCATAATCGGGCAGGATAAGGTAGAATGAACTAAAAGACCCATTGATGAATGAATCTATGAATGCATATGTATAATTGCTGAATTATATTGAATTGTAATTTGTACAATTGTACTGGTCGGCTGGCACTATTCATGGGGAAGTGGACTCGATCCGTTATGCTGCCAAATTTCCGGCAGAAGTTAGTGATAATCCTAAAGGTTGTTGTGTTAATGTTGTTTTGTGACGTGTATGAATATTAAGAAAGTATATTTGTTTGAGGTTAAGGCACGAAGCCTATGTATTTATGACTTTATAATAAAAGATATGATGACAAGTCCATATTCCGAAGAAACGTGACATGGCGATCACGCTCTGATAGGGTATGACACGGTGATTATACTTCGTAATGCGGCATAAGGACCCCACCCCTAAGGAATGTGACATGGTGATCACATCCCGAGCGAATATGACATGATGATCATGCTCTGGGACGTGGTAGGGTGAAAATATTTTAAGGAGTGTGACATAGCGATCATACTCTAGAATATGGTATGATGACCACATCCTAAGGAATGTGACATGGCGATCACACTCCGATGGGGTATGACATGGCGATCATACTCTGGGATGTGCATGACAAATAAAGAAAGACCTAGAAAAAAAAAAGACAATTATGTATATCTGTATAAGTTCAAGTACAAGTGAGGGCAGTTGAAAATTTCAAGTTTCCAGTATGTTAGTGTTATTATATTTTAATATGTTATAGTTATTATGCGTAATATGCTTCAGGACTTTTTCGTGTATTGCCTCTCTCAAATGACAAGTGCATGAATAAAATGATTTCTGCTTCGGACAATGTATTTTTCGAACTATAAAACTGAATAGTCTAGTAAGCATGCTCACATTTTTTTTATAAACCGAAGCAGCTGGAGATAATAATGATAGCACCGTACAGAATTTCTTAGCGAACCCTACTGAGAATTTAAAATTCTCACTCATATTTTCGTGTTATATCCAGATAGATCGAGAAGATTCTAAGACGGCTGAAGTTGTTATCAGGTAAGGTCTGCTCAGGTAACAGTAACAACTCCAGAGCAGAGTACTATGACTTAAGCATAGTACTGTACAGAGGAGGACGTTACAAGTACAATAACATTACTGTATATGTGCATATATATGCATATATCAGAAGCCACTGCTTCAGTTTATGTACAAAGTATCAAAGTAGAATACATAAGTGGGCCGGCGTACCAAAAAGACAATAAAGCCCATGTCAGTCAAAAGATCCTATGGTTCTCAGAGGATATTTCATAACCTACTGCTAATCCTACTGTCAAGTCTGTGACCCGGAGCCATGTGCTGTCCAAAATAGGGTCATGCTGTACAACATGTCCTGCTGGCTGAGCTACTCTGTCAGATAGCCGTTAGCCATGTTAGGCCCGACTGGAGAATACTCTGCACTGGGTCCTAAGGAGGAAGAGGGTGACGAGCCGGTGGCCTCGGAAGGATCACTCTCTGAACTAATCGGCACATCGGGAACAGCCTGCGGAGGTGACTCCGGTGCAGGATCGCCAGAGTCGCCTGTCTTTGCAGGTGCAAGAGGAGCTGGAGGTGGGTGTGCCATGTGCAGTAGGACAGCAATGTAAGGAGTCGCACGGTCAAAAATAGGATGATGTAAAGGGACATCGAAGTTCTTGTTGCTAAAGAGGTAGAGGCGGAAGTTACACGAACCGGCTATATACAAGGAATCCAACACTGGATCATGGTGAAGCTGTAAGGCTGGGATCTTAATGAAGAGGGTAGCCGTGGAGTCCATCGCTAGCGTCTGAGAATGATGCGAAAAATATAGAACGGGGTGAGAATTTCAAGAAATTCTCAGTAGGGTTCGTGTGTAGTGGTTATCTGACATCACATGCATTCTCAGTTGTCTCGGGTTTTATTTAATTATAAAAACATGTGTTCAAACTGAAATATCTATTTAAATGAGTTCAAGAAAATATCTGGTCCGAGGCAAGGTTCAGTTTTACTTTAGACGGCACATGAAACAAAATAGATTACTAATAATGATACATAGTATTATAACCAGAATAAATAAATAAACAGCAGTAAGCAAACATAATAGACAACTGTAAACATCTTGACATAATGACCTCATGTAGCCATGCAGTCATGTGATCATCTAGACTTAATCATGAACCTTTCTTCATAAGTTTTTCCATTACTTTTCATCATTTTCCATCTCTTGGTCCCCTAGGAGTTCTTGGCTATTTAGATTCTTGGGTAATAGTCTGTTTTTCAGGATCGAGCTCGTTCCTATACAGGAATGCTGGGTTTACTTTCCCCAATCTTCCCACCGATCTATTCCCCTTAACTTCTTATCTGGGGCTGGCCCAAGTAGCATGAAACTTTCATAGTAGCATATTTCTTATCATAACCTTCTTAGCTTTCTTGAAATGCACATGTATTAACATGTAATTCATAACTTATGCATGGATTCTACCGAAATTTTGGCAGCATAACGGAACGTGTCCGCTTCTCCATGAATAGTGGCAGCACACCAGAACATCAATTTGTCACAAAGGTCACAACATTATATACATATTCTAACATGAAACTCATAATATCAATAATCTCATTAAGGAAAAGTTGCTGCCTCAACATAGTCAGCCAACCCGGTTCTTCTAAACTAAGCCATAATTTCTATTTAACTCATTTAGACCACAATTTTGAATATGTTAAAGTGTTATGTGTCTAGTTTCTAACCTCTTTGGTCCCATCAAATTTTGACATCTATAGCTCAAGATATTCAAGTTTTATCCCGGCCTGCCCAATGGCTAGCTAGAATCAGGCAACTAAAAGTAAAAATCCACTAAAAATCGAAAAATGACTCAAATTACACAAAATTGGACTCATATTAAATCTAACAGGGTAAAGTTACATTTAAAAAAAGTTTCATTCCATTTGACATAGTAGGTCTCGAGTTACAAGCCCCGAATTCTGACCTTCCTAAATTGCCCTGTTCTGGCCTGGTTTGGACATAGGGCAACTTTCTTGGATCACTGGGAGCAACTGGGACCTTATCTAATTCTGAAATTTTTATGGGACATTCTCCTATGTATAAGCTTTCTAAAAAGGTTCGTTTCACTTATTTTCAAGTAGTATAGGGCGAGTTCTACCCTGAACAACCCAGTCTGCCCAGAACCAGAGTCAAAACCCTAGGTCGAAATTCAAAAATTCATATCTCTCTCAATTCTAATCCAAAAGCTTTATATGATATATGTATGGAAATATCTAGATGTATAGTTTCATATAAAAATGGTTGCATCCAATTTAATCAGCTGTAGGCAGAGCTGCACACTCCGCCGTACGGACCGCTGAGGGTTTTTGGTTCTCTAACCCACCAGCTCTTCCTATTTCCATTCTTTCTTGCTTCCAATTCGGTTTTAATCAAACAAACAGCCCAAAACCAATCACTTATCATCATAATCATTCATTTAACACATCAAAGATTATGAAAATAATCCAAGCTCAGCCAGCCAAGACCACAAGATTGATGCAAGTATTAAACCCCTACCTTTGTTCTAAGTGATTTTGCTGGATTTTTGAAGGCTTGGATGAGCAAAGCTTGATTAAGCTTGATGTTGGCTGGAGTTATGTGAGTGAAGAAGAGAAGAAGAGAGCTAAAAGGAGAGAAGAAAGTGGCGTAAGAAAGGGGTCTGAATGGGTGATAAAAGGGTGGAAAAATTCTGATTATATGAGTGGTTGTTGTTGATTTGCTTTGGCTTTTGATTGGTTAGACACAAAAGGCTGAAATTCAGCCAGCTCTCCTTGTCTCTTGTGGCCAAAGTGGCGCCACATTTGGTGCTAAGTGGCTGAGTTATCAGCCACTCAAGGTAAGGTAAAAGAATTGAAATTCTATTGGTTCGATTCCGGCAGTTTAAAATACCGTAATTTTACCGATTTCCTTTAAATCGGTAAATCGGTTTTCAATAAAATTTTATGAAATCTCCTATACTCCTAACTTAATTCTCTCATATCTAAACTCAAATAATTGCTAATCAATTGAGTCTAAATAATTGTTTAAACGAATTTTAATTATTCTCAATTATTTGATAAAATCGAATAATTAGGCAAAAAACGGTGGATGTTACATTACCACCCTCCTTAAAAAAAATTTTGTCCCCAAAATTTAATACCTGCGAATAGCTCAAGATACTCTTTCCTCATATCTGATTCCAACTCCCACATGTAGTCCTCGGCATCTCCTTTTCCCCATGCTACCTTTACTAGCTGCACGGTCTGTTCTGAAGTTGTCTGGTACTTCTGTCTATGATCCGTGCTAGTTGTACGCAGAAGGTCAGGTCCTCTTTTAACTGTATTGATTCGGGTTCTAGGGAGTAGGTAGGGTCAGGTTGATACTTTCTGAGTTGGGAGACATGAAAAACATCATGGAGGTTTGATAGATGTGGAGGTAAAGCGACTCAGTATGCAACTGATCTGATTCACTTCAGGATTTGAAAGGGGCCAATAAAGCGAGGATTTAGCTTCTTGACTTTGATTGCTCTACCGATCCCTGTTGTAGGAGTAACCTTCAGAAATACGTGGTCTCCTTCCTGAAATTCCAGAGGTTTCCTCCTGGTATCCGCGTAACTCTTCTGGTGGCTTTGAGCGGCAAGCATCTTGCTCCGTATTTCTTGATCTGTTCGGTAGTCTGCTCAACTAAATCAGGTCCCAATAGAGTTGATTCTCCTGTCTCATACTAGCATAAGGGAAATTGGCACTTTCGTCTATACAATGCTTCGTAAGGAGCCATGCCAATGCTAACGTGATAGCTATTGTTGTATGCGAATTCGGCCAACAGTAAGTATCGATCCCAATTTCCACGTTGCTCCAGTATATAAGCTCGTAGCATATCTTCCAAGGTTTGAATCGTCCTTTCAGTTTGGCCATCTGTTTGTGGGTGATATGCAGTGCTTAAACACAGCTTTGCACCGAACACCTTCTATAAAGCTCCCCAAAATCGTGAGGTAAACCTCGAGTCCCAATCAGAGACAATAGTTGAAGGGGTCCCATGCAACCTTATATCTCTTGAATGTATAGCTGAGCTAGTTTTTCCAGCGGATAATTTGCTTGAACGGGTAGGAAATGAGCAGATTTGGTTAATCTATCCACAATGACCCATATAGCATCATATCCTGTTGATGTCCTTGGTAACCCCATTATAAAATCCATGGAGATGCTTTCCTACTTCCACTCAGGGATTTCCAAGGGTTGTAATATCCCAGAAGGTTTCTGATGTTCTGCTTTCACCTTTTAACAGACCAAACACTTACCCATGAAGCTTGCTACATCTGACTTCATGCCCGGCCACCAAAACATTTTCTTGAGGTCCTGATACATTTTAGTAATGCTGGGATGTACGGCGAATTCGCCTCTATGTGCTTCTTCTAAGATTCTTCTTCGAAGATCGTTCCTTTCAAGAACACACACTCTGTCGTGGCACCTCCAGATGCCTTCTTTATCTTGGGCAAAACCCGTTAATCTCCCTGATTGTGCGAGACTAATCGTATGTTGAAAGCTAGCATCCTGCTGCTGTGCTTGCCGGATCTGAACCTTAAAGCTACTGGTTATCTTAATTTGGTGCAACTGAAAGGTCTTGGGAGTTGTAAGAATTCCCAAATTAAGATTTTGGAAACTTTCAATAAGCTCCGCCTCTTTAATCATCATCCAGGCTACGGTTAATGATTTCCTGCTCAACGCATTTGCCACGATGTTTGCCTTACTTGGGTGGTATTTTAATTCAAATTTGTAGTCTAAGGAATTCCATCCATCTCCGTTGCCTCATGTTTAATTCCTTCTGATCAAAGAGGTACTTCAAACTCTTATGGTCAGAAAAGACCTCGAACTTCGCTGCATACAGGTGATGTCTCCATATCTTCAAAGCAAATACTACTGCTACTAATTTGAGGTCATGAGTTGGGTAGTTCCTTTCGTGTGGCTTCAATTGCCTGGAGGCATACGCGACCACCTTTCCGGTTTGCATCAACACGCACCCTAACCCTTGTTGGGAAGCATCGTAATAGACCTCAAATGGTCCATGAGGGTCTGGTAAAGCTAGCACTGGTGTCGTGGTCAATCTCCTCTTCAAGTCCTGAAAACTTTGTTCCCACTCCGGCGTCCACTCAAATGGGACATTCTTTCTGGTTAGCTTGGTCAAGGGCAAGGCAAACCGAGAAAAATCCTTAACGAATCGCCTGTAATATCCAGCTAAGCCCAAAAAACTTCTGACTTTAGAGACTGTGGTCAGCCTTTTCCAGTTTAGAACTGCTTCTACTTTGCTGGGGTCGACAGAGATTCCTCCAGAGGACACTACGTAGCCGAGAAATTTTACCTCCTTCATCCAAAATTCATATTTGGAAAATTTAGCATAGAGTTTCTTTTCTCTTAAAATTTGCAGAACTAGTCGTAAGTGTTCCGCATGCTCTTGCTCCGTCTTTGAGTAGACAAGTATGTCATCAATGAACACCACTACAAATTTGTCCAGATATGGGCGAAATATTCGATTCATGTAATCCATGAATACTGCTGGTGCGTTCGTTAGCCCAAACGACAACACGGTATACTCATAGTGCCCGTAACAAGTTCAAAAAGCTATCTTAGGGATATCCTGTTCCCGAACTCGAATTTGGTGATATCCAGAACGCAAGTCAATCTTGGAGAATACTGTTGCACCTTGTAGTTGGTCCATGAGATCATCAATCCTTGGCAGTGGATATTTATTCTTAATGGTCACTTTGTTCAGCTGCCTATAATCTACGCATAAGCGCATGCTTCTATCTTTCTTTTTGACCGACAAGACCGGAGCTCCCCATGGCAACGCGCTTGGTCGTATGAATCCTTTTCCTAAAAGCTCTTTAATCTGTCTTTCTAGTTCCGTCAGCTCCATAGGTGACATTCAATACGGAGCTATAGATATTGGTCCCGCACCAGGAACCAACTCAATGATAAATTCAATCTTTCTCTCCGGAGGGAATTCAGGAATATCCTCTGGAAAAACATCCGGATATTCCCTGACAACCGAAATCTCCTGTAGTTCCTACTCAGCTTCTGTCACATTAGCTGACAAGAGAATATACCCTTGATTCTTTGGCCCGAAAGAGTTTAGATAGAAGAGTGTTGCGATTTGGGATTCAGAAAATGAGACAGAGGGGAGTACCACCATCTTATCAAAGCAATTGAGTACGACTCGATTGGCAGAAAGCCAATCCATGCCCAGAATTACATCAAGACCAGATAGAGGGAGACAAATCAAATTGGCAGCAAAGGTCCTACCCTCAATTCGAAGAGGAACATTGATACATATTTGACTAGTTCTAACAGGCCCATTGGTAGGAGTAGAAACCAATAGATCATAAGGTAATTCAGAAATTGGCAATTGCAAAGCAGCTACACAGTTATGAGAAATAAACAAATGTAAGGCACCCGAATCATAGAGTACAGTTAGAGTCTCACCGTCCACGTCACAGGTGCCTTGGATTAGTCCTTCCGACTTGTCAGCTTCTTCTGCGCTCATTGTAAAGACTCGTCCTTGTCGCTGGGGTCGAGGCGGCTGTGATGAGCTCCTGGTTGGATACTCATAAATTTTGTGGACTGGCTTGCCACATCCGTAGCAGACATTCTGGCCTGCCAAACACGGCCGATCGCCATGATTCTTGCCGCATTTTGTGCAAGTTGGATTTGGAAAAGGCCTTTGGGACTGCTTGCCTTTGTTGCCTGCCGGTGGAAATCTCCACTGCTGTTGTATATTGGGCTTAAATCTTGGGCCTTGTGGGGCCAACCCCCTCTTGAAATTCCTACCAGATGCCCTGGTTGCAGCTAATTTCGAATTGCAATCCTCCACAAGTCGGCATTTGTTCACCAACGTAGGGAAATCCCTAATCTCCATTAGCCCTATCGTAGTAAGAATGTCTTCTCGTAACCCTCCTTCAAATTTAATGCACTTCCACGCTTCATCCGGGTTCCTCTGGTAAATCGTGAAAAATTTGCATAGCTCTTCAAACTTGGCAATGTATTCAGATATCGTCCGGTTCCCTTGACGAAGCTGCATAAACTCAAGTTCCTTAGCATTTCGAACCGAAGCAGGAAAGTACTTTTGGTAGAACACATCTCTCAACACCATCCAAGTGACTATGGTTTGAGATTCTTCAAACAGCCTTTGTACGCCGTTCCACCAGAACTCGGCGTCTGCCTCGAGCATATAGGTGGCAAAAGTCACCTTCTGATGATCTGAGCAATCAAGGACAGAGAAAATCTTCTCCATGGCTTTGATCTACTCGTCAGCTTTATTCGGATCATATGCCCCTCGGAAACTTGGCGGATTTGCCTTTCTGAACTCAACAAACTTGAGATAGTCCAGGTCAACTCCTAGGCCATGAGGGTTCCCTCCATTGCTTGCCTCAGGTCGTCTACCTAACTGATCCATCATCTGGTGAGCCACCGCGGCTTGCTCCCGCATTGCTTGGGCCATTTCTCGCATTGTGGCCATAAAATTAGTCGAGTCCTCTGGAATAGGTTCTGCATGTGGTTTGCCTCGCCTTCCGGAAGCCATTAAGTTCTGAGCACACAAACAAAAGTTATTGAGTTGATCAGGCTCAATACTAAGTCTAATGTGCTAGTAAATAACAGCTCACACGGTCAAGCACTTCATACACATGCACAACTATATCTCAACCATACAGGCAAGATCTGGTGCACATTATCAACTAAAAGTACAGAATATGCGCAAAGCATAGTCAGTCCAATCCTCAGGCCTTAGCTAGAACGAACTGCTATGATACCAAAAATGTAACACCCTACTAATTCGATGTTATGCTTAAGTCATAGCACGAAATCGAGTAGATTGTGTTACCGCATTAACACTCTGCTTACCTTTCATGATTCGTGTTCCCTCTTATCATCACTTCTCTCTTTTTTTTTTGCAATAGATGAAACGGCGCGTTGCTATACTAAGGGTGAAACGATTTTAACAAAATATAACAAAAGATAAGAATAGTACAATAACATTACTATATACGTGCATATATATGTATATATCAGAAGCCACTGCTTCAATTTATGTACAATGTATCAAAGTAGAATACATAAGTGGGCCGGCGTACCAAAAAGACAATAAGGCCCGTGTCAGTCAAAAGATCCTATGGTCCTCAGAGGACATTTCATAACCTACTGCTAATCCTACTGTCAAGTCTGTGACCTGGAGCTACATGCTGTCCAAAATAGGGTCATGCTGTACAACATCTCCTGCTGGCTGAGCTACTCTGTCAGATAGCCGTTAGCTATGTCAGGCCCGGCCGGAGAATACTCTGCACTGGGTCCTAAGGAGGAAGAGGGTGACGAGCCGGTGGCCTCGGAAGGGTCACTCTTTGAACTAATCGGCACATTGGGAACGACCTACGGAGGTGACTTCGGTGCAGGATCAGCAGGAGCTACCTGTGCTGCAGGTGCAGGAGGAGCTAGAGGTGGGTGCGCGATGTGCAATGGGACAGCAATGTAAGAAGCCGCAAGGTCAAAAATAGGATGATGTAAAGGGACATCGAAGTTCTTGTTGCTAAAGAGGTAGAGGCGGAAGTTACACGAACCGACTATATACAAGGAATCCAACACTGGATCATGGTGAAGCTGTAAGGCTTGGATCTCAATGAAAAGGGTAGCTGTGGAGTCCATCGCCAGCGTCTGAGAATGATGCGGAAAATATAAAACTGGGTGAAAATTTCAAGAAATTCTCAGTAGGATTCGTGTGTAGTGGTTATCTGACGTCACACGCATTCTCAGTTGTCTCGGGTTTTATTTAATTATAAAAACATGTGTTCAAATTGAAATATCCATTTAAATTAGTTCAAGAAAATGTCTGGTCCGAGGCAAGGTTCAGTTTTACTTTAAACGGCACAAGAAACAAAATAGATTACTAATAATGATAGATAGTATAATAAACAGAATAAATAAATAAACAGCAGTAAGCAAACATAATAGACAACTGTAAACATCTTGACATAATTATCTCATGTAACCATGCAGTCATGTGATCATGCAGACTTAATCATGAACCTTTCTTCATAAACTTTTCCATTACTTTTCATCATTTTCCATCTCTTGGTCCCCTGGGAGTTCTTGGCTATTTAGACTCCTGGGTAATAGTCTGCTTTTCAGGATCGAGCTCGTTCCTATACAGGAATACCGGATTTACTTTCCCCGACCTTCCCATCGATCTATTCCCCTTAACTTCTTATCCAGGGCTGGCCCAAGTAGCATAGAACTTTCATAGTAGCATATTTCTTATCATAACCTTCTTAGCTTTCTTGAAATGCACATGCATTAACATGTAATTCATCACTTATGCATGGGTTCTACCAAAATTTCGGCAGCATAACGGAACGTGTTCGCTTCCCCATAAATAGTGCCAGCACACCAGAACATCAATTGGTCACAAAGGTCACAACATTACATACATATTCCAACATGAAACTCATAATATCAATAATCTCATTAAGGCAAAGTTGCTGCCTCAACATAGTCAGCCAACCCGGTTCTTCTAAACTAAGCCATAATTTCTATTTAACTCATTTAGACCTCAATTTAGGATATGTTAAAGTATTATGTGTCTAGTTTCTAACCTCTTTTGTCCCATCAAATTTCGATATCTATAGCTCAAGATATTCAGGTTTTATCCCGGCCTGCCCAATGGCTAGCCAGAATCAGGCAACTAAAAGTAAAAATCTAATAAAAATCGAAAAATGACTCAAATTACACGCAATTGGACTCATATTAAAGCTAACAGGGTAAAGTTTCATTTACAAAAAGTTTCATTCCATTTGACTTAGTAGGTCTCGAGTTACAAGCCCCGAATTCTGACCTTCCTAAACTGCCCTGTTCTGGCCCGGTTTGGACAAAGGGCAAATTTCTTGGATCACTGGAAGGAACTGGGACCTTATCTAATTCTGAAATTTTTATGGGACATTATCCTATGTGTAAGCTTTCTAAAAAAACTTGTTTCACTCATTTTCAAGTAGTATAGGGCGAGTTCTACCCTGAACAACCTAGTCTGCCCAGAACCAGAGTCAAAACCCTAGGTCAAAATTCAAAAATTCATATCTCTCTCAATTATAATCCAAAAGCTTTATATGATATGTGTATGGAAAGCCCTAGATGTATAGTTTCATATAAAAATGGTTCCATCCAATTTAATTGGCTGTAGGCATAGCCATACACTCCGCCGTACGGACTGCCAAGGGTTTTTGGTTCTCTAACCGACCAGCTCTTCCTATTTCCATTCTTTCTTGCTTCCAATTCGGTTTTAATCAAACAAACAGCCCAAAACCAATCACATATCATCATAATCATTCATTTAACATATCAAAGATTATGAAAATAATCCAAGCTCAGCCATCCAAGACCACAAGATTGATGCAAGTATTAAACCCCTACCTTTGTTCTAAGTGATTTTGCTGGATTTTTGAAGGCTTGGATGAGCAAAGCTTGATTAAGCTTGATGTTGGCTGGAGTTATGTGAGTGAAGAAGAGAAGAAGAGAGCTGAAAGGAGAGAAGAAAGTGGCGTAAGAAAGGGGTCTGAATGGGTGATAAAAGGGTGGAAAAATTCTGATTATATGAGTGGTTGTTGTTGATTTGCTTTGGCTTTTGATTGGTTGGACACAAAAAGCTGAAATTCAGCCAGCTCTCCTTGTCTCTTGTGGCTAAAGTGGCGCAACATTTGGTGCTAAGTGGCTGAGTTATCAGCCACTCAAGGTAGGGTAAAAGAATTGAAATTCTATTGGTTCGGTTCCGACAGTTTAAAATACCGTAAGTTTATCGATTTCCTTTAAATCGGTAAATCGGCTTTCAATAAAATTTTATGAAATCTCCTATACTCCTAACTTAATTCTCTCATATCTAAACTCAAGTAATTACTAATCAATTGAGTCTAAATAATTGTTTAAACTAATTTTAATTATTCTCAATTATTCGATAAAACCGAATAATTAGGCGAAAAACGGTGGATGTTACAAAACACATGCAATGATATGACTAAGTGCATAATTTTGACGGAAATCCGGCAGCATAACGGCTAGACCGGAGCTTCCCCAAAATGCCAATCAGAAACTTTCAACCAATAGTTCATCATATCAATATCATATCATCATCATACTCATCTTGCAATCATGAGACAAAGCTCAATCAAACTCATCATTCATCATGCCGCATGGCATCACACATTCATACCCTAAAAGGGTTTATAGTTGTGTTATTCTTTGTGAAGAATATTATGAATCATCATATGATTTCTCATAGTTACCCATGAGAGAATCACATAGTTAAGATATATATATGTGGTCTTTTAGTTACTTAGCTCTCATATGAAATTATTCTTTACTTGAGTTCATATCTTATGAAACACTTGTTCAAATTAATTAAGTTAAGTGATTGTTTCCTTTCCTTGAGATAGTGCACTTAGTGATTCCTAGGTTCATGATATACTTAGAGGCCCTAATCATAGTTCTGTTCCCAAGGAGTTCGAGATCCCTCTAATTCTTGGGTCATGACAATGCATAACCACATCATGAACCCAACAACACCATGTTCACTAAACACCAAGGGTGATTTTTAACTCAATCAAGTTACAAAGCTTCAAGCCTTTATCTTAAAGATTAGATCTTTATGAAATAATGATACAAGTTACTAGCTTTTTAACTGAAAAGTCTTGTTCTTTATGAACGTTGACTCATTTAATTATTCTAAAACTATCAAGATCTCAATTTTATGACTTAAAGATGTCTCTACATTAAAAGGTTCCTACTTTATCAAATACTGATATGAAACATTAACTTTAAGGTTAAAAAGTCTTAATCTTTATAAAAGCTAACACTTTTTTGCATTGTTTTGGTTCAAGATCTAAACTTCATGAATGAAATGTTATAAAAGAACACTTTTATGACTTAAAGATCTCATTCTTGATTAAAGTTTGAAACTTTATGAAAGGTCTTTTCTTTAAGGTTTAATTTCTAAGACATAAAGTGACAAGATATCATTTTCTAACTCAAAAAAGCTTATTATGCCAAAAAGCTTAGACTTTTACATGTATTCTTGTCTTCAAAACAAAACAAAAGAAGACTTTATGATGGCACTAAAACTTGCGCCACTTTTTGTGTATCAAGAAGCAATTTAAAGTTTAAGGCTTTTAAAATGTTCATTGTCTTATCAAATCATGAAAAACATAAAAAGATAAGGCTTTTCCAATCATTAACTCATCATAAGAAAATGAAGAACTTCAAACAAGATACCATCAAGAGCACTCATGTAACACCCTAATAAACCCATACTACGCTAAAGTCATATTACGGTGTTTTATTAGTTGTTACTTATACTCGTGGAAAACTAAGCTTCACTTGAAATTAAGTTACGCGGAAAATACGGTAAATTTTTTTTTTTTTTAAATACATTGTCACTTTAGAAAGTAAAGCCTTGAGCGAGAAGGTAGATAGAGAAAGAGCGTATCGTATAAGGCACATATCCAAATATCATAGAGCAATAAAAAGGGAAATAAATAGTAACTCACAAATACATTGCATTACATAGCTAACCATTACATCCATATGGGTTCATACTATATATACATACATATATATCGGCATTACATCGAAGAAAGCTCATGGTCGTGCCATGATCCAAATTCTAGGTACTAAATACAAAATTCAATGACAAAGCTCATCTCAAAAAGGAATATGCGAAGATGCAGAGCGACGGTCACTATAAGTCCCAAAATAACTTCGTCTGGCATCCCACGTTGTACGTCTGCTCACAGTGTGGGGGATCCATGCTCCACTCCACCGAATGCACCATCGGATTCTAGTGACAATCGAAAAAGTAACTAGAGTGAGAAATAAGATTTCTCAGTAGGACTCGAACCCGACACGGAGGTGTCATCGTCATCACCCCAGCCACTTCGATTTTATAATGAAAACAGTGAGCATGCATAAGGTCCAATTCTTAGATTTTCAAAGACATAGCTATCCGAAGTGGATTCAATTTTAAGGGCATATTCTTGTTATAATAACAACATCATGGTATACATAAAAGCTTATATGATAATTCATAACATGCATGAACATGTTGAGAGCTTTCATTCTTTACTTGGGTCGGACCGAAGTCCCTTTCTTTTCTTAACTTGACCTTCTCTTAAATCTTTTTCTTTTCTTAAATTGACTTATCTTAAGTCCTTTTCTTTTCACCTACTAAACGTAAGTGGTAATGAGCTCATACCGTGGCCGTCGCCACCATAAATTTTTGGTACTTACACTAGCTGGGTCATGCCATGCCTCATGTAAGCCCTATCCTCTATACTCACACTAGCTGGGTCATGCCATGCCTCATGTAAGTCATGGGTGAGGGGAGCTTAAATTAGGTCACCTTCCCTTTTGAAGGATCATACCCTTAGTTCATTATCTTCTTATTAACGCTTATGATGCAAAATTATTCTGATTCTTTTCCACATTTAGGCGTTACGTATCGCCGTCCCGAAATGTGATTTCTTTAATGCATATCGTTAAGCATCATATCATCAATATATCATATTCATATCATCTTCATTCATTTTTATATCGTCATCATATCATTATCATCCTTATCATCATCATGTCACTATCATAATCATCATGTCATCTCATCATTATCATTATCATACCATCATCATCATGATCATCATCATATTAGTGTCATCATATAGACACATAGAGGCATACATATCACACAAAGTCTTATCAGCTTAGTTTAGTAAATTTGGTGCAAGCTTTTAATTAAGGTTGCCTCTTGTGTAAACTCTTTTATTAGGCATAGGGCCAATTTCATCTATTATCCCTTTTGAAACTTTTAAGTTAAATTATGAAGGTTTTCTAATACTTAAAGTGAGGGTCTTAATGTCTTAAAGTTTATACTTCATTAACTTTTAACTTTTACCCTAACCAGTCTTTACTTTTACAATGGGGCAGTAACTTCAAAAATTCACCATAATTTCACCTTCTATTCTTTTACTTCAAAATTTGTTATGATTATACTTCTCTGAGTCTATTTTTAAACAAAAGAAACCCTGCTCAAAAATTAGTTTTGTAACTTGAGTTATGCACATTTTATTCTGACTGCTCAGTTTTTAAGTTTATTCTCGATACAGTGACTTGTAAACTTTACTACAACCTCCTAACAAGGAATCTGCCAAAACTATTTAATGGGGATGTTCCTCTATGTCTCAGCTTTCTAAGAAACTTAGTCCCACTAAAAAATGTTCTGTATAACTCGAGTTATTAAGATTTTATTACATACTACCCGAACAGAAACACATCCAGGAACAACACATTTTGAAATTTCATATCTCTCTCGTTTTAAGGCCAAATTTCACGAATTTTATATGTATAAAAAGCTCTATGAGTCTATTTTCATTTAAAATTAGTTTCTTCCATTTGGAGTTATATTGAAAGAGTTATCAGTTGTGCCATACAGACTACCAGAATTTTCCAGTTTCCACGGTTTTGTTTTCAATGAGTTTTCTTGTAAAAACATTAAGTCTTTTCTTCAAGTGATCACTTTTCTCTTCCAAACCACTTTTAATCTTTGAGATCTTGATATTAACTCAATATTTTAACTTCTAAAAATTTAGTTCAACAACAATAAACATTGCAACCGAAAATTTCATGCCAAGGAGAAGGACACAACACATGAAAACTCATCATACCAACAAGCATGGCCATGAGGCCTTGGAAATAGGTCCTAGAACTACCTAGCTATGGAGAGCTTAGGAGTTCAAGGGCTTGAAGAACACATAAAAGAGGAAGGTTAGAGTCACTACCAAATGAGTTTCTTGAGGAGTAGAAAGAGTTGATGGGTTGGAGATGACCTTCCTCCTCCTTGAGCTTGATAATGGGGCTAAGTGAGTGTTTGTTTTGCTCTACCAAAGACCAAAGAATGTGATCCTTGATAAGTTATGAGGGTGGTGATAGAAGATGAGGGTGATGGTGGTGGAAAAGTGACAAGAACAAGAAGGAGAGTAGGAAGAACAATGACAGGTAGAGAGAAGTGAGAGCTTTTGTGTCTAAGAGATAGAGTAGAAGTTTGCAAAATGAGAGAGTAAATGAGGGGGCTGATTGGTGTGCCACATCAAGGCCAAGGAGTAGGTGAGTTTAACTTCTTTTTCAAGCAAGCAAGCTAGGGACCTTGGGGTAAAAAGGTGAGTTATGTTTCCTTTGAGTCTTGGCATTTGGGTAAAGACCATTTAGTGTTTTCTCAAGTGGTTAAAGGCATGACCACTCTTGGGATTGGCTTGATTGAATAAGATCACTCCAAGTGGCATAATCGTAAGGGAGGAAGGTACTTCTCTTGTCTAGACTAAAGAGATGCTACTAACATAGACCCTTGATCTAAGAGTGCATGATGAGAAGGCAAATGGATGGTTGAATTTTGCTCTTACCTTTGGCCGAAATTTGGTGTATCAATTACGATAAATTTTTAAATCTTCAAAGCTATTAGAATTACCTAAGTGGTTAATTCAATTTGATTAGTTAAATTGCTCTTTAACCGATTTCGGTTAATTACACTTTTAAGACATTTCTCCTCTAAAAGAATTGATCTTATGAATTATGTAATTAGGGTATAAGAATTTATCTATCTCCATTGGTAAGATAGAACAATTGTCTCACACTTAATTAATAGGATTGGATTACCTTAATTATATTTCTAAGTTATGAAGTAATGAGGTTCGAATAACTAGGTTTTAATTAAAACATTTAGTACGTTATGATTAATCATTGACTTGACTCAATTTACTAAGCTTTTGCTCATCGAGATTAGCCGATTAGTCCTTAGTTAATCATTAACCTCTCTAATTAGCCAGGATCACTGAGCTAATTAGCTTAGACAAAAATTAGGGATGTTACAACTCAACAATAAGAACATACTTTCCAAAGGTAGAAACTTAAGAACACTTGAAGAACATCAAGAACATATTTTTCTAAAAGTAGAAACTTAAGAACACTTGAAGAACATCAAGAACATATTTAACCAAAAATAGAAACTTTTGCTCATGAAGAGCATAAAAGATTTCCTCAAGTTTTCACTCAAAGATCTTGGTCATGAAGAGAACCAAGCTTCAAGCTTTCTTGAGTAAACAAAACAAAAGGATGAAGATCACTACCTTAAGCTTGGAAAATGGCGTCTTTGAGGAAGGAGAAGAAGATGAAGAAGACTCCTCCTTGGTTGATGATGGTGGCAGTTTTGAATGAGCAAGGAGAGAACTCTTGAGTTCTCTTGAAAATGAGTCCTGTGGTGTTTAGATCTTGTCTCCAAAGACTAAAAGATGTGATCTTTGAAGGTCTAAGTGAGTGGTTTTGGGTGGTAGTGGTGAGGAAAGGAAGAAGAAGATGAAGAAGAAGATAAGAGAGTTTAGAGAGAAAAAGGAGGATTTGGTTTGATGAGAGAGAATAAGATGAGTAAAAATGAAAATGGATAGGGTAAAAGAGAGAGAAAGTGGCGTCCTACATTAAAAGGAGGGGGAGAGATATTTTTGCTTCATTTTGTGTTAATTAAGGTTTAAGGAGATAATTTGGATGATCGGGGAACAAAGCATGTACAAACTCTTACATAAAGCACTCTTGTCTCATGCTTTATGCTTCTATGACATCACTCTTTACTTTATTGTCTAGTTAACTAAATTTTAATTTAATCATGTGATTAAGTGCTCATACAACTTAATTAAGATGATTAAGGAAGGATTAGTGATTAACACACAAGAACACGATTAACAAGAATTAATCTTGCAATTAAGCTTAATTAACCTTAATTAAACTTGATTAGGCTAATTAAGGGCGACTAGTGCTTAATTAAGCTATCAAGAGTCTGACTTGCTTAATTAGAGGCTATCTAATCTAGATTAAGTATTCTCTTGACTTTTCTCATCTGAGTTAATTCATAAACTCTTTGTTAACCCCTTAATTAAGCCATAATGTCATAATTTCTCATTAAATGCCCAATTACTCAGGGTTATTGAGGTAATTTAGCATAACATGAAATTGAGGATGTTACATTTCTCTTCACCTTTAAAAAGAATTTTGCCTTCAAAATTCGTTACCTGTAAACAAATTTGGATACTCATTCTTCATTTCGGCCTCCAGCTCCCACGTATATTCTTCCATATTTCCTCTCCCCCAAAGCCACCTTGACCAAGGGTACCATCTTACTCCTCAACTGTTTTGCTCCACGATCCACTATCTGAGATGGTGGTAGATTGAAAGTTAGGTCCTCCCTTAATTGTACGCTTTCAGGCTCAAGTAGATGGCTAGGATCGGAATGGTATTTTCTCAATTGAGAGACATGGAAAACATCGTGAAGGTTTGACAAATTTGGAGGTAAGGCCATTTGATAAGCAACTATCCCAACACATTTTAAAATTTGAAAAGGGCCAAGGAAACGGGGGGCTTAACTTTTTGACCTTCATGGCTCTATCTATGCCAGTTGTAGGAGTGATTTTTAGGAACACATGTTCTGCTTCTTGGAACTCTAGAAGCTTTCTCCTTGTATCCGCATAACTCTTTGGACAGCTCTGGGCTGCAAGGATTTTGTCCCTAATCCTTCTGATTTGCTCTATAGTCTACCTCACAAGATCAGGTCCTAATAAGCTTTGCTCACTCAATTCAAACCAACATAGGGGAGATTGGCACTTCCTTCCATACAAAGCTTCGTAGGGTGCCATACCAATACTTGCATGATGGCTATTGTTATAGGCAAACTCAATCAAAGGTAAGTAGTTGTCCTAACTTCCTCGGTTGTCCAACACACAAGCTCTCAACATATCCTCCAAAGTTTGGATAGTCTTCTCCGACTGTCCATCTGTCTGGGGGTGATAAGCTGTACTTTGGCAAAGCTTCATCCTAAATGCCCTTTGCAAGGCTCCCCAGAATCTAGAGATAAATCTTGGGTCTCTATCTGAGATTATGGTTGAAGGTACACCATGCAGTCTTACTACCTCTTGAACATATAGTTGGACTAACTTTTCCAAAGGATAAGTAGCTCGAATGGGCAAAAAGTGAGCAGACTTGATTAATCTATCAACAATTACCCATATCGCATCGAAACCAGCTTGCGTTTTAGGTACACCCATCACGAAGTCCATAGAGATACTTTTCCATTTCCATTTTGGGATCTCCAATGGTTGCAACATACCAGAGGGCTTTTGGTGCTCAATCTTTATTTTCTAGCAGACTAAACACTTGCCTACCAACTCCGCGACATCCCTCTTCAATCCTGGCCACCAGAACATCTTCTTAACATCTTGATACATCTTTATCACATCAGGGTGTATGGTGAAATGGCTCTTATGAGCCTCTTCCAAAATCCTTCTTTGGAGGTCACCACTTGCGGATATAGACTCTTCCTTCAAATTTCCATAGTCCATTTGTACTTTGCGCAAAACCCTTCAACTTTCCTTTTTTCACCAATGCTAGGGTTTTTAACAACTCTTCTTCCTCGCCTTGGACTTGAGCAATTTGACTCTTGAAATCATCCGTCACCCTAAAGCTGATTCAATCTTAAACTATGGGGGGTCCTCATAACTCCAAGGTTAAGGTCTCTAAAGCTCCTTACTAGCTCATCCTCCTTGAGCATCATCCATGATGCATGCAATGATTTCCGACTTAATGCATCAGCCATCACATTGGCTTTCCCAGGATGATAGTTCAACCCAAAATCATAATCCTTCAGAAACTCCATCCACCCCCTTTGCGTCATATTCAGCTCCTTTTGATCAAAGAGATACTTCAAGCTCTTATGATCAGAGAACACCTCGAACCTCGCACTATACAGATAATGCCTCCATATCTTCAGGGCAAACACTACGGCCGCTAATTCCAAGTCATGAGTTAGGTAGTTCACTTCATGAGGCTTCAATTGTCCAAAGGCACAAGCCACCACGTTCCTATTCTGTATCAAGACACAACCTAAACCTCTCCCAAAGGCATCACAGTAAACCTCAAACGGTCCACCAGGGTCCAACAAAACTAACACTGGGGTTGAGGTTAACTTACTTTTTAGCTCCTGAAAGCTCTTCTCATAATCTATCGTCCACACAAACGGGGCATCCTTCCTTGTCAACTTGGTTAAGGGTAAAGATATATGGGAAAACCCTTTTATAAACCTGCGGTAGTAACTGGCTAAACCCAAGAAACTCCTTATCTCCGTCAGTGAGGTCGGCCTCTCCCAATTCATCATAGCCTCAATTTTACGTTGATCCACGGCAATACCCCCTTGTGACACCACATGCCCTAAGAGCTTTACTTCCTCCATCCAAAATTCACACTTAGACAACTTGGCATAAAGTTTCCTTTTCCTCAAGATCCTTAACACAACCTTCAAATGTTCTTCATGTTCCTCCTTTGTTCTTGAATGGATGAGAATATCATCTATGGAAACCACTACAAACTTGTCCAAATAAGGCCTAAAGATCCTGTTCATATAATCCATGAAAATAGCAGGGGCATTAGTCAATCCAAATGACATCACCGTAAACTCATAATGCCTATACCTTGTCCTAAAAGCCATCTTAGGTATATCCTCTTCCTTCACCCTTATCTGATAATATCCAGATCTCAGATCAATTTTAGAGAACACAGCTGCACCTCGCAATTGGTCCATAAGGTCATCTATCCTAGGCAAGGGATACTTGTTCTTGACAGTCACCTTGTTTAATTGCCTATAATCCACATACAGCCTCATACTGCCATCCTTCTTTTTCACAAATAACACTGGGGCTCCCCAAGGTGAGGCGCTAGGTCTTACAAACTTCTTTTCCAACAACTCTTTCAATTGTCCCTTCAACTCCGACAACTCCAGTGGGGACATCCTATAGGGTACTGTAGAGATTGGCCCCATACCCAGCACCAACTCTATAGAAAATTCTATTTCCCTTTCCGAGGGAAACTCGGGTATTTCATCAGGAAACACATCCAAGTATTCCCTTACTATGGGGATCTCATCCAATACCTGCTCAAGTTTCACTTCACTTGCCATAAGGAGAACATATCCCTGAACACCAAACTCACTACTTCCTACCCTAACAAAGTTCAAAAACAAACTAACAGGCTCTACGGGCTTAACAGGTACAGGGGGAAGAATAATAGATTTTTTAGAGCAATTTATCATAGCATGGTTAGTCAAAAGCCAATCCATGCCTAGAATCAAATCCAAACCAGACAAAGGCAAACAAATCAAATTCACTACGAAAGACTTACCATCAATTTGGAATTGACAACTCAAGCAACAATGATAAGTCTTAACTGGTTTCCCAGTGGGAGTAGAAACAATTAACATATAAGGCATTCAAACACAGACAATCTTAACCTTTCTACATAATCATGAGAAATAAAGGAGTGTGTAGCTCCAAAATCATACAGCACAGTTAAGGTCCAACCATTGACCTCGCACTTACCTTGGATCAGATCGTCGAACCGAGTGGCCTCCTCAGTATTAAGAGCAATTCCTTGGTGTTAGGGCTTGTTGGCAGGGGACAACAGCTTGACAATACAGTCTTTAGCCATATGCCCAGGCCTTCCGCATCGGAAACACACATTCTAGCCAGCTAAACAAGGGCGTCCTCCATGATGTTTGCCACAATTAGGGCAAGCTTGACCATTCGCCGGCTTGGTTGGATTCCCAGTAGGCTTCTGGGGTTGCTTTCCTTTGAAACCTCTACCTTGAAATGGTTTCCTCGGGGGTTGGGGCTTGAACTTCTACCTTTGCGGTGCCACCTTCTTCTTATAGGCTTCGGACCTTGTCACCAATAGCTTGCGGTTGCAATCCTCTACCAAATGGCACTTGTTGACCAGTGCAGCATAGTCACGGATCTTCATTGGTCCTAAAGATGCCAATATCTCCTCACGCAAACCCCCCTCGAACTTCACATATTTCTAACGCTTATCCGAGTTCCCTTGATAAATCATTGAGAACTTGCACAACTCCTCGAACTTAGCAGTATACTCAGCAATATTCATAGTCCCTTGTCACAGACTCATGAACTCTAGCTCCTTCGCATTCCTCACGAATGCGGGAAAATACTTCCCAAAAAAGTGCGTCTTAAAAATCTCCTAAGTGATGTGGGTTTGGGCTCCTTCCAATAGCCTCTTTGCGCCTACCCACCAGAACTCAGCATCAGCTTCCAACATATAGGTAACAAAGGCTACCTTCTGCTCCTCGATGCAGGCCAACACCATGAAAATCTTCTCAATGGCCTTGATCCACTCATCAGCTCGATCGAGGTTGTACATCCCTCTGAAGCTCGGCGGATTTGCCTTCCTGAACTCAGCAAACTTGAGGTACTCAAGATCTACCTCAACTCCTCCATTGTGCCCTTCGAGATTCTATTCATCCCTTTGCTCCATTTGCTCCATCATGCGATGAGCAGCAGCAGCTTGCTCCCTCATTGCAGTAGCTATTTCACGGAGCGTCTCCATGACTTCCTCGGGGCCTTCCAACTCATTACGGGGCCTACCACGTCTTCTTGAAGCCATTAGTTCCTAGTACACAAGATAGAAGACATTGAGTTAATCAGGCTCAACATTTATGTTGAGTGAACCAGCAACTGACCACATTCAGGATAGACAATCATGCACATCTAATTCCTACGTCTCATCATACAGACGAGACTCAAAGCATGACTTAACTAACATGTATGCTTAGAAGCATAGTCAGTCCATTCCCGGGCTCTTCAAGGACGAATTGCTCTGATACCAAAATGTAACATCCTAATAGTTCCATTCTATACTTAAATCATATTGTGGAATTACTAATTGTTACTTTTGCTCACGAAACTAACATTATCTTTTAGAAATTACTTTTTAACGAAAATAGGGGTAAATTTTTCTTTTGAACAAGACGAGTAAACCAGTTTTGAAATCGAGAGCCATGAGCGCATCATAAATGTGTAAAACAAACATCGCTATCTCATTCATACATCACATTCAACATAAATAGAAACCATAAAAATAACCACAATCTTAGATAAAGATAACATTCATTCCACAGCCATCCATAATAATATGATAATAGTCATACCAGAGTCATACAAAAGATAATAATGGGTCCGATATCTACTGTCAGCCCTACACAAGAAACCTACCAAATATATAATAAAAGGAAATATATCAGAAAACCCTACTACCTAAGCATGCCATACAACAGAATGATAACCCTATAACTACAACCAAAAGGGGCTATCCTCATGCTTGGCTCCGCATGCAATCATCACATCAAGCATCAGGCGGGAGGAAACCGTTCCCATATCCACCGGGAGAAGCACTACCACGTCCCCCTCCTCGAGCACGTCCTCGCCTATGGGGCACAGTGCAGGTACGAATGAACCCACGCCTGCAAACCGAGGGTGAAGCTGGGCCAGCAGATGAAGCAGAAGAATCACCGAAGGCTGCGACAAACCCGAACGGTGAGATCCCCCAGAATGAGTCAAATAGAATGGCTCAGATGGATCAGTCTCCACATGGTAGCTCGGATAAGACGACTCCGAGGGATCGAAATCCAGTGAAACAGTCGGAATCAAGTGGGTATCCGAGTCAGTCTCGTCATCATCGGTGGGGTATCTCGGTGGCTGAAAATAGGGGCGGATGTCATCCATAGTAACTTTGCCAAATGGCTGATGCAGTCGGAAAAATGGGCTCATCACGGGAATCTAAAACTAGCGATCGTGGAAGATGTAGACCCTCATCGCTGCGCTCGCCGATAGCACGGAGGAGTTTAGCACTGGGTCAAAGCGCCAACGCCACACCGAGAACTCAATGTAGATCACCACCATGCCCGACGTCGACATCCTCTGAAGACAACACGAAAAATGTAGGAATGAGAAATACTAAATTTCTCAGTAGGATTGCGACTAGACAAACACAGTGTCATCGTCATCGTCCCAGCCACTTCGGGTTTAATTATAAAAATAGTGGACAGGTATAAGTTCAATTTTTAATGCTTTTAGAAAACGTAAATCCCGAAGCGGGTTACTTTTAACTTTATCATCATATCAATAGTGTCATATATAGGCATACATGCATAATATACATTCATAATGCACATAAGGAATATGATAACATGCATGGCTATGCAACTCATCAACTTGACCATGGTCCTACTTTGACTTTCGTTTTTAGCACGTGCTTAACATTCTTTTACTTTCCTTTGAAATAGACTGCTTTTGGTCATGAGCTCATTTCGTGACCGTCGTCATGCAATACTAACCAAATTAGACTAATCTGATATTGATTACCTCTGAGTTGGAGGGTCATCTATGTCACCCTTGCCTCCTTCATAGAGGTTCCTTGAGTCTTTGTGGATCGCCATCTCACACTTCCCTTACCAAAGTGATTGAAGGGTCATGTCTCATCAATTCTTTTCTTATCATTATACTTTACATGCATAGTTCTTCTTTGACTAGACACATGCAATGATATGACTAAGTTCATAATTTTGATGGAAATCCGGCAGCATAACGACTAGACTGGAGCTTCCCTAAAATGCCAATCAGAAACTTCCAACCAACAGTTCATCATATCTATATCATATCATCATCATACTCATCATGCAATCATGAGACAAAGCTCAATCAAACTCATCATTTATCATGCCGCATGGCATCACACATTCATACCCTGAAGCGGTTTATAGTTGCATTATTCTTTGTGAAGAATATTATGAATCATCATATGATTTCTCATGGTTACCCATGAGAGAATCACATAGTTAAGATATGTGTATATGGTCTTTTAGTTACTTAGCTCTCATATAAAATTATTCTTTACTTGAGTTCATGTCTTATGGAACATTTGTTCAAATTAATTAAGTTAAGTGATTGTTTCCTTTCCTTGAGATAGTACACTTAGTGATTCCTAGGTTCATGATATGCTCAGAGGCCCTAATCATACTTCTGTTCCCAAGGACTCTAATCCTTGGGTCATGACAACGCATAACTACATCATGAACCCAACAACACCATGTTCACTAAACACCAAGGGTGATTTTTAACTCAATCAAGTTACAAAGCTTCAAGCTTTTATCTTAAATATTAGATCTTTATGAAATAATGATACAAGTTACTAGCTTTTTAACTAAAGAGTCTTGTTCTTTATGAAGGTTGACTCATTTAATTATTCTAAGACCATCAAGGTCTCAATTTTTTGACTTAAAGTTGTCTCTACATTAAAAGATTCCTACTTTATTAAATACTGATATGAAACATTAACTTTAAGGTTAAAAAGTCTTAATCTTTATAAAAGCTAACACTTTTTTGCATTGTTTTGGTTCAAGATCTAAACTTTATGAATGAAATGTTATAAAACAACACTTTTATGACTTAAAGGTCTCATTCTTGATTAAAGTTTGAAACTTTATGAAAGGTCTTTTCTTTAAGGTTTGATTTCTAAGACATAAAGTGATAAGATATCATTTTCTAACTCAAAAAGGCTTATTGTGCCAAAAAGCTTAGACTTTTACATGTATTCTTGTCTTCAAAACAAAACAAAAGATGACTTTATGATGGCACTAAAAATTGCGCCACTTTTTGTGTATCAAGAAGCAAACTTTTTAAAGTTTAAGGCTTTTAGAATGTTCATAATCTTATCAAATCATGAAAAACATAAAAAGATAAGGCTTTTCCAATCATCAACTCATCATAAGAAAAGGAAGAACTTCAAACAAGATACCATCAAGAACACTCAACAATAAGAACATACTTTCCAAAGATAGAAACTTAAGAACACTTGAAGAACATCACATATTTTTGTAAAAGTAGAAACTTAAGAACACTTGAAGACTTGAAGAACATCACATATTTTTGTAAAAGTAGAAACTTAAGAACACTTGAAGAACATCAAGAACATATTTAACCAAAAATAGAAACTTTTGCTCATGAAGAGCATGAAAGATTTCCTCAAGTTTTCAGTCAAAGATCTTGGTCATAAAGAGAACCAAGCTTCAAGCTTTCTTAAGTAAACAAAACAAAAAGATGAAGATCACTACCTTAAGCTTGGAAAATGGCATCTTTGAGGAAGGAGAAGAAGATAAAGAAGACTCCTCCTCGGTTGATGATGATGGCGGTTTTGAATGAGCAAGGGAGAACTCTTGAGTTCTCTTGAAAATGAGTCTTGTAGTGTTTAGATCTTGTCTCCAAAGACCAAAAGATGTGATCTTTGAAGGGCTAAGTGAGTGGTTTTGGGTGGTGGTGGTGAGGAAAGGAAGAAGAAGATGAAGAAGAAGATGAGAGAGTTTAGAGAGAAGTTAGAGGATTTGGTTTGATGAGAGAGAATAAGATGAGTGAAAATAAAAATGGATAGGGTAAAAGAGAGAGAAAGCGGCGTCCTACATTAAAGGGAGGGGGAGAGGTATTTTTGCTTCATTTTGTGTTAATTAAGGTTTAGGGAGACAAATTGGATGACGGGGGAATAAAGCATGTACAAACTCTTACGTAAAGCACTCTTGTCTCATGCTTTATGCTTTTATGACATCACTCTTTACTTTATTATCTAGTTGACTAAATTTAAATTTAATCATGTGATTAAGTGCTCATACAACTTAATTAAGATGATTAAGCAAGGATTAGTGATTAACACACAAGCACATGATTAACAAGAATTAATCTTGTAATTAAGCTTAATTAATCTTAATTAAACTCGATTAAGCTAATTAAGGGCGACTAGTGCTTAATTAAGCTATCAAGAGTCTAACTTGCTTAATTAGAGGTTATCTAATCTCGATTAAGCATTCTCTTGACTTTTCTTATCTGAGTTAACTCATAAACTCTTCGTTAACCCCTTAATTAAGCCATAATTTCATAATTTCTCATTAAGTGCCTAATTACTCAGGGTTATTGAGGTAATTTATCACAACACAAAATTGAGGGTGTTACAAGTTGTTACTCAAGAAACCTGAGCTCGTATTAGAAAATTCAACTGATTACAAGTGGAAGTGGTTTAAGGTACTTTGACTTTGCTTGAGAGATTTTTTTACATATTTTGACAATTTTGAAAGCATTATATTAATTATATGTTTTTTTTTGGGGGGGGGGTTTAGAATTGTCTAGGTGCATTAGATTGAACATATATTAAATGCACAATCCAAGATATTGAGAAGCCAAGGTACAGAACAAGGAAAGGTGAAATAGCTATGAATGTTTTAGGAGTTTGCGGTCAAGATATGCAATTTATCTACATTTTACCTGGATCGGAAGGGTCAGCTGCGGATGGGAGAGTGCTAAGAAATGCAATATCCAGACCAAGAGGTTTAAAAGTGCCAAGAGGTAATAGTTTTAGTCACCTAGCAAACAAAAATGTTAAAATTACAAAGAGTTTAGGTTTATTTCTCTAATATAGTTTTATTTATGAAAGGTTTTTATTACTTATATAACGCTGGATATACCAATGGAGAAGGATTTTTAACACCGTATAGAGGTCAACAATACCATCTAAATGATTGGAGACAAAATCATCTACCAAGAACAGCATAGGAGTTCTTCAATTACAAACATTCATCTGCTAGAAATGTAATTGAGAGATGTTTTGGATTTCTTAAGAACAGATAGGCTATTCTTAGAGAAAGGTCCTTTTATCCTGTCAAAACATATGCAAGAGTTGTCTTTGCTTGTGCTCTACTCCATAATCATATTAGGAGAGAGATGTTTGTTGACCCATTTGAGAATGAGGTCCCAGATAATACTCTACTCGAAGACAATGATGTTGTAGAAGACATGCAAGATTTTATTGATCATGTTTCAACTTCAGATGCTTGGAGTCAATTTAGGGATAATTTAGCACAAGAAATGTGGGATGAGTTCAGAGCTTGAGATTTCTTGATCTCATAATTTATGTAATTTGAACATTGCCTGTTAAGTGCACGTGTGTTTGTAGCCTTGTTTGATTCAATAATTAAGTCAAACTTCATTATTGCTATGTAATGTAATTAGAACCTTGTTTTGGTTGTTTGAAGTTATGTAATGTTATGGAATTTTTATTTCATTATGTCAACATTATTTAGAATGAGATTTTAATTTATTTTGATTATAGAGATATGAATATGGATGCTAATGAAGGTCAAAGAGGGACTCAAAGTAGAAAGAAGCATAAGTGGCCAGTAAAGCAAGATGCTTGGGTAGTCGATTGCATGCTTGAATTAAAGAATGATCCTTTCTGGAGTGCTAGAGAAGGTAACAATTTCAAACCTAGATTCCTTACACAACTTGAGAAGATGATGGAGGAACGATCACCTGGATGTGGCATCAAGGCTCAACCCTACATTCATTCAAGGCATAAGCTACTAAAGACACAATACAATACTATTTATAATATGTTGTACCAATCATCGGGCTTTGGATAGGACTCGAATAAGATGTGTGTGACCTACGAGCAAGATGTATGGGATTAGTGGGTCAAGGTATACAAATAAGATGTTATGTTGTATTTATAATTTATTGCTTAGTATATGGTTTATTATTGATTAGTCCTCCACTTTTTTGGTTTTATTGTTATAGAGCCATCCGAATGCATCTGGTCTTCGGAATAAGCCATTTCCTCATTTTGAAAGTTTTGTCAATCATATTTGGAAAAGACCTAGTGTAACACCATTTATTATATAAGCCATGCTCGAGTCATGGAGTTATATTAAGAGCTTGTTACTATGCTAAGAGAATCTTTAAAATGTGGAAAATATAATACATGGCCCTTCAACTGTACACTTTAATTACTGAAGTATAGTTCATAAATTTCATCGTTTCTGATACATAGAGAATAAAATAATTACAATTTAAAAGAAATTGTGACTAACATAACACATAGAACTTGCTTCTGCTAGTCATCAACTAGCTTTAGTAGTCTCTTGATTTAGTTTGCTTCCGAGTCATGCTCAGTGAATGTCCCAGTACTCCATCTCACATTTGATTTCCAACTTAGGTGCTAGAATGTTTATGGAAAAGAAAAACATACAAGCAGGCAGTGAGAACCTATGGTTCTCAATAGGTAAACTCAAACCATACAGTGTCATCATAAACATTCCAGCCGCTTCGGTTTCTTATAAAAAAAAAAATATGAGCACATATATGCAATCAATGATTTAGTTTTAAGTTGAAAACATCTTTCTCGAAGCGGGTTATATTTTAACAATTACTTGCCATATCATATGATAGACATAAAAATACGAATAGCATAATATGCTTCAGCAAGAATCATAATAACATTATGATTTAATGAGATAATTGAAAATGCACATAAAGGTGCTTATACTTGACTGTATGCAAGTGCACTTGACTTAATTCATAACTTTCTTTAACTTGCAACTTGATCTTGCTCTTTTTTGTACTTGGTCCCTCGGAGGTGAATGGCCTCTCTCACTCCTGGGTAATAGCCTGCTTTTCAAGTCCGAGCTTGTACCTATACATGAGTGACGGATTTACTTTCCCCGACCCTCACACTAGTCTATTCCCCTTAAATCTGGTCAAAGGTTGGCCCAAGTCTTAGATAGTACCGCTCTGGCCCATGCTAGCTGGGTCTATACCATGCCTCACGTGATAGCTTGGTATGTCTTTTTTGCAAGTTCTCGTAAGTCTTATTCTTCTTTGGACATGATTATGCATGTATATGCTACATCCATTCATTCATATACTTCATATCATACTTAAATCATTCTTACATATATGAATCTTATGAGCATAACATATAAATGTTTATAATAGTCGTATAATCCACATATTTCTGCCGAAATTTCGGTAACATAACAGATCGAGTTCGCTTTCCCATGAATAGTGACAGACAACTAGGAAATTTTAACCAAACAACAAACTCAATATAGAGCATCATATCCCCATTAGTTGTCACACACAACAAAGTCTTATGAGCAAAGCTTAGGTAGTTAGGTGTAAGTTTTAAAGTCTTAACTCTTAATCTATCTTGCAAGTCTTTAACTGTTATTAATGCTCCCGAGTTTGAGCTTAGGACCGACCTCCGAGATTACATTAGGTCCAAGTTCCGAGATTATTTAAGTTCCAACTTCTGGGGCTGTGTATATAAGGTTAATGTTTTATTCCCAACTTACAGGGCTATGTTTAGAATTGATCTCCGAGATTGATTCTGGATCGAGTTTTGGAACTACGTGTATAAGAGTTTTAAAGCATCTTAGTTTTCTCGACTTCCACTTCCCGACATTAATCTCGAATTGGTCTTTCAAGACTTTTATGATTATGTTCCCTAAGTTCCACGTTCCGAGATTATTTTTACCAATCTAGTATTCTATTCACTAAGTTCTGAGTTCAACATTAAGTATACCCAATCTAGCTCCCTGTTTGCTAAGTTCTGAGTTCCAATATCTAGCTCACTCTACCCTCTTCTGCCCGAATTTTGTAAAGTCCACCCTTACTTCTTTTCAACTCATTTAGATCTGAATTTTGGATATGTCATAGCTCTATGTGTCTAGTTTCCAACCTTTTTAGTCCCATTTCATTTTGATTTGTATAACTCAAGTTATTAGTATTTTTCTTCAGACTGCCCTGTACTTAAGTAGAAATGCACCCTTATAAGTGAAAATTCACTAAAAAATAGAAATCTAGGTGAATTCATACAAAATTTATATCATTTTAAAGCTAACGAAACAAGCTTTCAAATGAAATAAGTTGCATATCATTTGCATGAGTATATTTTGATATACGAGCCCTATAACTTGACCCTACTAAGCTACCTTATTCCAGCCTGATTTGAACTTAAGTCAACTTCATTGATGTGCTGGAAACAAATGGCAACGAATCTGACTCTAAAATTTTTAAGATCTTTTCTTATATATTAGCTTTCAAACAGCATTGGTTGCACTCAATTTAGATTTGTATAGGGTGAGTTACACCCTTCCCAACTCACACTGCCCAGATGAGAATCTAAACTTCTAGGTCAAACTTCAAAAATTCACAACTAATTCTATATTAATCCAATGGCCTTATATTTTATATGTATGGAAAGCCCTAAATGTATAGTTTCATATAAAAATGGATTCATCGCATTTTGAGGTCCATAGAAGAGTCCATACACTTTGCAGTATGGACACATCCAGGATTTTACCCTAAGCCCGTTCTGTTTGAGTTTCCTTGAGTTTTTTGATCAAGTTCTCAACCCAAACTAAGTTTCTTCATCTCAAATCACTAGAAAAACATCAAAACACCATCATGCAAGTATGGCATAAGAGGAACACAGCAGCCACATAGTTATGTGATACATCAACAACTAAGGATTTGAGCTACCTACCTCAAAATTCTTGAAACCATGGATGCAAGAAAGGCAAGAGCAATATTCTAACCTTCTTCCCCCCTCATGGCAGTGCCATAAATGGTGGTGGAGGGACACCACTTGATGCCAAATCATGAAATTCTTAGAAGGGTTTTGTAGATAAGAGGATGAGGATTTTCATAAAAGGAGTGAGAGGATTTAAGGTCAAGAAGCGCATGAACTGTGAGCTGGAAGCTCATAGCCATGGAGGTGGTGAAGAAGAGAATGAAGATGAGAAGATGGTGGTAATGGTGGCATAAATGATGAGGAGGAGGAGAGTGTGTAGAAAAAATCTAGGGCTTGAGGGTATTTTAGTAAAAATAAAGGTGACTTACTCATTAAGCTTAGTTAGTTGTTTAGAAAGCTTTGTGGGTTAATTTTCATTGGTGGGTTTGAAACATAATTTAAATTCTATTAAACTTGAATTTTGAGCTACTACTGAAAGGAGTTTTAATTGATGTTCATGCCTGCAGACAATATAAGACCCTTGAAGATTAATTCAATGTGTCCAAATGTCAATTCGGGTATTCAAACTACCCAAATTTCTAAAATATTGTGTGAGTCACCTCACACTTTTATTTGAAATTGTTTGTAGAGAATCTCAATTTAAGGTTATTACAAGTATTTTAGTTATTTACCAGTGTCTTGAAACCCACAAAATTTCTGAAAATAGAAATTCTCTATGGTTGCCCTTCTTGACAACCATAAAGCCCTTATTACGACCTTGCCACTATAATCCAATGATGACAACCTTGCCCTTGGTTTCTCTACAGGTTACCTAATACTATTTTGCACTTGTATCAGACCCGAACTTACTCTTATCCTTGCCTATCCTCACGGTTCAGGATGTTACATTCCTTTTAGCCTTCCGGAAGCCCTTTAGTATTTTCTGCCAAAGTTCCTGCCGTATTTTTCTATTTTCCACAACTAATGACATTCTCGTAATTTTGAGCAAGTCCAGGGACACCCCATGTCATTTTACACCTGACTACCTCTGTGGCCTAATCGGTAGAGATTTAAACCTCTACGGTTTCACCACGTGATTCTGCTCCATTTAAAACTCTATTATGCTAATTCTACAGATGTAGGGATATAGAGGTCATTTTATGAAAAGTTCTAGGGTTATTGTGGAAATAATTCTTTGGGGTCAAGATATAATTTCTAAAAATTTTGGGTATCACTGTAATTAACAAAAGTTTACAGGGGCACTTTTGTCATTTCCTAACTTTTAATATATGGCAATGCCATATTTTCAACTGCAATGTCACACAACCCTATAATTTTGAGTGTGAAGATTGTTATGGCATAACGTTGCCTGAGAAATTCTCACACTGCCTAAGAAATAGTTCAAAGTTTCTATTACATTCTGCTTACGAGAGTAGGGATGTTACATTCTACCCACCTTAAAAAGAATTTTGTCCTTAAAATTCTAGGATTAAGAAGGGTCAAGGAAGAATCTTTTTAACTTATATGGATACTCCTCTTTTCGAGTCTGTATCTTGTCTTGAGATTACTTGTCGGTAGCTATGAGGTATTATTTTAGTGCGTACAAAGGATCCATTAGGGTTATGTTGGTGCCCAAGCTTGCCTTGTCTCTATGATGCTTTGAATCATTGTTCAGTTTATTGGAGACTGCCACTCATTTCTCTTGCTCTATATTTCACTACTCCTGCTTTGTGGTAGCTACTAAATCTTCCGCCACTTGTACATGAGACCTCAGATATTCAGCTCATGAAGATTTACAATTACAAAAATTAGCAGCTACATTGTAATTGACGTCAATATGTAGTATTGATAATGCCTGCGTCAAGTTTTAGGAGGTTCGCGTATCCTTTCCCAAGATCCTTATTCGCTCAGTTACCCTTAGTTCAATACTAACTTCGCCTTCGATACGGTTCTTTAGAAACATAGGCTTAGGCCTCTTCTCAAAATTACAACTAGGAGCCTTATCTTAAAACTCCTCTTCCTTATAAACTTTATCTCGTGCTCCATTATTTGTGGGACGATCTCAAGTCACTCCCACTGTATGGTTAAAGTTTGTAAGATTCATAGCTCTTCTTATTACTATCCTCTTGTTCTCCTTGATTTTTAGCTGTCGAGGTATACGTGATTCGGCATAGAGATGGGGTTAATAGCTGTATTTCCTTAGCGAAGCTGCAGACTCTTCCTTATCCTATTTCTTTTCTATGAGATACCTTCCTAACACATCAAGAGTGCCCCCAGATTATATGACCGCCCAAAGTACACTTTATCTTGATGATGGCCTGATCCGTTAGCGAGCTTGCCGAGAAAGTTACTTATCTTTCTTGCCATGTGTTTGACTACTATTGCATTATGATTTCTGGTAAACTCTTCATTACTTGTGTCTTAAGTCTTCGACACCAACTCTTAGCTGTTTCCAAGGTTTTTGGTCCACTTGACCACCTTTGATCAGTGATGAGTTCCCTTATGTTAAGTCTAGGGTATAGGACTAGAATATTTTCATAAACCGTAACTATAGGCCTTACTTTCAAATTCCTTCTCTTCTTATGGGCTCTATTCCATTTTTCTCATTATCTGCTACTCAGATTTCGCATTGTCCCTATTGAGCTTCTTAATGATTATTGCAATATCTTTTCTCCTAGAATGTGATCAATTTAATCTGAGAAAAAGGATTGTTGAGCTGATAAGATTCCATCACTCTCCTATCTTTTTCAATTTGATGGTGAGGAGATTCCTCGTTTATTATGTTGACATCCACCTTCTTCTAAACTTTAAATACCAACTTAAGGAATCTCATGGTTACGAGCACTACATTTGTCATTAATGGTCAATCCTAGTATAATATATATCAAGTTTATGGTTAAACTTTACATTACTCTCACTACTAAGCCTTCTGGTTATCTTTTGTAACATCTTGCCCCTAGGATGTAATCCACTTGCTATGAGAGATGGAAATGATGGTCTTGCTATCCTGTTGAAGTTACAGTATGAGGACTTCCTAGAAGGTCACCCATCTTAATATTACTCTTGTTCGAGCACGCTTAACTATGGAACTCTGATGGAACCTAGTGCGTTAGTGATGATCGCATTTAATCTGGCCCAAGTTATAGAGTCTCTTTTGACTGCGTCTAATTCCGACATCATAATCTTGCTCATCATGGGGCATACTTGCAAATCCTTTTTGATCTTATATTGGTGCATCATCCAGCCTTGCTTAGGGTGCATTAGGTCAATTGCACTTGTGACCGGTGCCAAGGCAACCCTGCTTAGTATTTCATACACAATCTTATTTGTACTGTAATCTCATACTTGGTAGCTTTTCTCTTTGTAATGGGCCAGTCAAAAATCCAAACTTCCTCATTTCCTACCTCGTTCCTACTATGTTCTATTGTTCCTGCAGAAACTTGTTTGTTTTCATTTGTCAGAACCTACCTTGCTGTCACTTCCTTGGTCTATCGGGATTAGTTGCATACTTTAAGTCTTTATTACTCTCACCTGAATTTGAATACATTCCTTATCAAATTACTCCAACCATAGCATATATAATGTTACCTAAAGGCAATTGTTAGACTTTGCCTTTCTTCTTTGAATAGCCTCATTCCTCTACTAATAACATGTTGAAGATGATCCTATCATCCAGTTCCTGTGGCGGCTGAGGCTGATAGAATTTGAACATGACTAGATTTTCTAGCATTTACTTTATCCCTAAAAGGTAGGAAAAATTACACTTGGTTCATATGCCACCTCTAGTCCAAAAGTGTTCCTACTTTAGGTTAGTAGGAGATATATTGCCTCCCTCTCTTGTTACACTTATAACTTCATCTGCTTTCCATACCGTGTATAACCGTATCTCTATTTTGATTTAATGTACAGTTAGACGGGTCTTTTTACAGCTCGCTCAACTGTTTCCCTTTCGAAGCCAAGATTCCACTTAGTATTCTTCCAATTTGTAATCGCTACAAGGTTAGTTCCTAGTACCCTTGAGGAAGAAACCACTCCATCCTCTGGACGGGGACTTAAAAAGTTCTCCTATATACCTGACCGAAGCTTCTGCCTTTAGCTTCTTTCACTGATTCTCTACTTCATTTGCCCACTCTACAAATTTCTTAATGAAGGATCAGGTCTTTATAATGTGGTATTTACCACAATCCAAAATAAAAACCATTAACTGAAGTTACTGGCGAGGTACCTTCGAGGTAATCTCATCTATGAAGAAAATAAAGGCACTATCCATGCCACATAAGATAACCTCGTCAGCGGGTAATCACCTTACTCCTATCGTGTATTAAAGTTACAAAACCAGGCAGAAGAATCCCCTAGGTTCAATCTAGAGAACATAGTTTGGATCAGGTAATCGCAATGAAGCATGAAACAAGCCCCATCAGGGTGAAGAAGATTCTTACTCAGCTTGTCTCTAACTAAGAGCCTACCCTTGATGATGGGAAATCTTCAGCTACCCGGCAACACGTCACAAACAACCTTTTTCAATAGAACTAGGTTTACTATGTCCATAGCAAACTGTCCGACATAATTCCTTTGATTAAATCGCCAATTCTCTGCACTCCTCAACTTGCTCAATTGTCTATCCTTTTATGCCATTGCTACTTTCTAGGAGTTCGCCCTTCATAATTATGTTTAGCAGGTTCCTAATGAGTCTGCAGGATGTCGTAGGTCTCTGCCTATACAAAACCTTATATTGAGGTGATCAGGCCCAACATTCAGTCAAGCGCAATAGATAGTCCACAACATTCTTAGCAAGACTACCATGCAAAATCTTCTATGTCTCATCACGTGAGGACCTAAAGCATGGTTTACTTAGACTCTCAGAGTATGCTTCAGAAGCATAATCAGTCCATCCACGGGCCTATACAAGACGAACTGCTCTGATACCAATAATGTAACACCCTCTATTATATAAGCCATACTCGAGCCACGGAGTTATATTAAGAGGTTCTCACTATGCTAAGAGAATCTTTAAAATATGGAAAATATAATACATGGCCCTTCAACTGTACACTTTAATTACTGAAGTATAGTTCCTAAATTTCGTCGTTTCTGATACATAGAGAATAAAATAATTACAATTTAAAAGAAATTGTGACTAACATAACATATAGAACTTGCTTCCACTAGTCACCAACTAGCTTCAATAGTCTCTTGATTTTGTTTGCTTCTGAGTCATGCTCAGCGAATGTCCCAGTACTCCATCTCACGCTTGATTTCCAACTTAGGTGTTGAAATATTTATAGAAAAGAAAAACATATAAGCAGGCAGTGAGAACCTATGGTTCTCAGTAGGTAAACTCAAACCATACAGTGTCTTCATAAACATTCCTGCCACTTTGGTTTCTTATAAAAAAAATATGAGCACATATACAAAATCAATGATTCAGTTTTAAGTTGAAAACATCTTTCTCGAAGCGAGTTATATTTTAACAATCACTTGCTATATCATATGACAGACATAGAAATACAAATAGCATAATATGCTTCAACAAGAATCATAATAACATTATGACTTAATGAGATAATTGAAGATACACATAAAGATGCTTATACTTGACTATATGCAAGTGCACTTGACTTAATTCGTAACTTTCTTTAACTTGAAACTTGATCTTGCTCTTTTCTGTACTTGGTCCCCCGGAGGTGAATAGCCTTTCTCACCCCTGGGTAATAGCCTGTTTTTTAGGTCCGAACTCGTACTTATACATGAGTGACAGGTTTACTTTCCCCGACCCTCACACCGATCTATTCCCCTTAAATCTAGTTGAGGGTTGGCCCAAGTCTTAGACAGTACCGCTCTGGTCCATGCTAGCTGGGTTTATGCCATGCCACACGTGGTAGCTTGGTGTGTCTTTCTTGCAAGTTCTCATAAGTCTTATTATTCTTTGGACATGATTATGCATGCATATGCTACATGCATTCATTCATATACTTCATATCATACTTAAATCATTCTTACATATATGAATCTTATGAGCATAACATATAAATGTTTATAACAGCCGTATAATCCACATATTTCTGCCGAAATTTCGGCAGCCTAATGAATCCAGTCTGCTTCCCCATGAATAGTGACAGACAACCAGGAAATTTTAACCAAACAACAAACTCAATATAGAACATCATATCCCCATTAGTTGTCACACACAACAAAGGCTTATAAGCAAAGCTTAGGTAGTTAGGTGTAAGTTTTAAAATCTTAAGTCTTAATCTATCTTGTAAGTCTTTAACTGTTATTAATGTTCCCGAGTTTGAACTTAGGACCGACTTCCGAGATTACATTGGATCCGAGTTCCGAGATTATTTAAGTTCCAACTTCTGGGGCTATGTATATAAGGTTAATGTTTTATTCCCGACTTGCAGGGTTATGTTTAGAATCAATCTTCGACATTGATTCTGGATCGAGTTTTGGAACTACGTGTATAAGAGTTTTAAAGCATCTTAGTTTTCTTGACTTCCGATTCCCGACATTAATCCGGAATTGGTCTTCCAATAATTTTATGATTATGTTCCCTAAGCTCCACATTCCGAGATTATTTTTACCAATCTAGTATTCTATTCACTAAATTTCGAGTTCAACATTAAGTATACCCAATCTAGCTCTCTGTCTGCTAAGTTCCGAGTTCCAATATCTAGCTCACTCTACTCTCTTCTACCCAAATTTTGTAAAGTCCACCCTTACTTCTATTGAACTCATTTAGATCTGAATTTTGGATATGTCATAGCCCTATGTGTCTAGTTTCCAACCTTTTTAGTCTCATTTCATTTTGATTGGTATAACTCAAGTTATTAGTATTTTTCTTCAGACTGCCCTGTACTTAACTAGAAATGCACCCTTATAAGTGAAAATTCACTAAAAATAGAAATCTAGGTGAATTTGTATGAAATTTATCTCATTTTAAAGCTAACGGAGCAAGCTTTCAAATGAAAGAGGTTGCATATCATTTGCATGAGTATATTTTGAGATACGAGCCCCATAACTTGACCCTACTAGACTACCCTATTCCAGCCCGATTTGAACTCAAGTCAACTTCATTGATGTGCTGGAAACAAATGGCAACGAATCTAACTCTAAAATTTTTAAGATGTTTTCTTACATATTAGCTTTCAAACAGCATTGGTTGCACTCAATTTAGAGTTGTATAGGGTGAGTTACACCCTTTCCAACTCATACTGCCCAAATGAGAATTTAGACTTCTAGGTCAAACTTCAAAAATTCATAACTAATTCTATACTGATCCAATGGCCTTATATTTTATATATATGGAAAGTCCTAAATGTCTAGTTTCATAGAAAAATAGATGCATCTCATTTTAAGGTCCGTAGGAGAGTCCTTACACTTCGCAGTATGGACACATCTGGGATTTTACCCTCAGCCAATTATGTTTGAGTTTCCTTTTGAGCTTTTTGATCAAGTTCTCAACCCAAACTAAGTTTCCTCATCTCAAATCACTAGAAAAACATCAAAACACCATCATACAAGTATAGCATAAGAGGAACACAGCAGCTACAAAATTACATGATGCATCAAATAACTAAGGATTTGAGCTACCTACCTCAAAATCCTTGAAACCATGGATGTAAGGAAGGCAAGAGCAACATCCTAACCTTCTTCCCCCCTCATGGCAGCGCCATAAATGGTGGTGGAGGGACACCACTTGATGCTAAATCATGAAATTTTTAGAGGGCTTTTGTAGAGGAGAGGGTGGGGATTAATTTTCATAAAAGGAGTGAGAGGATTTAAGGTCAAGAAAGGCATGAAATATGAGCTTGAAGCTCATAGCCATCGAGGTGGTGAAGAAGAGAATGAAGATGAGAAGATGGTGGTGATGGTGGCATAAATGATGAGGGGGAGGAGAGTGTGTAGAAAAATCTAGGGCTTGAGGGTATTTTAGTAAAAATAAGGGTGACTTACTCATTAAGCTTAGTTAGCTTGTTTAGGAAGCTTTGTGGTTAATTTTCATTGATGGGTTTGAAACATAATTTAAATTCTACTAAACTTGAATTTTAAGCTACTACTAAAAGGAGTTTTAATTGATGCTCATGCCTGTAGACAATATAAGACCCTTGAAGATTAATTCAAGGTGTCCAAATGTCAATTCGGGTATTCAAACTACCCAAATTTCTAAAATATTGTGTGAGTAACCTCACACTCTTATTTGTATTTGTGTGTAAAGAATCTAAATTTAAGGTTATCATAAGTATTTTAGTTATCTACTAGTGTCTTGAAACCCACAAAATTTCTGAAAATAGAAATTCTCTATGATTGCCCTTCTTGACAACCATAAAGCCCTTAATATGACCTTGCCACTATAATCCAATGATGACAACCTTGCCCTTGGTTTCTCTACGAGTTACCTAATTACTATTTTGCGCTTGTATCAGACCCAAACTTACTCCTATCCTGGCCTATCCTCATGGTTCAGGATGTTACATTCCTTTTAGCCTTCCGGAAGCCCTTTAGTATTTTCTACCGAAGTTTCTGCCATATTTTTCTATTTTCCGCCACTAATGGCATTCTTGTAATTTTGAGCAAGTCCAGAGACAACCCACGTCATTTCACACCTGACTGCCTCAGTGGCCTAATCGGCAGAGATTTAAACTTCTACGGTTTCACCACGTGATTCTACTCCGTTTAAAATCCTATTCTGCTAATTCTACAGATGTGGGGGCATAAAGGTTATTTTATGAAAAGTTCTAAGATTATTGTGGAAATAATTCTTTAGGGTCAAAATATAATTTCTAAAAATTCTGGGTATCACTGCAATTAACAAAAGTTTACAAAGGCACTTTTGTCATTTCCTAACTTTTAATATATGGCAGTGCCATATTTTCAGCTACAGTGTTACACTACCCTATAATTTCGAGTGTGAAGATCGTTATGGCATAACGCTGCCTGAGAAATTCTCACACTGCCTAAGAGAAAAAATTCAAAGTTTCCATTACATTCTGCTTACGAGAGTGGGGATGTTACATCAAGCAATAGGTCAGGGTGATGAAGATCCTGCAGATGCAGCTATTGAAATTCTTGTAGATACTATCAATCTTGATGCGGATGTGGAGATTGGAAATCTTGAAGGTTTTGAGAGTAATAGCCCCATATCTCAACCACCAATGGGCAATGCTACAAATAGGAGCAATTCTTCGACCCAAAGTTAATCCACCGAGAGAAAGAGGAAAGCTAATAATGAGGAAGCTCTCATGGGCTCTTTAATTGAGTCAGTGAACAATATTGGAGCCTTCTGTAAGAGTACAAGCCAAGGCATTCAAGAAGTAGCAAGTTATTTCAAGGGTCTATCTACTGGCAATGAATATCAAGAAAAGATATATAAAAGATTACTTGCTATTGAGAATTTGGGTCTGGATGAGTCACAGATGGTTGAAGTAGGAGAGATCATTGCTTCATCTCCCTCCACCACAAAATTGTCATTGCCTATGGGTACAAGGAAGACTTTTGTTTTAAAGAAGCTCGATTTAAGTTGAGTCAACACTAATATTTTCTTGAGATCGACATATTCATGAAATGACTTTAGGTGGTTGGCTGACGGTTTTCTTTGGACTAGTGAAGTTGTATCTTTATTTTGAATACTCTAGAACAATTAACCTATGGGTTGTTATCTTTCATTTTCCCAATTATGTTATGACCATAAACTTTAATATGTCTTTTTCAGGAATTTGCTAATTAAATATACTTAGAAAGACTTTCAATATAATGGTTTTTATATTTTTTATTTATTTGTTGAATGCCATTTCACTCTTGCTTGATTAAATCGTGAAATTTTACTTGTTGAGCGTCATTATATATGTAACATACAAATATTTGGTAACATTAAATACAATTTTCTTCGGCTGAGGGTCTCATATTATTATTATTATTATTAGTATCATTGTTATTGTAGTTATTATTGTTATAATAATAATGATAATTATTATTATTATTATTATTATTATTATTATTTTTTATTTTATAATTATAATTGTTATTTATTATTATTATTATTATTTGGATTATTTTTAATTTTATTATTATTACTACTACTTTTTATTTGGAGGGTATTATGATAAAAGATATATATTACCTAGTATTCTTTTTAATAAATCAAACAGGGTAATTTGCATTGCCAATAAGATTACTTGTATATACCAAATACTGCATTGTAAGATTACCAATAATTTAAAAGGTGGCAATCTTTTTAAGTAGTAATATGGATTACCAGTAATCTTGTTAGGTAATCTACCAAACGCTACCTAAGTGTAACAAATGCATATTAATGGATGGGTCACTATATTTAACATTCATGGTCGTTGGTGACCTCGAGTTGAGCTTTAAATTTTTAAAGATTAAAGTGTTTGAAACCTAAATTTATAAGGATGAATTTGAGGGTTGACATAACTTTGGTTTTTGATCATATTATAATATGTTGGATATTGTTAAAAAAAATTACACTATAAAAAAATTAACTTATTGAGGAATAAATTTATACTATTTCTTTTTTTTAAGTGCTGCTTCCGTACTCATCTTTTGCAATTGCATTTATATTATTGATGAGTTATCTAACATTCATTAGTTATTTAGTTTCAAAATAAATGTTTGTACACTAGATTCTACGATACATAAAGTGTAAGATGGTGAATAATTGTTAAGTGCTTTAAGAGCAAACTCTATGCTATTTAATGTGCAGTACAATTTTATCAAAAAATGGTGTCCTACAGTAGGTATCTAGAATTTTTTTTTTCAAATTACCAGCATTAAAGTTTATTAGATCGTAACTGATTTGCTTCGAGTCTAATCAGCTCATCATATGAATAAAGTTCTCTCAATTTCAATTTTTTTTTATTTATAAAACTAAAATTGAAAACCTAAAAGGATGGCAAACATAGGAAAGAGAACAAAAAGAGCCAAACTAATCTCATTATGGGTGCATTGCATTTGTTTAAACTGGAAAAAAAACAAACACTTTTGAGATGTGGCTTTTTTAGGATTTTTTTAGAAATAATCCTGTTAACTAATAAAAATCTATGTAAATAACTTTTTTATATTTTATTGTTTAAAAATTATTTAATTATCTTAAAAACAAACAGACTCCTAATAAATTAAAAGAATAAAATTTGAAAATTTCTGTTAAATATTATTTTTAAGTAGGGCTGGTAATATGTTATATTAAATTTAAATTTATTGTTGCTTTGTCAAATTATAATATAAATTTTTTTGAATGATTTCCTTAATTTTTTCTAAATTATATGATTAATATCTGAATTTAATTTTGAATTTTTATGTCTGGTAATTATGTCAATATATAATTAGTATTTTCTTGAATATATTATACCTTGCATTATTGAATAAGTTGTAAAATTAAATTTAACATGATACAAGTTTTTTAGTTGTAATAATATTATTCTTAAATATTAATATTAATATTATTTTCTATTATCATTTCGCACATTGAATGAGTTTAACACTTATATTTATAACTTATTAATAATAATATGAATATTACTTCCTATTAATATTTCACACATTGAATGAGTATAAATTATTTATAAATAATGAGAGAATGAATGGTGAATACAGAAAAAAGGCAGCGACCAAAATGGATAGGAATTAGGAATAGAAGAAGAGAGCATCTGGGCCCTTGTTAAGGAGGGTCACTGTTGCGGGCCCCACCTCCCCCCTCCTTAAAAGTATAAACGATAGAACCACCCACTCCTTCTCCTCTTATCAATTTCTTTCTTTTTAATTTTTCTTTTTTCCTTTTCATTTACATTTTCTTTTCTCATTTCTAATTTTTCTATTTGCCAATAATCCCTCTTCCACCCTGGCATCCTCGTCCGTACTCTGTCGCGCTTTTCTCTTTCTCATTCTCATTCTCTCTCTCTCTCCAACTCCACCGGCTACCGCCCCACCCAGTCAACTCCCCCACACGTGCATCGCCTTCAAGCACTCTGCCACACGTGCCACCCTCACCCATACAGCATCCTCCTTTCTGTGGTGCAACAAATAAAAAGCTAGATAGAAACAGATTAAGAGCAGCAAAATCTACATGGATATATATAGAGAGAGAGAGAGAGAGAGAGAGCGTGTGTCTCTGTGTGTGTCTGCTAGAAACATGAGAGACTTTGATAAACTCACAAAACCATAGATTTAAGATCTTGCTTTGTGCATATATGAGCATGAAAGTAGATGGGTGTTTACTGTTTTACCCTTTTTCACTCTCTTAGATACCTTGTTTTCTACCATTATTTTCCCCGAAATCTGAAGTACTGAAAGATCGCTTCTGGGGTGAGAGTTTCGAAGCCTAGTGGTGTTTCTGAGCACGAATCTCGCGAGTTAGAGAAAGTTCCCAGTCTTGCACCTATGAGGATCCGGAGGAGCCAAGTTCCTTTTCCCATGGCGGCTCTCGCAGCAGATCCCCACCGGATCAGCCGGTCACCGGTGGTGGTGCAACTCAACGATGCCGCCACCACCACCACCTCACCAAAACCTTCTTGCACTCATGGCATGGCTGCTGCACCGATACCCAGCTTGGATCGCCCTCAGCCGTCTGATCAGCCGGTAATCCCACCGATCCGGAAACCAACCGACGGCTGTGATGGTTCCTCCGGTGATGGTGGAGCACACGGAAGGCAGCAGAAGAAGCAAGAGTATTTGGTTAGTAAAAATATTTTTCATGAATCGTTTCAATTTTGTGGTCTTTTTATTTATTTATCTATTTATTTTTTGTGTGGATGAGTTTGTACAATTAGTGCACTTATGTCCAATCTTTTGGCTAGGGGTAGGTGTGAAATTATTATTATTAATTCTTAATTTTTATTTTCACTCACAAATGGGCACATTAGGGGTAAGCAACCATGTGCTAGTGGATTCTACATATGTTGGTGTGGTTGATTTTGCAGGTTGAAGATGAAGATGGGAGGGGGCAAGAAGCAGGAGGGCGACACAAGGGTAATGATACCAGGTAAGAATGAAAAACCAAGACACATGACATAAAAAAGAAAAAAGTAATATAGAAATCTTCTTATAATTGTTTCATCTCTTATTCTCTCATGAAATCCTCGTAGATAAAAAAGGTGAAAACATGGAGACCCATAACTTGATTTTAACCACCATAGCAAAAAGAAATAATTTTTTTTTCATTACTTATTATTTATAAAAATATGTTTGTCAAATACTGTTAGTGGAAATACTGTTGAAGATGTTTTAATTAAGAGCTTTGGGTAGCCACCATACGCTCCTATCTATGCCGATCGGTTTTTTTACTCAAAATTGGTTAACTACCATTTGCCCTTGAGGTGCACAAGCAGGTAGTACCAAATGCTGGTTCCCAGCAACATCATATCTTCTTCTTTGAAAAAATATTATATTCCCGTCTACTTTTCATCCATTCTCTATTGGCCTTAAATTTTATGTGTATACTGTATATTATGTGTGGTTGTGGGTCTTTCTGGGTCTTCTTTGCTCGTAGGAAAGGAGGCATATTGGGTTCAGAAACACCACTTGAGGCCCTCTCACCGTCAAGCCCTTCTAAACAAGGTAACAAACATATATTTTCATTTTTCAATGTTTTGGAAACATCAATGCATGAAGTTTGTGGTCGCTAGCTGGTGCTGACTTGGTTCGACTATATATTATATGTTCGTGGCAGATGGGAGATGGTGCGAGGGAGAGAAGGCAATTCCGCTAAAGAAACGAAGAGGAGGCTTTGAGAACGTGCAAAAGAATAGTAGTAACAATGATAACAACAACATGAATAAGAAGATGAATAAGATCAAGGCCAGGATGAAGACGAAGTTGAACAAGGAACAAGAATGTTTGGTGCAAGTTGATATTATCAAAGAGGAAGAAGCTGAGGATGTAGATGAAGTAGAAAAGGTAAGAGAAACGAAACCTGATGTGAAGGTTAGTAAGAAGAGGGTAAGAGGTGGTGCACTCATGGAAGGATCAAGGTGCAGTCGAGTGAATGGGAGGGGATGGAGGTGTTGCCAGCAAACCCTGGTGGGTTACTCGCTGTGCGAGCATCACTTGGGGAAGGGAAGGTTAAGAAGCATGACAAGTGTTAGAAGCCGCTCGATTGCTACTAACACCACTAGCACTACTACGAGTGCACCAAAGAAGCTTAACCAAGTGCCACTATCTGGTGGTGCTTCATCTTCTTCTTCTCCCCATGATGAAAAGCAAACCAAGTGTGTCACTGATCACGATCCTCCCTTGGGCAATGATGATGGTGAAGACAATGATGAGAAGAAGCCAGTGATGGCCACCAAGAAGAGGATGAAGCTAGGAATGGTTAAAGCAAGATCCATAAGCAGCTTGCTGGGACAAGCAAACACTGAAACTTCTATACCTGAGAATAACAAGTAAGGCCAGTGCAGAAACTGCTATTATTTCATGTACTTTAGTTTGAAAGCAAATTTTAATACTGGACCTTGTGTTACACTTGGGTGCAAGGGTGCAACTTCTTCCTATTCATCTATAGCATTTGCGCTGCTTTCATTCCTTGTTTCCGTGTGTTCTCTATGTTATCGTTTTCTTATTCATGTTTTGCGAATCTTTATTTGTGGAGTGCGTATTCTTCTTTCCTCTCTCGCTCGCTTGTGATGAGATTATTATTGAATGATGTGTAATATTGGACTATGCGCGGTCTGATTTTGCAGCAGAATGCAATATTTATACACCCGATTCATTAAATTAGCGGAGTTTGCACTTCACCACTGTGTTTCCTTTGACCAAGGAAACAGCTTGAACTCGATCACGTGATAAATTGTTATTAACACAGGGTGGGAAGTCAAATAATTAAACAATTCGGTAAGATGTGATCTAGGTGATTAATCGTATGTTTTGATCGTCAAGTAATCCATGCACACATGGTCTCAACAATTGCGTACATTTTCATTTATTAAACGCACAATTCACATACGGCACTCGAAGATAACTGAAATAAGTAGACGAAAATCGTTGTCTTTAATGATATTCGCAGTAAAGTTTTAAAATTACTAAAACGCAAATTTGTTGTTTCATACCACAACCGTATATCTCATGCATATATGGACAGCATTTTTTCTTCCATATTATACGGTTGCAGTACCTGGGATTTGGGAACATATGTGACTGAGGTTGGCAAAAAGCCGAACATATGTATGTGGTCTAAATGATATTATCGAAAATGAACTTTTATTGTTTGCTTCGATATTTTTTTCTTTTCAGATAATCATAGAAATTTGAAAAACCTAAATAAATCAATCGAAAACAAAAATTTTGAATGGAGGTTAATAATATATCTACAAGTTTTCGAAATGTATTTGACTAGTTTGTTTGATTTGTGTACCTTCTGCTGTAATATGTCTTCAGTTGCTGTGGGAAACGATATTAATTGTGTTTCGAGAGTTCCATTTGAGAGAAGCAGCTTCGGATTCATATGAACGGAACCCCCAACTCTTTTTTCATTTTTCTCCCCGTGACATGACCTACTTACGATTAAGTCAAGCACCCTTAATTTGTCTCCCCCCCCCCCCCCTTCTCTCTTTCTCTTGCTTTTTAACACTCTTAATTTATCTTTATACGAGAAGGATATTCCATCCTCCTCAGAAACCACCACTACATTTTTTATATTTATTTAATTTAATAGTTATGTTGTAATCGCACAAAAGCAAAGAAACTGTTTTAGTCAACAGAAAAAAACAAGAAAGCCATCGGATTGCCAAAGCAGAACAACTTTGTAGATATATTTTCTCATAGGGCTGTTATCATTCTCTATCATTTTTTGTTGCTTTCTCGAGTTCGCATCAGAAGCTTGTTAAAAATCAGGTGCGGGATTTGAAAAAAAAAAAAAATTATTACTTTTGGTTTGAAATGTATTTAAAAAAGAAACACTTGACAGCATGCAATTAAGGATTCAGTCAACAAAGGTAAAGTTTTTCTTTGCCTTGAGCTAGCTACTAGTGAAAAGCATGATAGTGTAGACCCCATGATATGTATAGATGACGTCCATTAATCAAATAAAAGATAATCACGCACATAATTAACTCCTAAAAAATCAAACACAGGTTTAACCGGATATACTTTTTCTAGTCACTAAACTACTTGTGTGCGTGATTTCGCTGGAATTTCGAAGGGCCAAAAAAGTTGAGGTCGCGATCGATCGCTTGGTCGACATGGGTCACTTCCTGCATAATTAAGGTAGACCCCTACAGGGAGCACTTTGGCAATGCCTGGTGGAATACAAGCTATGTCTCTGTGGCCATCATACACAGACCGCAGAATTTTTCGCAGATCTTGCTAGACCAATAGTGTTTTTGTTTAGTCAATGTTTTTTTTTTTTTTATGTCATAGTAACAAAAGTATTATTTATAGTGATTTTAAAGACTTACTATAAACATATAATAAAAGAAAATGATACAAATTGATGGATACTAAAAAAATAAAAAATAATGGACGACCATCTTATGTCTTTTTTTTTTTCATTATCTGTCAAATAATGTTACTCTCATAATACTACAGTAGTATATAATTTAATTAACCAAAAATATTACTCCAATATATGGAGTTCCTTTTACCACTCGATATCCATTATTTCCACCTCTATATGATTTCCTTGCGGACCTTCCTGGAAAGTTCATAAACTAAGCTAGAGAAACGTATCCATGCATGTTTTTCCCCTGAGAAAAGTCTATGCATTTGCTTTTGGCGTGATCCCCTGGGGAAAACTTAGGTAGCTCCATCTCTTTCAACTGGTTACGTTGTCTTGGAATTAATGGAGCCTTAAAAAGATTATTGAAGGCGATGGAGTTGATGGGGAAAGTTTAAGGATGGGAATTTCGCTATCTTGTTCAGTAGTTACATAGTATGTGACTATGTGTATATACTCAGGTATTCCATTCTGCGCGGTGTAGTCACGAACTGTAGGTACTAGGTAGTACGCAAAATGAATCCAAGTTAGTTTGGCCGTTTAGGAAGCTCAGCTTTAGATTTGGTTTATACGTACACTAATAATCTTATGCTGTTTCATCGAACCTCCTATTCCTCCGGATTGCTTTTCTGTCGTATCATGTGTGTTTTGAGGTGAAAGTAGTGAAGGTATGAGTGCATTGCATGTAGCTCGCTTTGTGCTAAGTTCATCGTATATGGTGCAACGAAAGCCTATTCAACAAGATGCTTTGATGCTTACAAAGTCAGGGTCCTAGTTGAACTATTATTTTCTGTTTCTTTGTTTTGGGGCTTTTTGAGTATGAATATAGAAAGAAAAGTAAATGAGTGATAATAGGACTCTCCTCGGATTGGCTTTACTTACCCATCAAAATGACTTTCAGCCATTGCTGTGCTTTTCAAATTCACATATGTATATTTCTAATTCAATATTTTAAAAAACAAGAATATATTCTTTGACAACAATGAAACTTCAGTTTTTGTAAAGCTACCACTCATTTTTTTTTTGGGAGGAAAATATCATAATGATTTCATTTCAGAGCCTGCGGCATTAAATGTGACACACATACGGTTTTGATGGAGACCCTATCCTAACACATCTCCACAAAGTCACAAACTACAGGAGTCATGCCATTCACCAAATTGAATTGCTTGGAGAGCCTCAACCTTGGTAGATGAAACCACGAAATTAATCGTAAGGAGAAATTAAGAACAAACATTAGTTATAAAGTAGGTTTATGTTTTGGTTGTTCGTGCGCTTTTTTAGCACAATGGTCCATTTTCACAAATTATTTAACTATATAGCGCAACTTCTAAAAACGTTACCAAACTAGTGTAACTCATATTTATCAAGAGCGACTTATGATAGGATTTGGACTCAAAATAAAGTTGTCATTACTATGCACAACTCATATTATAAATAAATTTTCAAATAGAAGCCGCCACTTATTGTGGCGACTTTGATTTTTTTTTTTTTTCATATTGTCTTTATAAAGAACATTTTTGTTTATATTATTATTTTTTTATTGGAAGTCATACACTTCATATTCGACTCTGGTTTGTATTTTTTATTCCTTCATTTTTTTTTTCTACTTTTACTTAGAACTTGAATCCAATAAAATTTATGAATATCCGTTCACCAGACAACAAACTACTTTATCTACTTCTTTGCAGTTCCAATTGTTTTTATTTTATTTTATTTTATTTTTTTGCTTGGGTTCCATGCTTATAAATACCGCCACTACAAATTGTATTTGCTTTGTGTTCACTATATTTACTTCATATCATCCTATTTGACAGCTATTGTAGTTACTCAATACAAAAAATGTTTATTACAAATGTTAATTACAAATTGTTTATTGATATTTGCCTTTACTGATATGAATTTTTTTCTCATCTTAAAGTCACAGGTGTCATCTTATGATCCTCCTTATAGTCCATTTTGTAGCCGATACTAGTAATAGTTATGAATATCGTGATACTTGCAGGCCTATAAAATCCCAATAACTTCGATATTAGGGTGAACAATTACACAACAGAAGATTATGATGCAAAGAATATGACTCCAATTGTAAGAGAATATGTAAGTGAATTTAGTGAAGAGGAAGAAGCTGATGATAATAATAATACAGGTATAGGGGAGCTTGATAATATAAGTTATGCTACCCCAACCTTCTTTTTATCTAATACTAATTCGTAGGCAATGTATGCTCCTGAATTTTGTGATGATTATGGAATAACCTTAAATAAGAGTTTTTCCTACAATATGACATATTTTAATTGTTGTTATTACTTTTTTTTAAATTAAAAACTTTACACTAGTTCTATATAATATATGGATAGATTTAAAAAATATAATGACATTTGGCAATTAGTATTAGTACTATCAATTCTCTATTTTCAGTTTCAAGGTTATTCCTTAAAACACTAAGGTTATGTTAATTTATGATAAAATGTTAATGTTAATTCCATTGGATTCAATTTCTGATTATATATATATATATATATATATATATATATATATATATATATATATATATAAAGTCGTACATGAACTGAATGACTTCCAATTCTTGCATTAAAAAATATATATAAACAAAGTCATTCTTTGCAAGTGCTTACATGGAAAATAAAAATAAAAATAAAAAAAATCAAAGTCATTACCATAAAATGCGACTTCTATTTAAAAATGTATTTATAATATGAGTCGTGCATTAATGGTAACAACTTTTGCATACATTAAATTTCGGATCCAAACTTTAACATAAATCATTCTTGATAAATATGACTTACACTAATTTAATAAATTTTTTTGAAATTGTACTATATTAATAAATAACCCATGAAAATGCAATATTGTGATAAAAAGGCCGTTGCTCATGTCACACTACCAATACATGCCAATTAAGTCATGTCTTGATAAGAACCTCATAAAATAATCTTTGAAAAGTCCTACACATTCTTTATGAACTGTTGTTATTAGATATATATTTTCCAAGCTCACCAACCTGTGCGAACCGAACCAATTTCCATGAAACTTAATTCGTGCTATTTTGCCCTAAAAAGAAAGTCTTATGATCATAACAATAAATAAATGCATATTTAGATTACTTTATGAATTTAATTTTTATATATTATTAATATAAATATTTTTAACTATCATTAATTATATGTCATATCATTAAAAATGTTTGATTATTATAATAACTAACTCAAAAGTATTATTAAATAGATATGACAAACCAGGTTAAACATGAAATTAAGAACAACCTGTTAACTCTAAAAAATTGAGGGTTGAGTTTTTTTTTTTTTGCGACCCATTTTTTGTAGAGGAGTCATTTTAACTTGTCCTACATAACTTGTGATTGTGGTCGGACGAAGCAAGATGACCTATGTCAAGTCATTTATCTTATTTTTCAATTTTTTTTCTTTTTTTTTACAGGTTAAACGAGGTCAACTACCCAATTGACCCACTTAACCCGTCATTTTTTAGCTATTTTCAAATTAAGCGAATGAACGAGTTAACCGATCATATTTGTTCTCTTCTAGGCGGATTAACTCATTAACTTGTTAACTTATTTTTTATTATCTTTAAATTTTAAACAGGTTGGTCTATTAACCTGTCTTAAAAGAGAGTGAGTTGAGAACTCTAACTTTTTTTTTTTAAAAAAAATCTGTCAGTTTGTTTTTTCTCATTTTTAAGCTGACTCGTGATTAGTCAGCAAGAGTCGAAATAGGTTTATCAGTTGGCCATCTTTAATTACTTTCAATTGAAATATATTGTAAAAAGTTTCTATTGACATTTATTAAAGGCAATCTTACTTTATCCAAGATGCATTAAGTGACAAACATTGCGAGATTGTGACGAAGATATGATTGATGTTATGGAGACGGTATTACTACTCTCTTCAGTTCACAATAATTGTTGTTTTGAAAATCTAGACTCATGTATATGAATTACCTAAATTTTAAGAGATGTGCTATGTTGACTCAAAAATCTAGATTCCTCCACAGACTCATCTATTATCCACAATTGAAATGATGAGTTTTTTGTTTTAAATTTTTATTTTATCAATTTTAACAACACACTTTCTCAGATTCTAATTGGTAGACTTCCAATTTAATTTGTTCAAATACGGTTCCCGTCGTTCATGTATATGTTGCGTGTAGCTTTGCGTACTAAGTTCTTGCATTAATGGATCATCGTGATTCACATGCAGTAACATGTTAATTTGTTATTGGTGAAAACGGTTAAAGGGTTAACGGGTCTTTTCCTCGCTTTAGCAAGGCCACTTGTCAGCAGAGAAAGTGAAAAATATGCCTAAAGCTTGAGAGGGGCCCAAACAGCAAAGCGAGCCATTGCAATAGCATTCCTTTCCCTTACCCCTCCGAGATTATATATTCAATGGCATGTGGGCACGAGGCCCACCAATAAGACACCAACCTATTATATGTATGTTACTTCACAGTTCACGGCAGAAAGGTCAATGTGGGATAGATTTATAATGCTAATAATGGGTTTTCTACTAATCTACACCCAAAGCATATCTCAAATTCCTCATTCGTCAATGTGTTCACGCAAAACAAACTGTGTTATTCCGTTGAAGGCAAAAGCAACAGGGCACGAGTAGCTAACGAACAAATAGTAGAACATGTACATTTGAACGCATCGCCAGGGTGGTGCATATAGCACAAAGCCACAAATTAACATTAGGGTAGGATTGAATTCTAGCTCTTTAATTATGGAAATCACAAATCATTTGATAATTGATTCAACTTCGGCCTCGAGTGGACCCGCGGCCTCACGCTGAACCTCAAAAAGGCTGTTGTACAAACAGCACCCCTTTACGGATTCCAATTTTATTCAGACAGTGTGATCTAAGCACTAAGTGCCTCACAAGATAAAATTTCGACAAATCAACTCTCTCAAAAAGCTTTATTTATTTGGTGAATGTAATTTGAAGAATGACTATATATATATATATATAGAAAACAAAAATGATTATAGTCGCTAGCTAGCTCTTCCACGGTTATCTCTGATTTTGGCATTTTGCTATGATGACTATGTTTCTGATCATCATATCAGACAGCTGAAGACGCAGAAAGTATGCTATAATTACTGATAGTTCTTAACCTCTCGTTTACAGCAAAGCATACTGATTGGGATGAATGATGATGATAATAAGAAGGAAGTAAGCATATAATTAATGGCTTGCATAATTGTTAAGATCTGGATATACAAGTCTTTGAAAATTTAATCACAGGCTTACGTGAGAACAAAGCACATATATATAAGGAGAGGGGACCAATACCACAGTAGTTGGCTGGGCCTTGATGGGGATGCCAAAGCTGAATTAATGACTCGTGGATTGTTGTTGAGAGTTGCTCAATTTACAGCTATCTTTGTCCAGTTCCTTATCTAGGCTAAGCACCCATGATCACTTAATCACGCATGTAGTCACTACATTTTTGTCAATGCTGTGTGGCCTCTTGTAGGATGGGCGCACTTACCAGTAAGGCCGTACTTGGAAAATTGGCAGACATACAATACTTTACCGACAAATAAGAAAAATTCTATTTTCCTAATACCATTAGCATTCAATTCTAATTCGTTGTTAGTGTAAAACTTGATGATATTATCATTTAATCATGTCTTTACATATCATGAAAAAAAATTTGACTATAAATTAAGAGGCTAATACTGTTTTATTGACCCACATTAATTGTGAGTACTATTATTAGTGGATAGTGATGGTGGACACTCGTTTTAATATTTGAAGAATTATATATAAATAAATGAAAATTTTAGTCATATAAGTAAAACATCTATCCGTGAAAGAATACGACAAATTATGTGTTAATAATTCTGAATTTCAACTATATAAATAATAAATTTGGTGAAAAGAACTTTTTATATATTATCAACTATATATTTTATCAAATTTGCCATAAACGTAACTAAAATCTAAGTTATTTCCAAATGTTATAACAAGTGTCTAAAACCTATATACAAATAACATTTTCCTTAATTATTGTAATCCTGGACGTTGACCAAACGCAATTGTAACAGCTTACTAGGATAAGTGTGTAATATTTAGTATTCTGTAAAATCAATGGCGGTGTGTTGTTTGATTTTAATGGATTAAAAAATACATACTGGACGGCAGGAAAAGCCGTGAATGGTTCGATGTTATAATTTAACCATTCTACTTTTTATAAAGATTATACTACTAATCAACGTAATTCTTTATGCGTAGAATTTCTCAATTTCTGGTTAGTGTTATAGTTATGTCCCAACAAAGCAAAGCCTTTTCTAACTGGACAATGCAAACGCCAATAGCATGCTGGTGTTTGTTGCCGCTGTCATGTAGCAATTTGTTTGTATCTCAGTAAAGTCAAAAGAGTTGGCTGAAATTGGTTTGGCTCATTCCCAGTTCCCACTCTGTGGCCTTCACTTCTTACTATTGAAATCTCTGGTTTGCCCATTCTCAGGGAAAGCTACACTATTACTGAATTTTGATGGTAATGAGTGATAAATATTGTACCATATATATTCACTTGACCCGAATTTTTCCTCTTGACCAATAGCAAAAAATAAAGGAAAAACTGAATTTGTTCTTTAGCATAGGCTGCCATATAATATCAGCCAAACATATAGAGGTATGATCTATGTTACTAGCTTTATTTGTCTAGTGTCACTTTTAATATTCTTCTATGGGCTTAATATTCCAATCCATGATGCAGAGTCTCTAATGCTAGATACGCTTCTGAAAAATTTTAGAAAAATAAAAGTATATTTTGTCTCTAGTTATAACTTTTGGTTTAAAGATAAATATTTAATCCAATAAATTTAAAGGAGATGCAGTTTCTTTGCTTGTTTTCTATGTTACTTAGCATCTGTTTGAGTGGCTCAGAATTGTTTTCAAATCCCCCATTAATAGCAGTAATATCACAATAACTATTGGTAAAAAGCATCAATTCAAACCCACCAGAACGATGATCATATCAATGACTATGAGCAACAACACAAACCATGTTCATCCAATAACAAAAAAAAAAAAAGAAAGAAAGAAAATGGTTGATAAAAGAGTAGAATATCACTATTTGTGTTCTTGTTGACACTAAATCATAAATCTGTTTACTGGAATTGTAAACAATGCTGAAGTTATAATACTTTTAGTAGTCTTGTGTCTAGCAATCAGCCATCTATCTTTGTCCTATTGGCGAGTCGTAAGAGTCAGATAAAGACGCAACAGTTATTGTGGCTAACGGATTATATTCTTAGAAAAATAAAAGATCCCAGATTTTACAGCTGAGAGAATGTCTTAATTCCTGAATGAATTTCATTATTTTTTTAATAGCTTGGGAAATAGAACACGATGAAATGGTTTCTATCTCTAGTCAGCGACTTTATATTCGTAGGAAGCAGGTTAAAGAAAATGAAATCCAGTAGTTTGATCTTATGGAATCTAATTTCCCGTTTTCATTAGGATGTTTCAACCAAACTTGATTCCCTTCCTAAAATCACTATTTCGCACTCCCTTCAAAGATAATGCGTTCAGCCTATTCTGTTGTGCCACATGTATCAATCATGACTTTGACAATTAACCAGAGCAAATGGTTCTTCTGTTTATCCAAAATTGCGTACAGTTCTATGTGCCATTAAAGTGTTACAATCCCTTGTTCCTTTAAGTACAGCACGTTTTTTCGGTTTCCTGATCGCCACCATCTTTACCTAACGATGTTATGTGATCACGGGGTGGATACCACATTCCCAAATCTATTAAAAAAATAAATTGAAAAAACGTGAATCTCTAGTTTGGGAGATGCGTGCACACATATCAGAACAAGAAGGTGGAGGGCTCAGTGTTTGAAACATGACAGAGCAGAGAAAAGAGAGAATTAAAAGAAAAATAAAAAATTGTATATTGATGAAAATGAGAAAGGTTACTTATAATAGAACTATCATATGACTTATATAGTAGGAGAAAAGTAACTAACTACCATAACTCCCTAATTCTAATTAACAACTTATAACAAACTAACAAATTCTATATACTCTAACACCCCCCACAAGCTAAAGGATGTATACATTAGTATTTCTAGCTTGGATAAAAGTGCATTACAATAAGAAATGAGAAAAAATTCAATGAAGTAAATCACAACAACAAACAAGGGAAGCATAAAAGGCTGAAAATTGATGAATACCAAGATCCATAGCTCTACTTTTGGCGTCTCCACGACCTCCAACTACTAAGAAATCGCAACACATAAACAATAATCATCAAATGCTAGAGGCAACAGCTTAACCACTCAAGTAGAAGCTAATCAATCTTAAAGCTTAACCACTTGGCAGAAGCAAACATCAAAGCCATAAGGCTATCAGGAAGAGGTTAGAGCCATAGGGCTATAAAAAAAGAATCCCAATTTAGGGAACATCAATTAACAAACTCAACAAATAGCTTAAACACTAAGAGTAGAAGCAAAATCATTCACGCGTAACCACCCAAAGCAGAAGGTGAAATCAAGCTTAACCATAAGGACAGAAGCCATATCTAAAGCTTAACCATCAAGAAAAAAGCAAAAGAAAGCCTATCCAAGGCCAAATCAACAACTCTTCTCCAATATGAGAGCTGAACAAACGAAAGGATGGCTGAGCCATTATCACAACCATGAAAAACAAAAATTACTGACACCAGAACCAGTGTCTAATGCAGCAGAGCATCAATCCATCACAAAACTAAATCCAATTAACCATAGCAAACCAAATCAAAAAGAACCAAATCTAATTCCAGACATGTTTGAATCTTGAACCAGAAAATTCAACAACAAAAAAATTCGAACAAAGTGCTAGGAGGATTGCCAATACCAAAGAAATTCAAACTCGATTGAAGCAAAGGCAGAAAAATTGCCAAACCTAGATTCCCAAGCCGGATTTGAACTAGAAACTACATTTATTGATCACAAATCTTGAACTCAAACAAAATGAAATCTGATCCAATAGCCAACTAGAAACACAATCAGTAAGTCAGAAATCACAATAATCAATTTGAAGCTTGGAAAGAAAAGAACCCAATCCATCACGGTGAAGAACAACATGCTGCCGGTGAGAGAGAGCTTCAAGATCGAATAGCAAAATAGTAGAACAATCAATGCGAAGATTGTTCGAAGAACCACTACAAGGTCGGAGCAATGATGCTGGAAACACAAACAGAACCAACAACACCGAAAAAAAGAATCTAGATCCACCGGTAAAGAATGGCGGACTGCCAAAGAGAAAGATAGATCAAGAGCAAGCCTCGCTGGAGAAGATGACTCATGTCAAACCATCGGAGAACATGAATGAGATTTGATGATGACGAACCGGATTGATCTGAAACTACCCGATCGGAGCTTGGAAGAGAAGGACCATGCTGGAAATGTGAAGATGTGATGGTGAAGAAGCAGGGCTGAACCAACAAAGAGCCAGCGTTGGCCATCGTAGATCTCGCAGAGAACAAGAACAAACTCCAGATCTAAAGGTGACAAACCAGAACCAACGGTGGAGAACGAAAGATGAGCGGCAACAAAGAAGAGCAATAGTGAACTGGAAAAAGTGAGCAGTGCAATGCATTGTCAATCGAGATGAGAGAGAGGATCAGAGGGAGCAGTGCAGTGTAAGAGAAGAACGAGTTCTTAGATCGAGTTTCAAGTGAGTGAGAGTGAAAATATGTGAGAATCAAGTAGAAAATTAGAAGGGAAAGAGACTAATATAATGTTTGGAGAGTGAGAAAGTGTGAGAAAATGAAAGAATAAAAAACTAGAAATAGCAGAAGAAAAAGGTTTTGGGGTGGGTGGCAAGACTCTGATACCATGTTGAGAAACATGGCAAAGCAGAGAAAAGAGAGAATTGAAATTTTATATTGACGAAAATGAGAAAGCTTACTAACAATAGAACTATCATACGACTTATATAGTGGGAGATAGAAGTGGGTAAGTGGGCCAGCTTGTTCCGCTTAGCCCAGTTCGCAACGGACTACTTTTAAATGGGCTAGATCAAGCGGGTCTGCATAATAAATGGACTCTTAAAATGCTGGCCAGCATCCGCACCACATGGGCCCGCAAGCTAGTAGGCCAACCCACACCGTAGACCCTTCTTTCCTTTTTTTTTCACATTTTTTGGGCCTTATTGACCCCTTTTTTTCACTTTTTTTCCTTTACAGCTTTTATCACACTAAGAAAAAGAGCTTCAAACACAACTTCAATATGGAAAAAATACATCAAGCTAGTTCAATGAGAATGGCTAATGGGAAAAAAAATTTCTATAGAAAGTATCCAAATATAAGAGCAAACAAGGAAGAATAATATTACTAGTTAGATCCTGTTATTGGTGAAGCACCGAATAATATTACTAGTCAGATCTTGTTATTGATGGAGCACCAAGATCCGAGGTAGCAACTTCCAGCAACAGCAAGGCAGCGATGATGGGGTGGTAGCATGGTGGCATGGTGTCAATGTGGTGGCTTCAGACGACGCTGCGAGACATGGTGGCTTTGGACGAAACTACGAGATGTGGTGGCTTTGAGATGTGAGAGGTTGGCTAGAGGCTGGTGGCTGTGAGATGTGCGATGAGATTTGAGAGAGTGGTGGCTGGTGGGATGGTGGTTGTGAGAAGAGAAAGAAAAAAAATTTGATTTGAAATTTTAGGGATAGAAAGGAGGAAAGAAGAAGGCGCTGTGTGTGTTGTGTACTTGTGTTTTGGGTATGGATGGAAAAAAGTTTGATGTGGTCTGTGAGTTGTGAGTGTGCTGTGTGCATGGGTGGGTGGGTGGATTGTGGGCTTGTGAGGTGTGGCCTTGTGGGTACTTTGTGTCCTACTCTCCTTGGGCCTTGGTTATACATGTGTAATGAAGGCCAGAAATAAAATGGATTGAGTGGGCCTTTAATGCGTGCATTCTATAGAAAATAAAAATAATACACATATATTAAATGGGCTAGCGAGTTGGTCCACAAACCTGCGGGTTCAGTCCGTTTAGCCCGCGGGCTAAACGGTGCGGGCTAAAAAACCTGCGAAAAAATGGACTACTAAATGGGCTAGTAAAGCGGTGCGGATTGCGGATTAAACAGACCAACCCGCGGATCGCGGCCCATATACCCGGCTCTAGTGGGAGAAAAGTAACTAATTGCCATAATTTCCTAACTAATTCTAATTAACAACTTGTAATAAACTAACAAATTCTATATACTCTAACACTCATAACAGTGGTAGCAGACGTATGTGACAATATGCCCCACAGGCCTTGCAGTGGCGGGTACTTTTATTATGGTTAGTTACATTCAGTTGGTAGTTAGAACTGTTAATCATGATAATTAGTTCAATCTGTTAGATCTAATTTACATTCTGTTGGATAGTTACCGGTTGAGTATCTTGTATTTAAAGCATTAAATTAAGAGAATTCATCGCTGGTTTTATTCAGAAACTCCACTCTGATTAACCTTGGCAGTAGGAGATGAACATATATCAATGAGGACTATATCATGATTTGAATGTGTGGGGTGATGCATGATCATGGGCAACTGGGCATCATGTGGCACTCATAGTGAAGAGAAAAGCTTCAAGATTTTTTTTTTTTTAAATTTTTCTTTTCTCACACCTGGAATAGACCTTACCAGGCTTAACTTAGCTATTCGTGGAATGGTACTTTCCATTTTCTGATTTTCTTTTCAACATATTCTTTTGTGACGTGATATTTCAATTTGAATAATCCTAGAGAGTTAGAATTTTTTTGTAAGAATATATTTGAGAAAATGATGTATGACATGCCTACTGATTATTAGATAGATAAGTTTATACTATTTAATTCTATCAAACAACACTACTTTTTTTTTTTTTGAATCTAGCTTTATTTTTTTGGTTGCATTGTTCTTTCAATTTTCAATCAAAAACTTACCTGGCTGTTAAAATTTCACTTGCCTCTTGAAGCTCTTTCAAAGTGGCTAATGCTGCGATATTCGGATGTTTGTTTGTTCACATGAACAAAGTATGAGTTACACATTGATGGGGAAGTAGAAATGGCAAAGCAGGCCAACTCATCCCGAGCTGCCACCAATATGCATAAAATGGAACTAGGCGGGTTAATCCGCTTTGATTGTAACATTCGCCACGAGCTCTGACTTCCGACCTTTTTTCGAAGGTTCAAGTGAAATGAACAAGGTTTCCGCTCTCCGACCTCACCTCCAATTCTAATGAAATAGTCATGATTTCCGACTTCAAGTTTCAAATGAAAGGTGAAGTTTACACAATTTCAAACCTCAAGGTTGATCTCAAATACAATGAACATTATTTCGAACTTCATTTTTGAGTTTTAAATAAAACGTGATGATTTCCGATTTCCGAGTTAACCTTTAAGGTCCAAACCAAATGGACGTGATTACCGATGTCCAAGTTTATTTATGTTCCAATATCCGAACTTAACTCAAGAGCATTCTAATTTCCATTTACATTCATGAGTTTCAATTTGTGACTAACTTTCAAGATTATATACGTTCCAATTTTCGGGTACCTAAGGTTTTATGTCCTGATACTAACTTCCAAGTTTATGTAACATCCCTGACTTTCGAGTTTAAGTCTCTTACGTCCGCCGATTTTAAGGTGATTTGTTTGCTGTGATTACCGATCTCCAACTTTAATTTTTCAAATAAAACGGATATGATTTCTGGCCTTATGAATTTCCATGCAACTCAGGTTTCGACATCCAAATTAATCTCAAAGTTCGAATAAAATGGACAAGAGTTCCGACTTTACGCAAAATGGATATGAGTTCCGAGTTCATACAGAGTGCAAATGAATCCCATTTTTGCGCGGAGAATAAGTAAGCCACATTAAACCACAAAAGAAGGGAAGCATGGCTGGAAATCAACCACAAGAATTTCAGCCAATCAACACTCATAATTCCAACTACCCTCTTTACATTTAAATCAGATTTTTCTTGTTCCACTCAACTAACTTACATGCTTCTTTCTCTCTTCACTTCAGTCTTCTTTTCTCTTCTCATTTCCCTCTTCTCCTCTCCTCTAAAACAACTTCCAACACTCAGCAAACAATATACAAAGAGGTAGAGGTTTAATTCTTGTTTTGATTTTCTGATTATGGGTGGCTGGTGGTGGTTCATTTTCTCAATTTTTGATATGACGATTGAATGAATATGAGGATATTTAGCTGATTCGTTGGCTGTTTGTGATGTTGAAATTGAATAGGAAGCAAGAAAGGATGAGAGTAGGAAAAGTTGAGGAGCTGGAAAACCAAAAACCATCAACAGTCCGTAGGTAGAGTATACGGCTTCGCCTACAGCCAATTAAATTTTATGAAACTATTTTTATGAAACTAGACTTTCAGGGCTTTCCATATATATATCATATAAGGTCATTGGATTAGTATTGAAAGAGATATATATTTTTCAAGATTAACCTAGGAATCAGAACTTTCATCCGGGCTGTGTGACTTGAGAAGGGTGTATCTCACTCTACACAACCCCAAATTGAGTGAAACCAACTTTGTTAGAAAGCTTACATGTAGGAAAATATCCCACAATGAAATTTCAAGTTTGTTACGATCCCATATGCTCCCAGTAGTTCAAAGAAGTTACCCTATGTCTAAATTGGGCCAAAATAGGGCAGTTCAGGAAGGTCAAATTTCGGGGCTTATAACTCGAGCCTTACTAAGTCGAATGGAATGGATCTTTTTGCAAATGAAAGTTTGTCCTATTAAATTTAATATAAGACCAATTTCGTATGATTTGAATCAGTTTTCAATTTTTATAGATTTTTACTTTAAGTGTGATTCTAGCTAGCTACAGGGCAGGCTGGGATAAAACCTATATAACTTGAGCTATATTTATCAAAATTAGATGGGATTAAAGAGGTTAGAAAATAGACACATAACATTTTAATATATCCAAAATTGAGGTCCAAATGAGCTAAATAGAGATTATGGCCTGAATTACAAAAAATCGGGTTAAATGATTGTGCTGAGGCAGTAACCCTGTCTTGATGTAACTAATGCTCCTATGAAGCTAATGTTGAATTATGAATGAAATGTTATGAATTCTTTGATAAGTTGCTATACTGAGTACTGACACTATTCATGGGGAAGCAGACACGTTCCAATATGTCGCCGAAATTTCGGTAAGACCTATGCATGAGTTATAAGATACATGTGCATTTTCAAGAAAGTCATAAAGGTTATGTTATGATGAATATAAAGATTATGTTATGCTAAAAGTTCCATAATACTTGGGCCAGCCCTGGATAAAAAGTTAAGGGGAATAGATTGGTGGGAAGGTCGGGGAAAGTAAACCCAGCATTCCTGTATAGGAACGAGCTCAATCCTAATAAGCAGACTATTACCCAGGAGTCTAAAATGGCCAAAAACTCCTAGGGGACCAAGAAATGGAAAAAAATTTATGAAAATGAGTTCAAGAATGAGATTTTGCATGGTTATATTGAATAGTCATTACATGATGCTTATAATTTGACTGTTATACTTACCTATTACTGTATGATTGCTTACTCTGCTCATTAATCTGTATCACTATTTAATAGTTTCTTCCATTTCCTATATTGTCATAAGTAAAACTGAACTTTGCCTCGGACTAGACATTTTCTTAAACATATTAAATTTGGATAGTCTAGTTTTGAACCCATGATTTACAATTAAATAAAAACCGAGGCAGCTAAGAATGAATGTGACGTCAATTATGCGAATCCTACTGAGAATTTCTTTAAATTCTCACCTTGCTCTGTATTTCCATGTCATTCTCAAATGCTGGTGATGGATTCGACCGCCACTCCTTTCATTGAGATTCCCGACCTACAGCTCCACCATGATCCCTTTGTGGATTCACTATACATAGCCGGCTCCTGCAATTTCTGTCTCTACCTGTTCAGCAATAGGAGTTTTGCTGTTTCTCTGTTCCACCCTGCATTTAAACCTGCCACTCCATATTTTGTGTTCCCATTACATGTGGCACACCCTCGTCCTGCACCTCTAGTGCCTGCAGCACCTGCCGCATCTGCTAGTCCTCCACCTGAGTCACCTCCGCAAATGGTTTCGGTCCTTCCGCTTAGTTCGGAGAGCGATCCTTCGAAGGCTACCGGCTCATCGTCCTCCTCCTCAGGACCTAGTATGGACTACTCCCCAGCCAGGCCCGATGTGGCCAACGACTACCTGACTAAGTAGGTCCCGGCTAAAGGGCCTATTGTACAACATGACCCTCTTTTGGCAGTATGCAGCATTGGGTCACAAACTTAACCGCATGTACACCAGTTAGTTTAAAATATCCTTTGAGGACTCCGTAGGATTGCTTTGACTGACATGGGCCTTCTTTTTGATACACTGGCCCCATTTATGTATCATATATTATATTTGTACTTAAATTGAAGCATCGGCTTCTAACATCTATGTATATATCTATATATCTATGTACACAGTTGATGACATATTACCTGCCTATTGTAATTCATTACGTTCTACGATGTTGGTCACAGATATTGTATACAGCACACCATTTCACCCATGTTAAAAGAAAAAAAGAAAAAGAAAAAGAAAAAGAAAAGGGAGACGTGAGTAAATAATTAGTAAGTAGAGCATCAATACGGTAACACATTCTACTTAATTTTATGCTATGGCTTAAGCATAACACTAAATTGTTACATTGATAATCTGGGTTGGCCATGCCAATCCACTTTGTTTTCAAGCAGGTTGACTACACAAAAAAAAAAGAAAATTTAAAAATAGAAATAAGATGGTTTTCATGTTTTTAATGAGTTATTCACATAAAAGTTTTAAAAAATTAAAAAGATAATTAATAAATTTTTTACCTAAATATGATGAGATAATATCCATATAAACATAAAAAATATCTTAAATTATGTAATTTATATTCAAATTCAAACACAATAGGTTAATAATATAAATCAATCATAACAAAGCAATGAATCATTAACAAATCTACATTTCATAAATTATAACCATAATAGACTAATGAAAAGTCCTCACAAATTAACTATAATAAGCATATGAAAAGGTCTACTAACATATCTGTCATATCCAAATGTGTTTTTAATTTTTTTCTTTTAAAACACAGCCAGCCCACAAGTTAGACCCATCCCGCTCACCTCAACTTGCGGATTGGGCGGGGCAGGATAGATAGGTTAAAAATAGCAACTCAACCCATTATCTTTTGTGAATTAGGTGGGTCAACCTAATGGGTAGGTTGACCCAAAAATAAAAGGGCAGGTTAGATCCAATTTGCCATCTTTACGGAAAAGTGCATGATTCCGTGGTTATAGAAATAAGAGCTACCTTTGAAAAGATTCCCTAATTTTAGCCATCTATCATGTGTTACCAACTGATGCTGTAGCATTGTCTTCATGTCTTAATAAACCTTTTTTCTTAATTGGAAATGTTTACTTCAAATTATTTTATTGTCTTAAATAATTAGAGTTTGTGAAAACCAAAATTAAATGACTATCAAAAATAAGATTTTAAATTACAAACCACATCACATAATATGATAACGACATCTTAGTCGTGATCACAGCTACAAATGCACGAGGTAGCTATTACAAACTGAGCTAGAAATGCATTATAAAGAGTCTAAACTTGTAACATCTCCATTTTTCTTAATATAGTATAATAGGAATTTCTATTTATTTCACTTATACAGTGTGAGAGTTTTTGGGGTAGTATTGTGCTATAGCAATCTTTACACTTAGAACTATAGGGCAGTCTGACACTGCTGTTGAAATTATGACCATATCATATGCTAAAAATTAGGAAAAGATAAAAATGCCCCTATAGCGTAAACTTTTATTATTTATAAAATTACCCTAGAATTTTTAGTAATTACATGTAAACCCCAGAGGCTATTTCTATTTAGATCCCATAACTTCTAAAAATAACATTTAGTTCCTTTTACTATTAGAATTAGCAAAATAGGAGTTTAAGTGAAGTTGAGTAACATAGCAGAGCTGAAGAAATCCAAATCTCTACTGATTGGCGCACGGAAGTATCCAAGTGTGAAATAACATGGGATGCCCTTGGACTTCTCCATAATAGTAGAAATGCAATTAGTTATTGAAAATAGAAAATATAGTAGAAACTCCGACAGAAAACACCAAAAGGCTTACAGAAGGCCAACAAGCACTCGGAAATACCCTAAAAAATTTCAGAAAAATTATAAATACATTTTAATATAATTTGGAAAATAAATATCAATTTTTAGTAAATTTGAGCAATATTTTCATATTTTCATAAAAATAACATCACCAAAGTGCAAAATAGGCCCCAAAAACCCTATAATACTATTCTAACTTGCAGTACTGCAAAGATTTGATGGAGATGGTTGGATTGGGCCAAGCTATTTTTAAAACAATTTTGGGTCAGATTACACCAAGAGATCAAAATACATCATAAACATAAATAAATCAAAATAAAAATATAAAACCCTAACCCTAAGGACCCTAATTGATCCCTAAATGGTTCCCAACCCCTTGGTTCATTTTCAACTAGATTGGATAAAGATTAGTTAGATTTTAATCAAAATGTCACTTTCTAGCTACTTTTCATTAATTAACCTTTTACTAAATCCATTAACTTTTTGACCTAATCTTTCACTAAGGGATTTTGTCTCCTAATCTAATGAGGATGGTGCAGCAATGCACATGGATGCTGCAGAAAATTTTTATTTTTAATTAGAGTAAATAATTATGCTAATTAACTCACAAATAAGCTTAATTAAGGTAAAAATGCACTAAAAAATCCTAAAAAAATATAGAAGAAATTTTGAAAATTCTATGATATCATATTACACATACATAAATAGGGAATTGATGATAGATTAAAGAAATTTTATTATTTTTTAATTAAAACTAAAATTGCCTAATCTAATTTTAAGTAAAAATGCAAATTGAGCACTAATTATGCACTAAACCACTTCAATATTTTCTAATACATTATTAGACACAGAAGATGACTATTATTAAGACTCTAAATCAGTTTAGAAAGATTCTTAAATTAATTAACTAAAGATGACACAATTAACTAACTAAACTACCTAATTAAGATAAGTTAACTACCTAATTAACTAACCCTTAATCCAAGCCATTTTCTATAAATAGAACCTCACCAACACACACCCTCATACTTTAGAACCACTAACCTCAACCCCTAAACACCCCTTTGGCCGAACACATCCTTTCCTTCATCCATCACCATTTTCTCTAAAGAACTCCATAGAAACTCCATCAAAACATCTTCCAAATTCTCACCAATCTCCAAGGCCCTTTGTAACACCCTAATAAATCCATATTATGCTTAAGTCGTATTACGACATTTTATTAGTTGTTACTTATGCTCGTGGAAAACTAAACTTCACTTAAAATTAAATTATGCGGAAAATACAGTAAATTTTTTTTTTTTTTGAAATATGTCGTTGCTTTTGAAAAGTAAAGCCTTGCACGAGAAGATAGCAGTAAACGAGCGTATCGCAGAGATTTCAATATAAAAGGAAGGAACGTGAGATAATTCATAAAGTCATACATTCAAATTACAACATCAACCACATAAATATCATTAATCTCATAATATCCAAACGAATACATATAAAGGAAACTCATGGTCATGCCATAGCCCCAAATATCAAAGGTACACAAGTCTGATGAAATCCAATACAAAATGAAATACAGGAGTTAAGGAGCGCAAATCAAAATAAACCCACGTAGACATATGCTGACTTCTCTGCCCCTTCCATGCCCTTCCATCGAACGGACTCAGGTCCTCGAATGCCTAGTCCCCCATGCTGCTCGGCCTCGGGGAACGCGCGGAGTGCGAATGATGCGGGGGTGCCTGCTAATCACCTCGATACGACGGATACGACGGCCAGGAACATAGCTGCCCACCGAAGAACGTGCCTCGGAGGGATCCTCCTCAGATGCGACAGGCCGATACTCGGGGAGTGGCGGCGAAGCTGCTACGGCCCTGGGGGTGGCTGTCGAACTCACATCGACCATGGGAACCTCTGGCAGCGGCACAGGCTCGGCTACGGGTAGACCGGGAGACATAGGCTCCATCTCGATCTCGGGCAATGGCTCGGGCGGGAAATCCCAAGGACCCAACGGCTGTCCAAGGCGTGATGATGATACGTCCACAGGGGCTGGCGGAATCTCTGGCTCCTCCTGCTCAAAAACTCGACCCGGATAGAAGTAGGTGCGAACTATCGTGGTGGTCGTGGCCACGATAGCGTGGGCGTCTTCATCATAAACCCACTCATGGTGGGGAGGCTCCATGCTCCATGTCACGTGAGGCTCCATGAGTAACTGGTGACGAGACGGAAAAACAACTAGGGTGAGAAATGAGATTTCTCAGTAGGACTCGACCCTGACACGCTGGTGTCATCGTCTTCGTCCCAGCCACTTCGGTTTTTAAATGAAAATTGTGGGCATACAATAGGTTCAATTATTGGATTTTCGAAAACGTTACTATCCGAAGTGGATCCCATTTTTAGTACTTATCCTCGTTGTATTAACAACATCAGGGCATACATGAAAGCTCATACGACTAGTCATAACATACATAAACAGATTGAGAGTTATGTTCTTTACTTGGGTTGGACCGAAGTCCCTTTCTTTCCTTGACTTGACTTATCTTAAGTCCTTTCTTTCCACCCACTAAACATAAGTGGTAATGAGCTCATACCGTGGCCGTCGCCACCATAGAATTTTGGTACTTACACTAGCTGGGTCATGCCATGCCTCATGTAAGCCCTATCCCCTATACTCACACTAGCTGGGTCATGCCATGCCTCATGTGAGTCGTGGGTGAGGGGAAACTTAACTTAGGTCACCTTCCCTTTTGAAGGATCACACTTTATCAAATCTTTTCTCATTAACTTATGATGCAAAATATTTCTAAGTCCACAATTTCTACAAAATTTTGGCAGCATAACGGCTATACTGAAGCTTCCCAAAATTTTGCCAGACAGAATACCAGTATCATAGCATCATATCATATCATCATATCATATCATCATCATCATATCATCATTATCATGTCATTATTATCATGGCATTATAATCACATCATCATCACATCATGCTTGCTACATAAATATAGGCATATTCTCAAGCAAAGTCTTATGAGCTTAGCTTAGTAAAGTAGGTGCAAGCTTTTTATTAATTCCTCTCCTCCAATATTCTAACTTGACTTATATGATTTTCATATTTTAATTTGGAAGATTTATAGCTTAGGTTTTGCATTATAGCTTGATGAGAATCTTATGAACTTAATCTAGTACATTAACTATATTTACATTCGGTTTTTCGTTTTATTCGCTTCTTTTGTTGAGGATTATGTGAGCTTAGTATTTTATTCCATCTAGTCTTCATTAAGTAAATTATGAAGTTTTATTACTTTAGGCTAAGGCCTTTTACCTTTTTAAGTCATTTATGCATAGTCTTACTTAAGGTTAAGTTTTGACAGTTTTACTTTTACCCTAGGCAGTAACTTTAAAAATTCACCATAATTTGGTATTTTATCATTTTAATGCGAAATTTTATATGCTTATAGGGTTCTGAGTCTAGTTTTTAACAAAATAAGTCCCACTCAAAAATTCATTTTCTAACTCTAGTTATGCATATTTTATTCTGACTTGTTCAGTTTCTAAGTTCACTCCCGGTACAGTGGATTGTTACTTCTCATTATAATTGCTCAGAAGGAATCTGAGAAAACTGTTTTATGGGTTTGTTCCTCTATGTCTTAGCTTTCATTAAAACTTAGTCTCACTCAAAAATCATTTTTGTAGCTCGAGCTATACACATTTTAGTGTAGTCTGCCCAGACAAAAACCAATCCGAGAACAGTCCACTTTGAAAAATCATATCTCACTCATTTTAACTCCGAATCTTATATATTTTATATGTATGGAAAGCTATCTGAGTCTATTTTCATATAAAATTGGTTCCACTAATTTCTGAGTTTTCTGGAAAAAGTTATACCGTTCGGTTTACAGACTGTCAGAAAATCCAGATTTTCACGTTTTGGTTTTTCTCATGTTTTCTCCAAAACACTCAACCTCACTTTCAAGAAACCATTCTCAAGTTATAAAACACTCATATACCATGAAAGATCAGTGAAAAACTAACATGTTGGAGTTCAAAAATAGTGAGTTCAGCCATGCATCACACCAAAACCGAAAACATGTTTTCAACAAACAACCATACAAGCAACAACATCTCATTTTATGACAAGAATGGCTATGATGCCCATAATCAATCTTTAAAACCACCTAGCTATGGAGAGCATAGGAGTTCTAAAGCTTGAAAAACAAGAGAGAAAAAGGGTTTAGAGCCACTACCAAGAAGCTTTCTTTGAAGGAACTTGTGATGGAAAAAGAGATGATGGTGGTGGTGGTGCTCCTCCTCTTGGATCTTGGAAGAGGCTTGATATGTGAGTGTCTTTGATTCTCCAAGAACAAGAAATGGTGGCTCTTGAAGAGTTTGTGAGTGGGATGAGGAGAGGAAAGGATGAGAGAAGTGGAAGGATTCTAGAGAGAAGTTGGAGAGTTTAGAGAGAAGGAGGAGAATTTTGAAATTGTGGAGAGAGAAGAGAGCTTTGTGTGTGTGTCTTTGGGAGAGGAGTGAAAGAATGAAATGAGGAGAGAGGAGGGCTGATGGGTGGCGCAAAAGAGGGAGGAAAGGTGAGGTGACTTTGGCTTCTTACACAAGCTAAGGAGTGGGAAAAACCATGGGGCAAAAGGGAGTGTTGTGTTTCCTTGAGTCTTGGAGGCATTCTAATGTCCAATTTATGCTTTTCTCTAGGGGTTAAAGGGGAGTACCCCTCTTAGGATTTGGTTGCTTGTCTAAGACTCATCCAAGTGTCAAGATCTAATGGTGGATGACAAGGATCCTAGTCTTGGCTTTTGATCTAATGGTGTAGGATTAAAGAGATTGAATGAAGGGTGAGATGTTGCTCCTCCTTGGTATGTCTTTTTAGGGCATATGCATGGAAGAACTTTTATCTCTAAATGTTATTAGAATTATTTAAATGTAACTTAACTTAATTGGCTTACTTACCCATGAGTTAACTCTTGTCAATTACACTTTTTATGATGTCTTGCATTACGGTTAAGCATATGCTTAATTTGGGGTTTAATTTTTCAAGAGTTGTCTTAATCATTATAAACTTAATTAGTAAGGTTAGGTTGTCTTACTTTTGTTTTGGCACCTTCGAGTAATTAAGGATTAGACGATTAAGGTTTTATTAAAACGCTTAGGACATTATGATTAAATTGTCGGCTAGACTTAATTTACTAAGCTCTTGCTCTCGGGATTAATCGATTAGTTCTCAATTAATCGCTAATCCCTCTAATTAGCCGGGAACACCGAACTAATTAGCTTAGGTGGAAATGGGGATGTTACACCCTTAAACATCATCAACCTCCATCCTTATAGGTCAAATTTCAGCCTTCAAAGAGAGGGTAGAAAGGCTGCAAGTTGCTGGTCTTGGTGAATTCGAGTTTCCAGAGTTCAAAACAAGTAAGGTTTTTCTTTTTACTTTTTAGGCATCATACATGAATTCTATGTGATTATTGGTGTCATTTGAAGCTCTAAATCATATTTTTTAGAATCTATATTCAGTTTTAAAGTTTCCAAAAGTCCATAAAGGATTAAGGTTTCTGTAGTTTTCTTTAAGGATTTGATGCACTAATCATATGTACTTGTGATTTGAAGCCTAAAAACATGTTCTCTTGCATGTTTGTGCAATTTCCCTTCATGTTCTTTGGCATGTGACTTTCGGCCATGAGTAGGGCAGTGAGCAACTTGGGTTATTTTGAGCTTTAATCTTGCTAAACATGTTAGTTTAATGGTTTAATGTGGGTTTTCTTGAGTTTACATGAATTCCATATTATTTGAAATTAAAAATCATCACCTCAAACCCTCGGAGGCTCACGGCCATGGCCTGGGCTGAGGATGAGAAAGTTTGTTTATATTAATTTTTATGGTGTTTCTATGTTCTTTTAAATGACAATTTATGTGTAAAAGCATGTTACTATATGTTTGAAGTAATTTAAGCTTAAGAATCTTTGATTTTGCTATTATGAACCCCATGGCCCTTATCAAGGGCAGTGAGTAACTTTGACACCTTCACATGTTTAAAGATGATGAATAAGAGTCTTAGCATGTTAAACTTGCTATATGAAAACTTGATTCTTGGATAGTTGCAATTTAGATCATAAAACTTGTGAGTTTCGTTTAATATATAGCTACTGCCCTATTTTTAGCCATAGTTTCCAGCTTGTTTTCTGTAACATCCTAATAAACCCATACTACGCTTAAGTCGTATTACGGCGTTTTATTAGTTGTTACTTATGCTCGTGGAAAATTTAAACTTCACTTGAAATTAAATTACGCGGAAAATATGGTAAGATTTTTTTCTTTTTGTGAAATACGTCATCGCTTTGGAAAGTAAAGCCTTGAGCGAGAAGGTAGATAGAGAAAGAGCGTGTCGCATAAAATAAATACCCAAATATCATAAGACAAGAGAAAGGTAGATAAATAGAAATTCACAAATACATTGCATTAATTAACTAATCATTACATCCATATGAGTTCATAATATATATATATATATATATATATATATATATATATATATATATATATATGTATATGTATATATATATATATATATATATATATATAAACATTACATCGAAGAAAGCTCATGGTCATGACATGACCTAAGTACTAGGTACTACTACAGACTTCAATGACGAAGCTCCTCTCAAAAAGAATATGCGAAGATGTAGGGTGACGGTCGCTATGAGTCCCAAAATAGCTTCGTCTGGCATTCCACGTCGTACGTCCACTCATAGTGCGGTGGCTCCAAGCTCCACTCCATTGGGTGTGCCAACAAAAATCTGGTGACGATGCGGAAAAGTAACTAGAGTGAGAAATAAGATTTCTCAGTAGGACTCAAACCCGACACAGAGGTGTCATCGTCATCGTCCCAGCCACTTCGGTTTTATAATGAAAACAGTGGGCATGCATAAGGTTCAGTTCTTAGGTTTTCGAAAATGTGAGTATCCGAAGTGGATTCAATTTTAACATACTCTCTAATCATTTATATTATAACATACATGGGCATAAGTATAAGCACATAAAACATGCATGACTATACTATAAGCTTCTCTTAACTTTTTCTCTTTAAAGGTTTGGACCGAAGTCCCTTTTCTTTTCTTTTCTTAACTTGACTTATCTTAAGTCCTTTTCTTTTCTTAACTTGACTCATCTTGAGTCCTTCTCTTTTCTTAACTTGACTCATCTTGAGTCCTTCTCTTTTCACCCACTAAACATAAGTGGTAATGAGCTCATACCGTGGCCGTCGCCACCATAACATTTCGGTACTTACACTAGCTGGGTCATGCCATGCCTCATGTAAGCCCTATCCCCTATACTCACACTAGCTGGGTCATGCCATGCCTCATGTGAGTCGTGGGTGAGGGGAACTTACTTTGGGTCACCTTCCCTTTTGAAGGATCACACCCTTAGCTTACTTTCTCTTCTTATTAAAGCTTATGATGCAAAATATTTCTAAGTCCACAATTTCTACAAAATTTCGGCAGCATAACGGCTAGACCGAAGCTTCCCAAAATTTTGCCAAACAGAAAAACCAGTATCACATCATCATGGCATATCATCATTATCATTATCATGCCATCATCATCATCATAGTATACTATATCGTATCATATCGTCATTATCATTATCATGTCATCATCATCATATAATTGTCATCATATTAATACATGAAGGCATACACATCACACAAAGTCTTATGAGCTTAGCTTAGTAAATTTGGTGCAAGCTTTTACTTGAGGTTGTCTCTTGTGTGTCCTCTTTTATTAGTTGTAGGGCCAATTTTATCTAATATACTTTTTGATACTTTTTAAGTTGAGTTATGAAGGTTTTCTAATACTTAGTATAAGGGTATTAATGTCTTAAACTTATTCTTCATTAACCTTTAACTTTTACCCTAACCAGTTTTACTTTTACAGTGGGGCAGTAACTTCAAAAATTCACCATAATTTCATCTTTTATTCTTTTATTTCGAATTTTGGTATGCTTACACTTCTCTGAGTCTATTTTCAAACAAAAGAAACCTCACTCAAAAATTCGTTTTTTAGCTTGAGTTATGTATATTTTATTCTGACTGTTCAGTTTCTAAGTTCACTCCCGGTTCAGTGGATTGTTACCTCTCATTATAATTTCTCAGAAGGAATCTGAGAAAACTGTTTTATGGGTTTGTTCCTCTATGTCTTAGATTTCATTTAAACTTGGTCTCACTCAAAAATCATTTTTGTAGTTCGAGTTATACACATTTTAGTGTAGACTGCCCAGACAGAAACCAATCCGAGAACAGTCCACTTTGAAAAATCATATCTCACTCATTTTAACTCCGAATCTTATGTATTTTATATGTATGGAAAGCTCTCTGAGTCTATTTTCATATAAAATTGGTTCCACTAATTTCTGAGTTTTCTGGGAAAAGTTATACCGTTCGGTTTACAGACTGTCAGAAAATCCAGATTTCACGTTTTGATTTTTCTCATGTTTTCTCCAAAACACTCAACCTCACTTTCAAGAAACCATTCTCAAGTTATAAGACACTCATATACCATGAAAGATTAGTGAAAAACTAACATGTTGGAGTTCAAAAATAGTGGGTTCAGCCATGCATCACACCAAACCGAAAACATATTTTCACAAACAACCATACTAGCAACAACATCTCATTTTATGACAAGAATGACTATGATGCCCATGATCAATCTTTAAAACCACCTAGCTATGGAGAGCATAGGAGTTCTAAAGCTTGAAAAACAAGAGAGAAAAAGGGTTTAGAGTCACTACCAAGAAGCTTTCTTTGAAGGAACTTGTGATGGAAGAAGGTGATGGTGGTGGTATTCCTCCTCTTGGATCTTGAAAGAGGCTTGATATGTGGTTGTCTTTGATTCTCCAAGAGCAAGAAATGGTGGCTCTTGAAGAGTTTGTGAGTGGGATGAGGAGAGGAAAGGATGAGAGAAGTGGGAGGATTCTAGAGAAAAGTTGGAGAGTTTAGAAAGAAGGAGGAGAACTTTGAAATTGAGGAGAGAGAAGAGGATGAGTGAAATGAAAATGAAGAGAGAAAGAGAGAGGGAGGGAGGCGTACAAGTGGGGGGAGGGGCTGATTGCCCTTGCTTCTTCAAGAAGCAAGAGAGAGTAGGTGTGTCTTACTTCTTTTTCAAGCAAAAGGGCTAGGGACCTTGGGGTGAAAGGGTGAGTTGTGTTTTCCTTGAGTCTTGGAGGCATTCTAATGCCCAATTTATGCTTTTCTCTAGGGGTTAAAGGGGAGTACCCCTCTTAGGATTTGGTTGCTTGTCTAAGACTCATCCAAGTGTCAAGATCTAATGGTGGATGACAAGGATCCTAGTCTTGGCTTTTGATCTAATGGTGTAGGATTAAAGAGATTGAATGAAGGGTGAGATGTTGCTCCTCCTTGGTGTGTCTTTCTAGGGCTTATGCATGGAAGAACTTTTATCTCTAAATGTTATTAGAATTATTTAAATGTAACTTAACTTAATTGGCTTAATTACCCATGAGTTAACTCTTGTCAATTACACTTTTTATGATGTCTTGCATTACGGTTAAGCATATGCTTAATTTGGGGTTTAATTTTTCAAGGGTTGTCTTAAGTGTCTTAATCATTATAAACTTAATTAGTAAGGTTGGATTGTCTTACTTTTGTTTTGGCACCTTCGAGTAATTAAGGATTAGACGATTAAGGTTTTATTAAAACGCTTAGGACATTATGATTAAATTGTTGGGTAGACTTAATTTACTAAGCTCTTGCTCTTTCTCTTGAGATTAGCCGATTAGTTCTCAATTAATCGCTAATCTCTCTCTAATTAGCCGGGAACACCGAGCTAATTAACGTAGGTAAAATGGGGATGTTACATTTTCCTACATGTTAAAGTGTGTAAAAATGTTATTTTGAAGTCACATGACCTATAGTTGGATGCTATGTGCCTATGTGTTAATTCTACTTGAGTTTGGTGCATTAAACTTGTGTTTACAATGGTTTTTGAGGGCTTCCTTGTTTTGGGCAGTGCCTAACTATCTCTATTTCACCTATATTAAACATTTAAAATGTTGGTTTTGAGTCTTAAATGATGAACTTTGTGACATCCTCAATTTTTCCTTCGTGCTAAATTACCTCAGCAACTCTGAGTAATTAGGCACTTAACAAGAAATTAAAGGACTAGGGCTTAATCAAAGGATTAATATGGTAATTATGGGAAGAAAAATTAAGAGAATGCTTAATTAAGATTAGAGAATCTCTAACTAAGCAAGTCAAACTCTTAATAGCTTAATTAAGCACTAATCACCAATAATGAGCTTAATTGAGTTTAATTAAGGGTAATTAAGCTTAATTAAAAGTTTAATTTTTTTTGTTAATCATGGTCGTATGAGTTAATCACTAGTCCTTGCTTAATCAAGTTAATTAAGTTGCAAGAGCACTTAATCACATCATTAAAATTCAAATTTAGTCAACTAGACAATAAAGCATTGATGATGATATTAAAACATGAGATAATATTGCTTTTTGTAAGAGTAAGTACACTTTTTGTCTCCTTCATCATCCAATTTGTCCCTTTAATCCTTAATTAACACAAAATAAAATAAAAATATCTCCCTTCACCTACACGAAGGCTACGACCACAACAATAACACATACATAACTATTTTCATTTTGTGTTATCTCATTCTCTCTCTAGTTCTTAAACTCTCTAACTTCTCTCTACAATTTTCTTCTTCTTCATCTTCTTCATCATTCTCCACCACCATAACCAAACCTTCCTCACTAAGCCCTTCAAAGATTACATCTTTTGGTCTTTGAAGATAAGATTCAAACACTACAACCTTCACTCTCACAAGAACTTAAGAGCTCTCACCTTCTTCAAGCCAAAATTGCCACCACCACTACTTGGAGGAGCCATCATCTTCTTCATTTTCTCCTTCAAGAAGATGCCATTCATCACCCTAGGTAGTGATCTTTCACTTGTTCTTTTTGTTACTCAACAAAACTTGAAGCTTGGCTCTCAACATGGCCAAGTACTTCAAGTGAGAACATGAGAAAAACTCCTTGCTCTTCTTGAGCAAAAGTTTCTATTTTTAGCAAAGTTTGCTTTTTGAGTCCATTCAAGAGATATTCTATGTTTATTTGAAAGTTACTCTTCTTGAATGCTTCAAAGTTTTCATTTTTCTTTCTTAATGCTTGTGTTCTTGGTTTTTTAGTGAATTGTTGAAAAGAACAATGCTTTCTTGGTGGTATTTTGTTTAAAGTTGGTTTCTTTCTTTATGAGGAGTTCATGATTGAAAAGATCCTCTTTTTGCATCTTCTTTATGATTTTGATGTGACCAAGAACATTTTAAAGTATAAAACTTTAAAAATGTTTGCTTCTTGATGCACTAAAATGGTGCCATGTGTATATGCTTAATAAAGTTTCATTTTATTTTTCTTGAAGACAAGACACTTCATAAAGTTTTAAACTTTCTTCAAGAATGTAATTTTTGGTCATAAAATGTAATCTTGCAACTTTATCTTGTAAAGATTGCACCTTGAGTTAAAAATATTGAGTAAAGTGTCAAACTTTCTTCAAGAATGAATCTTTTAAGGTTTAAGGTAACTTTAAGTCATAAAGTTGGAATCTTGAAGGTATAATAATGGTTGAGAGTTTCAATCTTCTTAGAGAATAAGACTTTTTAAGTCATAAAGTTAGCATCTTGTATCATTGTTTCATGAAGTTTGATTCTTGAAGACATGAATATAACTCAAAGGATCACGCTTTCATAAAGAATAGAACTTTATAGTCATAAAGGTGAAATCTTGTTATTTTACTTAATAAAGTTTGAATCTTGTAACTTGTTTGGAATAAGACTCACTTCTTGATGATTGGTGAATTCATGATGTTGTTAACTTCATGAGTATGGTTATGCATTGTCATGACCTAATGGACCAGAGGGATCTTGAAATCCCTTAGGAACGGAAGTATGATTACGGCTTTTGAGCATACTATGAACCTAATAATCACTAGTGCACTATCTCAAGGAACCTAAAAGATTTGAATGAAACATGTTGGCTAAAATGCCATGTAGGCTTCAGCCATGATGAATCAAGACAAGAGACAAATAAGTGTTAAACTTTTAACTTGAAGAATGAGTTCTTTAAGATGTGAACATGAAGAATCTATTAAGCTATATGGTGAAAATGAATCCTAATATAAAGTATGGTCTTGCTTGGGTAATTATTGATTAAAAAGCTTATAAAATATGTTCACTTTAAGTTATATGATTCTCCCATGAGAAACATGAGGGGTCTTACCATCATTCATAAGATGTTACACAAAGTGTAAGGAAACCCTAGATACAAAATTAGCATATGAGTGTATAGTACTCCCATATATGATTGTTGATTGGCATGATTGATTTGGATACAGACTTATGATTGATGGATTATTGATGCTTGATGAAATACACTGTGATGAATATGATGGATTGGTGGTTGACTTCACATGCTTAGAATTTTGGGGAAGCTCCAATCTAGCCATTATGCTACCGATTTTTCATCAAAATTATAGACTTAGACATTATCGTTGCATACCTACTTGTTTTTGTCTTTGAGCATAATGCATATAAAATTATGAGATGTGATATAAGAAAATGAAGTAAAGGGACATGATCCTTCGGTAAGGGAAGGTGACCCCCAAGATTGTTGGAGTTGAATAAAATAAAACATTTTGGACAAAGTCACACATCGCCTAGGATTGCAAGGGAAGAGGGAGGCCAAGGCTATATATATGGACCCAACTCTTTTGTTTCAATTCACATCAGTCGAAAACACTTTAAGCTTGTATTTGACTTTCTTTTTTCCTTTATACTCATGTCTTAGAGTGTTTTGAGATGTAGATCAGATATTTGCTTTGGAAAGTGTGGGTGTACTGGGGTCATGGGGTGTTTGAGAGAAAAATCTATGTATTGTAAAAATTTTCACGTAGTGTTATTTTCTGGTTATCTTCAGACAACGACCATCGTTGTTCTTCGATTTTTGGTGTTTTCAACATTAATTCTTGTGTTGTGATTGTGTTTTTAGTACATTTTATTTCTCTATTTTGAGGAAAGTTCTCAAGGGGAAAATGGTATTTTTCACAACAAGTGGTATTGGAGTTTATGGTTCAGTAGGATATAATTCTTAGTTTGCTCTGTGGTTGCAACATTGTCTGATCTTCCACATTAGAAAAGAATTGTTCTTTGTTGGTTGAGAGTTATCCTTAGTTGTTGGAAGATGTGTGATATTATGAGAGTGCTGTTTTGGAAAGGTTCTGGCTAGGAAAGACTTGGTACTTAAGCGTGTCTATTGTGATCTGCCTCTCTTTCTTGGGAGCCTAGCCAGTGCACGGTTTACAGTTTGTATACACCACATCAACATACGGTCTCAATGTCAAGTTTTTCAAGTGCTGTGAAGTTTGACATAGAGAAATTTGATAGAAGAATCAATTTTGGCTTGTGGCAAATACAAGTCAAGGATATGTTGATACAATCAGTCTTACACATGGCATTGAAAGGGATAAGTTATTGCTAATGTAAAAGTTATTGCTAATGGATCCACAATTGCGCATGGGCATTGGGTGACGTTGATGCAAGGTGTGTGGCAGGATTATGTTGATGGCTAAAGAACTTCCAGAGAAAGCCAGCATAGAAATTGCACTATAAATTTTTCAACATGGTTTTGACATGTGCCGGGAAGAAATTCTTGGAATAGCCTAATTCTAGTGAGTATACTCTTTATGGAGTATGATAGTTCTTTTAAACTATGATTGTCGGTGTAGATAGTGAAAGTAGAAGATGTGTCCATTTCAATCAAGGTGGAGATTGTTGGAGTTGATTAAAATAAAACATTTTGGAAAAAGTCCCATATCGCCTAAGATTGCAAGGGAAAAGGGAGGCAGGGCTACATACATGGATGCAACTCCTTTGTTTCAATTCGCACCAGTCGGAAACACTTTAAGCTTATATCTGACTTTCTTTTTTTTCCTTTATACTCTTGTCTTAGAGTGTTGTGAGATGTAAATTAGATATTTTCTTTGGAAAGTGTGGTTGTACTAAGGTTATGAGGTGTTTGAGAGAAAAATCTACGTATTGTAAAATTTTTCACATATTGTTATTCTCTGGTTGTCTTCAGATAATGACTGTGGTTTTTCTCCAATTTTTGGAGTTTTTAATTTTAATTCTTGTGTTGTGATTGTGTTCTTGTTACATTTTATTTCTTTACTTTTGGGAAAGTTCTCAAGAGGAAAATGACATTTTTCCTAACAAAGATACCCCTCTACTTTGGAGGTAGTGGCCGAACAACCCTCCAATTATAAAGGTAGAAACCTTTGTCGACTAGAGTCTGATTTAGATTAGTATTGTGTGACGACGGTCATAGAATAAGCTCATGTCTAATAGCATTATGTTGCAAGGGTAGATAAAATAAAGAATGTTAAGCACATGCTAAGTATGAAAGTAAAGTTAAAAAAAGACTTTAGTCAAGTCATAAAGTTATATGAATGTGCATGCATCTTTACCTTCTCATATGCTTGATCGTGGATGTTTATATTGTGTTTTAGTATGTATGTTTCCATTTCATGGCCTTATGTTGCTTCATGATAGAATTATGAGGTTGAGTGTAACACCCTATTAATTTAATGTTATGCTTAAGTCATAGCATAAAATTAGGTAGATTGTGTTACCGTATTAACACTCTGTTTACCTCTCCTGATTCATTCTTTATTATTATTATTATTATTATTATTTTTGAACAGACGAAATGGCGCGCTGCTATACAAAATGCCAAACGAATTTAACAAAATATCACCAAAGATAAGAATAGTACAATAGTGTTACCGTATACGTGCAAATATATATATATATATATATATATCAGAAGCCACTGCTTTAGTTTATGTACAAAGATCCAAAGTACAATACATAAGTGGGCTGGTATATCAAAAAGACCATAATGCCCGTATCAGTCAAAACATCCTATGGTCCTCAGAGGACATTTTATAACCTACTGCTAACCCTACAATCAAGTCTATGACCCAAAGCTACGTGCTGTCCAAAAGAGGGTCATACTCTACAACATCTCCTGCTGCTAAGCTACTCTGTCAGGTAGCCATTAGCCATACCAGGCTCGGCCGGTGAGTAGTCTGTGCTGGGTCCCGAGGAGGAAGAGGGTGACGAACTGGTGGCCTCAGAGGGGTCACTCTCTGAACTCAGCGGGATGTCTGGAACTGCCTGCAGTGGTGACTTAGGTGCAGGGTCAGCAGGTGCTGCCTGTGCTGCGAGTGCAGGTGGAGCTGGAGGTGGGTGCGCCATGTGTAGTGGGACAGCAATATAGGGAGTGGCAGGATCGAAAATAGGATGGTGTAAGGGAACATCAAAGTTCCTGTTGTTGAAGAGGTAGAGACGGAAGTTACATGAGCCGGCTATATACAAGGAATCTAACTCTAGGTCATGGTGGAGCTGTAAAGCTGGGATCTCAATGAAGAGGGTAGCTGTGGAGTCCATCGCCAGTGTCTGAGAATGATGCGGAAGATACAAAACGGGGTGAGAATTTCAAGAAAATTCTCAGTAGGGTTCGGGTATACTGGTTAACTGACGTCACATACATTCTTAGTTGCCTCGGGTTTTATTTAATTATAAAAATATGTGTTCAACTGAAATATCCATTTTAATGAGTTTAAGAAAAATGTCTGGTCTGAGGCAAGGTTCAATTTTACTTTAGAAGATACGAAAAGATAAACAGACTACTAATAATGATTCGTGTAGTAATAAACAGGATAATAAACGAGCAGCAGTAAATACATATAATTGGCAACTGTAAACATCTTGTCATAACTATGCCATGTATTCATGTATCCATGTAATCATGCAACTAAATCATAAACCTTTCCTCATAAGTATTTCCATTTCTTTTCATCATTTTTCTTTCCATCTCTTGGTCCCCTTGGAGTTTTTGACCATTTAGACTCCTAGGTAATAGTCTGCTTATCAGGATCGAGCTCGTTCCTATACAGGAATGCCGAGTTTACTTTCCCCGACCTTCCCACTGATCTATTCCCCTTAACTTCTTATCCGGGGCTGGCCCAAGTAGCATGAAACTTTCTTAATGACATGATTCTTAATACACTTTCATAACTCTCCTTGAAATGCACATGTATTATCATGAAATTCACAACTTGTGCATGGATTCTACCGAAATTTCGGCAGCATAATGGAACGTGTCCGCTTCCCCGTGAATAGTGCCAGCCAACCGGTACATCAATTTATCACAAAGAACACAACATCACATTTATATTTCAACATTAAACTCATATCAACATCAAATTCATTAAGGCAGAATTCCTGCCTCAGCATATTCAACCAACCCGGTTTTTATAATTCAAGCCATAATTTCTATTTAACTCATTTGGACCTCAAATTTGAATATGTTAAAATGTTATGTGTCTATTTTCTAACCTCTTTAGTCCCATCTAATTTTGATATCTATAGCTTAAGATATTTAGATTTTATCTCGGCTTGCCCATTGGCTAGCCAGAATCAGGCAACGAAAAGTAAAAATCCACTAAAAATCGAAAAATGATTCAAATCATACAAAATTGATCTCATTAAAGCTAACAGAACAAAGTTTCATTTAGAAAAAGTTCCTTTCAATTTGGCTTAGAAGGGCTCGAGTTACAAGCCTCGAATTCGGACCTTCCTAAACTGCCCTATTCTAGCCCGGTATGGACATAGGACGAATTGCATGGAGCACTGGGAGCAACTGGGATCTTATCTAATTCTAAAATTTTAATGGGACATTCTCTTATGTGTAAGCTTTCTAACAAAGTTAGTTTCACTCATTTTCAAGTAGTATAGGTTGAGTTCCACCCTAAACAACCTAATCTGCCTAGAGCCAGAGTCAAAACCCTAGGTCGAAATTCAAAAATTCATAACTCTCTCAATTCTAATCCAAAAGCCTTATATGATATATCTCTGGAAAGCTCTAGATGTCTAGTTTCATATAAAAATGGTTTTATCCAATTTGATTGGTTGTAGGCAGAGCCATACTCTCTGCCGTATGGACTGCCGAGGGGTTTTAGTTCTCTAGCCCCTCAGCTCTTCTTATTTCTATTCTTTCTTGCTTCAAATTCGATTTTAACCAAACCAACAGCCGAAAACCAATCACATATCATCATAATCATCCATTTAACACATCAAGAGTCATGAAAATAATCCAAGCTCAGCCAGCCAATACCACAGATTTGATGCAATTATTAAACTTCTACCTTTGTTCCAAGTGATTGTGCTGGATTTTTGAAGCTTGGATGAACAAGGCTTGAATTGGCTTGATGTTGGCTAGAGTTTTTGGTGTGTGAAAAAGAGAGAAAGAGAACTGAATGAGAGGAGAGAAAAGTGGCGTTGGATGTGGTCTGAATGGGAGTCAAAAGGAGCTGAAAAATCTGATTGCTTTTTGGGTGGTTTGGCTTGAATTTGATTGGTTCAAAATGCTTGGCTAAATCCATAGAGTGTGGCCTTGTGGTGCCACTTTTATGGGGCAAAGTGGCTGAGTTATTAGCCTTAGATTCTAGGGTTTTAGGCTTGTAATTCTATTGGTCCGGTTCTGACAGTTTAAAATACCGTAATGTTACCGATTTCCTTTAAATCGGTAAATCGGTTTTCAATAAAATTTTTATGAAATCTCCTATACTCTAACTTAATTCTCTCATATCTAAACTCAAGTAATTACTAATCAATTGAGTCTAAATAATTACTTAATCGAATTTTAATTATTCTCAATTATTCGATAAAACCGAATAATTAGGCGAAAAATGGTGGATGTTACATTGAGTCTAAAAGAAACCCGCTTCGGGAAATTATGTTTTCAAAACCCTTAAAATTAAACATAAGCATGTTTACCATTTCATAATTAAAACCCGAAGTGGCTGGGACGACGATGATGACACATTGACTATCTAATCGAGATCTAAATGAGAAATTTTATATTTCTCACTCCTATGTTTCTGTGTTATCTTTAGAGGATACCGTCGTCAGGAAGCATGATGATTTACATTGAGTTTCCGATCTGGCATTGGCACTTCGATCTAGTTTTGAATGCCCCTGTGATGACTACGAGAGCAGTAATGAGGGTCTACATCTTTCATAGTTGCCATTTTCGTGCACCAGTCATGAGCACATTTTTCAGCCCCACGAGCCGTTTGATGATGTCATGTTGGACGACATCTGTTCACCTTTTCATCCACTAAGGTACCCGACTAATGGAGAGTTCGACTCTAACACTTGCCTAACACCAACATATTCCATGGAGTCTGATCCTTTGGAATTGACCTACCTGACATATTCTATGGAGCCCAATCCCTCGGAGCTGTCCTACCCTTCGGTGATTTATTTGTCTTCAGATTCTTCTTCTTCTTCTTCTTCTTCTTCTACTGGCCATGCACCACCCTCAATCTGTGGACATGGATTCATTTGCACTTGTGCCATTCCTCGTGAATGTGGGCATGCCAGTGCAGGGGGAGATGGAGATAATGCACCCGGTGGTTTCGGGGAATGGATATCTTCCATTCAACGGATGATTTGGATGGCAAATGCCGAGTTGTACACGAGGATAACCCCTTTTAGTTATAGTTTTAGAGTTATCATTATCTATTATGACATGTATAGGTGGTCGAGATTTATGATGTATCTTCTTCCATGATGTATTTGTTTTTGTTGCACCTTGTTAGGATTATCTTGTAAGTTCGGACCCATGGTTATGTTATGTAGGACAAATGCTACTTATGACTAATTATGACTGTGATGGTTGTGGAATGAATATATAGTATGTTTGTTTAAGATGGCTGTTTCTTATTATGTCCTTATTTATTTTATTTACCGCACTGCCTATATGAAGTATTGACGTATGATATTTTACTCTCATGATATGCGTATGGCTCTTCTCGTTTTCTAAAATGATTTATTTTGTTGTTGTTTAAAAAAAAAATTATCCATGTTTTCACTTTCAAATAATTTCAAAAGCTAGTTAAGTCTTCCGCGAGGAAAAGTAACAATTAATAATCTCCGTAAAATGACTTAAGTGTAGTATGGAACTATTAGGGTGTTACAAACTTTCATTTGATCAAGCTTTTGAACTCATATGTGCAAGATACATGTTTGTTTTCTTTAATCTATGAATCATATGAACAAATTTCACTATAAATTCTATCCCCTGAAACGATGACCTTACATGATTTTAAAGTGTTTTAATGTTCTTAAAATGGTGGTTTAATACTTAAGAGCCTAAATTATCATGTTATGTGTTTATTTGTTGAGTTTCTTGAATTTTAGAATTGATTACATGAATTAAAAGTTGAGTTTTCCAATCTGCACTATTTTGGGAAGTAAGCAATTCAATGTTATTTCTCTTATTTAAATGTTTTATAAACTTAGTTTGATGTCTTAAATCAGGTATTTTTACTTGATGAAGGTTTGTGCATATGTTTATGAAGTTTTGAAGCAAAAAGACTTGGTTTTAGCTTCGTAAATGATTTCGGCCACAAGCCTTTTTGGAGCTTAGAAATTATTTTATTTGGTTAGCTATATTGAAATGGTTTCAAACCTTTGAGCATGTTTGAATTAGCTTGGTTTATGTGATAGTTTCTTTTGGGACCATTAAGACTTAATAAGACTCTAAAAGACACTTAAAACACACTAAAATGGACCATGACCTATGCTATGGAGTGCATGACTTTATGGACTTGTACCCATGCTATTAGACCTTATATGGACTATATTTGAACTATGATGAGATTATGAGACTTGCTTGGACTTATTTGAGACCATTCATGGTCTTACGTATGCTTTGGATTTGTGCTATGGACTTTGGACTATGGACATTGGACTTAAATTCATCTCTAATCACATTAATAAACATTAATCACAAAGATTTAAGTTAAGGTCCTATTAGAAATGTCATATAGACTAGCTACTTCCTTGCTTGAAGTGATTTGCTAAAGCTCAAGTGTTTTAATGAAGCTTTCCTTTTAAAATTATTGCTTTTACTTATTTTATTCTATGTTTGATCTGTGTTATTATTCTAAGTTAGGGCAAGCATATTCTATGGTGTGGTTATGTGCATTTTTGTGTTATCTACATGAGTAACAAAGGATTTGGCTATTTGGTATAAGTATGCTTTTCGAGCAAGTTAATTTGAGTAATTATGTGCAGACGCCTTGATGAATGAATATCCATGCTTTATAAACTCATGAATATATACGAGTATGTGATCAGTGTGATTTTGTTGGTATATCTGTATGACTCACTATAGTTAATTCATTTGAAAGCATGGCATAAAAAGCATGTGATTGCCTTATGCTTAGATATGAGAATTCCTGGCATATAAATTGCTTCATGTGCACAATATGATCTTAGAATTATAATGAGATATTGATATGCACTATGTTAAAGTATATGACTGCTATAAGTAATAAATGAATAAGTGAGTGTGTGAACTCCATTGTATACTGGACAAGCTATGCATTTCACTAAGTGATGCCTTAGGCCCACCATGCTAGTAGATAAGGACTTGGTGATCATTATGTAATGCCTTGGACCTGACCATACTAGCGGATAAGGGCTTGGCAATCACTGATCTGACTAAGCGATGCCTTGTGTAACGTCCTCCTTGGTATAGTACCATGCTTAGGTCATAGTACCACACTCAGGAGTTGTTACTGTTACCTGAGTGGACCTTATTTGACAGCAACTTCAGCCATCTTCGAAACTTCTTGAACTATCTGGAGATAACATGGAAATAGGAGTGAGAATTTTACATTCTTAGTAGGATTCACTAAGAAATTTCATACTGTGTCATCATTATTATCTCCAGCTGCTTCAATTTATTATGAAAAAGATGGACATATTATATAAACTGTTTAATTTTATAGTTTGAAAGGATATTGTTCAAAGTAGAGTCCATTGTATTCATACACTTGTCATTTGGGAGAGCCAATATAAAATAAAGTCATGAATTGTACTATGAACAACAACTACAATGTATTAAAATATAATAACACCAATATACTGGAAACTTAAAATCTGCATATGCCTTTACTTGTAGTTGAATTTATGCAGATACACATAATTTTCTTTTCTTTTTTTGTCTTCTTTTACTTGTCATACATATTCCAGAGTACGATCACCATGTCATACTTCGTAGGGGTGTGATCACCATGTCGCGCTCCTTAAGAATATGTTCATCCTGTCATGTCCCAAAGTATGATCACCATGTCACATTCCTTAGAGTGTGGGATCATTATGCCATATTTCAAAGTATGATCGCCATGTCATACTCTATCAGAGCGTGATTGCCATGTCACGTTCCTTCGGAATATGAACTCATCATCATATCTTTCATCATAGAATCATAAATACATAGCTTCACACCTTATTCTCAAAGGATAATACTTGCGTGGTATTCATACACGTCACATAACATTAACATACAAATATTTAGAACTATCACTAATTTATGTCGAAAATTTGGCAGCATAACAGATCGAGCTTGCTTCCCCATGAATAGTGCCAGGCTACTAGAAAGATCAATCAAGCATTCAAACCATCATAGATTAGCAAATGTATAACAACTATATCAATCATATAGTGTGCCAACATCAATATGGTTTCTGCTCATTATACTCAATTCTACCTGATTGTGTAAAATCCACCAAAATTTCTATCCCATTCCTTTAGCCCTACATTTTGGATATGTTATAATGCTATGTGTCTAGTTTCCAACCCTTTTGGTCTCATCTCATTTTGATTTGTGTAACTCTAGTTATTTGAATTTTACCTCAGTTTGCCCTACTCTTGGCCCGAATTGCACTCTTAGAAATAGAAAATCACCAAAAATAGAAACCTAGGTCAAATCATACAAAACTTAAACCATTTAAATCTAACAGACATGCTTTTATATGAAATAAGTTGTACCTCATTTACATGAGTATAACTTGAGATATAAGCTCCATAAATTGACATTTCTGGACTGCTCTATTCCAGTTCGGTTTGAACATAAGGCAACTTCATTGATGTACTGAGAATAATTGGAAATGAATCTAACTCTGAAATTTTTATAGAATGTTTACTACATATTAGCTTTCAAACAATGCTAGTGGCATTCAATTTGGAGTATTGTAAGATGAGTTACACCTTTCTAAACTCATACTGCCCAGAAAAGGGCCCAGAATTTTAGGCTAAAATTCAAAAATTTAGAACTCACTCAATACTAATCCAATGGGCTTATATTTTATCTATTGGAAAGCCCTAGATATCTAGTTTCATATAAAAATAGATTCATCAAGGTTTGATGGCTGGATTTTTTTTCGTACAAGATGAATGTATGGACGCCATAGGGTTTTCACCCAACAGCTCCTTGCTTCTCTCAATTTTCAAGTTTCTTCATTCCAATTTCAATTCAAATCATATCATACATACAAAATCAACCATAACTCATCATCTCTACTCAAGATAAGACCAGGATCATGGAAGAAAGAAAAATCCCAATCAGCCCCAATCCAAGAAAACAAGAAGAGAAGTTGGAATTCTTACCTTTCTAAGGTGAAATCTTGTTGGATTTGTATCATGGATTGAAGGAATCTTGATGTAGCTTGAAAAGTTGATGGAGATGGAGATGAAATGAGATGAGATGAGGAAGAGGAAACATCGAGAAGAGGTCAGCAGTATATGGCCGAAATTCTAAGGGAGAAAAAAGGAAAAATTGCAAAACTTTTAAAGGATGCTACTAGGTGATTGGTAGATTCTTTCTCATTACTTAATTTAGTATAGCTGCCTACATTTGGGGCTGATTCTTATGCCACGTGGTTGGATGTTTTGGCTAACTCTTGGCCATCCATCTTAGGGTTCTCATAGCATAATTTCTATTGGTTCGGTTCTGACAGTTTGAAATACCGAAATTTTACCGATTTCCTTTAAATTGGTAAAACGGTTTTGGAAAAATCCTATGAGGTTTCCTATGTTCATAATCTAATTCCATCATATCTAATCCTCCTAAATCACACTTAATTGGCTTTAAGTAAATACTAAATCAAATTTTAATTAATCACAATTATTCGATAAAAATTGAACAACTTGTTTAAAAACGGTAAATTTTTTTTTCCGGACGTTACATTACTACCCTCCTAAGAAAAGTTTTGTCCTCAAAATTTGGTTATAAAACTAACTAGTTATAATCACAAGAGTTTAAATAAAAGTTCATACACAAGGACACAAAGGTTCGATAAGTAAGATTAAAGGGGTACAATAGATGTGAAACCATTTAGCATAATAGGATTGACTAAAAGTAAATTAGCCAATTCCTTATTCTGGTTTTTCCCTAATTCTCACTCTGGTTCCCCTGGGGTGTAGTCCCATGAGCGTTTATAGTGAAAACCCTTCCTGAACATTGCAGCTTAAGAGTCGGTGGTTGGCTCTCAGGGCATTCTCTAATCATATGCCCTGGCTTGCCACATCTGAAACACATATACTGTTTAACCAGGCAAGGCTTATTTCCATGATTTTTCCTATACTTTAGACATCGCTACTTGACCATCAATTCTTGCAGCTACTTGCCCTCATATTTGCTTAGGTGAAATTGCTTCTTTGGTGGTGAGGCATATTCGAGTTCTTGGTTTTCAGGTGTCAGCCTCTTTCCATAAGTATTAGACTGGGCAATCTCCAATTTCTTATTATAGTCTTCAACAAGTCTGCACTTGTTTACCAAGGTAGGAAAATCCCTGATCTCCGTAGGGCCAACTGCTGCGAGGATATCTTTCTTCAATCTGCCTTCAAATTTAACACACTTCCACGCCTCATCTGGATTCCATTGATAGATTGTGGAAAATTTGCATGGCTCCTCAAACTTAGCGATGTACTCTGACATACTACTACTTCCCTAGCAGAGTTGCATAAATTCCAACTCCTTGGCATTCCGAACTAATGGAGGAAAGTATTTCTAGTAAAAAGCGTCCTTGAACACAATCTAGGTGATCTCCATTCGGGACTCTTCTAATAGCCGTTTCACATCATTCCACTAGAATTTTGCATCTGCTTCGAGCATATAAGTGGCGAAGGCCACTTTTTGGTGGTCAGTGCAGTCCAGAACAAAGAAGACTTTCTCCATTGTCTTAATCCACTCGCCACCCTTATCAGGATGAAAAGCTTCTCTAAAACTGGGTGGGTTCGCCTTTCGGAATTCTACAAACTTGAGATATTCCAAGTCCAATCCTGAGCTATTCGGGTTTCCATTGTGGCCGGCTCCAAGTTGTCTTCCTAGCTGGTCCATCATTTGGTGTGCTGCAGCAACTTGTTCGAGCATGGCATATGCTGTAACACCCTAATAAATCCATACTACGCTTAAGTCGTATTACGGCGTTTTATTAGTTGTTACTTATGCTCGTGAATAATTAAACTTCACTTGAAATTAAATTACGCGGAAAATACGGTAAGATTTTTTCGAAATACGTCATCACTTTGGAAAGTAAAGCCTTGAACGAGAAGGTAGATAAAGAAGGAGCGTGTGACATAAGATACATAACCCAATCTCTTATGACAAGAGAAAGATAAATAAATAGTAATTCACAAATACATTGCATTACATAACTAATCATTACATTCATATAGGTTAATAATATATATATACGTATATAAACATTACATCGAGGGAGGCTCATGGATGTGCCATGACCTAAATACTAAACACAAACTTAAATTGACATCGTTCGTAGCAAAAAGGAATGTAGGAAGATGCAGAGCTACGACAACTACAAGTTCAAATCAGCATTGTTTGGCATCATACGTCTGCTCACAGTGTGGGGGATCCATGCTCCACTCCATCAAATTCGCCATCGAATTCTGGTGATGATGCGGAAAAGTAACTAGAGTGAGAAATAAGAATTTCTCAGTAGGACTCGAACCCAACACGGAAGTGTCATCGTCATCGTCCCAGCCACTTCGGTTTTATAATGAAAACAGTGAGCATGCATAAGGTTCAATTCTTAGATTTTCGAAGACATAGCTATCCGAAGTGGATTCAATTTTAAGTACATATTCTTGTTATGATAATAGCGTCATGGTATACATAAAAACTTATATGACAATTTATAATATGCATGAACATGTTGAGAGTTTCATTCTTTACTTGGGTCGGACCGAAGTCCCTTTCTTTTCTTAACTTGACTTTCTTTTAAATCCTTTTCTTTCCTTAACTTGACTTATCTTAAGTCCTTTTTCTTTTCACCCACTAAACATAAGTGGTAATGAGCTCATACCGTGGCCGTCGCCACCATAAAATTTCGGTACTTACACTAGCTGGGTCATGCCATACCTCATGTAAGCCCTATCCCCTATACTCACACTAGCTGGGTCATGCCATGCCTCGTGTGAGTCGTGGGTGAGGGGAAACTTAAATTAGGTCACCTTCCCTTTTGAAGGATCATACCCTTAGTTCATTATTTTCTTATTAAAACTTATGATGCAAAGTTAGTCTGATTCTTTTTCCACATTTAGGCGTTACGTATCGCCGTCCCCAAATGTGGTTTCTTTATCAATCACCTCTGGGCGTTACGTATCGCCATCCCCAGGGTGTTCATATTTATTAATCCTTTCATGTAAGTCAGTACGCATCATATTATCAACATATCATGTTCGTATCAACATCATTCACTATCATATCGTCATCATATTATTGTCATTCTTATCATCATCGTACCACTATCATAATCATCACCATATCATATCATATCATCATCATCATCATCATCATCATCATATCATATCATCATGATCATCATCATATCATATCATCATCATCATGTCATTTGTCATCATATTGACACATAGAGGCATACATATCACACAAAGTCTTATGAGCTTAGCTCAGTAAACTTGGGTACAAGCTTTTAACTGATTTGCTTCTTGCATAAATTCTTTTATTAGGCCTAGGGCCAATCTTGTCTATTATCCTCTTTGAAACTTATTAAGTTGAATTATGAAGGTTTTCTAATACTTAGTGTAAGGGTATTAATGTCTTAAAGCTTATTCTTCATTAACCTTTAACTTTTACCCTAACCAGTTTTACTTTTACAGTGGGGCAGTAACTTCAAAAATTCACCATAATTTCATTTTTTACTCTTTTATTTCTAATTTTGGTATACTTATAATTCTCTGAGTCTATTTTTAAACAAAAGAAACCCCACTCAAAAATTCATTTTGTAGCTTGAGTTATGCATATTTTATTCTAACTGTTCAGAATTGAAAGTTCATCTCGGGTCGGTGACTTTTAAACATTACTGTGAACTCCTCACAAGGAATCTGACAAAACTGTTTCATGGAGATGTTCCTCTATGTTTTAGCTTTCTAACAAACTTGGTCCTACTCAAAAATGTTCTGTATAGCTTGAGTAATGAACGTTTTATTACCTACTGCCCAGACAGAAACCCATCCAGGAACAGAAAACTTGAAAATTCATATCTCTCTCGTTTTAAGGCCAAATCTCATATATTTTATATGCATGAAAAGCTCTTTGAGCCTACTTTCACAGAAAATTAGTTTCATTACATTTTGAGTTTTGTAGAATGAGTTATACAGTACCCATTACAGGCTGCCAGAATTTTCCAGCTTCCATAGTTTTGGTTTCAATGAGTTTTCTTGTAAAAATATTAAGTCTTTTCCTCAAGTGACCACTTTTCTCTTCCAAACCACTTTTATACTTTGAGATCTTGGTATTAACTCAATGTTTTAACTTCTAAAATTTTGGTTCAATAGCAATAGACATACCAACCGAAAATCTCATGCCAAAGAGAAGGATACCACACATAAAACTCATCATATCAACAAGCATAGCCATGAGGCCTTGGGAACAAGTCCTAGAACCACCTAGCTATGGAGAGCTTAGGAGTTAAAGGGCTTGAAGAACACATAAAAGAAGAGGGTTAGAGTCACTACCAAATAGGTTTCTTGAGGAGTAGAAAGAGTTGATGAGTTGGAGATGACCCTCCTCCTCCTTGAGCTTAATAATGGGGCTAAGTGAGTGTTTGTTTTGCTTTCTCAAGAACCAAAGAGGGTGGTCCTTGAAGGGCTTGTGAGGGTGGCAAAAGGAAAGAGTGTTGGATGGGGGGAAAGAAAGAGAGAAGAAGAACAAGAAAAGTTGAAAGAACAAAAGAGCTAGAATGAAGTTTAGAGAGAGGTGGGAGCTTGGGCTTGTAGTGAGAGAATGAAAATCACAAATGAGAGAGTGGGAGAGCTAGTTTGGGGCGCAAAAATGGGTGAGGGGGCTGATGGCTTTTGCTTTTCCAACAAGCAAGAGTGAGTAGGTGAGATTTACTTCTTTTTCAAGCAAGAAAGCTAGGAACTTTGGGGTAAAAGGGTGGGTTGTGTTTCCTTTGAGTCTTGGCACTTGGGTAAGGACCATGTAGTGTTTTCAAGTGGTTAAAAGCATGACCTATCTTAGGATTGGTGTTGGATGACTATGATCACTCCAAGTGGCACGATCTTGATGGAGGAGAGTAGATCTTTTGTCTTGACTCAAGGAATCTACTAACATAGACTCTTGATCTGAGGGTGTATGATGAGAAGGCAAATGGATGGTTGGATATAGCTCTTGCTTTGACCAAACTTTCAAACAATAATTAAAGGGAAGTTTCTAAATCTTTATAATTGTTTCAATTCTCTAAATGTTAATTAATTCCATTGATTCAATTGCACCTTAACACCTTTTTATTGAAAAATGATTTTTCCTCATTAATTATGTAAAGAAGATGTGAGGGTTAATATGATTAAGATATGACACTTATATGCTCTTAGTTAATTAGGTTAGACCACCTTAATTTTATGTTCTAAATCACAAATTAATAAGGATTGGGTAATTAGGCTTTTAATTGTAACTTTTAATGCATTATGTTTCAATTGTTGACTTGCCTTTAATTTACTAAGCCCTTGCTCTCGAGATTAGCCGATTAGTTCTTAATTAATCGCTAACCCCTCTAATTAGTTGGAGACACCGAGCTAATTAGCTTAGACAAAAATTGGGGATGTTACATATGCTATCTCTCATAGAGTGTCCATGAAATCAGCGGGATCTTCTGTAGTGGGTGTAGTTTGTGGCCTACCACGCCCCCTGGAAGCCATTAATTCTAATCACACACAACAAAAAATTGAGTTGGTGAGGCTCAATAATAAGTTAAGTATGACAGCAACTAATAACAACCACAGTTAGGCAGTCATGCATATCTAATTTCCTATATCTTATCTAAGTAGATAAGATTTATCGCATGACATTTTCTAAGGATTCCAGAGTGCACTAAAAGCATAGTCAATTCAACCCTTAGGTCCGGTTAGGACCAAACTACTCTGATACCATTTTGTAACGTTCTCCTTGGTATAGTACCATGCTTAAGTCATAATACCACACTCAGGAGTTGTTATTATTACCTGAGCGGACCTTATTTGATAGCAACTTCAGCCATCTTCAAAACTTCTTGAACTATCTGGAGATAACATAGAAATAGGAGTGACAATTTTAAATTCTTAGTAGGATTCACTAAGAAATTTCATACGTGTCATCATTATTGTCTCCAGCTGCTTCGATTTATTATGAAAAAAGTGGACATGTTATATAAACTATTTAATTTTATAGTTCGAAAACATATTGTTCGAAGCAGAGTCCATTTTATTCATACGCTTATCATTTGGGAGAGCCAATACAAAATAAAGTCATGAATCATACTATGAACAATAACTGCAACGTATTAAAATATAATAATAACAATATACTGGAAACTTAAAATCTGCATATGTCTTTACTTGTAGTTGAATTTATGCAGATACACATAATTTTCTTTTCTTTCTTTGTCATCCTTTACTTGTCATACATATTCCAGAGTACGATCACTATGTCATACTCCGTAGGGGTGTGATCACCATGTCGCACTCCTTAGGAATATGTTCATCCTGCTATGTCCCAGAGTATGATCGCCATATCCAGAGTATGATTGTCATGTCATACTCTATCAAGGCGTGATCGCCATGTCACATTCCTTTGGGTGTGGGATTATTATGCCATATTGTAGAGTATGATCGCCATGTCATACCCTATCAGAGCGTGATTGCCATGTCACGTTCCTTCGGAATATGAACTCATCATCATATCTTTCATCATAGAATCATAAGTACATAGCTTCATACCTTTTTCTCAAAGGATAATACTTGCATGGTATTCATATACATCACATAACATTAACACATAAACATTTAGAACTATCACTAATTTATGCCGGAAATTCGGCAGCATAACAAATCGAGCCCACTTTCCCATGAATAGTGTCAGGCTACCAGAAAGATCAATCAAGCATTCAAACATCATAGATCAGCAAATGTATATCAACCATATCAATCATATAGTATGTCAACATCAATAAGGTTTCTACTCATTATACTCAATTCTGCTTGATTTTGTAAAATCCACCAAAATTTCTATCCTATTCTTTTAGCCCTACATTTTGGACATGTTGTAGTGCTATGTGTCTAGTTTCCAATCCTTTTGGTCCCATCTCATTTTAATTTGTGTAACTCTAGTTATTTGAATTTTACCTCAGTCTACAGTACTCTTGGCCCAAATTGCACTTTTAGAAGTAGAAAATAACTAAAAATGGAAACCTAGGTTAACTCATATGAAAATTATACCAATTTAAAGTTAATAGAACAAGATTTTATTTGAAATAAGTTGCACCTCATATGCATAAGTATAACTTGAGATATAAGCTCCATAATTTGACCCTTCTAGACTACCCTATTCTAGTCTGGATTGAACTTAAGAAAACTTCATTGATGTATTGGGAATAATTGGAAATGAAACTAACTATGAAATTTTTATGGAATGTTTAGCTACATATTATCTTTCAAACGGTGCTGGTGGCATTCAATTTGGAGTTTTGTAGGGTGAGTTACGCCCTTCTCAACGCATATTGCCCAGAAAAAGGCCCAAAATTTCAAGCTAAAATTCAAAAATTCATAACTCACTCAATACTAATCTAATGGCCTTATATTTTATATAATTCGAAAGTGCTAGATGTCTAGTTTCATTTAAAAATAGATTCATCAAGGTCTGATGGCTTGATTTTCATCAGTACAGGACGAATATACAGATACCGTAGGGTTTTCACCCAACAGCTCCTTGCTTTTCTCAATTTTCAAGTTTCTTCATTCCAATTTCTATTCAAATCATATCGTACATGTAAAATCAACCATAACTTATCATCTCTACTCAAAATAAGACCAGAATCACTAATATAAGAAAACAAGAAGAGAAGTTGGAATTCCTACCTTTCTAAGGTGAAATTGTAACATCCCCACTTTAGTAAACGGAACGTAATGGAAACTTTGAATTATTCCCCTTAGGCAATGTGAGAATTTCTCAGGCAGCGCTATGCCCTGACAATCCTCACACTTGGAATTATAGGGTAGTGTAACACTGCCGTTGAAAATACGGTACTAGCATATGTTAAAAATTAAGAAATAACAAAAGTGCCCTATCAATTTTTATTAATTTCAATCTTACCCAAAATTTTTAGAAATTGTACTTTAACCCCAAGTGGATATTTCCACACAACCTTAGAACTTTTCACGAAATGACCTTTATATCCCTACATCTATAAGATTAGTAGAATGGGATTTTAAACAGAGCAGAATCACGTAGTGAAACTGTAGAAGTTTAAATCTTTGCCGATTGGGCCACGGAGTCAGTCTGGTGTGAAATGATGTAGGGTGCCCTTGGACTTGCTCAAAATTACGAAAATGCCATTAGTTACATAAAATAGGAACCAAAGAAGCTTCAGATTTACAAAAATGTCTAATTTACGCCGTTAGATCACTTATTCGGTTTCAATAGTTATGTAAGGGCAATTAGAGGTTAATTAAATATTAATCAAGAGTTAATTAGATATTAGTTAGAGAAATTAGACTTAAGATAAATTAAAATAAACATGTAGACATCTTACAAAACTATTAAGTAATGTTTAACCCATTTGCAAAGATTCGGTATTTTAAACCACCAGAATCAAACCAGTAGAATTTTCTACTGGAATCCCTCACTTAAGCGGCTGAAATTCAGCCACTCCTACCACATATGAGTGGCGCCAAGTGTTTGCTCAAGATAGTGGAAAAACTTGGCTCTACCTTCATCAGATTTTTATCGTTTTCACCTAGTTGTTTGATTTTATCGACTACTTAAGGTCAATTAGCATTCGATTAAATTTTTACTTAGAACCAATTAAGTATCATTTAGAGAAATTAGATATGAGAGAATTAGATTGAAAGCATAGGAAACTTCATAGGATTTTTCCGAAACCAATTTACCGATTTAAGAGAAATCGGTAAGATTTCGGTACTTTGAATTACCGGAACCGAACCAATAGAAATTATGCTATGAGTGCCTTGGATCAATGGCTAAGATTTAGCCAAGCAACCCCCTCAAGTGGCGCCTTGATCAGCCCTTGATGATGGGAAGCCAAGCTAAATTGGAGAAGGGAGTGAAATCCACCAATCACATGCATTTAGCTTCCAAATATCTCTACCTTTTCCTTCCTTCCCTTATCTTCATTTTCGGCCTCCCCATAACCAGCTTCACTTTCCCACTTTCCTTCATCCTCTTCCACTTCCTCTCATCCCCAAACTCAAGCTCCAACCATCAACTTCACTCCAAGATCAAGTTCCACCAAGATTTCACACCACCAAGGTAGGAAATCCAACTTCTTTTCTTGTTTTCTTTGAATTGGGCTGATTGGAACTCCACTTTCCTCCCTATTTCTTGTATGATTCTGATGTTATCTTGAGTGATGATGATGAATTAAGGCTAGTTTAAGTTGTATATGTGAGTTTGAATTGAAGATTGGGTGGATTGATTTAAGGAAAACATGAATTTAAGAAGAATTCAAGAAGCTGTTAGGGTTTTCCCCTCGATGGTCCGTACAGCAAAGTGTACGGCTCTACCTACAGCCACTTAAATTTGATGAATCCATTTTTATATGAAACTAGACATCTAGGGCTTTCCATACATATAAAATATAAGGCCATTCGATTAGTATAGAATTAGTTGTGAATTTTTGAATTTTAACCTAGAAATCTGGATTCTTATCCGGATAGTATGAGTTGAGAAGGGTATAACTCACCCTACACAACTCCAAATTGAGTGAACCTAAGTTGTTTGAAAGATAACATGCAAGGGAACACCCCATAAAAATTTCAGAACCAGATTCTTTGCCATTTGTTCCCAGCACACCAATGAAGTTAACTTAAGTTCAAACCGGGCTGAAGCAGGGTAGTCCAGTAGGGTCAATTTTTGGGACTCATAACTCAGAATATTCTCATGCAAATGATATGAAAATTATTGGAAGCAAAATCTTGTCCTGTTATATTTAATTTGGTATAGGTTTTGCATGGTTTCACTTAGATTCCTATTTTTAGTGAATTTTTACTTCCATGAGCATAATTCTAGCTACTGACTAAATAGGCTGAGGCAAAATTTAAATATCTTGAGCTACACATATGAAAATGAGATGGGACCAAAAGGGTTGGAAACTAGACACATAGAACTATGACATATCCAAAATTTAGACTTAGATGAGTTGAATTGAGTAAAGAGTGGATTATAATAAAATCAGGCAGAATAGGAGGGAGTAAACTGCAAACCCTATAGATGCTTGAATTGAACTTGATGAATGATGCTATAAATATATGTATAATTGTTGATCCATATTGAATTGCAAGTTTGAAAGATTGTACTGGTTGTCTAGCACTATTCATGGGGAAGCGGACTCGATCCGTTATGCTGCCAAATTTTCGGCAGGAATTTATGAGAACTTATGCTATGGATGATTATGCTTTGAATATATTTACATTTAAATGTCATATTCATGTACATCATGGATGCAAGTATATATTTAGAACATGATATGATATATAAGGTATGAGACATACTCATGAATGCACCAAGCATCCGCATGCATGACAAGATATGAAAAGGAAAAAATAATAAGAACTTGTAAGAAAGACGTACCAAGCTACCACATGAGGCACAGCATAGACCCAGCTAGCATGGGCCAGAGCAGTACTGTCTAAGACTTAGGCTAGCCCTCGACCAGATTTAAGGGGAATAGACCGGTGCGAGAGTCGGGGAAAGTAAACCCGTCACTCATGTATAGGTATGAGCTCGGACCTGAAAAGCAGGCTATTACCCAGGGGTGAGAGAGGTCATTCACCTCCGAGGGACCAAGTACAGAAAGAGCAAGATCAAGTTGCAAGTTAAAGAGAGAGATAAATTAAGTTAAGTGCTCTTGCATACAATTAAGTACAAGCATCTACATGTGCATTTCTAATTATCTCATTATGTCATGATATGATTATGATTCTTATTGAAGTATATTACTCTATTCATGTTTCTATGTCTGTCATATGAAATGGCAAGTGGCTGTTAAAATATATCCCACTTCAAGTAAGGTGTTTTCAACTTAAAATTGAACCACCATTTGTTTATATGTGCTCATATTTTCATAATAAACCGAAGCGGCTGGAATGTTTATGATGACGCTGTAAGATTGCTTTGAGTTTACCAACTGAGAACCTTAGGTTTTCACTGCCTGCTTGTATGTTTTTCTTTTCCGTAAACATTCCAACACCCAAGTTGGAAATCAAGTGCGAGGTGGAGTACTGGGCCTTTTATTTAGCAAGGATCGGGCATAAGCCAGACCAAGAAACTATTGAAGCTAGCCAACGACTAGTCGGAAAACGCTATGTACTATGTTAGTTACAATTTTTTTAAAAGTGTAATTATTTTATTCTTATGTATCAAAGATTATCAGTCAGTAATAAAGTGAGTAGTTAAAGGGCCATATATTATCTTTTCCATATTTTAAAGATTTCTTAGCACAGTGACAACCTTTTTATATAACTCCATGACTCGAGCATGGCTTATATAATAGAGGTTGTTACATTTATACTTCTACCCACCTCAAAAGAATTTTGTCCTCAAAATTCCAGGATTAAAAAGGGTCAAGGAAAAATTCCTTTTAACTTATAGAGATATTCCTTTTTTTGAGTTGACATCTTGTCTTGAGATTTCTTGCCGATAGTTATGAGGTAATGTCTTAATACATACAAAGGATCCATAAGGGTTATGTTGGTGTCCGAGCTTGCCTTGTCCTTATGACGCTCTGAATTATTGTTCAGTTTATTGGAGACTCTTACTTATCTCCCTTGCTCTATACCCCACTAGTCCTACTTGATGGTAGCTGCTAAATCTTCTGCCACTTGTACATGAGACCCCGGATATTCAACTCATGAAAATTTGCAATTGCAAAGTTTAGCAATTATTATAGTAATTAACGTCAATATGTGGTGATGATAATGCCTATGTAAAGGAGGTCTGTATATTCTTTTCCAAGATTCTTATTCGCTCAGCTACCCTTAGTTCAATAATAAATTCGCCTCCGATACGGTTCTTTAGAAACATAGGCTTAGGCCTTTTCCCAAAATTATAATTAGGAGCCTTATCTTAAAACTCATTCTTCTTGGTAAAATTTGCCTCGTGCCTAATGCCTGTAGGAAAATTTCAAGTCACTCCTACTATATGGATTAAGTTCTAAGACTTATGACTCTTCCTATTAGTCTGATATCCTCCTTGACTCCTGGTTATTGAGATACAAGCATTTTAATGTGAAAACCAAGGTTAAAAGTCAGATCCTTTCATCAAAGCTGCAAAATTTTCCTTACCATATTGTCTTACAAGATGACTTTCTAATATCTAAGCAGAGAGTTGTCGTGGATTATATGGGTGCCAAAATATACTTTGTTTCGCTGACGTTCTAATCCATCATCGCATTCATCGAGTAAATTCCTCATCCTTCTTCTCATGTATCTGACTACTTGTGTGCTATGTTTTCCGGTAAACTTGCTGATACTTGTGCCTTGGGTCCCAAATACCAACTGAAGAAGTTCTTGCCATTATGAAAGTTATCAGCTACTGCAGCAATCAACTTCGACAAATACTAGCCATAATGGCTTCACTGAAGTTTTCCGAGAAACTGATCAGGCCATATTTAAACTCTCGCCTACTTGATCTTCTTCGATCAATGATGAATCCCCCTTCCATTAGGTTTTAGGTATAATGCTAGAGCTTACCTCTAAATATATCTATAGTCTTTGCTTTGAAATTTCTCCTTCTTTTGCGGACCTTACTCCATTTCTCATTATTTGCTAATCGGGTCTCATGTCATTTTTGTTGAACTTTTCAATGATTGTTGCAATACTTACTCCCTCAAAATATGATCAGCTTCCCGTAAGAAAAGGATTGTGGGACAGCAGAAGTTCCTGCCACTTTTCTACTTTCTTCAATTGGTTAGCATGGAGATTTCTCGACTATTGTGTTAATGTCCACATCTCACTTTTGTGGATACCTTAACTGCTAAACCTTTTGGCTATTCTTCATAATATCTTGCTCCTAAGGTGTAATCCATTTGCCATGGGAGATGGGAATGATGGTTTTACTTTTTTGTTGAAGTTATAATATGAGGATTCCCCAGAAGGTTACCCATTGTAATATTACTCTCGTCTGAGCACGCTTAACTACGGAACTCTGATGGAACCTAGTGCATTAGTGATGATCGCATTTAATTTGGCCCAAGTTATAGAGACTCTTCTAACTGCCTCTAATTCCGACATCGTAACCTTGCCCCTCATGGGCACACTTCCAAATCCTGTTTGATCTTATATTGGTGTATCACCCGGTCTTGCTTAGGTTGCATTAGGTCTATTGCACTTATGACCGGTGCCAAGGCAACCCTACTTGGTATTTCGTACACAATCTTGTCTGCACCGTAATCTCATACTAGGTAGCTTTTCTCTCTTTAGTGGGCCAGCCATAAATCCAAACTTCCTCTGTTCCTACCTCGTTCCTACTGTGTTTTATTGTTACTGCAAAAACTTGTCTATTTTCATTCGTCAGAACCTACCTTGCCATTGTTCCCTTGGTCTATCGGGATTAGTTGCATACTTTAAATCTTCATTACTCTCGCTTGAATCTGAATACATTCCTTATCGAGTTACTCCATCCATAACACATATAATGGTACCTAAAGGCGATTGTTCGACTTTGCCTTTCTCCTCTGAATAGCCTTATTCCTCTACTAATAACATGTTGAAGATGATTCCATCATCCAGTTCCTGTGGTGGCTGAGGTTGATAGAATTTGAACATGACTAAATTTTCTAACATTCCCTTTATACCTGAAAGGTAGGAAAATTACACTTGATTCGTATGCCACCTCTAGTCTGATAGTGTTTCTACTTCAGGTTAGTAGGAGATATATTGTCTTTCTTTCTTGTTACACTTATAATTTCATCTGCTTTTTCATACCGTGTATAGCCATATTTCCATCTTGATTCAATATACAATTAGATGGGTCTCTTTATAGTTTGCTCAACTGTTTCCCTTTCGAAGCCAAGATTCCACTTAGTACTCTTCCAATTTGCAATCGCTACAAGGTTTGTTCCCTGTACCCTTGAGAAAGAAGCCACTTGATTCTCTGGATGGGGACTTAAAATGGTTTCCTGTGTACATAACCGAAGCTTCTGCCCTTAGCTTCTTTCACTGATCCTCTGCTTCATTTGTCCACTCCACAAGTTTCTTAATGAAGGATCAGGTCTTTATAATGTGGTATTATCACAATCCAAAATTACTCCTATTGAATATTAAAGTTACAAGACTAGGTAGAAAGATCTCCTAGATTCAAGCTAAAGGAGATAGTCTTGATAGTTTTACTTCATTTTCGTACCGTGAATAATTGTGCCTTTACTCTGATATAATGTATAATTAGATAAATTTCTTCAAAATTTGTTAATGTTTTCCCTTGAGGCTGAGATCCTGCTCAATGCTCCTCAGTTTTACAAGCGCTCGAAAAAGAAAACCATTTTAACCTCTGAATAGAGTCTTGAAAAAGTTTTCCCTTATACCTAACTGAGACTCCTAACCTTAATTCCCTTTTCTAAAACCTTGCCTCATCTGTCCACACTTCAAACTTTGTAATGAAGGATCGGGAATTTCTGATATGGCATTACCATAATCCAGATTAAAAACCATTGACTGAGTTTGCCGGTGAAGTACTTTCGGGGGAATCTTACTTACGAAGAAAATAAGGGTACCATCAACGCCGCTCGAGATGACTTACTCTTGTCAAGAATCAGGTCTACTACATTAGGCAAGAAAATTCCTAGATTCAATCTAAAAAAATAGCCTGGATCAGGTGGTTGCAAACCGTTAAAGTGAAAAAGATTCTTGCTCCACTCATTACTAACTGAGATCCTACTTTTGATGACTTAAATTTTCAGCTGCCCAGTAGCACTTGGGAGATGATCCTCCTTAGCTATGACCAAATTTACTAGGTCAATGCCAAACCGTCCAACGCGATTTTCCTTGAGTCGAGTCCCAATTCTTTGCACCCATTGACTTGCTCAGTCGTCTACCTCCTATTGCCATTGTTACTTCTTGGGAGTCTCATCCCTAATATTTATGTTTAGAAGATTTCCTAATAAGCCTGCAGGGTGTCATAGGTCTCTGCTTACACGAAACCTTATATTGAGGTGATTAGACTCAACATTCAGTCAAGTGCAATAGGTAGTCCACAACACTCACAGCAAGGCTACCATGCATAATATTTCTATGTCCTCTTCATGTGAGGACCTAAAGCATGGTTTACCTAGATTCTCAGAGTATGCATTAGAAGCATAATCAGTCCATCCACGAGACTAAGAACTGCTCTGATACCAATAAATGTAACAACCTCTATTATATAAGCCATGCTCGAGTCATGGAGTTATATAAAAAGGTTGTCACTGTGCTAAGAAATCTTTAAAATATGGAAAATATAATATATGGCCCTTTAACTACTCACTTTATTACTGACTGATAATCTTTGATACATAAGAATAAAATAATTACACTTTTAAAAAAATTATAACTGACATAGTACATAGCATTTACATCCGACTAGTCATTGGCTAGCTTCAATGGTTTCTTGGTCTGGCTTACGCTCGATCCTTGCTCAATGAAAGGCCCAGTACTCCATCTCGCACTTGATTTCCAACTTGGGTGCTGGAATGTTTACGGAAAAGAAAAACGTACAAGCAGGCAGTGAGAACCTAAGGTTCTCACTAGGTAAACTCAAACCAATCTTACAACATCATCATAAACATTCCAGCCATTTTGCTTTATTATGAAAATATGAGCACATATAAACAAATAGTGGTTCAATTTTAAGTTGAAAACACCTTACTCGAAGTGGGATATATTTTAACAGCCACTTGCCATTTCATATGATAGACATAGAAACATGAACAGAGTAATATACTTCAATAAGAGTCATAATCATATCATGACATAATGAGATAATTAGAAATGCACATATAGACGCTTGTACATGATTGTATGCAAGAGTACTTAACTTAATTTATCTCTCTCTTTAACTTACAATTTGATCTTGCTCTTTTCTGTACTTGGTACCCTGGAGGTGAATGGCCTCTCTTGCCCCTGGGTAATAGCCTGCTTTTCAAGTCCGAGCTCGTACTTATACATGAGTGACGGGTTTACTTTCCCCGACCCTCACACCGGTCTATTCCCCTTAAATCTGGTCAAGGGCTGGCCCAAGTCTTAGATAGTACCGCTCTGTCCCACGCTGGCTGGGTCTATGCCATGGCTCACGTGGTAGCTTGGTACGTCTTTCTTGCAAGTTCTTATTATCTTTTCCTTTTCATATCTTGTCATGCATGCGGACGCTTGGTGCATTCATGGGTATGTCTCATACCTTATATATCATGTCATGTTCTAAATATATACTTGCATCCATGATGTACATGAATATGATATGTAAATGTAAATATATTCAAAGCATAATCATCCATAGCATAAGTTCTCATAAATTCCCTCTTGAAAATTAGAACATAACGGATCGAGTCCGCTTCCCCATGAATAGTGCCAGACAACTAGTACAATCTTTCAAACTTGCAATTCAATATGGATCAGCAATTATACATATATTTATAGCATCATTCATCAAGTTTAATTCAAGCATCTATAGGGTTTGCAGTTTACTCCCTCTTATTCTGCCCGATTTTATTATAATCCACTCTTTGCCCAATTCAACTCATCTAAGTCTAAATTTTGGATATGTCATAGCCTTATGTGTCTAGTTTCCAACCCTTTTAGTCTTATCTCATTTTGATATGTGTACCTCAAGATATTTAAATGTTGCCTCAGCCTATTCAGTCACTAGCTATAATTACGCTCCTGGAAGTAAAAATTCACTAAAAATAGGAATCTAAGTGAAACCATGCGAAACCTATACCAAATTAAAGATAACAGGACAAGATTTTATTTCAACAAGTTGCATATGCGTGAGTATATTTTGAGTTATGAGTCCTGAAAATTGACCTTACTGGACTACCCTGCTTCAGCCCAGTTTGAACTTAAGTCAACTTCATTGGTGTGCTGGGAACAAATGGCAATGAATCTGGTTTTGAAATTTTTATGGGGTATTTCCTTACATGTTATCTTTCAAACAACCTTGGGTTCACTCAATTTGGAGTTGTGTAGGGTGAGTTATACCCTTCTCAACTCATACTACCCGGATAAGAATCCAGATTTCTAGGTTAAACTTCAAAAATTCACAACTAATTCTATACTAATTCAATGGCCTTATATTTTATATGTATGGAAATCCCTGGATGTCTAGTTTCATATAAAAATAGATTTATCAAATTTAAATGGCTGTAGGTGGAGCACTAAACTCCGCCGTAAAGACCATCGAGGGGAAAACCCTAATAGCTTCTTGAATTCTTCTTGAATTCATATTTTCCTTAAATCAATCCACCTAATCTTCAATTCAAACTCACATATACAACTTAAACCAGCCTTAATTCATCATCATCACTCAAGATAACATTAGAATCACACAAGAAGGAGGGAGAAAAGTGGAGTTCCAATCAGCCCAATTCAAAGAAAACAAGAAAAGAAGTTGGATTTCCTACCTTGGTGGTGTGAAATCTTGGTGGAACTTGATCTTGGAGTGAAGTTGATGGTTGGAGCTTGAGTTTGGGGATGAGAGGAAGTGGAAGAGGATGAAGGAAAGTGGGAAAGTGAGGCTGGTTGTGGGGAGGCCAAAAATGAAGATAAGGGAAGAAAGGAAAAGGTAGAGATATTTGGAAGCTAGATGCATGTGATTGGTGGATTTCACTCCCTTCTCCAATTTAGCTTGGCTTCCCATCATCAAGGGCTGATCAAGGCACCACTTGAGGGGGTTGCTTGGCTAAATCTTAGCCATTGATCTAGGGCACTCATAGCATAATTTCTATTGGTTTGGTTCCGACAATTCAAAGTACCGAAATCTTAACGATTTCTCTTAAATCGGTAAATTGGTTTTGGAAAAATCCTATGAAGTTTCCTATGCTTTCAATCTAATTCTCTCATATCTAATTTCTCTAAATGATACTTAATTGGCTCTAAGTAAAAATTTAATCAAATGCTAATTGACCTTAAGTAGTTGATAAAATCGAACAACTAGACGAAAATGATAAAATCTGATGAAGGTAAAGCCAAGTTTTTCCACTATCTTGAGCAACACTTGGCACCACTCATATGTGGTAGGAGTGGCTGAATTTCAGCCACTTAAGTGAGGGATTCCAGTAGAAAATTCTACTGATTCGGTTCTAGTGGTTTAAAATACCGAATCTTCACCGATTTTCTCCAAACTGGTCAAACGTTACTTAATAGTTTTGTAAGATGTCTACATGTTCATTTTAATTTATCTTAAGTCTAATTTCTCTAACTAATATCTAATTAACTCTTGAGTAATATTTAATTAACCTCTAATTGCCCTTACATAACTATTGAAACCAAATAAGTGATCTAACGGCGTAAATTAGACATTTTTGTAAATCCGGAGCCTCTTTGGTTCCTATTTTATGTAACTAATGGCATTTTCGTAATTTTGAGCAAGTCCAGGGGCACCCCACATCATTTCACACCAGACTGCCTCCGTGGCCTAATCGGCAGAGATTTAAACTTCTACGGTTTCACCACGTGATTCTGCTCCGCTTAAAATCCCATTCTGCTAATCTTATAAATGTAGGGACATAAAGGTTATTTCATAAAAAGTTCTAGGGTTATTGTGAAAATATCCACTTGGGGTTAAAGTATAATTTCTAAAACTTTTGGGCAAGATTGAAATTAACAAAAGTTGATAGGGACACTTTTGTCATTTCTTAATTTTTAACACATGGCAGTGCCGTATTTTCAACGGCAGTGTTACACTACCCTATAATTCCAAGTGTGAGGATCGTCATGGCAGAGCGCTGCTTGAGAAATTTTCACACTACCTAAGGGGAATAATTCAAAGCTTCCATTACGTTCCGTTTACTAAAGTGGGGATGTTACAGAAATCTTGTTGGATTTGTGTCTTGGATTGAAGGAATCTTGATGTAGCTTGAAGAGTTGATGGACATGGAGATGAAATGAGATGAGATGAGGAAGAGGAAACATCGAGAAGAGGTCAGCAGTATATGGCTGAAATCTAAGGGAGAAAGAATGAAAAATTGCAAAACTTTTAAAGGAAGTTACTAGGTGATTGGTGAATTTTTTCTCATTACTCAATTTAGTGTAGCTGCCCACATTTGGGGTTGATTCTTGCGCCACTTGGTAGGATGTTTTGGCTAACTCTTGGCCATCTATCCTAGGGTTCTTATAGCAAAATATAGCCATTGAGACTTCAAGTCTTCAGCCTTGAGCTTTTAGATCTGTTGGTCTTAAACTAGAGAAAGAAGTTGAGGGCCTTTTTTCTCAGCAAACAAGTATAGCACCAAAGAGGAAACTAACCATTCTGAGTGAACTGGCTTTGCAGTGGGCCAGTGCACCTTTTGGAGATCTGTCTTGTCACTATTGGCCTTTAGAAAATACCTTTGAACATACAAAGGTAGAGTTTAAATGATGTCTTCTTTGCTTAGAACAACATTCAAGAGATGTGCCTTTTGGTCAAACTTTCTAGATAAATCATCCTTCTGATCCGTTTGTATGCCTTTTGGTAACTTGATAGCCTTCTAATAAACCATATTTATCTTTCTCATGCTTCCAATCATCTTTTATGATAAGCCTGATCATTGAGCGTGTAGATTATGTCCCCATGGTGATCTTTAGCTTTAACAAAAGATACTTTGAAATTAAAAGGAGCGTTTTAGAAGCTAATTGGCATTATTGCATGAGAACTATTCTTTTCAAACTCGAGTTAGAGTGATTTGTGCTATTTATAACAAACACTCAAGCAAATCATTAGTTTTTATAAAAGATTTTTATAAGATTTGATTTATTATCTATCAAAACTATTAAAGGCTATATCCAAAATCACTTAGTGGCTTCTAATGGGTGTTGGAGCTTACAAGAGATAGAAACACTAAAAGAAGCTCCACGAGTTCATGTATTATGCATAATTATTCAAATGAAGAAAAAAAAAAGGTTTCTAAAAGTTTACATATAATTTAAAAAATGATATATATAAAGCTCAAAGACGCATTAATACCCATTTAAGGTAGTAAGTAATTTTTATTTTATCAGAATTCAAGTTTTCCTTTTTTGGGGGGTATAGAATATTAAGGTATAAAACCATCATGTGCCTCTATGCCTAAACTATTGGGAGAAATGGTTTATAACATGATATAAGAGCTTCTATGATTAAATAGTCTAGAGTTTGATCTTTATTTACCCCTATTCTTCTAAATAAAAGTTAAATTTTAGTGTAATATAAGGTGGACCTATACTTAGTTCACGCTTCAAGACCGAAAAAAGGTTCTTACATGAGGGAGCATGTTAAAGTATAAAATCATTAATGTGCCTATATCCAATAACTTAAGCTTTTGGGAGGACTATTCATAACATAGAAAAGTTTAGGTTAAAAGAAAAACTTGCTCCAATTTAAGATTAGGGTATGCCTCTGGATTCATTGAGCACTTATAGAGATAGTAAGTAACCTAAGAATTAAACTCAAATCATAACAATATATGAGCAAAAGGTTGACCAGATAAGCCACAATCTTAATTAGAAAAGTAATTCTTATAACTAAACCACAATCTTAATACTTCCACATTCAAATAATGATTAATTTTATAGGTGAATCAAACGAACTTCATCGTAAAAATATTTTGTAGTCTAAAAAAAATGCTTAAAGTTAATTTTGTGAGTTAAATTGTGCTTTAATTAATTTGATATAAAAGTAATAAAATTAAAGAAAGTAGATTTTATTTTATTTTATTTAGTATATATTATTTTTATTTAATATTTTTCATACATCACACCAACGCAAAAGATTACGTAATTGTATAAGCAACTTTAATTAAAAAACTATATTAATGAAGAAATAAATAATAACTATTTACTTTGAAAGTTAATAAATCCAAATTAAACTATACATTGAATAAACGAACTTTAAATACCGCCCCTAATAATAACATATTCAAATCATTGAAAGTGATAAATTACAAATTGTTAAACTAATTAATTTTAATACGCTAACTTAAAGTGTTTACTGTTAACCGATCATATATTATTATATTTATGAATTTTTAAGTAATTATTATAAAAATTAAATATTATTAATAATATGATAATTTATATTTGGATATGTACTTAATAAACTTTTATACTAAAGTCGAAATTAATTCCATCCACAAAACCATACGTATAACTAAGAAAATCATTAAAAAAAATTGAAATTAATCGAAGCAAGGCATGCTGACCTTCTACACCGTGAAGGCTGAATTGCACATACTCACGTCAGATGCTGACCTGCTTGCCCAATAAAAAAGAACAAATTCTTCTGTTCCATCATGATGTTCTCGTTCTTATTTCCTCGATAATATTTTATTACAACCAATATTATGGCGAATTTTAAAGAAATTATTTTGAAAAGATTTATAAATAATAGATAATATTTTATAATATTTAAATTGTCAAAATATTACTGAAAAATTCAGAGAGGTCAAAAGAAAAAGTGAGAGAATTGCCATCATTATAAATATATTTCGCATGCTACGTTGAAAGCTGTATTTCTTTAGAAGATACAGCTGTTATTGTTTATTTATTTAATTTATTAAAATTACGGGTTTATTTTGAATCGAATGACTATTAAATTCAACAGGTGTCCGCTATTGCTTGGTTTGCTCATCCATGATTTCACTGCATTTTAATAATGGTCCACAGGACAAGCTCACAGGAGATAAGCACCACAGGTGTGACCACATGACTTGTGAACAACATCGAATGCCGACATATAAAGATTAAAGAGAAGGTAAGAGCCAACAGCCAAAACAAGGAAGAAGAGAAGCTTGAAGGCAACAAAGACCCCTTTATATTCCCTCTGATCATTTCTGCTCTGGGTGAGAGAAACACGTATCAGAGTTCATGGCTCAAACAGATAAATAGATACCACGCCCACCATTCCTCTCTCTCTCTCTCTCTTTTTTTTTTCTTTTTTTTTATGAAATAAAGAGCTTGGAGAAGTGGTAGTCGTTGCTTTTCTGCTTGATTGCATTACACGCACGATACATGTCGCTCTCACCTGGAGTAGAGATGTTCAAAGCTTTGATAAGAACGTCATGCAGTGATTCATGAAAAGCTGCCAAGTCCTGAATCAAATTCATGGCTTCTCGGATGTCTACTTTCGTTTCGGTTTGTGAGTAATTTGTGCTTCTTTACTTATCTTTGTTTTCAATTTGGAAAAGTCATGTCTATAGTTCCAATCTTTTTGTTCAACCAAGGATTTGTTTCAAGTTCTTCATGACCATAAATGATTGATTCTTGAATTTAACGTTGATGTTAATGATCGTGGCTTTCTTTCTTTGCCTTCATCTTTAATTTTGTCGAGGATTTTCTTTATTACTAGAAACTACGAGTTGTTTGCATCAGTGATTTAACAATCGTACTGGACCGGCGGCTTTAACTAGAAAATTACTGAATTAACTAGTGCTCAAATTCATTGAATGTGTGTTTCGATTAGCTTGTACTCATGTTTTTATTAATTTTAGTTAATATAAATTAAACTATTAACCATATAATCACATATTTCTAACCTATCATTATTTCATTTTTCATGCCATTTATATTTTAATTTATTTAAGAAAATAGATTTTATTTCTTTTTGTCACAAAGATCAGTAATATCAAATATTTGTAGGTGAACTACTTTTTAAATTTATATTTAAATAAAAATAATTCTTTGAATGTATTTAGAATTTTAATCTTTTCAATTTTATCTTTAAAATTACATTCAATTCCTTTATATACGAAAAAGTTATTTTAAAGTTTAATTTTTGTTATACTTGAATTAAACATAAAATATAATCTTGAGGAATTTAATTATTGATTAAAAAATATTATATAATTTAGATCCTTAAATTTAATTGATTATTACATTTAAAATTTGATAATATCAAGTTTTTTTCATATAAGTGGACATTTCAATAATTTCTTATGACTACAATAATTTTATTACATCTAATTGTTTAATTTACTGATTATAAATTTTTGTTTGACTCTTTTTCTGCTAAACTTTTTGTTGGATTTATAGTGGTCTTATTATTAATGATGATGCAAACTGTATGTTAGAAGTTCTTTACATTTGATCTAGGAAAGGTTATTTTTATGTGTGCACGAACTAAACATTCCAGCAACAAGAGAATAAAGGTCTTGAAGCAAAATCTATTAAAGAAGTAGTAGATATAGCCACTACGAAATTCAAGTCATCAAAGCATAAAGGCCGAAGAGTTGACTCAAGGGTGCAATGCCTCAATGATTACATCAGCAAAAAAATTGCTAAAATGAAAAGCATTTTTCGTATTCTCCTAAGATTACTTATACTAGAATCGAAGTGCAAAAAGCATAAGCACAAAGTGAACAAACTAAATGGAGAAAAGGACAAATTGACTTGTATCATGTGTTAGCACAATGTACAATATGTGGCAGCTTGAAAAGAAAACTACACGGATCCATTGGGAAGCTCCTCAATTTTCAAATCAAGTGGGTGGAGTCCAAGTTTTTGCGTGGATTGAAGCATCTATACATATTAATTTTCTAAACCTAGTTTAGAGCCTTTGACATAGTCTAAATGACTCAAGTTGTTTGTGAACTCTTTTGAGAGCTTTGTGCTTTTTATACTCAATTTTTCTTCTTCTCATTTCATGTTCTAAAATTGTTGTAACTCAAGCGAGTGAAGCTTGAGAAAAAAGTGAAAAATCTTGTGAGCTACACAAGTGTATTAACCACCATTAAGGGAGGTCTCTTAGTTAGTGAGAAAAGAATAATTCAAGGTTAAATGAAAGAATAATATAGCTTGGAGAGGCTTGTTGTAACATCTAATACTCATAGCGAAAAATCTCATAAGGTTGTGGAGACTAGACGTAGCCTCTAAGTTATGGAGATCGAATCAGTATAAACTCTTGGTGCAAGATTTTCTATCCCTCGCTCTTTACGTTTCTATTTTTAAGCTATATCTCTTTAATCTAAAATCGTATTACCATAATATTTTGAGATATTTATTCTGTTTATATTTCGAGTCATTTGATAACTAAGTATGATAGGCATTTATTATATTTCTACTAACTATCCACTAAAAAAATCTAGTTATATGAACTTTCTGAATTGTGTGTTAAGTGTGCAGAAAAAGTTTTAATAAACCAAGGACTTAATTCATCTCCCCTCTCAAGTCGTCTGGTACTATTAATTGGTATCAGAGCACGGTCTCTTGGGATCAAGCTTAACCACTTGGAGAAAAGATCCAAGGATCAAGGATGTCTAATCTTGTTCCATACATACTATTCGAAGGTCAATCCACTACAAGGCCTCCATTCTTCAATGGAGAAAACTATCTATACTGGAAGGAAAGATTCTCAATCTTAATTCAATCCACCGATTATGCAATATGGAAAATTATTGTGAGCAGACCGAAAGTTCCAAAGAAGATCGTTGAAGGACAACAAGTGCCTAAAATTGAAGAAGAATGGAACGTTGAAGATTTGAAAAAAGTTGAACTAAATACAAAAGCTATAAGCATGATGCATTGCACTATTAGCTTTGAAGAATATAGGAAAATCTTACGATGCAAAACAGTAAAGGAAATGTGGAACAAACTTGAAATCACTCATGAAGGAATGAGAAAAATAAGGTAAACAAAGACTGACATGCTTACTCACAAGTATCAACTATTTCACATGAAAATGGATGAGAAAATTGATGAGATGTTTGAAAAGGTGCAATCATCGTTAACAATCTCCATGTTCTTGGCAAAACTCTAACTAATGAAGAATTTGTGAGAAAAGTTCTTAGAAGTCTCACAAGACCTTGGCTATCAAAGGTTTATATATGATGAACTTAGAGGAAATCTCATTGCATATGAGAATCATTTGAGAAATGAAGTTGGAGACAAAAAGAAAAAATCTTTAGCTCTCAAATCTCAAGTAGAAGAAGAATCTAAATTTGAGAATGAAACAAATCTAAGTGATAAAACTACTCTTTGGTTAAAAAGAATAGCTAGAATGATGAAGAAAAAAGGGAAGCCAAAAAAACGGCAAACCTTACGAAAAGAAAGCAACAAGAGCAAATCAAGTAACAAAAATGATGTTACTTGCTTCAGATGCAACAAGTAAAGACACTTCAAGAGCAAATGTCTAGAGCTCAAAAAGGACGCAAAAAAGAAGAAGAAGAAAGCCTGAATGTCAACTTGGGAAGATCTTGAAAATGACTCTTCCAATGGAGATGATGATGAGGCTGAGGAAGTTGCAAACCTGTGCTTCACAGCAAATCAAGAAGAGGAGTTCAGTCTAAGGTCTAGGAAACCAGAAGCAGACATCTGGTACCTAGATAGTAGATGTTGAGGCACATGATTGCAAATCCATCAATGTTCAAGCAGTTGCAAAAGTATGATGAAGTTTATGTAATTCTTGGTGACAATGCCACAGGAAAGATCGTTGGAGTAGGTAATTTTGGTAAAGGACTACCTACTACCATTGATGATGTTTATTTAATTGACGGATTAAAGCATAACTTGTTAATCATTTATCAACTTTGTGACAAAGTTATCAAGTTGGGTTTGAAATATCTAATTGCATCATTCATAAAAAACATAACAACTATGTACTTTTTGTTGGCCAAAGATGTGAAAATGTGAGGATTTGAATAATCAATATGTTAGACATTTTGCATCCTTTGGGAATGAAAAGTGGTTATGGCATAAAAGGCTTGGTCATGCAAGCATGTACTAAATTTCTAAGCTAAGTAAAAGGGGCTTAATTAGAGGAGTTCCGAAGATAAAGTTTGATCAAGATCTTATTGTGATGCATGCCAAAAGGGCAAGCAAACAAAAAACTCTTTCAAACCCAAAGATGTTGTGTCTACAATTAGACCACTTGAACTTTTACATCTTGATCTATTTGTTCCAACTAAGACACAAAGTTTGGGTGGCAAAAAGTACAAAATAGTTATCGTGGATAATTACTCTAGATTTGGTTGGGTTTTATTCCTTACTCATAAAGATGAACCTTTTGAGATGTTTAAAATATTTTGCAAAAGAATTGAAAATGAGAAAGACACTTCTATTGTTTCTATTAGAAGTGACCATAGAAAAGAATTTGAAAATCATCATTTTCAATCCTTTTGTAAAGAAAATGGTATCTCACACAATTTCTCTTGCCTAAGAACTCCATAACAAAATGGAGTAGTTGAATGGAGGAATAGATTCTTGCAAGAGATGGTGAGAACCATGCTTTGTGAAAATGATTTACCAAAATTTTTGCGGGCTGAAATCGTAAATATAGCTTGTTATGTTTTAAATCGAACATTATTAAGGCCCATTTTAAACAAAACTCCTTATGAGCTTTGGAGTGGAATTAGACCAACACTTCATTATTTTTATGTCGTTGGATGCAAATATTTTATTCTTAACAATAAGGATAATATTGGTAAATTTGATGCTAAGATATATGATGATATTTTCATTGGTTATTCTACTAGAAGCAAAATATATAGAGTATATATTCCTTATTCTAGAATGGTAGAAGAAACTATGCATGTTGTATTTTGTGAAACTAACCCAAATGATGGAAGAAATGGTGGATCTATAAAGAATGATAATGCAAATCAATTTGGAATCAAGCAAAATGCAACAGAAATGGTGTCTATGGAAATTCAAGAAAATCAACCTATAAACAACTAGAATTCTAGTTTAGAGAAACCAAGTTCTTCTCGAGCAGCATCTAACAATCCTAAACTAGTTTTTGAGACACATTATAAGACTACTAGAAAAAGCAAACCAAGAGAATGAAAGTTATCTAGTTCATTTCCTTATGAGTTCATTATTGGAGATCCATTATAAGGAATAAGAACTAGATCATCTTTCAAGCAAGGAAATCTTGCATTCCAAATTGAGCCCAAATCCATAGATGAAGCTTTGAAAGATGAAGCTTGGATTGATGCTATGAGAGAAGAATTCAAACAATTTGATAAAAATCAAGTATGGAAACTTGTACCTAGATCTCAAGACTTAACAATAATTGGCACAAGATGGGTCTTTCATAACAAGCTTAACAAACATGGAAAGGTTGTGAGAAACAAGGCAAGACTTGTCACTCAAGCATTCAATCAACAAGAAGATACTGACTTTAATGAGACATATGCACCGGTAGCAAGAATGGAAGCTATTTGAATGCTACTTGCATATGCAACTTACAAAGGATTTAAATTATATCAAATGGAAGTCAAGAGTGCTTTTCGTAATGGTTTTATTAATAACGAAGTTTTTGTCAAGCAAACCCTCGATTTTGAAGACAAGAAACATTCAAATCATGTACTAAAACTCTCAAATGGTTTGAAACAATCTCCAAGAGCTTGGTATGAGAGACTTAGTACATTTTTAACTGAAAATCAATTTAAAAGGGGTAAAGTTGACACTACTCTCTTCATTAAGCATTATAACTCTCATTTCTTATTAGTTCAAATATATGCTGATGATTTTTGGATCATCTAATGAATCTCTGTGAAAATTTTGCCAAGCTTATGACTAACGAATTTGATATGAGTATGATGGGTGAATTGCCTTTTTCCTTGGGCTTGCAAGTCAAGCAAAATAAAATAGGTATTTTTATTAGCCAAGAAAAATATACGAAAGAATTACTTAAGAAGTTTGGATTGAACATGGCAAAACCCATGACTACACCTATTCATCCTTCGTGTAAGTTAGACAAAGATGAACAAGGTAAGGGTGTAGATGAGACCAAATATAGAGATATGATCGGTTCACTTATGTATCTAACATCTTTTAGGCCGGATATATCCTTTAGTGTTGGTTTATGTTCAAGATTTAAATCTTGTCCTAAAGAATCTCACTTAATCGTGGTTAAGAGGATCTTTTAGATATTTACTTGGAACACAAACTCTTAGTCTTTAGTATACAAGAATAGATATGTTTGATCTTGTTGGGTTTTGTGATGTAGATTATGCAGGTAATAAAATTGATAGAAAAAGCAGGAGTGGCTATTGTAACATCCCGATTTCCGAGTTTCGGCTTCGCCCTCAGGATTGACCAATTCCAATTTCCGACTTCATCTTTGGATTTCAATAGGATGACTATTTCCGAGTTCCGAGTTAGTCTTGACTTCATGTCCTTCCCGATTTCCGATTTCATCTTCAATTTTGATTATTCCGGATTTCCGACTTCATATTCTAATTTCGAGGACTCCAGGGTTCCAATCTCGAATTGAGTTCAAGTATATTGGGTATAATTTTCGACCTCCGATTTAAACTATCATATTTTCGCTATTTCTTGACTTGAGCTTGGCCTCTTTATCTCAACACATGAACTATTTCCACGAGATCCGACTTCATGTCTCAAGGAAAATATACCGCCTTAGATGTCACCAACCTCACCCTATATAAGTCACGACTTCCGGGTTTAACTATTTGGCTTTCGAAATGTGACTCGAATTCCCGAGTACCCACCTTAATGTTGAACTCAATTGGGGTGATACGAGTTCTGACCCTTGAGCCAATTTCAGTCACAAGAGTTCCTATATCCGATTTTACATTTCCGAAGTTCAAATAGGGAGTTCAGAGATTATAGGATTGCCATGACTTCCGACTGACCTTGATACAAGATTTCCTCAAGTCTCACCTGGTATAACACGAGTTCCGACTTAAGGTGTAAGAAAGACGAGCTCCGATTTCAGATAGAGCAGAAGCGTATCCCAATTTTTGGAACGACGTGGAGAGCAAATACAGCCCACAAAAACAGCGACATGGCCGAAATTCAATCACAAAACTTCAACCAATCAACACCCACAATTCCAACTACCCCATCTATTTAAGTCGAGACTTCCCTCTTCATTCCCAGCTGATTTATGTCTCCCTCTCCTCCTTGCTGCCTTAGTTTTCGCTCTTCCTCTCCCAAATCCAACTCCATCAAATCTTCAGGCTTTGGCAAGTTCCATCAATCCAAACTCCAATTCAGCAAGATCACACTCCGGAAAGGTAGGATTCTACTTCTACTCTTAAATTCCTTGCTCTATGATTGCATGAGATTGAATTCTTCTTTGCGTATGTGATGAATTATTGGATGTATTATGATGGATTGTGATTAAATTCATAGAGGATTTTGAGTTAGAATTAGAATTAGAAGAAGAAAACAAAGAGAAATGGATGGATGAGGGTGCTGTCTTGGTGGAGATTCCACGGCAGTCCGTATGTGGCGGAGGCGTGGCGCCGCCTACAATCGGTCAAATCCAATGAAACCATTTTAGATGAAAGTAGACATTCAGGGCTTTCCATAGCTATATCATATAAGGTTATTGGATTAGTATTGAGGGAGATACGAATTTTGAAGTTTGACCTAGGGTTTAGAATGTTCATCCGGGCAGGGTGACATGAGGAGGTATAACTCACCCTATACAACTCCAAATTGAGGAAAACCAATTTTGTTAGAAAGCTTACACACAGGGAACACCCCAATATAAGATTCCGAGTTTGTTATGGTCCCAATGGTTCCCAGTGATTCGAGGATTGTCCTATGTCCAATCTAGGCCAAAACGAGGTAGTTCAGGAAGGTAGACTTTCAGGACCTATAACTCGAGGTATACTTAAGCAAATGGAGTGAAACTGGTGGCAAATGAAAGGTTATCCTGATAGATTTGATATGAGACCAATTTCTGTAAGATTTGAGCTTAGTTTCGATTTTTAGTGAATTTATATTCCCAGGAGTGTAATTCGGACTAGCGACTGAACAGGCTGAAGTAAAAGTTGAATATCTTGATTTATATAAATCAGAATGACATGGGACCAAAGAGGTTAGAAAGTAGACATATAGAGCTATGACATATCCAAATTTCAGATCTAAATGAATTGAATAGAGATAAAGGTGGATTATACAAGATTCGGGCAGAACCGAATAGGATTGGCAGGATGGCCAAAATGATAACTTCACAAGAGTCAGTGGACATACAAAGTTTGAGTTGAGGATGACCCAGTTTAATAATCGCGATATATATATGTGTTAAATTGATTTATGTTACTATGGTTGAACTGCCCGTGAGAGCTGGCACTATTCATGGGGAAACAGAGATACGATCCGTTATGCTAAAAATTCTGGCGAAATCTATGAATGTTATGCTCATAAGGTTTAGATATGCAAGTATGAATTTAAGTATTATATGAGTTATGAGAGATTATACTTTGAATATATTACATTCACATGTTATGTTCATGTATGTCATGCATGCGAGCATAATTAGAATATGATATGCAAAATAAGATATGAGGCATATTCATATATGCACAAAGCATTTGCACGCATGACAAGATATGGAAAGGAAAGATGACGAGAACATTTCAAGAAGGACGTACTAGCTACCACGTGAGGCATGGCATAGATCAGCTAGCGTGGTGTAGCAAGATCTTGTCTAAGACTTGGGCCAGCCCTCGACCGCATTTAAGGAATAGACCGGTGTGAGGGTCGGGAAAGTAAACCCGTCACTCATGTATATGCGAGGCTCGAACCTCGGAAAAGGTGCTATTACCCGGGGGTGAGAAAGGCCATTCACCTCCGAGGGACCAAGCACGCAGAAGTAAGACCAAGTACAGAAAAGAAAAGATACAGTTGAGTCAAGTTGCACTTGCATACAGATAAGCACAAGCATTTCCATGTGCATCCTCGATTATCCCATTAAATGATAAGATCATTAATATTCTTGTTGAAGCATATTACACTACTTGGTATTTCTATGTTTGTCATATATAATATGGCAAGCGATTGTTAAAACATAACCCGCTTGAGAAAGATGCTTTCCATTTAAAAATTGAACCACTGTTTATGTATCTCACATTTTCATAATAAACCGAGCGGTTTGAATGATGAGCGACATTATGAGATTTGTTTAAATTTACCTCTGAGAACCTTAGGTTCTCACTGCTGCTTGTATGCTTCTTTAAAGTAAACATTCCAAAGTACCCAAAGTGGAGGTCAAACACGAGTCGAGTACAAGGTCACTCATTGAGCAAGAATTGGGCACTAGCCAAATCAAAAGATGTAAGCGAGTTATCTTAATCACAACTTCTTTTAGAGTGTAATTATTTTATTATCCATGTATCATAGATTATTAGTCAGAAATGAAGGAAGCAGTACAAGGGCCATGTATTCTATTTTTCACATTTTAAAGTTTACTTAGCATCGTGACGACCTTTTCATATAACTCCATGACTCGAGCATGGCTTATATGATAGAGGTGTTACAGCTATTGCATCTTCCTTGGACATTTCTAGTGTCATGGACTAGCAAGAAGCAAAGCACCATAGTTCTTTCAATTGCCGAGGCAGAATATATGGCTATATCAAGTTGTTGTTCTCAACTTCTTTGGATGAAACATCAAATGGTATATTATAATTTGCTACATGATCATATACCATTGCTTTGTGATAATATGACTGCCATAAATTTAAGTAAAAATCTTATTCAACACTCTGGAACTAAGCATATTGAAATAAGACATCATTTTATAAGAGAACATGTTCAAAAGAGCAATGTTCAAGTATGTTTTTTTAACTCTGAAAATCAACTTGCTGATATTTTGACTAAACCTCTTTTAGAGGAAAGATTGTGCATGTTAACAAAAGAAATTAGTATGCTTAGCTCTACAAATTTGGAGTAATCATTGCTATATCTTGTTGAGATTCTTTGATCTGTGTAATATTCTAGAGCAACGTATACTTCCTGACCTGAAAGATGAAATAAGTTCACAACAAGTCAACTAAATTCCTAGTAGCTGAGTACCAGATTCTAAGGTAAAAATGCTAAACTTGGTTATCTAGAATATTTTTATGATTTTGCGACTTATTCATTAATATATTTTTGTCCAGAATAGATCTATAATTTATAATGTGCTTCATTGTCTTATCATAGAATATTTGTTCAAATATATAAGATGTACGAATTATTTCAAATCTGCTTTTTCATAGTCAAACATTATATGTTAATAGTTTTTCGTTTTATGTGGATCACATTTGGAGAATATTTTGTCTTTGTTGCTTAACGCATAATCCAACAATATATTAAAAAGGGAACAGATTTGAAAATAATATTATTCTTGGATTACATGTGACTATCCATTTACATGCTCTTTAAATTGTTTCTTTTGAATTTTCAGCCCATATATCTCATTGATACCAAAAGAAAAAAAGAAAGGGAAATTGTTGATTTATGTATCTATTTATAGCCTGCACTTTGAGCCCATTAGCTATAATTCTTTATCTATTTCTTAGGCCTCGTATCATTAGGGAAAGAATTGATCCTAATTAGATTTGAACCATTTTCCTCTGAGTTAAAATCCATATGAATCCTTAACCCTTTGGGTTATGAGTTAATGTTGTTTTTGGTAAATATTTGCTTATTCGTTGGGTCGTGCAACTTCTGATCTTGGAGAACCCAATATCATTATTAAGTGAAAGGTTGTCATCTCTTCTCCCTTTTCTCAAGAAATGCATGCAGCAGGTAAGTCCAATCTATCTCTTCACTTCTTATACATGCTAACATAGTCTTTCTTTCTTTTTTTCTTTCTTTTATCCCTTTTCTCCTCACTACAAATTTTATCTCATTGAATTTTTTTTCAAATCGTTAACCATTCTTTCACTTTACTTACAGTCCTGAACATTCATCGCCCTTCCCTCCACTTCTCTAATCCTTTGAAATTGTCCTTAACCATTCCTTTTCTATGTCCATATGGTGCTTCTTAACAAAATGGGAAGGAAGAAAACTAAGGGCAAGAAAGCCCCTCATTCCCAAAAGAATTCCTCCACTCAAACTCCTTTTTCTCTTGCAACCAAACCATCACCACCACAAAAATCCCCAACCTGCTGATCCACTAACACCATCAAACCTTTCACCTTCCTCTGCTTTGCCTGGACCAAAAAGGAGCTTGCAAATCAAATGTGTTACTTATAAAAAGAATCATGACTAAAATGCTCCCCTACTATTCCTAAAGAAGACATTGATATTGATATGGAAGACCTTCCTTTCACTCAACTTCAACAACCATGGCCTCAAACACAACCACATCCTCCAACACAGACCTAATAGCAACCTTCTGCCACTCACCATGCCCCTTTATCTCAAACTCCATCTCACTTTACACCTCCACCATCACCATCACGACATGCACACACATCTGCACCTTCTCACCACACTGCTAAGAATGTATCAGCCCATGATGCATCTAGGCTTGAAGGGTTTTATGACAGTCTTCTTTTTTCTTCTTTTAAAAGTTGTGAAAAGTTTAAAAAGGTGTTTTTCAAAAAGTCTTGCTCCAAATTTGTTTTGGTTAATTTGGACTCTTTTAAGAAAAAGGGTTATGACTTTGAACTTTTAATTTTTGATCAAGGATGGTATGGTCTTTTTCAATCAAAGGAAAAGGTTTATCCATGGCTTGTGAAATGGTTCTATTCAAATGCTGTGTTTTCTGAATCCAAAATCACATCCTATGTTTTGGGAGAGGATATTACCATTGATGCTGATGTTTTACTAAATATTTTCGGTGTCATAGACTTTAGTGATGCTTACTGCTATTGTCACCATTCATGGAACAATACTTGTCCTATAACTTTTGAACAAGTTGTTTCAGGTACTTGCATTGATCTCAATATATTGGATGATGCTCAACCCTCTTATGCGACTCTCGATCCCAAGTGGGCACAAATTCATAGGATCATTTTTCTATTTCTGCTGCCCAAAAATGGTAGCCATTAGTTGGTGACTTACATGGACACATTGATGCTTTACCACTTGATCCATATGACTCCTCTCTCCTTTCCGAACATAATGATAAGATATATGGTAGATTGTGCCTTATCCACTAGAGATACAAGTCTACCATATACTATCTTTTTGAAAGTATTGTCAAATACTTTAGTATGAAACTTGAGGGAAAAAAAGGATTTGAGGTGAAGTCTATGATAGAAGGTAGATAGGTAAAGGCACAACCTTCTCCTTGAAGGTTTACAAGGCAAATAGCTACTAAGAAATCTCCTTTTATTGAAGTTTCTAATGATGGAGATGATCCGGACTTCATGGAAGAAAGAATTTTCAAACGCAGAGCAAGAAGACACTCCTCCACCTCCAAGAAACTAAAGCATAGGCACCATATGTTGAGGTAACTCACCAAGGAGTTGCATGCCTTCACCGAGACACAATGGATAGTAGTTAAATTATTGGCTAAGTTGTTGATCAAAATTGATCGAGAACTCCATGTTTGCCAAGTGTAACATCCTCAATTTTCCTTCAAGCTAAATTACCTCAGTAATCTTGAGTAATTAGACACTTAATGAGAAATTAAATGATTAAGGTTTAACTAAAGAATTTATGTGCAATTTGGAAGAAAAAGTTAAGAGAATACTTAATTGAGGTTGGAGAATCTCTAATTAGGTAAGTTAAACTCCTAATAGCTTAATCAAGCACTAATCGCTAATAATTAACTTAATCAAGTTTAATTAAGGATAATTAAGCTTAATTATAAGTTTAATTTTCTTAATCATGTTCTTGTGTGATAATCATTAATTCTTACTTAATCAAGTTAATTAAGTTGTAAGAGCACTTAATCACATCATTAAAATTCAAATTGAATCAACTAGACAATAAAATATTTGATGATGTCATAAAAGAAAAAAGCATGAGAGGGTTTTATGTAACAGTTGACTGTGTTTTGTCTCCCCCATCATCTAATTTGTCTTCTTAATCACTAATTAACACAAGATAACACAAAATAACACAAAAATATCTCCCCCTATGCCTTAATAACCTACAGCCAAGACACATGCACACACACACACACACACACACACACACACACACACACACACATACTCATTTTTCATTTTCATAGTTTCATTCTCTCTTTTAACTCTCAAATCCTCCAACTTCTCTCTATACTCTCATCTTCCTCTTCATCTTCTTTATCATTCTCTACTTCTATAACCAAACTTTTTTCACTAAGCCCTTCAAAGATTATATCATTTGGTCTTTGAAGAAGAGATTCAAACACGACAAACTCCATTTCATCAAGAACTCGAGCTCTCTCCTTCCTCATTCAAAACTGCCACCTTCATCCACTTGGAAGAATACCATCTTCTTCATTTTCTTCTTCTTGGAGGCACTAAACTCATCATTAAGTACTGATCTCTACTCTTTTCCTTTTATTACTCAAGAAGCTTAGAGCTTGGCTTTCACCATGGCCAAGATCTTCAAGTGAGAACTCGAGAAAGTTTAATTTTTTGGAAAAAAGTTTGCTTCTTGAACCTTGTTCATGAGTTTACATGTGAATGCCTTGAGTTTTTTTCATGAATGCCCTTAAAGTTTCTATTTTTAGCAAAATATGCTCTTGATCTTGTTCATGAGTTGCTCTTGTTCATTGAAAGTTTCTCTCCTTGAGTGCTTTAAAGTTTCCATTTTTCTTTCTCGATGCATGAGTTCTTGATGATTCTTGGTGATTTTGGCTTAAAGTTGATTTCTTTCCTTTTTATGAGCTTAAGATTGGAAAAGTTCTTATCTTTACATCTTTATTATGATTTTAATAAGAGTATAAACATTCTGAAAGTATAAAACTTTGAAAGTTTGCTTCTTGATGCATAAAAAGTGGCACTATTTTTATAGGTTTCACAAGGTTTCATTTTGTTCTTCTTGAAAACAAGAATATATGTAAAAGTCCAAACTTTTTAGAACATGAAGCTTTCTAAGTCAAAAAAATGAGAACTTATCACTTTATGTCTTAAAATTTGAATCTTGAAGGCAAGACCTTTCATAAAGTTTCAAACTTTAATAAAAGATGTAACTTTTAAGTCATAAAGATGTAGATGTGCATTTAATCTTGTAAAAGTTGAGCCTTGAGATTGAAATTTTTAGTAAATTTCAAATCTTTCTTCAAGAAAGAATCTTTTACACTTTAAGCAACTTTAAATCATAAAGTTGGAATCTTGATGGTATTGTAATGGTTAAAAGTGTCAACTTTCTTAAAGAATAAGACTTTTAAGCCATAAAACTAGCATCTTGTATCATTTTCTTATAAAGGTTGAATCTTTAAGATAAGAATATAATTGTAGAGACTCATACTTTCATAAAGGTGAAATCTTGCTACTTTATTTACTAAAGTTTAAATATTGTAACTTGTTAACAATAAAAACTATCTCTTGATGATTGGTGAATATGGTGTTGTTGGATTCATGAGTGTGGTTATGCGTTGTCATGACCCAAGGGACTAGAGGGATCTCAAAATCCCTTGGAAACAGAAGTATGATTAGGGCCTTTGAGCATACCATGAATCTAGGAATTACTAATTGCACTGTATGAAGGTATGAAAAGGAAATAATTACTTAACTTAGTCAACTTGAACAAAGTGTTCCATAAGACATGTACATAAGTAAAAAGGTAATTTCACATAAGGACCAAGTAACTAAAAAGACTACACACACATTTATTTTGACTATGTGATTCTCTTATAGGTAAATATGGGAAATTATATGATGATTTATAAGACTTTTCACAAAGAATAACACAACTATGAACACCTTTTAGGGTATGAAGATGCGATGCCTTTGAGCATGATGTATGACAAGTTTAGTAGAGCGTTGACTCATGAATGAATGATTGGTACAATGGTATGAGATGGATATAATAGGTTGTTAGTAGAAATTTCATGATTGGTATTTTGGGGAAGCTCCAGTCTAGCTGTCATGCTACTGAATTTCCGTCAAAATTATAGACTTAGTCTTACTATTGCATGCCCACATGTGTCTTGTCAATGATTGCAATGCATAAAAGATGTGGTCATAACAAAAGAAAAGAAAGAATGGGATATGACCATTCAATCACCTTGGTAAGGGAAGTGAGAGACGGCATTCCACAAAGATTCAAAGAACCTTTATCAGGGCGGCAAAGGTGACATGGAGGACCCTCTAACTTAGAGGTAATTATAATCAACTGAGTCTGATTTGGTTTTGTACTGCGTGACAGTGGTCACGAAATGAGCATATGTCCAAAAGTAGTCTATTTCAAAAAAAAAAAAAAGTAAAGAATGTTAAGCACATGCTAAGAATAAAAGTGAAGTCAAGTGAAACCATGGTCAAATTAATGAGGTTGCATAGAAATGCATGTATCTATATTGTCCACATGTATTATGAATGTTTCTTCCATATTTTAGCATGTATGTTTTATGTATGATGTTGAAATTATGATGTTAAACTTAAAAGTGACCTACTTTGGGATTTATGTTTTCAATATTATTAAAATTAAATCTATACATATGCACTACTTTTATAATTAAACCTGAAGTGGCTAGGACGATGATGATGACATAGTAGTTGTTTAGTCATGATCCTATTGAGAAATCTTATGTTTCTCACTCCTTCGTTTCTGTGTCATCTTCAGAGGATACCGGTGTCAGGCACAATGGTGATTTTTGTTGAATTCTCGGTGATGCATTGGCACTTTGACCTGGTTCCCTGCATTGTGATGAGTCTATTTTTCCGCCATCACGAGCCATTTGAGGACATTACCATGGATGATGTCTGTCTACCTTTTCATCCTCCGAGATACCTAACAGATGGGAATTCTGACCCTGACACCCAGTTGATGCCAAATGTTTTGATAGAGATGGATCCCTCAGAGTCATCATACCCGACTTATGCTGTAGGATCTTACTACTTGACGTTGTCTTAGCCTTAAGTGATTTGCCTGTCTTCCGATTCTTCTATTTTGTCTGCTGGCCTATAACATCCATCGGAATTTTCTTATCATTTTTGCCTAATTGTTCGGGTTTTTATCAAATAATTGATGTTAATTAAAATTCAACTAAAATGTACCCGAGTTTCGACCTCAAAATTGATGATCAAGATCAACTAGAATGGACACGAGGTCCGACCTCCGAGTTTATATGACTGAACAGGAGTTTCGACATCCGAATTGATTTCCAAGATATACATGAGTTCCGATCTCCAAAACTATTTCCATGAGCTTTTCATTTCTATTGATGTTCCCGAGTTTGAGTTTAGGATCGACTTCCGATATTGAATTGAGTTCCGAGATTATATAAGTTCCGACTTCCCGGTTCTTAAGGTGAATGTTTTGATTCCTGACTTCTGGGGTTGTGGATCGATCTCCGAGATTGATCCTGACCGAGTTTTAGAATTACGCGTAATAAGTTCTGGTACTAACTTCCAAGTTTATGATGAGGAACCTCGATTTTCAAGTTTAAGTATTTTAGGTTTCATATTCTTGTCCTTGACTTCTGATTTTAAGGTGATTTGTTTGCTGTGTGATTTCCGATCTCCGACTTTAACCCACAATTAGTCTTCCAAAACTTTTATGTATTTCCTAAGTTCTGAGTTCCAACTTTAAGCAGAATGGAGACGAGTTCCAATTTAAGACAATGAAAAATGAGTTCCAATTTTAGGCAAAATGGAGAATGATTTTTAGCCACTAAAGAGGGAAACATGGCTGAACTTTACCCACAAAATTTCAGCGAATCAAAACTCACAAAGCCAACTACCTCTTTAATGCTTAAATCATATTTTTTCTGCTGATTTGCATCACTCTCTCCTTGCTTCAAACTTCTTTTTCTCTTCTCCTCTTCTTCTTCTCTTCTCCTCTCAACCAAACTCCAAAACTTAGCAAGATCACATACAAAGAGGTAGAGGTTTAATTCTGTTCTTGTTGTTCTGATTGCGGGTGGCTAATCTTGGCTTTATATTCTGATTTATTGATGTGATTAGTGAATGATTATAATGATCTTTGGCTATTTAAATTTGATTAAGAAGTAGGAAAGAGTGAGAATAGAAAGATGTGAGGGGCTAGAAGACCAAATTTCCTCGGCAGTCCGTACGGCGGAGTGTACGGCTCCACCTACAGCTGTTTAAATCTTATGAAAATATTTTTTATATGAAACTAGACATTTAGGGCTTTCAACACATATCATATAAGGCCAATAGATTAGTATTGAGAGATATATGAATTTTGGAACTTTGACCTAGATTTTTAGGTTGATTCTGGGCAGGCTCAGTTGTTCAGGGCATAACTTGTTCTATACAACTTGAAATTGGTTGAAACTAACTTTGTTAGAAAGCTTACACATAGAAAAACATCCCATAAAAATTTTCGAGTTAGATACAGTCTTGTTTGCTTCCAGTGGTTTGAAGAAGTTGTCCTATGTCCAAACCAAGCCAAAATAGGGTAGTTCAGGAAGGTCAAAATTCTAGGCTTATAAATCGAGCTCTACTAAAGCAAATAAAATGTAACTTCATGCAAATGAAAGATTGTCCCGTTAGCTTTAATATGATACCTCTTTCGTATGATTTGAGCTGGCTTTTGATTTTTGGTAGATTTTTACTTTTAAGTGTGTAATTCTGGCCAACTATAGGGCAAGCCGGGATAAAACTTAAAAATCTTAAGCTATACCTATCAAAATTAGATGAGACCAAAGAGGTTGGAAAATAGACACATAACATTCTCACATATCCAAATTTGAAGTCCAGATGAGTTAAATAGAAATTTTGGCTTGATTTACAAAAACTAGGTTGAATGAATGTGCTGAGACAGTAAGTATGTTTTAAATGCAACATTTATTCCTATGAGATTGGTGATTGAATTATAAATGGAATGTTATGATTTCTTTGTACAATTGACTGTCTGAGTACTGGCACTATTTATGGGAAATCGGACACATTCCGTTATACTGCCGAAATTTCGGTAAGGCTTATACATGAGTTATAATTTACATTCAAATACATGTGCATTTGCAAGAAGTTCATTAAGGTTATGTTACGATGATATGACAAACATAAAGGTTATATTATGATGAAAGTTCCATAATACTTGGGCCAGCCCCGGATTAAAGTTAAGGGGAATAGATCAGTGGGAAGGTCGGGGATCGTAAACCCAGCATTCCTATATAGGAACGAGCTTAATCCTGAAAAGCAGACTATTACCCAAAAGTTTGAATGGCCAAGAACTCCCAGGGGACCAAGTAATGGAAAAAGTTTATGAGAACAAGTGATGGAAAAGTTTATGAAGATAAGTTCAAGAATGAGTTTTGCATAGTTGCATTGAATAATCATTACAAAATATTTATAGTTTGACTGTTATGTTTACTTACTGCTATATGTTCAGTTATTCTGCTTATTATTCTATTTCTTATATTGTCTTAAGTACAATAGAATCTTGCCTCGGACCAGACGCTTTCTTAAACTTATTAAATATGGATAGTTCAATTTGATCCCATGTTTTCATAATTAAATAAAAACTGAGTCAACTGAGAATGAATGTGACATCAGTTACGCGAACCCTACTAAGAATTTCTTTAAATTCTCACCTTCCTTTGTATTTCCACATCATTCCTAGACGCTAGTGACGGACTCGACCGCAACTCTTTTGATTGAGATCCCAAACTTGCAGCTCCATCATGATCCCATAGCAGATTCGTTGTACATAGCCGACTCTTGCAATTTCCATCTCTACCTTTTTAGTAATAGGAATTTCCCTGTTCCCCTATTCCACCCTGCTTTTGACCCTGCCACTCCATATTTTGCGGCCCTATTGCACATGGCACATCCTCCTCCAACACCTCCAGCACCTGCAGCACCTACCGCACCTACCAGTCCTCCACTCAAGTCACCTTGGCAGATGGTGCCAGACATCCCGCTCAGTTCCGAAAGCGATCCTTCGGAGGCCACCTGTAACATCCACCAAAATTTTCTTATCGTTTTTCGCCTAATTGTTCGGTTTTTATTGAGTAATTGAGATTAATTAAAATTCGACTAAATAATTATTTAGGATGAATTGATTAGCAATTAATTGAGTTTAGATATGAGGGAACTAGGGTAGAAGTATAGAAGATTTCATAAAAATTTTCTTGAAACTGATTTACTGATTTAAAGGAAATCGGTAAGATTACGGTATTTTAAATTGTCGGAACCGAACCAATAGGATTTTACACCTTATAACCTTGCATTAAGTGGGCGAGAACTCAGCCACTTAACCTATGAAAGTGGCGCTACAAAGGCCACAAAAATGGGGAAAGTTGGCTGAATTTCAGCCTCTTGTGTTTCAACCAATCACATGGTAAGATTATACCTACCTCCTCAAAGCTTCACCAATATATTCCTTTCCTTCCCTTCAACCTAAGATTTGTGCCCTCTCCTCTCCCTTACTTCAGCTCTCTTCTTCTCTTCTCTACTTACCCAACTCCATCAAACCTTCAAGTTCAACCAAGTTTCATTGATCCAAACTCCAAAATCAAGCAAAATTACACACAAAGAGGTAGAGGTTTAATTTCTGTCTTGCTATTCTAGTTGTGGGTGGTTAGTGGTGACTTTAATTTCTCAATTTTTGATGTGATGATTGAATGAATATGATAATATTTGGCTGGTTTGTTGGCTATTTTGATGGTAAAATTTGATTAGAAAGTGAGAAAGGATGAAAGTAGGGAGATGTGAGGAGTTGGAAATTCAAGATCCCTCGGCAGTCCATACTGCAGAGCGTACGGCTTCGTCTACTACTATTTAAATTCGACGAAACCATTAATGTAACTAATGCTCCTATGAGTTAAATGTTGAATTTTGAATGCAATGTTATGACTTCTATGAGAAACTGGTGTTCTGAGTATTGGCACTATTTATGGGGAAGTGGACACGTTCCGTTATGTTGCCAAAATTTCGATAAGACCTATGCATGCATTATAAGATACATGTGCATTTTCAAGAAAGTCATAAAGGTTATGTTATGATGAATATAAAGATTATGTTATGATGAAAGTTTCATAATACTTGGGCCAGCCCCAGATTAAAGTTAAGGGGAATTGATCGGTGGGGAGGTCGGGGAAAGTAAAGCTAGCATTCCTGTATAGGAACGAGCTCGATCTTGAAAAGCAGACTATTACCCAAGAGTCTAAATGGCCAAGAACTTCCAGGGGACCAAGTAATGAAAAAGTTCATGAAGAAAGGTTCAAGAATGAGTTTTACATGATTACATTGAATGCATGATTATATTGAATAGTTATTATAAGCTGTTTACAGTTTGTCTGTTATGTTTACTTATTGCCATATATTCATTTATTTGGTTTATTATTCTGTGTATTATTATGAGTAGTTTATTCTGTGTTTTTTTATATATGCTGTCTTAAATAAAACTGAACTTTACCTCGGACCAGATGTTTTCTTAAACCTATTTAAATATGGCTAGTTCAGTTTGAACCCATATTTTTATAACTAAATAAAAACCGAGGCAATTGAGAATGAATGCGACGTCAGTTAAATACCATATGCGAACCCTACTGAGAATTTCTTTAAATTCTCACCTCCTTTTGTATTTCCACACACACACACACACACACACACATATATATATATATATATAGACTGAAAGGTCGGCTTCCGACCTGTATATGGTACGTATACAGTTGATGATATATCACTTATTCTTATCTTTTCTGTTGTGTCTTATTAAACTTTATTATGTTCTACAATGCTATCCACTTTTATTATATACAACATATCATTTCGTAGGTATATTCATCAAATATATACATACATATCAGAGAAGAAGAGAATATAATATCACAAATACAACTATAGACGGAATACTAACACGATAACGCAACCTATCCAATATCATGCTATGACTTAAGCATAACATTAAGTTGGTAGGGTGTTACATCTTTGGTATCAGAGCAGTTCGTCCTAGCTAAGGCCTAAGGATTGGACTGGCTATCCTTCACACATATTTTGTATTTTTAGCTGATAACATACACTGGATCTTGCTTGTACTGTTGAGATATAGGTGTGCATGTGTGAGAAGTGCCTGACCATGTGAGCTATTATTTACTAGCACATTAGACTTAGTATTGAGCCTGATCAACTCAATAACTTTTGTTTTGTGTGCTCAGAACTTAATGGCTTCCGGAAGGTGAAGTAGGCAACGTACAAAACTTGCTCAAGAGGACCTAGCCGACTTTATGGACACAATACGAAAGATGGCTCATGCAATGCGGGAACAGGCCATAGCAGCTCACCAGATGTTGGATCAGGTAGGCAGGCGACCTGAGGCAAGCTGCAGAGGAAACCCATATGGCCTAGGAGCTAACCTAGACTATCTCAAATTTGCTAAATTTAGGAAGGCAAACCCGCCCAACTTTCGAGGGGTGTATGACCCTGATAAAGCTGATGAATGGATCAAGGCTATAGAAAAAATTTTCTCTGTCCTATATTGTTGGGATCATCAGAAGGTGACTTTTGTTACCTATATGCTCGACGCAGATGTAGAGTTTTGGTGGAATAGTATACAAAGACTATTCGAAGGATTTCAGATAGCAGTCACCTGGATGGTGTTTAGGGATGTATTCTACCAGAAGTACTTTCCTGCTTCCATTCGAAATGCCAAGGAACTTGAATTTATGCAGCTTCCTCAAGGAAACTGGATGATATCCGAATACATTGCCAGGTTTGAAGAACTGTGTAAATTTTCTACAATTTACCAAAGAAACCCAGATGAAGCATGGAAGTGCGTCAAGTTCGAAGGAGGGTTACGAGAAGATATTCTTACCGTAATAAGACCAATGGAGATTAGGGATTTCCCCACGTTGGTAAATAAATGCCGACTTGTGGAAGATTGTAATTTGAAACTGGCTGCATTCAGGGTATCTAGTGGTAGTTTCAAGAAGGAGTTGGACCTGCAAGGCCTAAGATTCAAGCCTAACTTATAACAGCAGAGGAGATTCCCGCCAATAGACAGCAAAGGCAAGCAGCCCCAGAGGCCTCTTCCGAATCCAACTTGCACGAAATGCAGTAAGAGTCATGGCGATCGGCTATGTTTGGCAGGCCAGAATGTCTGCTATGGGTGTGGTAGGCCAGGCCACAAAATTTACGAGTGTCCAACCAGGAATCCACCACAACCGTCTCAACCCCAACTTCAAGGACGGGTCTTTACGATGAATGCAAAAGAAGCTGACAAATCCGAGGGACTAATCCAAGGTATCTATGAAGTGGACTGTGAGACTTTAACTATACTCTATGATTCGGGTGCCTCACATTCATCTATTTCTCATAATTGTGTGGCTGTTCTACGATTACCAATTTCTGAATTGTCTTATGATCTACTGGTTTCTACTCCTAGTAATGAACCAATTAAAACTAGTCAAATTTGCATCAATATTCCTCTTCAAATTAGGGGTAGGATCTTTGCAGCCAATTTGATTTGTCTCCCTCTATCTGGACTTGATGTAATTCTGGGCATGGATTGGCTTTCTGCCAATCGAGTCGTGCTCAATTGTTCCGATCAAACGGTGGTATTCCCCTCTGTCTCGTCTTCTGAAACCCAAGCCTCAATACACTTTTATCTGAACTCTTTATTAGTAAACTATAGTGGGTCGAAGAATCAAGGATACATCCTTTTGTTAGTTAATGTGACGGAAGTTGAACAAAGACTAGAGGAGATCCCAGTTGTTAAGGAATATCCTGATATTTTTCCCGAAAATATTCCTGAATTCCCTCTAGAGAGAGAAATTGAGTTTACCATCGAGTTAGTTCCAGGTGCGGGACCAATATCTATAGCTTTGTGTCGAATGTCACCTTTAGAGCTGATAGAATTGAAGAGACAGACCGAAGTGCTTTTGGAAAAAGGATTCATACGGCCAAGCACGTCGCCATGGGGAGCTCCAGTCTTGTTGCTCAAAAAGAAAGATAGGAGCATGCGCCTATGCGTGGATTATAGGCAGTTGAATAAAGTGACGATCAAGAATAAATATCCATTGCCAAGGATTGCTGATCTCATGGACCAGCTACAAGGTGCAACGATATTTTCCAAAATCGATTTGCACTCCGAATATCATCAAATTCGAGTTCGGGAACAAGATATCCCTAAGACAGCTTTTTGAACTCGTTACGGGCACTATGAGTATACTATGATGTTGTTTGGATTGACAAATGCACCAACAGGGTTCATGGATTACATGAATCGAATATTCCGTCCATATCTGGACAAATTTGTAGTGGTTTTCATCGACGACATTCTTATCTACTAGAAGATGGAGTGAGAGCATGCGAAACACTTGCGGCTGGTTCTGCAAATTTTAAGAGAAAGAAAACTCTATGCTAAGTTATCTAAATGTGAATTTTAGATAAAAGAAGTAAACTTTCTCGACCATGTAGTGTCCCATGGAGGAATCTCTGTAGACCCCAGCGAAGTAAAAGCAGTTCTAAATTGGGAAAGGCCGACCACAGTCATTGAAGTCAGGAGTTTTTTGGGCTTAGCTGGATATTACAAGCGATTCGTTAAGGATTTTTCTTGAATAGCTTTGTCTTTGACCAAGCTAACCAGGAAGAATGTTTCATTTGAATGGACGTCAAAGTATGAATAGAGTTTTCAAGACTTAAAGAGAAGGTTGACTACGACACCAGTGTTAGCCTTACCAGACCCTCGTGGATCATTTGAGGTCTATTGTGATGCTTCCAAACAAGGATTAGGATGCGTGTTGATGCAAACTAGCAACATGGTTGCATATGCCTCTAGACAATTAAAGCCACATGAAAGGAACTATCCTACTCATGATCTCGAATTAGCAGTAGTAGTATTTGCCTTAAAAATATGAAGACATCACCTGTGGAGTGAGGTTTGAAGTCCTTTCTGATCATAAGAGTTTGAAATATCTCTTTGATCAAAAGGAATTAAACATGAGACAACGGAAGTGGATGGAACTTCTTAAGGACTATGAATTTGAATTGAAATACCACCCAGTAAGGCAAACATTGTGGTAGATGCTTTGAGCAGGAAATCATTGACCATAGCCTGGATGATGATTAAAGAGATGGAGCTTATTGAAAGCTTCTAAAATCTTAATTTGGGGATCCTTATAACTCCTAAGATCCTTCAATTACACCAAATTAAGACAGCCAGTAGCTTTAAGGAACAGATTCGGCAAGCACAACAGCAGGATACTACCAGTTTTCAACATACAATTCACCTTGTGTAATCAGGGAAATTAACAGGTTTTGCTCAAGATAAAGAAGGCATATGGCGACACCGTGACAGGGCGTGTGTACTGAGGGGAATGACTTCAGAATCTTGGAAGAAACACATAAGGGTGAATTTACCATACATCCCGATATTACTAAAATGTATCAAGACCTCAAGAGAATGTTTTGGTGGCCAGGCATGAAGTCAGATGTGGCGAACTTCATGAGCAAGTGCTTGACCTATCAGAAGGTGAAAGCGAAATATCAAAAGCCCTCCGAATGTTACAACCTTTGGAAATCCCTAAGTGGAAGTGAGAGAGTATCTCTATGGATTTTGTAATGGGATTACCAAGAACGCCAATAGGATATGATGCCATATGGGTCATTGTGGATAGATTAACCAAATCTGCTCACTTCCTACTCGTTTGAGCAAATTATCCATTGGAAAAATTGGCGCAATTGTATATCCAAGAAATTATCAGGCTACATGGTACCCCTTCGACCATTATCTCTGATCGAGACCTAAGGTTCACCTCATGGTTTTGGGGAGCCTTACAAAGAGCATTTGGTGCTAAGTTGTGCCTAAGCACTGCATATCACCCACAAACGGATGGTCAAATGGAAAGGACAATTGAAACCTTAGAAGATATATTATGAGCCTATATATTGGAGCAACACGGGAATTGGGATCGATACTTGCCACTGGCCGAATTTGCATACAACAATAGCTATCACGCTAGTATCGGCATGGCTCCTTACGAAGCATGTATGGACGGAAGTGCCAATCTCCCCTATGTTGGTATGAAATGGGAGAATCAACTCTACTGGGGCCTGATCTAGTTGAGCAGAACACTGGACAGATCAAGAGAACTCGAAGTAAGATACTTGCCGCTCAGAGCCGTCAGAAGAGTTATGCGGATATCAGAAGAAAGCCTCTGAAATTTCAAGAAGGAGACCAGGTATTTTTGAAGGTTACGCCTACAATAGGGATAGGTAGAGCAGTTAAGGTCAAGAAGCTAAGTCCTCATTTTATTGGTCCCTTCCAAATCTTGAAGTGAATTGGATCAGCTGCATACCGAATCGCTTTGCCTCCACATTTATCAAACCTTCATGATGTTTTCCATGTTTCTCAACTTAGAAAATATCAACCTGACCCTACACACTTCCTAGAACCCGAATCAATACAGTTAAAAGAGGACCTAACTTTCCGCATACAACCAGTGTGGATTGTAGACAGAAGTAGCAAGCAACTTCAAAACAAAACCATGTAGTTAGTAAAGGTAGCATGGGGAAAAGGAGATACTGAAGACTATACATGGAAATTAGAATCAGACATGAGGAAAGAGTATCTTGAACTATTCTCAGGTACAAAATTTTGAGGAGAAAATTTTTTTTAGGAGGGTGATAATGTAACATCCACCAAAATTTTCTTATTGTTTTTTGCCTAATTGTTCGGTTTTTATCGAGTAATTGAGATTAATTAAAATTTGAGTAAATAATTATTTAGGATCAATTGATTAGCAATTAATTGAGTTTAGATATGAGGGAACTAGGTTAGAAGTATAGAAGATTTCATAAAAATTTTCTTGAAACCGATTTACCGATTTAAAGGAAATCGATAAGATTACGGTATTTTAAACTGTCGAAATCGAACCAATAGGATTTTACACCTTATAACCCTGCATTAAGTGGCTGAGAATTCAGCCACTTAACCTATGAAAGTGGAGCCACAAAGGCCACAAAAATGAGGAAAGTTGGCTGAATTTCAGCCTCTTGTGTGTCAACCAATCACATGGCAAGATTATACCTACCTCCTCAAAGCTTCACCAATATATTCCTTTCCTTCCCTTCAGCCTAAGATTTGTGTCCTCTCTTCTCCCTTACTTCATCTCTCTTCTTCTCTTCTCCACTCACCCAACTCCATTAGAGCTTCAAGTTCAACCAAGTTTCATTGATCCAAACTCCAAAATCAAGCAAAATTACACATAAAGAGGTAGAGGTTTAATTTCTGTCTTGCTATTCTGGTTGTGGGTGGCTGGTGGTGACTTTAATTTCTCAATTCTTGATATGATGATTGAATGAATATGATGATATTTGGCTGGTTTGTTGGCTGTTTTGATGGTAAAATTCGATTAGGAAGTGAGAAAGGATGAAAGTAGGGAGATGTGAGGAGCTAGAAACTCAAAATCCCTCGGCAATCTGTATGGCGGAGTGTACGGCTCTACTACTACCATTTAAATTTGATGAAACCAATTTTATATGAAACTAGACATCTAGGGCTTTCCATACATATATCATGTAAGGCTATTGGATTAGTATTGAGAGAGATATGAATTTTTGAAATTTGACCTAGGTTTTTGAGTTTGAATCCAGCCAGATTAGCTTGTTCAAGGCAAAACTCGCCCTATATTACTTGGAATTGAATGAAACTAATTTTGTTAGAAAGCTTACACATAGGAGAATATCCCATAAAGATTTCAGAGTTAGATAAGTCTTGTTTATTTATAGTGATTAAAGAAAGTTGCCCTATGTCCAAACCGAGCCAAAATAGGACAGTTTAGAAAGGTCAAATTTCGGGGCTTATAACTCAAGCCCTACTAAGGCAAATAAAAAGGAACTTTTTGAAAATGAAAGATTGTCCTATCAACTTTAATATGAGACCAATTTCATATGATTTTATCCAGTTTTCAATTTTTAGTAGATTTTTTCTTTTAAGTGTGTGATTCTGGCTAGCTATAGGGCAGGCCAGGATAAAACTCAAATAACTTGAGCTATATTTATCAAAATTAGATGGAACAAAAGAGGTTAAAAAATAAACATGTAACACTTTAACATATCCGAAATTCAGGTCCAGATGAGTTAAATAGAAATTGTGGCTTGATTTGCAAAAACCAGGTTGAATGATTATGCTGAGGCAGTAGCCCTGTCTTAATGTAACTAATGCTCCTATGAGTTAAATGTTGAATTTTGAATGCAATGTTATGACTTCTATGAGAAACTGGTGTTCTGAGTATTGGCACTATTCATGGGGAAGTGGACACGTTCCGTTATATCGCCAAAATTTCGATAAGACCTATGCATGTGTTATAAGATACATGTGCATTTTCAAGAAAGTCATAAAGGTTATGTTATGATGAATATAAAGATTATGTTATGATGAAAGTTCCATAATACTTGGGCCAGCCCCAGATTAAAGTTAAGGGGAATAGATCGGTGGGGAGGTTGGGGAAAGTAAAGCTAGCATTCCTGTATAGGAACGAGCTCGATCTTGAAAAGCAGACTATTACCCACGAGTCTAAATGGCCAAGAACTTCTAGGGGACCAAGTAATGGAAAAAGTTCATGAAGAAAGGTTCAAGAATGAGTTTTGCATGATTAAATTGAATGCATGATTATATTGAATAGTTATTACAAGCTGTTTACAGTTTGTCTGTTACGTTTACTTACTGCCATGTGTTCATTTATTCAGTTTATTATTCTGTGTATCATTATTAGTAGTTTATTCTATTTTTTTTTATAGATGCTGTCTTAAGTAAAATTGAACCTTGCCTTGGACCAGACGTTTTCTTAAACCTATTTAAATATGGCTAGTTCAGTTTGAACCCATGTTTTTATAACTAAATAAAAACTGAGGCAACTGAGAATGAATGCGATGTCAGTTAAATACCATACGCGAACCCTACTGAGAATTTCTTTAAATTCTCACCTCATTTTGCATTTCCACATCATTCTCAGATGCTGGTGATAGACTTGACGGCCACTCTTTTCATTGAAATTCTAGACCTGTAGCTCCACCATGACCTTGAGTTGGACTCGTTGTACAAAGCTAGCTCCTGCCATTTTTGTCTCTACTTTTTAGCAATAGGAATTTTGTTGTTTCTTTATCTATGTTTTTGAAGCATATATATATATATATATATATAGACTGAAGCGTCGGCTTCCGATCAATATATATACGTATATAGTTAATGATATATCACTTATTCTTATCTTTTCTGTTATGTTTTATTAAACTTTATTACGTTCTACAATACTATCCACATTTATCATATACAACACATCATTTCGTAGGTATATTCATCAAATATATACATACATATCAGAGAAGAAGAGAATATAATATAACAAATACAGATATAGATAGAATACTAACACGGTAACGCAACCTATCCAATTTCATGCTATGACTTAAGCATAACATTAAGTTGGCAGGGTGTTACACCACTGGCTCATCATCCTCCTCTTCAGGACCTAGTATGGACTACTCCCCAGCCGGGCCTGGTATGGCCAACGGCTACCTGACCGAGTAGGTCCCGGCCGAGAGTTCGATTGTACAGCATGACCCTCTTTTGGGTATGCAGCAGTAGGTCATAAACTTAGCCGCATGTATATCAGTTGCTTTGAGATGTCCTCTGAAGACTACATAGGATCATTTTGACTGATATGGGCCTTCTTTTTGGTACACCGGCCCTACTTATGTATCCTATTTTATATCTGTACATAAACTGAAGCATTGGCTTCTATCCTACGTACATATTTACGTATACAGTTGATGATATATCACTTATTTTTATCTTTTCTATGTGTTTTATTAAGCCTTGCTACGCTTTGCGATGTTGATTATGTTCATTATATACAATGCCCCATTCCGCCCATTTACAAAAAAAAAAAAAAAAAGAAGAGGTGTGATATGATAATTCAATAGTAAACATGTATCAACACGGTAACACAATCTACTTAATTTCATGCTATGACTTAAGTATAATATTAAATTGGTAGGGTGTTACATGGCCCAGCTCCACCCCCGATTCACGGTAATGGGTTTATCTGTACTCGCACCCGCACCGTACCCCGCGGGTGTGACTGTGCACAAGGAGGTGGACGTAGGGGTGATGCACTTGGTGGACTCAAGAACGGTTACCTTCCGTTTGATGGTTGACTTGGATAGCGCATGCGGAGCTGATCCTAAGGATAGCCTTTTTTGGTTGGTAATTATAGGGTTATGGTTATCTTTGGCATATATGGGTAGATAAGACTTTCAGATGTATTTTCCTTTCCCCGTATTCAGTTAGGTTTTATTTTGTAGGGTCAATAATAGATATCAAACCCATGACTATTTATGTATGACTCTTTGCACTACTATTAACTACGATGGCTATGGAATGATATTATGTTTATCTAAGATGATTGTTAATTATGTTGCCTCTATTTATTTTATTTGCACTGCTTATTCACAATGCGTTCATTGCTCTTGGTTTTCAAAATGATTTACTTATGTTCTCATTGTTCAAAAAAAAAAAAAAATTCCCCTCTATTTTTAGTATAAAATAATTTTAAATGGTAATGTTATTTACATGAGTAAAAATAACAACTAATAATTCTATAATATGACTTAAGCATAGTATGGGACTATTAGGATATTACACCAAGAGTGTTGGTGTAACACCCCAGCCTCAGTTGTAGTTACCTATCGAAATCGGAACCTGAAAAATTCTGAGTCTGAACCCTATGCCTCCTTGGAGGGCTATAGGTTTGAGGCATTTTCTTAAGATCAAAAGTCTCGGTAATGGTTCCCTGGGCATCAATGAGTTAATGAGGGTTTTTTAACGAATTTTAGAGAATGGATAACCCTTTTGTTTTCAACCCTCAAGTTCATAACAACGCTAGTTTTCGGAGAATTGCACTAAAACCAAAAAGTTGGATTCTGATTCCCAAGGATTTTGAATTTTTAGATATTTTTATTAAATCCAAATTGGGGGTATTCCCTTATTTACATTTATGTTTTAAAGTTAATGGAACTTAAAATTAAGAAATATAAATAAGTCTGTGCAATATCGTAGACCTGGGAAAAGACTGTAGAAGGAGGGAATCAAGTTTTTGGAGTTGGTAATCGATTACAGAGGACCTGTAATCGATTACAATCCTCTCTATACGCCACGGGTTAAAATTTTTCGTGTGGTAATCGATGACCATCATTGGTAATAGATTACCAGCTCTTTGGCTGTGGTAATCAACTACCAGCCCTTGGTAATCGATTATCAGAGGCTAATATATAGGTCTGAATGCATCCCACGCCCTCATTTTCGAATTTCCTTTCTCTCTCTACCCTCAAAACTCTCTCCCTTCTCTCTAAAACCTATTCCTCTTCAATCCCCACTTAAATCCTTCAACTTTTCCTTCCAAACTTCATCAAATTACATTCCGTTCACTCTCATAACAACAATTTCACCTTTAATCTTCATCCTTCTTCCAATCCCCAACCATACCCTTGGTGAGTCTTGGAGTTTGGAGTAGGAGTATTAAGAACCCTAAATCTCTTCTCTTCCTTTCTCTATCTTCAAAGGTAATCCTCAAACTCCTTTCCTCTTCCTTTCCTATGAATTACAGATTATTTGCTCTATAGTGAGTTCTTGGAGAACCATAGGTTAGAAGAATTGGGGATTTTCTTATCTGAGCATAAAGTTAGATTGATCCTTAGTCTAAGTGATTGACTTTGAATTAAATTGCCATATTATTGATAGTATATACCACTGGAGGATTGGCTTTGGCTCTCAGAGTTCATGGGATTAGAATTCTGCTGTTGCCGTTAAGTATGTGAGTAGATAGTTTATCCCTATCTTAGTTTTAATGTATTTTGTCTATATATATATACATATGCAAATGATTTGGTATGTCTTAGCAATATAATTTAAATTTTGGTAGCTTATCTATTTCTACTAGTTCACATGAGACAATGACTTGATTTTCAAAAGGAAAAATATGGCAAATGTTTATTACCTTGGTTTCCTATTAAACTTTGGAAATTTTCTTTGTTTTGAAAGGTTTTTGTATAAAAGCTTTGGACTTTTGTTCATTTTTTATTTATTAAAGTGTTAAAGCTTTATTTTTCTTTGAAGTTACAATTTTATTGTTTTATATAAGGTATATTGGTATGTTTTATAAGAATCATTATTAAATGTTCTGAATAATGGAAAAGAAACACTTGAGAAAGTCTACGCCAGGATTTGTAGGCTAACGGCAGTAAGCGTTAGCCCTGGGTGCACCTAGGATGTTGTATTTCATGGCCACTCAAGGGAGTGGTGCATGCTTGTTATTCATGGCCATGCATATAGTGTGGTGCATGCCTGATTACGTGTTTCACACGAAGGAAAGGCCACCTAAGTGTGATTCCTGACGGATTATCCTGGAATAAATGGACTCTATTTTTGGAAAAGAAAATTTGGATAATATTTGATTAAGATTTCTATTTTGGTTTTGTTATACATATTATTGTATCACCTTAATATCTATAAGTTTGTACACTGTCTCATGTGGGTTAGGGACATTCTATCTCTCACTGAGTTTCTCAAAACTCACCCCATGGTTATTATATCCTTTTTAGATGTAGGTTCAGACTTGGAAGCCGACTCTTCTGTTCAGCATCATTAGATTCTTATTTTGGTGAGCCCTCAATAGTAAGGGCCTTGATTTGTAATTCTATTTCAGTTGTAATCTTAGTATGTAGCTCCATAGTACTACAGGCAGGGTCCGGCCTGGTTCTGTTTTTGTTGTTGTTATGTATTCATATATATATATATATATATATATATATATATATTTCCAACTTGTTGGAATTAAAGTTGTGTAAAGGATTTGTTTTCTGAAGAACTTAAGCTATGTATTTTGGATATACGATTGTGTTTATATATTTTACTGTTATATTGTGTACTGAGGGGTGTATTTTGAGAATACCTGGATCCCCGATGGAAGATGGTGTTGTTTGTCTTGTAGGGTAACCTTTTGTAATTGGGAAATATCCTAATTACGAAGGGGACTCTATCGAAATTAAAATTCTGTGGTAGAAGGCTTGCGTAGGGACTTGTTCCTATGCGCCGGTCACGGCCCAGGTTTGGGTCGTGACAATTGGAGACTCATGCACCCTCAGATTGGAGTTTTCTCATCATCTAAAGAGCTCTTGGATGCTAACTTTGCATCCAACTCATCTTAATCATTTCATCTAATTTTTGGACATTGTATTTACTTTTTTGAAAAACATTTAGAAACTATTTTGTTCATTGGGTTGTATCTAGATTCTGTGGGAATCTGGTTATTAACTGTGTACGTTTGTCATTTTGTTTATTCCTTATTATGGATACTTCTTACTAACTACATGTTGTTTGTCTTGCCTTAGATCCCTTGATTGATGACAAAAAGGGGAGAAAGTGATGTGCTACCTAGTGATGTGCTATTGGCTGAAAGTGACGTGCTATGTACAATGTGGTAAAATATTTTGCAGTTCATATTTGCTCAGTTGGAACAAGTTCTCTAATGAGTATGTTATAGATTTTGCTCTAATGTGGTTTATATTCTATCTCAATATGTGCTCTATATATGTTCTAAAAAGAATGTAATTTTTGACATATTTTGTTTGATGTGTGATTTGTTGAATATGTCAAAAATTAAACGCATGATTGAGATGTGAAAAATTTTAAATTTTTGCATGAATGTAAGTGCTTGAAAAAGCCTTTCCTTGTATCGCTCTTCTATGGAAGAAGGAGAATAGGATAAATGCGACATTCCAATTGCATTCTTGCCTAGCTTGTAACTTCTTATGATATATAAGGATAGCAAGTAATAAGGCTAATTGATTTTCCTCTAGTGAGCCTCAATTTTATTGAGTTGAATTGGAAAGCAGCAGAGGAAAACATTTGAAATTATGAACCCTCCTCAATTGGTTTTATTGCATACATAAAGGGGGAGCACATATTTAGGGGGACTAAACTCAAAATTTCTTTGTTTATTGTCTTCCTTTTATGTAACACATGTTTGTCATTATAAAGGGGGAGATTGTTGGATCTATAATGGTCTTATTATTAGGGATGATGCAAACTATGTATTAGAAGTTCTTTGCACTTGATCTTCGAATGGTTATTTTTATGTGTGCAGGAACTAGATATTCTAGCAGGATGAGAATAAAGGTCTTGAAGCAAAATCTACTAGAGAAGTAGCAGATATAGCCACTGTGGAATTTAAGTCATCAAAGCACAAAGACCGAAGAGTTGACTCAAGGATGCAATGCCTCAACGATTATATCAACAAAAAGCTACTGAAATGAAAAGCACTTTTCATATTCTCCTAGGGTCACTTGTGTAACATCCGCGATTTCCGAATTCCGATCCCCTCTATTGTTGATATTTCCGATTTCCGAGTTGCCTTACACTCCGCTTCCAACCACCATATTAGCTACGACTTCCGACTTCGTTTCAAGGCTTACAAGGGACTTATTCCGATTTCCGACCTCATGCATGCAGCTTACGCCCTCCGATTTAATGACTGAAGCTTACGATTTCCGATTTCGTGAGCTGAAATGAGGTGACTGATGCTTCCAACTTACGAGTTCGTTTTCGACTTCAGCACACTTTACAACTTCCGATCTTATCGATCAAAGAGTATAATGTTCGATTTCCGACTTCGTCTCCAGGGCTCAAATGAACTGACTGTATTCCGAACTCCAACATTATGATTCACAAAGGTACGATATCCGATCTTGAGTTCAATGTTAGTAGCTCTCATTTCTTTATCTTTTCGAGTTCCGGGATAGAAATTTTATAATTCCCGAGTTCCGATTTTAAGTGTTTGGCTTCACACCAGGCTCTGCTTTCAAGTTTCAACTAGACTGTATGTTTTCTGAGTTCCGACTTCACATACAGGAAGTTCACGAGTTCCGACTTTATAGATCCTACGAGTTCCGATTTAGTTTCCAGAATATGCTAGAAACTACTCCCACTTTAGGCGACGTGGAGAGTGATTCTACCACACAAAGAGGGCAACCAATCACAACCTTCCAAGTTAACTCCCACTCATGCTTATATAACACACCTCCTACTCTGATTCAGACCATTATTCACGTTGCATTCCTCTTCTCCTTCAGCTCTCTTTCTCTCTTGATCACACATCCAAAACTTAAGCTAAGTTCCAGCCTTGTTCATCCAATCTCCAAGAACTCAGCACAACACACTTAAATCAAAGGTAGGGGTTTTTAATTTCTTGCATCAAATTCATGCACTTGGCTGGCTGGGCTGAATCATTATCACCTTAATTGATGTGTGAATTAAGTAATTATGCTTGGATTAATAGAAGATTTTGAGTTAGAAGTAGAATTAAAGAAGAAAACTAAGAGAACTAAATGGATGAGGGTGCTGTCTTGGTGGAGAGTCCACGGTAGTCCGTATGGCGGAGCGTACGGCGCCGCCTACAATCGGTCGAATCCGATGAAACTATTTTTAGATGAAACTTGACATCTAGGGCTTTCCATAGACATATCATATAAGGATTTTAGATCAGAATTGAGGAAGATATGGATTTTTGAATCTCGACCTAGGGTTTTGACTCTGGCTCTGGGCAGATTAGGTTATTTAGGGTAGAACTCGACTTATACTACATGAAAATGAGTGAAACCAACTTTTTTGGAAAGCTTACACATAGGGGAACATCCCAATATAAGATTCCGAGTTTGTTATCAACTCAGTTGTTCCCAGTGATTTGAAGAAATTACCCTATGTCCAAACCAGGCCAACACAAGGCAGTTCAGAAAGGCTAAGTTTCGGGGCTTGTAACTCGAGCCCTACTAAGGCAAATGAAATGGAACTTTTTGTATACAAAAGGTTGTCCTGTTAGCTTTAATATAAGGCCAATTTTGTTTGATTCGAGTGAGTTTTCGATTTTTAGTGAATTTCTACTTTTAGTTGCCTGATTCTGGCTAGCAAATGGGCAGGCCGAGATAAAGCTTAGATATCTTGAGTTATAGAGACCGAAATTAGATGGGACTAAAGAGGTTAGAAAGTAGACACACAACCCTGTAACATACTCAAATTTGAGGTCCAAATGAGTTAAGATGAAATTGTGGCATGAATTACAAGAACCGGGTTGGTTGAATATGCTGAGGCAGGATTTCTGCCTTAATGAATTTGATATGGATTTGAGTTCTATGTTGGAATATAAATGTGAAATTGTGTTCATTGTGATAAATTAATGTATTGATTGGCTGGCACTATTCATGGGGAAGTGGACACGTTCCGTTATGCTGCCGAAGTTTCGGTAGAACCCATGTACAAGTTATGAATTACATATGAATGCATATACATTCTTAAGAAAGCCATGCAAGTTATGAAAAGAAGTATGCTATTATGCAAGTTCCATACTACTTGGGCCAGCCCCGGATAGAAAGTTAATGGGAATAGATCGGTGGGAAGATCGGGGAAAGTAAACCCGGCATTCCTGTATAGGAACGAACTCGATCCTGATAAGCAGACTATTACCTAGGAGTCTAAAATGGCCAAGAACTCCCAGGGGACCAAGAGAGATGGAAAATAATAGAAAGTGATGAAAGGGTCTATGAAAGAAAGTTCAAGAATGAGTCTACATGATTACATGAATGCATAAATGCATGGAGTAGTTACATCAAGATGTTTACAATTGTCTGTTACAATTGCTCACTACTATTCGTTTATTTATCTCATTTATCATTCTATGCATTAGTATTAGTAATCTATTGCGTTTCTTATGCCAATTAAAGTAAAACTGAACCTTACCTCGGACCAGACATGTTTTCAAACTCATGAAAATGGACTTTTTAGTTTGAACACATATTTTAATAATTAAAGTAAAACCTGAGGTAACTGAGAATGTATGTGATGTCAGTCCCAGTATAATCGACCCTACTGAGAATTTTCTTGAAATTCTCACCCCGTCTTGTGTCTCCCACATCATTCTCAGATTCAGGCGATGGACTCCACAGCCACCCTTTTTATTGAGATCCTCGCACTTCGCCCACCATGACCTGGAGTTGGACTCCTTGTACATAGCCGGTTCGTGCAACTTTCGTCTGTACCTTTTCAACGACAGGAACTTCGATGTTCCTTTACACCATCCCCTCTTCAATCCTGCTACCCCTTATATTGCCATCCCTCTACATATGACGCACCCACATCCTGCACCTCCTGCACGCAAAGACTGGCCGACCACGCCCCGAGTCACCACCGCAGGCAGATCCCGACATCCCGTTGAGTTACGAGTGACCCCTCCGAGGCCACCGGCTCATCGCCCTCTTCCTCCTCGGGACCTAGCGCAGACTATACTCCGGCCGAGCCTGGCATGGCTAACGGCTACCTGACGGAGTAGTTTAGCGGCAGGGGATGTTGTACAGTATGACCCTCTTTTGGACAGCATGTAGCTTTGGGTCATGAGTTCGACTGTAGAGTTAGTAGTAGATTACGAAATGTCCTTTGAGGACCATAGGGTATTTAGGCAGATGAGGGTATTATGGTCTTTTGATACACCAGCCCCATATGTGTTTCTACTTTAGGACTTTGTACATAAACTGAGACAGTGGTTTCTGATATATATATATATATATATATATATATATATATATATATATATATATATATATTTATGTTTACACGTATGCAATAACATTATTGTACTATGCTTATCTTGATGATATTTTATTCGGTTCATTCCATTTTAATATAACAGTACGCCATTTCGTCAATAGAGACGATTTTAAAGACAATAAAGTATCAACACGGTAACACAACCTGACTAGTTTCATGCTATGACTTAAGCATAACATAAAATTAGTAGGGTGTTACAACTTGTATTAGAATGGAAGTGCAAAAAGCATAAGCAAAAGGTGAACAAACCAAATGGAGAAAAGGACAAATTGACTTATACCATGTGTGAGAAAAAGTCATGACACAATGTACAATACATGGCAACTTGAAAAGACAACTACATGGACCCATTAGGAAGCTCCCCAACGTTCAAATCAATTCGATGGAGTCCAAGTTTTTGCATGAATTAAAGCATCTACAAACATTAATTTTCTAAACCCAATTTAGAGTCTTTATGATATAGTCTGTGTAACTCAAGTTCTTCGTGAACTCTTTTGAGAGCTTTGTACCTCTTGTTACTCAATCTTTCTTTTTCTCATTTTATGTTCTGAAATTGTTGTAACTCAAGTGAGTGAAACTTGAGACAAAAGCGAAAAATCTTGTGAGTTGTGCAAGTGTGTTAACCACCATTGAGAAATGTCTCTTAGTTAGTGAGAAAAGAGTAGCTCAAGGTTGAGTGAAAGTGTCATAGAGCTTGGAGAGATTTATTGTAACAAAGAATACTCATAGTGAAAAATCCACAAGGTTGTAGGCAATGGCAGAGCTTAAAGAAAATTTTTAGGGTGGCCAATAAATTTAACATGTAAATTAAATAATGAAAATTAAATTAAAATTAAGTACATGAGATTCTATATTTAAACTTCATTATTGCTGATATATCAAAAAAATTAAAACTAAGTGCATATCATATATATAAACTTTAAAACAAATAATTAATACAACAAAAAAAAAAATTTTAAAGGCAAATTATTCTTCTCCTATTTAGTGAAGTTCATATGATAGTATTTGTCAACAAGAGTATAAATGATAATGTGTTTGAATTAGTTGTGAGATTAAAATTATCTCAATTATTGATTATAAATAGTTGAAAATAAATTTTATGTTTAGATGTATTGACTTAAAGAAATTTTAAATTAGTGTGTTTTATTCAAATTGTGTGAAAATAATTGGTTTTATATGACAAATTACTAAAAAAGATATTAAATAATTTGTTTATATTTTATAATATTTGATACTTAGGGTTATTTTAGTAAAAATCTTATAATTATAAAATAATCAACTTTTATTTATAACAAAAAAATTTAAAATTTGCTTTTACTTATAAGTAAATTTTACACTTAAAACTAGATTATTATTTTTTTTACACTTATAATCCATTCAAACTTTTTACTTAAATATGTGAAATTATTTCAAAATAACTTTTATTGAAAAAAAATTCTTGCATTCCCAAATACACACCTCACAATATTAAAAATTTTGTAAGTATCCTTAGAAATCAAAGTAGATTTTAAAAAGTTAACAAATCTATATCTGATTATTAAATATGTTATTCAACTCTTGTGATTACTTATCTATTGTATCAAATATTATTTTCACTTTAAAATGATGCTCAATTATGATTTTTTTTAGTTAGTTTTTTTAATCAAAACTTAAGATGATAAGCTTTTAAATTGAAGAAGTATAATTTATACAGAGTAGCATATTTGGACTTAAGCTTATTTATCAAACAACGTTTCTATCTATATATATCAAGAAATTTTGTGTGATAAATAGAGTTGAATTAATAGACATGTATATAAATTAATTTTATATATGTATGTGAATTAAATTTTTTGAGAAAAATTTTCTGGGGGGCCATGGGCCCCCATTGTCTTCAAGAAGCTCCGCCTCTGGTTGTAGGGACTAAACGTAGACTCTAAGTTACGAAAATTGAACCAATATAACCTCTTGATGCAAGAGCTTTTCTATCCCTCACTCTTTACATTTATATTCTTAAGCTATATCTCTTTAATCTAAAAACGTATTGTCATAATATTTTGAGATATATATTCTGTTTATATTTTTAGTCATTTGATAATTAAGTTTGATAGGCATTTACTAGATTTCTACTAAATATGTACTAGAAAAATCTAGTTATGTAAATTTTCTGAATTATGTGTTAAGTGTGCAAAAAAAGTTTTAATTAACCAGGGACTTAAGCCAACCCCTCTTCTCAAGTCCTCTGGTACCATCACTTTCAACTACCAAAAACCATTTTATAAAATTTGTTTTATTTAAAACTTCTTATTTTAAAACAATAATCTTAGCTTTGTACTTGCACTTTATAATACTTATATTATTATTAATTATGTTAATTTTATTATAATCAAATCTTATATTATTTATCAAGTCTTGTACAATAAAATCATATAAGATCTGGTATTATACTATTAAGAGATATTTTATTAGTGGTTACCATACAGACCTTAAGGACCTATTTGGTATACATGCTAAGATAATATCTTACAATACAAAACATAATTGTATAAGGTCCAATAACATATAACTTAATAAAACTTTAATACTATGTAATGTTTGGTGCAATATTGTACAAAATAATTTGTTATATAAGATAATAATATTATTCTTTTATTATCGCATATAATAATTTTAATCACAAAAAAAAAAAAAACAAAAATGAACTTATGATAGAATAGCAATTTCATAAATTATATATTTAAAATTTAAAAATAAATAACATTCATTTAACTTTTTTGCTTATAATTTTAAAAAACAAGTTATTGTTAATTATTTAAAATATGTATTACTAATAAAATATTTAATTATTTTTAGTTATAATATATTATTTTTACTTTCAATAAATATTTTTGTTTGCTTAAAATATGAAATAGGAAATATGAAATATAGAAAAGGAAAAATATAATTTTTGTTTTTTATTTTCAATAAATATTTCAGATTTTTGTTTACATAAAATATGAAATGTATTTAATGTGTCAATACTCAATAACCAAACAAAGAATAAATATTGAACAAAAAGAAAAAGAAAAGACAATGATAATATAATAATAACTGTTTGATAGTTTTTGATGGAAAAAATACTGTTTAGAATATTTACAAATTTTTTATATAGAATAAATTACTATTCTTTGTGAAGAAATAAAAAATTAAAAATAATATTAATTAAAAAATTAAAATAAAAAATTAATCATAAAAAAAGTGGAAAAGAAACAATATGATTAAGTGATGATGAATTATTTTTTATATGAATGTAAATGAAGAAAAAAAAAGCATTATGTTTAGATGATAAGAATTGAAGCATAAGTAACAGTTCCGGACTAGGATCCTGGAGCCCAAACTAAGCCAATTAGGTCAATTCACACTTGGCCCAAGGAGGCCTAAGTCGGAACTAACATGATATAGGGCCAAGGCCCAACCTGGAACCGACTCAAGGGTGGCACTCACTGGTGTGAGATGAGAAGTTTGGACCAAACCTTGGCGAGAAAAGAAATCGCGCCCACCTTCAATGTTCGGTCACATATCTTAGATTAGGTCGTTGACGGATCCTGAGGCCATTTCCAAGGATCATGGGGTGGACCTACTCATTCTCAACCACTTCCACCTATAAATAAAGGTACAACATCAGAAATGAAGTATGCATAATACACCCTAAAGCTAGTATCTCATGCACCCCATGACTTGATCGTTAGAGTCTTTGTAGGTACACCCTCACCGCCATGGAAATCCAGCCTCAGCTTTCCAACAATCGAATCAAAGCTGCATTGGAGTCCTAAAATCATTTGAAATTCATCCAGCTTTCAAATTCTGACAACCCGCCTCCAAATTTTTGCGCCGTCTGTAGGGAACCAATGTGATATTTGAAAAGCTTTTTGTATTCTATGCTACCATTGGAAATGCAAAGAAAATCAACAACTTTCGTATATAGGCATACATGGATCCTTAACTTGTATAGAAAGTTTTCAAATGGAAAGGGAATTAGCTAGACCAGCTATGACAAGGTTTGCAACTACTTTTCTTACCTTAAATTGCATTATGCAGCAAAAGAATACTCTTCAATCTATGTTTGTTTTAGAGGAATGAGCTGCTAGCCCATATCCTAGCAAAAGTGAAGCTAAGGAAGTGGCGAATTTAGTTTTGGGTGATGCTAGATTTTGGAAATCTATCCAATATTGCCTAAAGTGTGTGATAGCACTTGTGAAAGTATTGAGGCTTGTAGATGGGGATTCAAAACTAGCTATGCCATATATTTATGAAGCAATGGATAGAGCCAAAGAGCAAATTGTTGAAAACTTCCAAAATCAAGAGTCAAGGTATAAGAAGTTGCGAGAGATTATTGATCTTTGTTGGGTTTTACAAATCCATAAGCTGTAACGTCCGAAAAATTTTATCGTTAACAACTAAGTTGTTCGGTTTTATCGAATAAGTGAGTTTATTCAGGATCTGATTAGACACTTTCTTAAAGCCAATTAAGGGTGAATTGAGAGGATTAGGCATGATAGAATTAAATTAAGAGAATAGAAAACCTCACAGAAAAATTTCAAGCCAATTTATTGATTTAATGGAAATCAGTAAGATTTCGGTAATTCAAAATGTCAGAACCGGATCAGCAGAATTTTTCTATGAGTGCCCTAGAATCAACGGCTAGGATTTACAGCCATGGATGATGGGGAATAGACCAGATTTTTGACCAAGACTTATTCCACCAATCAAATTCAAGCCACCTTGAAAATATCTTCACTTTTTCTCCTTGCATCCTCATCCAAATTCAGCCACTTCTCCCAACTAAGCTCTCTTCATTCTTCTTCTCCTCATTCTCTCCTCCACTCCATTTTCATCTCTTCTTCAAGCCTCACCATAAACTACTTGCACCAAAGACACAAAATCAGCATAGATTACACAAAACAAGGTAGAAAATCCTACTTCTTCTCTTATTTTCTCTGATTTGCGGTTGTATGAGGAGCATGCTTAATCTGAGATTTGGATGTTTCATCGAGTGATGATGATGTTTTATGACTGGTTTTGCATGTGTGTTGTGATTAAAATTGGATTTGAGGCCAAATAGCTTGAAAAAGGAAGACAAATCTAGAAGCTATTAGGGTTTTCCCTCAGCAGTCCGTACGGCGGAGTACACGGCTCCACCTACTGCCGTTTAAACTGGATGAAACCATTTTTATATGAAACTAGACATCTAGGGTTTTCCACACATATATCATATAAGGCCATTGGATTAGTATAGAATTAGTTATGAATTTTCAAAATTTACCCTAGAAATCTAGATTCCTATCCGGGCAGTGGGAGTTAAGAAGGGTATAACTCACCCTATACAACTTGAAATTGAGTGAACCAAAGTTTTTTTGAAAGCTAACATGTAAAGGAATATTCTATAAAAATATTAGAACCAAAATTCTAGCCGTTTGCTCCAGTGCACCAAGGAAGTTGGCTTAAGTCTAAACCGGGTTGAACTAGGGTAGTTTAGTAAGGCTAGGTTTCGAGACTAATAAGTCGAAATATACTTATGCAAATGACATAAAACTTAGTTCATTTGAAAGATTATTCTGATAGCTTTAATTTGACATAAATTTCGTATAAATTTACCTAGTTTTCTATTTTTAGTGAATTTTTATTTAAGAGGACCTAATTCTGGCTGAAAATAGGGCAGTCTGAGGTAAATTGTTTATATCTAGAGTTATATCCATCAAAATGAGATGGGACCAAAAGGGTTAGAAACTAGACACATAAGGATACAACATATTCAAAAATTAGGTTTAAATGAGTTAAATTGAAATAAAGGTGGGATATACCATAACCGGGCAGAATAAGGCAGAATGAGCTAAAAACTCTATTGATGCTTTGTTGAAACTAATGAATGAATCTATGAATGTATATGCATAATTGCTGCTCTATATTGAAATTGCAAATTGTACTGGTTAGCTGGCACTATTCATGGGGAAGCGGACTCGATCCGTTATGCTGTCGAAATTTTGGTAAGAAGTTCATATGTTGTGAAACTTTATGATAGCTTGAATGCATTATATTCAAGAAACAAGTTAGATGTGCATTCATTTCATAACATTATAAAGAATTCCACATCACTTGGGCCAGCCTCGGAATAAATTAAGGGGAATAGATTAGTGGGAAGGTCGGGGAAAGTAAACCCGGCCATCCTGTATAGAAACGAGCTCGGTCCTGAAAAGCGGACTATTACCCAGGAGTATATGGCCAATGACCCCCAAAGGACCAAGGATGGAAATGAGTTCTAATAGGTGAAAGCCTCCAAGAATAAGGTGCATCTTCTCATTGCACATGCACACATACAGTATAATACTTTTCTATTGATTGTTCTGGATTCCTGTTTATTATTCTTCACATGCTATTATTCCACCATGACTATTGCTTGATTTTATCAGTGTATCTGTTAATTAAAACTGAATTTGTTTCGGTGTATGCTTCACAATCAAGCATTTAAGTTAAATATTATCATTTTACTGTACTATTTGAAAATTATTGCACGACCGAAACAACTAGGAATGACGGCGATGATACATGTATAGAACTAGGAATTCTTACTGAGAAATTTCTATTTCTCACCCTACTGTATATTATCGCGTCATTCTCAGACTATGGAGCACGCTGCGATAGGAGTCCTCTTCATTGAGTTCCCCGAGCTTCATATACACTTCGACCCATTTCTAGACTCTGTATATATATCTGGCAGGTGCCAGTTTCGTTTGTATTTCTTCTTCCAGAGAGACTTCGCCGTACCACTGATGCACCCACTGTTTGACCCCACTGTCCCGTATATTGCCATTCCACTTCATATGGCCCAGCCATTTCCACCTCCTCTAGCAGCAGCAACATCAGCACCATCACCAGCCCCCGCTCCTATGGCCCCTCCTGCGTCACCACCACACCCGATGCTCTCCGCCTCGACATCAGAGGAGGACCCATCGGAGGTAGCGAGTTCTTCCTCATCCTCTACTCTCGGCATGGGCCACCCTCCTGTAGATGCACCCATGGCGAATGGGTTTCTTTCTTCGGATTCTGGTTAGATAGTGGGCTTACCGTAGTGGTAGTAGATGTATAGAATGACCCTCTTTTGGCAGTCTGGGTCATGGGATAGACGGATAGATATTAGGAGATGCTCATGAAATGTCCCGTAGGGACCACTTGGGGTACTGTTCATAGAAACTGGCCGTTTCGTTTTGTATTAGCGGCCTCATTTTGTTACCTTGTATCATTTTGACAACTTGAAAATCAAATATATATGTACATATTTATGATGCAGTTTGCAGTGGTTTTGCCCCTTGTTATATTTTTATTTATGTTACGTTATTTACAGTATGCCAATTAATTAGTATTTATTCCGCTGTCACGCAGAAATTTTTTGTTACGCGATTAAGTATTCTTACGCGAGTAACTGATACTAATACAGGAAATAGAATTTAACCAGTATCATACGTAATCACCTATCAGATAATTTATTATGACTTAAGCATAATACTTTGTCTGGTAAGGTGTTACATTTTTGGTATCAGAGCAGTTCATTCTAATATAGGCCTGAGGATTGGACTGACTATGCTTCGCATATGCTCTATATTCTCTAGATTTTATTATGTTTTGAGTCTTGTCCATATGGATAGGACATACGTGAAGGAGTTTGCCTAACTGTATGCTATTATTTACTAGCATACCGAACTTAGTATTGAGCCTGATGAACTCAATTACTCTTGTTTTGTGTGTTCAGAACTAAATGGCTTCTGGAAGGCGAGGTAGACCGTGAACTTCCCCAGCCCAAGAGGAATCCTCGGAATTCCTGGACGCAATACGAGAGATGGCGTAGGCTATGCGCGAACAGGCAGCTGCGGCAACTCAAATGGTGGGCCAATTAGGAAGGCAACCGGAGGTAGATCGTGGGGGAAATCATAATGGCCCTGGGATGGATCTGGAATACCTCAAATTTGCTGAGTTTCGGAAGGCTAATCCACCCAACTTCAGGGGAGCCGGTGACCCAGATAAAGCAGATGAATGGGTTAAGGCTATGGAAAAGATTTTCTCCGTGTTAGATTGCACAGGCCGTCAAAAGGTGACTTTTGCCACCTATATGTTAGAAGCTGATGCAGAATTCTGGTGGAACAGTGCACGGGGATTATTAGAAGGATCCCAGACAGAAATTACTTGGGACGTATTCAAAGATGCATTATACCAAAAGTACTTCCCTGCGTCTATCCACAATGCCAAAGAGTTGGAATTCATGCACCTCCGTCAAGGAAATAGTAGCGTGTTGGAATACATTGCCAAATTTGAGGAATTGTACAAATTTTCCACTATTTATCAACGGCACCCCGACGAAGCATGGAAATGTATGAAATTTGAAGGCGGGCTAAGAGAAGACATTCTTGCCACCATAGGACCAATGGAGATCAGAGACTTCCCTACCTTGGTGAACAAGTGCCGTTTGGTGGAAGATTGTAACAAGAAGTTAGTTATTGCTAGAACATCCGGCAACAACTTTAAGAGAGGGCTAGCTCCTCAAGGTCCGAGGTTAAAGCCTAACTTACAACAGCGGAGGAAGTTCCAGCCAGCGGGTAACAAAGGCAAACAACCTCAAAGGCCTTTTGGGAACCAGATTTGCAGCCAGTGCGGCAGGAATCATGGCAATCGCCCCTGCTTGGCGGGTCAAAATGCCTGCTTTGGATGTGGCAAACCAGGCCACAGAATCTATGAATGCCCTGCCAAAAATTCTCAACTGACTCCTAGGCCGCAACACCAAGGGAGAGTTTTCACCATGGATGCACAGGAGGTCAAGAATTCAGAAGATTTGATCCAAGACACGTGTAAAGTAAATGGTAAGACCTTAACCATTTTATACGATTCAGGTGCATCTCACTCTTTCATCTCTCATGATTGCATAATAGCCTTGCAGCTACCCATTTCTGAATTACCCTATGACCTGTTAGTTTCTACTCCCACAAATGAGCCCGTTAGAACCAACCATATTTGTATGAATGTCCCCTGTCAAATAGGAGGACGAATCTTTTCGGCTAATTTAATTTGTCTTCCCTTGTCCGGACTTGACATTATTTTGGGTATGGACTGGCTTTCTGCCAACCAAGCCCTGCTAAACTGCTCTAATAAATCCATTATACTCCCCCCTGTTTCATTTTCTGAGTCAGTAATCCCCATAAGTCTTTATTTAAATTCCTTGATAGTGCACCCTTGTGGGAATAGAAGTCAAGGGTGTATTTTCTTATCAACCAACATAACAGAGATTGATCAGGAGTTAAACAACATTCCAGTTGTTAGGGAATACCCTGATGTGTTTCCCGAAGACATCCCTGAGTTTCCTCCCGAGAGAGAGATTGAGTTTATTATCGAATTAGTGCCAGGAGTTGGACCAATATCTCTAGCACCATGCTGCATGTCACCTTTGGAACTGGCTAAACTTAAGGGGCAGATTGAAGAACTCCTAGAAAAGAAATTCATTAGGCCAAGTGCATCACTATGGGGAGCCCCAGTCTTATTGATTAAGAAGAAAGATGGAGGCATGCGACTCTGTGTGGATTACCGGCAGTTGAATACGGTGACAATCAAGAACAAGTATCCATTACCAAGGATTGATGATCTTATGGATCAATTACAAGGGGCTACTGTATTTTCCAAGATTGATCTACGGTCTGGATATCACTAGATTCGAGTCCGAGAAGAAGATATTCCGAAGACGGCGTTTCGGACTCGCTATGGACATTATGAATATACTGTGATGTTCTTCAAATTGACGAATGCACCAGCAATATTCATGGATTACATGAACCGAATATTCAGGCCATATCTTGATAAATTTGTGGTGGTGTTCATTGATGACATACTTGTCTACTCGAAGATGGAACAGGAGCACACGGAGCATTTGCAAGTGGTTCTGCAGATTCTAAGAGAGAAGAAACTTTACGCTAAGTTGTCCAAATGTGAATTTTGGATGAAAGAAGTAAAGTTTCTTGGCCATGTGGTATCCCATGGGGGAATTTCAGTGGATCCCAGTAAGGTGGAAGCAGTATTAAACTTGGAACGACCAATGACAGTCACGAAAGTCAGGAGTTTCTTAGGGTTGGCAAGATACTACAGAAGATTTGTTAAGAACTTCTCTCAAATAGCTCTACCTTTAACCAAATTAACTAGAAAGAGCGCCCCATTTGAATGGACAGCGGAGTGCGAGTAGAGCTTCCAAGAATTAAAGGAAAAGTTGACAATAGCCCCAGTACTTATTTTACCGGATCCTCATGGACCGCTCGAAGTGTACTATGATGCTTCTAAGAAAGGATTGGGGTGTGTACTAATGCAGAATAGAAACGTTGTGGCATATGCTTCCAGGCAATTGAAAACTCATGGAAGAAACTATCCAACGCATGACCTCGAGCTGGCAGCGATAGTGTTTGCCTTGAAGATGTGGAGACATTATCTCCACGGAGTGAAGTTTGAAGTATTTTCTGATCACAAAAGCTTGAGATACCTTTTTGATCAGAAGGAATTAAACATGAGGCAGCGAAGGTGGATGGAGTTTCTTAAAGATTATGAGTTTGACCTGAAGTACCATCCAGGCAAGGCAAATGTGGTAGCAAATGCCCTAAGCAGAAAATCCTTGATAGTGGCATGGATGATGATCAAGGAAGCGGAACTTATAGAAAGTTTCCAAACCCTCAACTTGGGGATCTCTGTAACCCCTAGTGCTATCCAATTACACCAGCTTAAGATAACTAGTACTTTTAAAGACCAAATCCAGCAAGCACAGCAAGGGAGTGATGACTTCCAGCATACAGTGCGACTGGTGCAATCCGGCAAGCTAACAGGATTTTCCCATATCATGGGAGAATATGTGTACCTAAGGAGGACAACCTCAGGAGGAAGGTCTTGGAGGAGGCCCATAAGAGTGAGTTTACTATACATCCTGGCATTAACAAGATGTACCAAGACCTCAAAAAGATGTTTTGGTGGCTAAGCCTTAAAACAGATGTGGCCAATTTTGTGAATAAATGTTTAACTTGCCAGAATGTGAAGATAGAGCATCAGCAGCCAGCAGGAACATTACAACCTTTAGAAGTTCCAAAATGGAAGTGGGAGAGCATTTCCATGGATTTCGTGATGGGTTTACCAAGAACCCCCTCAAGATATGATGCCATATGGGTCACAGTGGATAGACTAACCAAGTCTACTCACTTTTTACCCATTCGAGCGAATTCTCCTCTAGAAAGGTTGGCTTAGCTATATATTCAGGAAGTGGTACGGTTACATGGTGTTCCTTCAACAATCATTTCTGATCGAGATCCAAGGTTCACCTCACGATTTTGGGGAGTGCTCCAGAAAGCATTTGGTACTAAGTTATGTCTAAGTACTGCATATCATCCACAATCAAATGGCCAAACAGAGCGGACAATTCAGACTTTGGAAGATATGTTGCAGGCATATATTCTGGAACAACGAGGGAATTAGGATCGATACTTATCGTTAGCCGAGTTTGCTTAGAACAACAGTTACCATGCTAGCATCAACATGGCTCCATATGAGGCTTTATACAGGCGAAAGTGTCAATCTCCCCTATGTTGGTATGAACAAGGAGAACAAAGTTTGTTGGGCCCAGAACTAGTCATACAAACTACAGAATAAATTAAAAGAATCCATAGCAAAATACTTGCAGCTCAGAGTCGTCAAAAGAGCTATGCAGATGTCAGGAGGAAACCCTTGGAGTTTCAAGAAGGAGACCATGTATTTCTAAAAATCACACCCACAATTGGGGTAGGTAGAGTCATTAAAGTCAAAAAGCTGAGCCCCCGCTATATAGGTCCCTTTCAAATTTTAAAGCGGATTGGGCCAGTTGCATATCAAGTTGCCTTACCTCCGCATCTATCTAATCTTCATGATGTTTTCTACATTTCGCAACTCAGAAGATACCAGCCGGATCCTGCTCACTTGTTGAAACCTGAATCAATCCAATTGAGGGATGACTTGACTTTTCATGTGCCCCCAGCACGGATAGTGGACAGGAGTACCAAACACCTTCGGAACAAAGCGGTACAATTAGTGAAGGTAGCATGGGGACATGAAGACTCAGCGGATTGTACGTGGGAATTAGAATCTGATATGAGAAGAGAACATCCCAAACTATTCTCAGGTACTAAATTTTGAGGACAAAATTTTTTTTTAGGAGGGTAGAAATATAACGTCCGAAAAATTTTATTGTTAACAACTAAGTTGTTCGATTTTATCGAATAAGTGAGTTTACTCAGGATCTGATTAGACACTTTCTTAAAGCCAATTAAGGGTGAATTGAGAGGATTAGGCATGATAGAATTAAATTAGGAGCATAGAAAACCTCATAGAAAAATTTCAAGCCAATTTACCGATTTAATGGAAATCGATAAGATTTCGGTAATTCAAACTGTCGGAACCAGATCAGTAGAATTTTTCTATAAGTGCCCTAGAATCAATGACTAGGATTTAGCAAAACACCCCACCCAAGTGGCACCTAGACAGCTATGGATGATGGGGAATAGACCAAATTTTTGACCAAGACTCATTCCACCAATCAAATTCAAGCCACCTTGAAAATATCTTCACTTTTTCTCCTTGCATCCTCATCCAAATTCAGCCACTTCTCCCAGCTGAGCTCTCTTCATTCTTCTTCTCCTCATTCTCTCCTCCACTCCATTTTCATCTCTTCTTCAAGCCTCACCATAAACTACTTGCACCAAAGACACAAAATCAGCATAGATTACACAAAACAATGTAGAAAATCCTACTTCTTCTCTTATTTTCTCTGATTTGGGGTTGTATGAGGAGCATGCTTAATCTAAGATTTTGATGTTTCATCGAGTGATGATGATGTTTTATGACTGGTTTTGCATGTGTGTTGTGATTAAAATTGGATTTGAGGCCAAATAGCTTGAAAAAGGAAGACAAATCTAGAAGCTATTAGGGTTTTCCCTTGGCGATCCGTATGGCGGAGTGTACGGCTCCACCTAGCGCCATTTAAATTGGATGAAACCATTTTTATATGAAACTAGACATCTAGGGCTTTCCACACATATATCATATAAGGCCATTGGATTAGTATAGAATTAGTTATGAATTTTTGAAGTTTACCCTAGAAATCTGGATTCCTATCCGGGCAGTGGGAGTTAAGAAGGGTATAACTCACCCTATACAACTTCAAATTGAGTGAACCCAAGTTTTTTTGAAAGCTAACATGTAAGGAATATCCCATAAAAATTTCAGAACCAAACTCTTAGTCGTTTTCTCCCAATGACCAAGAAAGTTGGCTTAAGTCTAAACCGGGTTGAACCAGGGTAGTTTAGTAAGGCCAAGTTTCGAGACTCATAAGTCAAAATATACTTATGCAAATGACATAAAACTTAGTTTATTTGAAAGCTTATTCTGATAGCTTTAATTTGACTTCATATAAATTCACCTAGTTTTCTATTTTTAGTGAATTTTTATTTAAGAGGACCTAATTCTGGCTGAAAACAGGGTAGTCTAGGGTAAATTGTTTATATCTAGAGTTATACCCATCAAAATGAGATGGGACCAAAAGGGTTAGAAACTAGACGCATAAGGCAAAAGCCTCCAAGAATAAGATGCATCTTCTCATTGCACATGCATACATACAGTGTAATACTTTTCTATTGATTGTTCTAGATCCCTGTTTATTATTCTTCACATGCTATTATTCCACATTGACTATTTCTTGATTTTATCAATGTATCTGTTAATTAAAACTGAATTTGTTTCGGTGTATGCTTCACAATCAAGCATTTAAGTTAAATATTATCATTTTACCGTACTATTTGAAAATTATTGCACGACCGAAACAACTGGGAATGACGACGATGATACATGTAGAGAACTAGGAATCCCTACTGAGAAATTTCCATTTCTCACCCTACTGTATATTACAGCATCATTCTCAGACTATGGAGCACGCCGCGACAGGAGTCCTCTTCATTGAGTTCCCCGAGCTTCACATACACCTCAACCCATTTCTAGACTCTGTATATATATTTGGCAGGTGCCAGTTTCGTTTGTATTTCTTCTTCCAGAGAGACTTCGCCGTACCACTGATGCACCCACTGTTTGACCCTGCTGTCCTGTATATTGTCATTCCACTTCATATGGCCCAACCATTTCCACCTCCTCCAACAGCAGCAGCATCAACACCAGCACCAGCCCTCGCTCCTATGGCCCTTCCTGCGTCGCCAACACACCCGATGCTCTCCGCTTCGACATCAGAGGAGGACCCATTGGAGGTAGCAAGTTCTTCCTTATCCTCTGCTCCCGGCATGGGCCACCCTCCTGCAGATGCACCCATGGGGAATGGGTTTCTTTCTTCGGATTCTGGTTAGATAGTGGGCTTACCGTAGTAGCAGTAGATGTATAGAATGGCCCTCTTTTGGCAGTCTGGGTCATGGGTAGATGGATAGATATTAGGAGATGCTCATGAAATGTGCCATGGGGACCACTTGGGGGTACTGTTCATAGAAACTGGCCGTTTCGTTTTGTATTAGCAGCCTCATTTTGTTACCTTGTATCATTTTGACAACTTGAAAATCAGATATATATGTACATATTTACGATGCAGTTTGCAGTGGTTTGCCCTTATTGTATTTTTATTTATGTTGTGTTATTTACAGTATTCCGGTTAATTAGTATTTATTCCGCTGTCACGCAAAATTTTTTTTATTACGCGATTAAGTATTCTTACGCGAGTAACTAATTCTAATACAGGAAATAGAATTTAACCAGTATCATATGTAATCACCTATCAGATAATTTATTATGACTTAAGCATAGTACTTTGTCTAGTAAGGTGTTACATAAGCCCCTATATGCAGCTTCCTATTATCTCAATCATAGGTAAGTGATTTCATTCTTAATTTCTAAGTTTCATGCACTTAAATTATTTATTTAGAAGTTAGATTATTTAAAGTTGTCTTATTTCTTATTTAGTTAAGTTCCATTAGGACAAAAGCTTCAATGTGGACAGTGAGGTATTAATTGGTTTATATGAAAGAACAAGACTTGTATCAAGTTCCTTATATCCATTTCAACCAATTCTTAAATCGAATAATGACATTTGGATATTTTTCTTGGATTGAGTAATTTAAAACTTAAAAGTATACATTTTTCTCAAGAAAAATGTGAATTCGTCATTATTTGATTTGAAAATTGGATGGAATGAATGTAAGGAACTTCATCTAAGTTTTTTCCTAGATGAAACCATTAAGAGAATAGTTCCAGATAGAAGGATAAAATTTTCAATTGATCAACAACTTGAAAAATGCAAGATAGATGAAGGGCTATTTGGAATGAGCATGGCAATAGAAACTAGGGACAAGAAACAACCTGGTAACCTTTTTCATTATTTTTCACAATTTTAACTATAAATCATTGACATAATTTGCAAACTAGATTTTGCACTTACTAGTTACTTTTGTTTTTATAGTTCTTTGGTGGGAAAGTTATGGAGGAGGGGGTAAAAAGTTACAAAAGATTGCCATGAGAGTTTTGAGTCTAACATGTAGTGCTACTGAATGCGAAAGAAATTAGAGCACATTTGACCAAGTGCATACTAAGAGAAGAAACCATTTGGAGCAACAAAGATTAAATGCACTTCTGTTTGTGAAATATAATCTTCAACTTGAAATGAGACAGAATCATAGAGAATAAAAGGAAGATACTTATGATCCTACATGCTTATCCGATGTTGAATCAGATGATGAGTAGATTACTGAGATAGAGGATCCTTGCTTACTAGTTGATGCTTCATGGATGGCTATACATAAGTGCTTTATTTTGGATGAAGGAGCGCTAAGCAAGAAAAGGAAGAGAGGTATTTTTCTAAAATTAAAAGAGTCTAGTCGACACTAAAAATTGTATACACATTGCACAATGTCTATTCATACTTATTAAATTTTTTTTCTCTAGCTCCAAGAAACTTGAATGTAAAGATCAAGGATAAAGGAAAATCCATAATAAGAGATGAACGTGAAATCGAAGAGATTGTTGGAGATGGGGCGAAAAAGGCAGAGCCTTTGACTTTAAAGGATGAGGATGATCTAAGTGATATTGATCATGGAGAATGATGAATGATGATTGATTAATAGCTTGTGGATTAGAATTTAGGAATAGGAAATATTGACTTGCTGGCTATCTTTTTTTTTTAATTTTTTTTTTAAGGTCTAAATTCCAAAACTTGTGTAGTCACTCTTTTTTTTCTTTTTGTGATCCTGATTTGTGGGTGTTATTAGGAGACATGAATTATGACTTATGATTTGAAGCTTGGTCTATTTGGAGTTTCATTTTGTTAGTTAGGGTTCTACAATGAGCTACTTGACTATAAATGTTAATATATAATTGGTTTTTGTATGTTTCTTTACATAAAAAATGTTATGTTATTTATAATTTTTTATCATGAATCTTATGATTCATGAATAGTCTAATTCATGATTTGGAAACTAAGCTTTTTGATTCACGATTCGTATCCCAATTTGACAACCGTGATTTTATGGCATTGATTCTGAACTTTATATGAATATTGATGGTGTTAATGACGCTTGGTGTTGTCTTAGTGAATTAGAAACTAATTTGTGAGATTATGTGAATAATCTTAATAATTTTCAGAAAATTAATTATGTGGTGTTAAGAATATGTTGTGATGGTTGGAATTAAAGTTTTTTGAAAAGTTGAAAATGAAATAGGAGTTGGAATAGAATTGAGGTTTGAACTAGAGTGAGTTCTAGCTAATTTGTGAGTAATTCGAGCTCTGGAGTATGTACCAACTTAGGACATAACATTAGAAAACTGGAAAGGAAGTTAGAAATCTCTTAAACTAAGTAAAATTAATATGTTGGTGGAATAAAATTGGAATTCAAACTTAATGGTGTGAATTGGAGTAGGTAGACTAGCTCTACTAGTTAGAATCACGATCTGCATAATTGAGTAATGAACTATTCCTATTTAGAGACTTGTAACTTGGGCTAGAAAAATAATTTTTTAAGTGGATTTTTTTTTTCGAGAGATTGATATTAGGACTACATTTTGACCAAAAACCATAAATTTAGGTTGAAAGGTTAATTAAATTATGGCAGTGGTGCAAAATTCATTGCAAAAATAGAATTGTTAATGCTTAGTGGTTTTGGTTTTGAGGTATCACTTTAAGTTAGAGTGTCAATTTCTAGTGTCACACTATTTTTCATAGATAGTTTGGGACTAAATACACTTGCTCACCAAAATTTAGGTCCATCCAACTTATATATAATAATATATGAATTTTGGAAATCTAAGATTCTGCATAAAGTCATAATAGCAGCAATAAATTTTATGAATGTTGAAAGATTGCTACAAAACTAGAGCTATATAACTACATCAGTTTCAGTTTTCATAGGTCATTTTAGGTTACAATGCTAGGTTGCGACTAAAACCATTTTTCCTTCAACAATTAAGACTAAACAAACATAAAATTTCAAAGCAATCTTAAGTTATATAGAGTGAGCTATGCATTTTTTAAAGTTTAGGTTTTGCATAAGTGAAATTGAGCGAGGCATAACTAGAGCTATAGTACTTGGATTGATTTGAAACCAATTTTTTGATGTAGTATTAGAGTGGAAAGTTTCAACTTCAAAGGAATTTTTATGAATTTTCTAGAATTATTGAAATTTTGCTGCTGTGTATGAATGCTAGTGCGAAACAGGTTTAGATTTTTATATATAACTTGAATTAGCCACTTTAAAATTGAGTGGGACCAAAGAAGTTGGAAATTAGGGTGTGATGCTCCTTGTAAAATTTGAGAATGAGATGACTTAAATTAGAATTTTGGTGATTTTCTATATATGCTGGACTAATTGTAGAAAACTTGTAAGATGAATGACCGTGGCTTATGTTATAGATCTCAAACTTCTTTGGGATCAAAACCAATTGAAAGGACATATAAAGAAGTGTGAATACATAATTTGTTTGGATAAGAAAATGAAATTTGCCTATTTTAGTTAATTTAAAATTTTGACAGATTTTGAACATGTATAGCACCAAAGTAACTAAGCCAAGTTTAGGCTTATGAACCTAACTTCCCTTGAAAGTCCTTAGGGGGGATAAGACCATGATAAAGTAAATGAAATCTTAAGGATATGTATGATCTAAATATAAGTGCACTTGAACCTAAGGGCTTAACGCTTACGAATATAATGAAACCTTAAGGTAAAGTTAATGTTAGCTCGCATATGATATGCAAAATATGATGTTATATTATTGTGAGTTACATGCATGATTATATGATGATGATGATATAATGAGGCACAGAAGGTGCTAGATTGACCTTGAGAAATGGTAGGCCCATGTATGCGAAGCATAAGTTAAGAGTTTTGTGCTTCTGAATGTAAAAGGCTAAGTACCTAAAATTTATGGGGTTGTGTGCCCAAAGTTCCCCAAATGTTATGTTGGCAATGGAATAAGCTCATATCCACTCATGAGAAATAGCTTTATTACCCTGGTTGGGTTCCTCAACGGGCTAATGGGCCCCAACAAATAATTACGGGTAAATAAGGATCCCCATTGCTATTTTAATGGGGGAAAAACTATGTGAAAGCTATAAGGTTCAATACCCTTTAGAAACCATCTCATGGTTTAAACTATATCGAGTTTTAAGGTTTTGATAAGCTACAAATCAAGCTTTAAATAAAATCTTTTGTCAACTAACAATTTGTTATGGAGAATATGTTCTTTTGTGAGTAAGATCGTTTATTTCGAGCTGAAATGTGTTTCACTTAACACAAAGTAGATTGTTCTTTGTCATGCCTTATAAATATGCACTTTTTTGAAATGAATACTTTGTGGAAGTTATGATCCTTCACTCGAAAAGCACATCAGTAAGTTTAGAAGGATGGATTTACATCATCAAAAAGGAAAACAAGCCATTAGAAGGATCACAGACAGCTCAGAAGTATGATCTGTCTAGAAGGGTGACCATCAGAAAGATGCTTCTCAATGAAGTGCCTCACCTCCAAACTGCTTTTATATAATTCAAGGATCAGGTTCAAAAGTCAAATGTGATGTGATAAGATCCAAAAGAAGTGCCGAGAAATCTGAAAAGTTGGTTAACCATATTTTTCCTTTTCTATGTTATTTACAAAAGCTAAAAAAGAAAGTAACTTCTTCTCTATTTACTCCTAGACTAGTGCATCAAAGTGGCTCAAGGCTGAAGATCAGCACACTTCAACGGACAAATTTTTGAAGTTTATAAAAGCTAGAAGAACGATGAAGAAGTGATTAGACTATTGAACATTCTTCGCTCTCAAGAAGCTTTCATTTCTTAACCTTTTGAATATACAAAAAGTTACTCATTGTAACTTCTGATTAGAAAATCTTCTCTTTGGCTTGTATTAGCCAACATTCTCATACTGCAAAGTTAGAGAAGCCACACACATTGCAAATAGTGCTTATCCTCTATTAAGAGATTTAATGTGAGTGTTCTAAACACAAACCATCAAATCTATTTATTGTAACTTGACTCGTTAGATGTCTTCATGAGCTTGGAGAGGCTAGGTAAATAGTACTTTGTTATAGGTTGGAGAGGCTTGTGAAAGACTACTCTATTGTAAAGTTTAGAAAGGCTTAGGAAAACTACTTTGCTGTAAAAGCTTGGACAAAGAAAACTCGTTATATAAAAATCTCAAAAAAAAAAAAAAATTGGGGATTGGACATAGGCAACTGGTTAGCCAAACTAGTATAAAACTTTGCTGTGTGTTTTCGCTATCCCTTCTGCCTTTCATTGATCTACTTTACTAAGAATTTAAATTTGTGTACTAAATATCAATTGCAAATAAAAACTTTTTGTGAGAAATATTGTTTATATTTCTAACTTAACCGCTTTTGCATTCCAAGTCTCAAACTTGAGAAAGTTTTTTGTTAAAGTTTTTAGATACTCAAGTTTTAATCGAAGCATGATTTAACTCTCATTCTCATGCTACCTTTAATTACAATTGGCATCAGAGCCTACTTCTAGGGTTGAGCTTCCTAACGGTTGCAGAGGATAAAGATCTAGAAAATAGCACAACAAATTAATCATATTGTAAAAGCACATTCTATCAACTGCCTCCATATTTCAATGGTGAAGACTACTCTTATTTGAAGGATAGAATGAGACTTTTTCTTGAGTTTGCAGGCATTGATGTAACATTCTCCTAATTATGGTACTATGCTTAAGTCATAATATCTCACCTAGGAATTGTTACTGTTACTTAATTGGACCTTGTTTGGTAGCAACCTTCGGCCACTTTCAATCTTACTAGTCAACTTCGCCTCGGAGGACCTTCTCCGAAATTTTTGAACTATCTGGAGATAACATGGGAATAAACATAGGAGTGAGAATTATAAATTCTCAGTAGGATTCATTAATCTACCATATGCTGTGTCATCGTTATTATCTCCAGTTACTTTGGTTTATTATAAAAAAGTGAACATACTATATAATTACTTTCAGTTTTATAGTCTGAAACCATATTGTCCGAAGCAGAATTCATTTTAGTCATACACTTGATAAATAGAGCAAGAGTTAAAGCATAAGCATAGCAGATTGTGAGTGATTTCGTAATAATAACAATAGCAGATTGTGCTTGTACAATGGCTCATCATGAATTCATGTGAATGCACTTATACTTTCTTTTCTTCCTTTACTTGACACGCCTAGGCATTACATATCGCCATCCCTAGAGTGTCTACATGCATATATCTTTGTATTTCATTTTTACTGCCCTTGGATAGCCTGACCTAGGGGTGAGCTAAACTCATGACCGTTGTCACACAAAACTAACCTACAAGGGGATCCACGTGCCTCTAGTCTTGGAGGGATCTCATTTTGGCCACGTGCCTCCAAGGTAGAGGGATCTCATAACTTTAACTGCCTTCACAAGGAGGGATTCAAATAACTGTCTCCAAGTAAAGGAATCCAACTTTTCATAATCATATATTTTCTTTATTTGCATGTAAATATGCAAACTTTCATAAACATAATCATGATCATATCATCGTACAATGTTTATATGCATTCTAGTGCACTTACCTTCCAACATTCTTGCATATAGAATTTCATGTTCATATCATAAATTTTCATAACAGAAACTATCATAATTTCATAAAATTCTACCAGAAATTCGGAAGCATAATGGATCAAATCCGTTTCCCTGTGAATAGTACTAGTCAACCAGACAGTCATTCATATAGAAAAATCAATCCAAGGTATAGATGCTGCAATAATCAAACAAAGTTTCATAACCTTGATCTTGAATTAGTTTTCTGCCACTTCCTTTTGATTTTACTCGGTTTTTGTAACTTATGCCATAAATTCATTTAACTCATTTAGACCTGAATTTTGGATATGTTAAAGTGTTATATATCTATTTTCTAACCTCTTTAATCCCATCTAATTTTGATAAATATAGCTCAATTTATTTTAGTTCTATCTCAGCCTGCCCTATAGCTGGCCAGAATTACAAACTTAAAAGTAAAAATCCACTAAAAATCATAAACTAGTTCAAATCATATGATATTTGTATCATATTAAATTAACAAGACAAGCTTTCATTTGCAAGAAGTCCCATTTCATTTGCTTTATTAGAGCTTGAGCTATAAGGTCTGAAATTTGACCTTTCTAAACTACCCTGTTTTAGCCCAATTTCGACTTAGGGCAAATTCCTCGAACCATTGGGAGCAAATGGGATAGTATTTAACTCTAAAATTTTTATGGGGTATTTTGCTATGTGTAGGATTTCTAAAAAAGTTTGTTTCATTCAATTCCATGTTGTATAGGGCATGTTTTGCCCTAAATAACCTTGTCTGCCCAAAATCAAACTCAAAAACCTAGGTCAAATTTCCAAAATTCATATCTCCCTCAATACTAATCCAATGGCCTTATAATTTATATGGTTGGAAAGTTCTAGTCTAGTTTCACATAAAAATAGTTTCATCAAATTTAAACTATTGTAGATAAAGCCATACACTCCACTATACGGACTGTCGTAGGGTTTTGATCATCCAGCTTCTCACTCCTTTCTATTCTCATCCCTTTTCATTTCCTCTTCAATTTAAACATAACAATAGTCATCAAACCAACCAATAATTATCATATACATCCAAATACCATATCAAAAAGTGATAAAAATGAAAAACCCAAACAGCTTCCATAACCAAGAAAACAAGAAAAGAGGTTGAATCTCTACCTTCTTTAAGTGTAATCTTGCTAAATTTTGAGTTTTGATGGATGGAATCTTATCAAAGCTTGAAGGTTGATGAAGTAGATTGAAAGGAAAAGAGAAGAAGGAGGCTAGAAGGGAAGAGGAGAAGGAACGTATTCTGCTTGTGAAGAAGGAGGAAAAAATATGATCAAGCTTTAATGAAGTGGTTGGCTTGCTATATGTTGATTGACTCTTGAATGGGTGGTAGTAATTTAATCAAGTCTCTCCACCCATTTGTGATGCATGTGGTGCCATCAAAGAGTGATTAAGTGGCTGAGTAGTCAGCCATGAAATAATAGAGTTTGGGTATGCAATTCTATTGATTTGGTCCTGACAGCTTAAAATACCGAAATCTTACCGATTTCCTTCAAATTGGTAAATCGGTTTAGGAGAGTTTCTATGAAATCTTCTATGCTTCTAATCTAATTCTCTCACATCTAATCTCAATTAATTGCTAATTAATTGATCTTAAATAAATATTTAGTCAAATTTTAATCAACCTCAATTACTCGATAAAAATCAAACAACTAGGCAAAAAACGATAAAATCCGGTGGATGTTACATTACCACCCTCCTAAAAAACAATTTTGTCCTCAAAATTTAGTCACAAAACTAACTATTTATTATCATAAGAGTTTGAAAAATGTTCACACATAAGCACACTGAAGTTGAATAAATGTAGTCAAAGAAAATACAATAAACCTAGTTATATAATTCAACATAACATAGTTAGCAAAAAGTGAATCCTTGTCCTAGGTTATCCCTAATTTCACTTCAGCTCCTTTAGGGAAATAGCCTTTTCAACATTCAAGGTGAAGACCTGTCCTGGTTGTTGTAGTTTAGGGGTAGGCGGTTGATGCTTATATAAGCAGTCTCTGATCATGTGACCTGGCTTCCCACACTTGAAACATACGTTTTGTCTAGCTAAACAAGGTCTACCTTCATGATCCTTTCCATACTTAGAGCATACTTGCCCTGCGCTTGGCCTCTGTAGTTGTTTATCCTCACGTCCATTAAATTGGCGTAGCCTCTTTGGTGGTGGGGCAGGATGAAATTCCTAGCTCTCAGGTGCCGGCCTCTTCCCAGAAGCATCAAACTGAGCAGTCTTTAATTTCTTACTGTATTCCTCGACAAGTCTACATTTATTTACTAGAGTAGCAAATTCCCTTATCTCCATGGGTCCCATAACCACCAAAATATCCTTTCTTAATCCTTCCTCAAACTTAATACATTTCCAGACCTCATCTGGATTATGTTGATAGATGGTAGAAAATTTACACAACTCTTCAAATTTAGCGATATACTTCGATACACTTTTACTCCCCTACTGGAGTTGTAGGAATTCTAATTCCTTAGAATTTTGGACAGAAGCGGGAAAGTATTTCTGGTAGAAAGCATCCTTAAATGCATTCCATATGATCTTTGCCTGGGATTCTTCCATTAATCTCCTTGTACTCTTCCGCTAGAATTCTGCGTTTGCTTCCAGCATATAGGTGGTAAAGGCTACTATCTGGCGGTCCGTACAATCCAAAATAGAGAAAACCTTTTCCATCGCCTTAATCCATTCGTCAGCGTTGTCAGGTTTGAAAGCTCCTCTAAAGCTAGGTGGGTTTGCCTTTCTGAATTCAGCGAACTTGAGATACTCCAGATTCATCCCAAGGCCATGTGGATTTCCTTCATGACTAACTTCTGGTCGCCTCCCCATCTGGTCCATCAGTTGATGTGCTGCAACTGCTTGTTCTTGTATCGCATAAGTCATCTCCCGCATCGTGTCCATAAAGTCAGTAGGGTCTTTTGGAGTGGGTATAGTTCGTGGCCTACCACGCCTCCTAGAAGCCATTATTTTTCTAATCACACACAACAAAATATTGAGTTGATCAGGCTCAATAATAAGTTAAGTGTGATAGCAACTAATAACATTCACAGTTAGGCGGTCATACATATCTAATTCCCTATATCTTATCTGAGCAGATAAGATTTATCGTATGACATTTTTTAAGGATTCCAAAGTTCATTAGAAACATAGTTAGTCCAAATTCTCAGGTTCGGGGAGGATCGAACTGCTCTGATACCATTCATGTAACATCGTCCCAAGTATGGTGCTATGCTTAAGTTATAATACCTCACCTAGGAATTGTTACTGTCACTTAATCAGACCTTGTCTGGTAGCAACTTTCAGCCACCTTCAATCTTACTAGTCAACTTCGCCTTAGAGGACCTTCTTCGGAATTTCTGAACTATCTAGAGATAACACAGTAATAAACATAGGAGTGAGAATTATAAATTCTTAGTAGGATTCATTAAACTACCATTTGCTTAGTCATCGTTATTATCTCTAGCTACTTCAGTTTATTATAAAAAGGTGAACATACTATATAAATACTTTCAGTTTTATAGTTTGAAACCATATTGTCTGAAGCAGAATTCATTTTAGTCGTACACTTGATAAACAGAGTAAGAATTAAAGCATAAGCATAGCAGATTATGAGTGATTTCATAATAATAACAGTAGCAAATTGTGCATGTATAGCAGCTCATCATGAATTCATGTGAATGCACTTATACTTTCTTTTCTTCCTTTACTTGACATGCCTAGGCATTACATATCGCCATCCCTAGGGTATCTACATGCATATATCTTTGTATTTCATCTTTACTGCCTTTGGGTAGCCTGGCTTAGGAGTGAGCTCAACTGGTGACTGTTGTCACACAGAACTAATTTACAAGGGGATCCACGTGCCTCTAGTCTTGGAGGGATATCATTTTGGCCAAATGCCTCCAAGGTAGAGGGATCTCATATCTTTAACTGCCTTCACAAGTAGGGATTCAAATAATTGCCTCTAGGTAAAGGAATCCAACTTTTCATAATCATATATTTTCTTTATTTGCATGCAAATATGCAAACTTTCATAAACATAATCATGATCATATCATCATACAATGTTTATATGCATTCTAGTGCACTTACCTTCCAACATTCTTGCATATAGAATTTCATGTTCATATCATAAATTTTCATAACAAAAACTATCATAATTTCATAAAATTTTGCAAAAAATTCGGCAGTATAACAGATCAAGTCCGCTTCTTTGTGGATAGTACTAGTCAACCATATAGTCATTCATATAGAAAAATCAATGCAAGGTATAGATGCTCTAATATTCAAACAAAGTTTCATAATCTTGATCTTGAATTAGTTTTCTGCCACTTCCTTTTGATTTTACCCGATTTTTGTAACTTAGGCCATAAATCCATTTGAACTCATTTAGACCTGAATTTTGAATATGTTGAAGTGTTATGTGTCTATCTTCTAACCTCTTTGGTCCCATCTAATTTTGATAAATGTAGCCCAAGATATTTAAGTTCTATCTCGGCCTGCCCTGTAGCTGCCCTATTTGGGGTTTCGGGATCGTTATATCCTTGGGGTTCCGCATCATGGTGCCCCAAGGTGACAGCCATTCAGTAAGCAAAGGACTTGAATGTGTTAAGCTTTGATGCTCTCATTTGGTTATTAAAAACTCATGAGATTGAGCTGAATGTTAGAGTTGAGGAATCCAATAGAAAACTAAAATCCATTGCCCTAAAGTCAACTCAAAGAAAGTCCAACATCTCCAAGGCCATAAAAGTTGCAAAAGACTTAGATGAAGATGAAGATGAGTCTTCTGAAGATGACGAAGATGAGAAAGATGAGATTGCTCACTTGGTAAGGAGCATATCGACAGCTTCGATTAACAGGAAGAACAAGAAAGGCTTTGTCCCTAAAAAGAAAAAAAGAAGGCAGAGCAAGATGAAGTTATTTGCTTTGAACGTAAAGAACCTGGACACATCACATTAGAATATCCAAGGCTAAAGAAGAATCTCAAGAAAAAGGCTCCCAAGAATAAAGCTATGATGACAAATTGGGAAGATCTTGATGGGGAACACGAAGGTTCAGAAATCCCAAGAAGAAGAAGAAGAAGTTGTTGCAAATATCTATTTTATGACAGATATAGTTTCTAAAAAAGAAACTAAGGTATTGGATTCTAAACCTGAACTCTCATATAGTGATCTTATGAAAGCTTATGATGAATTATTGGATGATTCTCAAACACTTGTTTCTCATTATGCATCATTGAAGAAAAACTTTCAAAAACTATCTCCTGAGTTTGAAAACCTCAAGAATGAGAAAAAGAAGCCAAGGCATGAGAAACATAACTTTTGAAAGAAACTTCTTCAGTAGGATGTTATTGCTCTAAAGACTGAAGTTTATAAAGCTAGTTAGAACACATTTTTTGATGTTTCTGAACTTCAAAACATAGTCAAGCTTCTCAAATTAGATCTTGAGAAGGTGGTCAATGACTTCAAAAATCTTGATCTGATGCTTGGTAGTCAAAAGCCATGCTTTGACAAAATGGGACTTGGGTATGAGGAGCAAGAAGATGAGAAACCATCCAAAGACTCCCAAAGTAAAATTTCTTCATGTATTTACTATTTTAAAAAGGGGCATACTTTCTGAAAAGTGCTTTTCCAAAAGAAAAGCTAAAGCATAGAAGGTGAAAAGCCCTAAAAAGAAAACTAATCCAAGAGGACCCAAGAAAATATGGGTACTTAAAGTGAAAATTGTTTCTGATGTAGATGTGTTTTAAATCACACCACTAGAAGGAAATGAAGTGGTATTCGGACAGTGGATGCTCCAGACACATGACTGGAAATAAATCCTGGTTCAAAAACTTTAGACCCAAAGATGGTGGAGTTGTGAAATTTACTGATGGTATCAAATCCAGAATTGTAGGTATAGGTAATGTCGGTAAGAATGATTTTAATTTGGTTATTGATGTTATGTTAGTTGAAGGATTGACTCACAACCTTCTAAGCATTAGCTAGTTTTGTGACCAAGGCAACAGAGTTGTGTTTGAACCTTCTAGATGCATTATAAAAGATTCCATATTAGACAAAATCATTCTTACTGCTAGAAGGCATGATAATACTTATGTATTATATCTAGATGACCTTCTAGATTAGAAAATAAAATGCTTGACATCCTTTGTGGATAAAAGGTGGTTGTGGCATAAGAAACTTGGTCATGCTTATATGAGATTAATCTTTGAGATTTCTCAAAAAGAGCTAGTTAAAGATTTACCTAAAATTAGTTTTGATAATAACTCAACTTGTGAGTTCTATCAAAGAGGTGAACAAACCAAGAGATATTTCCATAACAAGAATGTAGTTTCAACTATTAGACCACTTGAGTTTTTACATCTTGACCTATTTGGACCAACTAGAACTGCTAGATTAGATGGCAAGAAATATGGTCTAGTCATTGTGGATGACTTTTCTAGATTTACATGGGTGATATTTCTAATCCATAAGGATGAAGCTTGAAAGGCCTTCAAAATATTTTCAAAAGGAATTCAAAATAAAAAAGGTTTTTGCATTACTTCTATAACATCCTCCAAAGAACAGTACTATGCTTAAGTCATAATACTTCACCTAGGAGTTGTTACTGTCACTTAATCGAACCTTGCCTGGCAGCAACCTTCAGCCACCTTCGCCTCGGAGGGCCTTCTTCAGAACTTTTGAACTATCTGAAGATAACACGAAAATAAACATAGGAGTGAGAATTATAAATTCTCAGTAGGATTCATCAAGAAATTTCATACCGTGTCATCGTTATTTTCGCTAATTGCTTCGGTTTATTATAAAAAGTGAATACATTATACGAACTGTTCTGTTTTATAGTTTGAAAACATATAATCCGAAGCAGAATTTATTTTATCTCATGCACTTAAGTCACATTGGCAATATTTCATATTTAGAATAAGAATCACTGCATAACTAGATAGATCAAGCTTAGTCTCAATAAAACATGGAATATAATAATAGTGAGCATGGGTACAAATATAATTACATAAAACATGTACGTCTGTGCCATAAGTTTCTCTTAATTCTTCTCCCCCATAACTTACCGGTACTTACACTAGCTGGGTCATGCCATGTCTCATATAAGTCTTATCCCCTATACTCACACTAGCTGGGTCATGCTATACCTCATGTGAGTTGTGGGTGAGGAGAGTTTACTTTAGGTCAACTTCCCTTCTGAAGGATCATACCCTTAGTTTACTTTCTTTAATTATTACACATATTCTAGAGCATGATTGTAACATCCCCATATAACGTAATAGGAAATAATTAAAATAAACTTTTATTATTCACAATCTTGCCTCTAAACTTTTTAGAAAATGACCTTTAGGTCCTTATATATTATTTACAGCCTTGCCCCTGAACATTTTAGAAAATGATATTTAGGTCCCTATATCAACAGGATTAGTAAAATAAGGTTTTAAACGAAGCAGAATCGCATAGCGAAAACATAAAAACCTAAACCTCGGCCAATTGAGCCACGGAGGTATCCATATGTGAAATGACATGGGATGCCCCTAGTGTAACATCCGATTTCCGACTTCCGATCCCATCTAATGTTGAAATTTACGATTTCCGAGTTTGTCCTATAATTCCGCTTCCGACCTCAATATCAGCTTCGATTTCCGACTTCGTTCCAAGGCTTACAAGGAATTTCTTACGATTTCTGACCTCATGCAATTAAACTCGATTTCTGACCTTATGCTCGAATAGGAACGAAGGTGATATACGAGTTCCGACATCAGTTAATTTAAAATGTACACAACATGCGACTTCCGAGTTTATCTGATTTGGATTTCGAGTTCATTACCAAGATCTCTTCTTTTCATGAGTTCCGATATCGAGTTGAAGTGCCAGGATCTATGAATTCCGAGTTCGTTGTACACAAAATTTATGTTTTGAATCTTGATATCCGGTGCTATGCTTAAAATCGATTCAAGTTTACGTGATGACCCCGACTTCCGGGTTTGAGTGTTTTGGTTTCACGTTCTGGCCTTGACTCTCGCTTTTAAGGTAGCTGTGCCTTGCGATTTCCGAATTACGACTTTACACTCAGATTTTGAATAAATGAGAAGATAATTCTGAGTTCCGACTTCGTCCGAATAAATATGCACGAATCCCGACTTTAAGAATCTCACGAGTTCCGATATTACGTTCATGTGCGCTGGAAGCGAGTTTCACTTCTTAAGCGACGTGGAGGGCAATTTTGACACAAAAGCAGAAGACATGGCTGAATTTTACCCACAAGAATTTCACCCAATCAAAACCACCCATCCTAACTACCACCCCAAAGCCTTGCGTATATATATATACTCTCCTCCTGCCTCTTCAGCGCCATTCTTCCAACGTTGTCTTCTCTTCCTCAATTCAGCCCTCTTTTCTCTTCTCCACTCACCCACTCCATCCAACCTTCATCTCAGCTACCAGCTCAAGCCTAACTAGGCAATAAGAGGTAGAGGTTTTCTTCTTGCTTGATTTTCTGACTCTTAGATGATTGGTGGTGATTTAATTCCTTAATTTTGATATGTTGATTGATTGATTATGATAAATTATAGCTGGTTTATTGGCTGTCTATGAGATTAAAACTGAATTAGACAAAAGGAAGGATGAAGATAGGAAGAGTTGAGAGGCTGGAAAACTCAAAACCCTCGGCAGTCCGTACGGCGGAGTGTACGGCTCCGCCTCCCGCCGTTCAAAATTAATGAAACCATTTTTATGTGAAACTAGATACCTAGGGCTTTCCATACGTATATCATATACGACCATTGGAGTAATATTGAGAGAGATATGAATTTTTGAAGTTCGACCTAGGAATCAGGACATCCACCCGGGTAGTATGGGTTGAGAAGGGTATAACCCACCCTATATAACTCCAAATCGAGTGAAACTAATTTTGTTGGAAAGTTTACACATAGGAGAACAATATCCAAAGAAATTTCGAGTTTGTTATCATCTCAGTTGTTCCCAGTGAATTGAAGAAGTTACCCTATGTCCAAACCAGGCCAACACAGGGTAGTTCAGGAAGGCTAAGTTTCGGGGCTTGTAACTCGAGCCCTACTGAGGCAAATGAAATGAAACTTTTTGTACCTAAAAGGTTGTCCTGTTCGCTTTAATATGAGGCCAATTTCATATGATTTGAGCCAGTTTTCGAATTTTAGTAGATTTTTACTTTTAAGTGTGCAATTCTGGCCACCCACAGGGCAGGCCGTGATAAAACCCGAATACCTTGAGTTATGGTTATCCAAATCAGATGGGACCAAAGAGGTTAGAAAATAGACACATAACACTTTAACATATCCGAAATTGAGGTCCAAACGAGCTAAAGAGAATTTATGGCATAATTTACAAGAACCGGGTTGAATACCAGCAGTGCGGCAGTAAGCATATTCTAAAGTGCCATACTTATGTCTTGAATTTGAGGATAGAAGCATGAATGAAATATGTTGAATTATGCATGGAATGAAGTGTTTCTCTTGATAAATTGATCTGCTAAATACTGGCACTATTCATGGGGAAGCGGACACGTTCCGTTATGTCGCCGAAATTGCGGTAAGGTATATGTATGAATCATGAGATACAGGTAGAGGCATGTGCATTTCAAGAAAGCTATGAGAACTATGTTACGATGAACCCAAAAGAATATGTTATGATGAGATTTCCATGCTACTTGGGTCAGCCCCGGATAAGAAGTTAAGGGGAATAGATCGGTGGGAACGTCAGGGAAAGTAAACCCGGCAATTCCTGTATAGGAACGAGCTCGATCCTGAAAAGCAGACTATTACCCAGGAGTCTAAAATGGCCAAGAACTCCCAGGGGACCAAGTAATGGAAAGTGATAAAGAATAATGGGAAAATGTTTATGAAGAATGGTTCAAGAATGATGTTTGCATGATTACATTAAGCGCATGATTGCATTGAACATGTCATTACATGATAATTGTGGTTTGTCCGTTGTGTTGAATTGTTGTTGTATATTCACTACCTTGCCCATTGTCCTATGTGTTAATGGTGATGGTTTATTCTGTTTCTTATGTCATTTTAAGTAAAATTGAACCTTGCCTCGGACTAGATGTTTTTCCCAACCTTACTGAATATGAGTAGTTAAGTTTAATCTCATGTTTTAAGAAAATTAAATAAAACCCGAGGCAACTGAGAATGAACGCGAAGTCAGTATACACTATATGCAAACCCTACTGAGAATTTCTCCAAATTCTCACCTCGTCCCGCATTTCCGCCTCATTCTCAGACGTGGACGATGGACACGACAGCTACCCTCTTCGTTGAGATTCCAGACTTGCAGCTTCACCATGATCCGGTAGTAGGCTCGTTGTACATAGCCGGCTCTTGCCAGTTCCGCTTGTATCTTTTTAGTGATAGGGATTTTACTGTCCCCTTACATCATCCTGCTTTTGATCCTACCACCCCATACTTTGAGGTCCCGTTATACGCGGCACATCCTCCGCCAGCGCCTCCTGCAGCACTGGTGGCCCTCGCTGACCTCGCACCGAGTCACCTCCGCAGTGGTACTGCACATCCCGCCACCCGAGAGCGACCCCTCAGAGGCCACCAGCTCATCTTCCCCTTCCTCTGGATGAGCTCCTGACTACTCACCAGCCGGGCCCAGTGTGGCTAACAGCTATCTGACTGAGTAGGTCAGCCATAGGCCGTATTGTACAGCATGATCCTCTTTTGGTAGCATGCGGCTTTGGGTCCTACACGCAGTAGTAGACTTTGAAATGTCCACTGAGGACCACGTAGGATCGGATCGACTGACATGGGTCTTATGGTTTGTTTTTTTTTTCGACCCACTTATGTATCCTATTTTGAAACTTGTCTCAGAATCAAAACAAGTGGTTCCTCGCTTCATATATATATACCTATATGCAGTTGATAGTATGTGTGTTATTTATGCTTACCGTGTGGTTATAATGAAATAAACTCTATCACGTTCATTGTATGGCATCCCATTTCCCCCAAATAATTCGGATAGGTGAAACGTAAGTAGAATATTAACACAGTAACGCAAACTACTTAATTTCATGCTATGACTTAAGTATAACATTAAATTAGTAGGGTGTTACACCTAGACTTGCCCATAATTACGAAAATGCCCTTGGTCATGAAATACAGAAAACAGAATGGCCATCAATTTGTAAAACGTTTAATTTACACCAGTAATCGATTTATTCGATTTTAATGCATAACTGAGTTAAAAAAAAAGTTAATTAAGGATTAATTAGATATTGATTAGACGCTAATTAGAGAGTTAGAATTAGAAATAATTAGAATAGAAACATATAAGACTACACAAATTTCTTCAAAACCGTTTTACCAATTTGAAGGAAATTGGTAAGGTTACGGTACTTCAAACTGCTGGAACCGAATTAACCAAATTATGCACCTATGACTCTAAAATGAGTGGCTAAATTTTAGCCACTCTCACCATGATTTGGGCATCCAGCTGCTGCCTCAAAAGAGGTGTAGTTTGGCTTCATTTTAGCCACCCATTTCTCATCCAATCAAATGCTAACTCAAGCTTTATGGAAAGAATAAAAAACTTCCCTTTTGACTCTTCTTTGGACGTCCTCCATTCTGCCTCTTTTCTCCATTCATTCTTCTTTCAAAGCATTCCTTCTTCTCTTTATCTCAAGCTCCATAAACTCTTGAATCCCAAAACACAAATTGGCTAGGCTAACTACTTCAAAATCAAGGTAGGATTCCAATTCTTATCTTGTTATTCTGATTATGGGTGATTGTTGATGACTCTATTTACTCAATTCTTCATGAGGTAATTGAATGATTATGATGTTATTTGGCTGGTTTGTTGGCTGTTGTTGGTGTTGAATTCGTTTAGGAGGTAAGAAAAGGTGAAAGGATGAAGATGTGAGAAGCTGGAAACCTAGAATCCCTCGGCAGTCCGTACGTCGGAGTATACGGCTCTGCCTACAGCCGATTAAATTTGATGAAACTATTTTTAGATGAAACTAGACATCCAGGGCTTTCCATACATATATCATATAAGGCTTTTGGATTAGTATTGAGAGAGTTATGAATTTTTGAATTTCGACCTAGGTTTTTGGTCCTGACTCTGGGCAGACTGGGTTGTTCAGGGTAGAACTCGCCCTATACTACTTGAAAATGAATGAAACTAACTTTTTTAGAAAGTTCACACATAGAAGAATGTCCCATAAAAATTTTAGAACTAGATAAGGTCCCAGTTGCTCCCAGTGTTCCAAGAAAGTTGCCCTGTGTCCAAACTGGGCCAGAGCAGGGTAGTTCAGGAAGATCAGATTTCGGGGCTGATAACTTGAGCCCTACTAATTTAAATGGAATGAAACTTTTTGTAAATGAAACTTTGTTCTTTTAGATTTAATATGGGACCAATTTCGTGTGATTTGAGTCAGTTTTCGATTTATAGAGGATTTTTACTTTTAGGTGTCTAATTCTGGCCAGCCACTGGGCAGGGCGGGATAAAACATAAATATCTCAAGCTATGGATATCAAAATGAGATGGGACCAAAAGGGTTAGAAACTAGACACATAAGGCTACAACATACTCAAATTTTAGATCCAAATGAGTTAAATAGAAATTATGGCTTGAATTATAAAAACCGGGTTGGTTGAATATGCTGAGGTAGAAATACTGCCTTAATGAATTTGACGTTGATATGAGTTTAATGTTGGAATATAAATGTGATGTTATGTGCTTTGTGATAAATTGATGTACTGGTTGGTTGGCACTATTCACGGGGAAGCGGACATATTCCGTTATGCTGCCGAAATTTCGGCAGAACTATGTGAGTTATATGAATGTGATAAATGTCCATGTGTTATGCTCATAAGACTCATGTATGCAAGGATGATTTAAGCATAATATGAATATATTGAATGTGGGTCCCTTCACCTGGAGGCAGTTACGAGATCCCTCCTAGTGAAGGCAGTTAGATAAGATAAGATATGAATCCCTTCACTTGGAGGCAGTTGCACTTTGGATCCCTCCTTGTGAAGGCAGTTACCCTCTACCTTGGAGGCACGTGGTCAGAAGAGATCCCTCAATTAGAGGCACGTGACCAACATGAGATCCCTCCAGGACTAGAGGCACGTGAATCCCCTTGCGGGTGAGTCGGTGTGACGACGGTCACGAGTCGAGCTGACGAGCTCACTCCAAGGCTAGGCTACCCAAGGGCAGTAAAGGCTAAAGACTAAAGACTCAAGACTAAAGATTAAAGCATATGCAAGCACCCCACTTACATGAGGCATGGCATGACCCAGCTAATGTAAGTATCGAATGAAGGTCCCACATTCCTAAGGAACGTGACATGGCGATCACGCTCTGATGGGGTATAACATGACGATCATACTTTGGAATGTGGCATGTAAAGATTTTATGAGGAAAAGGAAGGAAAAGAAAGAAAAGTAAACTTTACATATATACATGAATTTAAATACAAGTAAAGTTATGTGCAGATGTTATATCCCTAGTATATTGATGCTATTGTGTTTTATTATGTTTTAGCTACTATTCCTAATATAATTCATGAAATTTCCTTCGCATGGGCTCTCCCAAATTGCCAAGTGTATGATTAAAATGAACTTTGCTTCGGACATTATATTTTCGAACTTTAAAATTTAACAATTGGTATAGCATGTTCACCCTTTTCATAATAAACCGAAGCAAACTGGAGATGACAACGATGACATAGCTTATGTTAGTTTAATAAATCCTACTGAGAATTTATAATTCTCACTCCTATGTTTATTTCCATGTTATCTCCAGATAGTTCAGCAATTTCAAAGAAGGTCCTCCGAGGCGGAGTTGACTAGTAAGATTGAAGATGGCTGAAGGTTGCTACCAGACAAGGTCCGATTGAGTGACGGTAACAACTCCTAGGTGAGGTACTATGACTTAAGCATAGTACCTTACTGGGGAGGGTGTTACAATGATCGCCATATCATACTCCATTAGAGCGTGATCACCATGTCACGTTCCTTGGGAACATGGATTCATCATCTTATCTTTCATCATAGAATCTTTAGTCTTTACTGCCCTTGGGTAGTTTGATCTAGGAGTGAGCTCGTCAGCTCAACTCGTAACCATCGTCACACAGACTGTCCCACAAGGGGACCCACATGCCTCTAGTCTTAGAGGGATCTTATTTTGGTCATGTGCCTCTAAATTGAAGGGATCTATTCTGGTCACGTGCCTTAATAGAGGGATCTCAGCTGACCACGTGCCTTCAATGTAGAGGGATCTCAGCTGACCACATGCCTCCAAGGTAGAGAGATCTCATAGTTTTAGCTACCTTCACAAGGAGGGATTCAAAGTGCAATTGCCTCAAAGTAAAGAGACCCACATCTTATCTTATTTAACTGCCTCCAGGTGAAGGGACCCACATTCAATATATTCATATGCTTTCATTCTTATACATAATCATGCATAGCCATGCTGAGTGCATTCATACATATGGTTCATCATTTACGTTTATATAACTTTACATACATGAGTTCTATATACATGTTCTTAACACATAAGTGCTCATAACCCTCTTTACAATTCTACCGATAATTCGGCAGCATGATGGAATGTGTCCGCTTCCCCATGAATAGTGCCAGTACTCAGACAGTCAATTGAACAGGGGAATCATAACATCTCATTTATAATTCAATCATCACTCTCATAGAAGTAAATATTGCATTTAAAACATCACAATTCAACATCAATCTCATAGGAACATTAGTTGTATTTAAAGCATAGTTGCTGTCTTATCACTTTCACTCAGCCCGATTTTTGTAAATTAGTACATAATTTCTATTTAACTCATCTGGACCTAAATTTTGGATATGTTAGAGTTTCATGTGTCTATTTTCCAACCTCTTTGGTCTCATCTCATTTTGATTTGTATAGCTCCAGATATTTAAGTTTTATTCCGGCTTGCCCTGCAGCTAGCCAGAATTATGTACTTAAAAGTAAAAATCCACTAAAAATCAAAAAGTAGATCAAATCATATGAAATTGGTAGCATATTAAAGCTAACAGGATAACCTTTCATTTACATCAAGTTCCATTTCATTTACTTTAGTAAAGCTCAAGTGATAAGTCTGAAATTTCACCTTCCTGAACTGTCCTGTTTTGGCCTAATTTGGACATAGGGCAAATTCTTTGAACCACTGAGAGCAAATGGGACCACTACAAACTCAAAAATTCATATGGAAAATTCTCTCTGTGTAATCTTTCTAACAAAGTTGGTCTCACTCAATTTGGAGTTGTGTAGAGTGAGTTACACCCTTCTTAAGCCACACTGCCCAGATGAAAGTCCTGATTCCTAGGTCAAACTTCAAAAATTCATATCTCTCTCAATACTAATCCAATGACCTTATATGATATATGTATGGAAAGCCCTGGATGTCTAGTTTCATATAAAAATAGTTTCATTGGATTTTACTGACTGTAGGCAGAGCCATACACTCTGACTGCCATGAGTTTCCTCACTTAGACAGCATTCCAAGTCTCCACTTTTCTAATTTTCCCCTTCTAGTCCTTAATTCCAACTCAAGATTTTATGTTATTCCAACCATAATCCATCATATATATCCAATATATCATCAAATAAGTGAAAAAGAGTGAAAGATCATACAGCCATAGTTTAAAGAAATTAAGAGCAAAAATTGAATCCTACCTCCTTTAGATGTGATCTTGCTGAATTTGAGTTTAGGTTGATGGAACCTTGTGAAGCTTGAAGGTTTGATGGAGGTGGTTGAGAGAAGAAGAGAATAAGAAGGCTGAAATCAGAGGAGAATGAGAAGTAAGTCAGCAGGGAGAAGAGAAAAATCTGATTTAAGTATTGAAGAGGTAGTTTGGCTTTGTGAGTTTTGATTGGTTAAAATCTTTGTAGGTAAAATTCAGCCATGTCTCCCTCTTTTGTGGCTATATTATTCTCCACATCACCTAAAAGTGGAACTCGCTTCCATTGTATTTTAAATCGGAACTCGTCTCCATTCTGCTTCAAGTTAGAAATCGTGTCCATTTTTGTTGAAACATAAAGTCAGATATCGGGGATCACGTCCATTTTGTTTGGACCTTGAAGGTTAAGTCGAAAGTCGGGAATTACAATTTATTTGAAACATAAGGTTGGAGGTCAGAAATCACACAGCAAACAAATCATCTTATACCCGCATCTCGTAAGTCGAGAACTAGCCCATAAAACCTCATACATATAATTCTGAAACTCGGTCTAATAATCAATCTCAGAGATCGGAAGTTTGAAGTTGGAAATCAAAACATTCACTTAAGAATCGGGAAGTTGGAACTTATATAATCCCGGAGCTCAATTCAAGTCGGTCCTAAGCTCAATCTCGGGAACATCAATAGAAACGAAAATCTCTTGGAAATAGCTTCGGATATCAAAACTCGTGTATATCCTGGAAATCAATTCTGATGTCAGAATTCGAAAATCATGGAAACTTGAAGACGAAGTCCGAACTCGTGGTGGATGTTACAACTTCCATCAGATCAAATATGGTGGTGAATTTGAAAATCATTCTTTTGAAAATTTTTGTAATGAAAAGACATTGCTCACAATTTCTCTTCTCCTAGAACTATTCAACAAAATGGGGTTATTGAAAGAAAGAATAGATCTTTGCAAGAAATAGCCAGAACTATTGTAACATCCCCAATTTTTGTCTAAACTAATTAGCTTAGTGATCCTGGCTAATTAGAGAGGTTAACGATTAACTGAGGACTAATCGGCTAATCTCGATGAGCAAAAGCTCAGTAAATTGAGTCAAGTCAATAATTAATCATAATGTACTAAATGTTTTAATTAAAAACCTAATTATTCGAACCTCATTAATTCGTAACTTAGAAATATAATTAAGGTAATCCAATACTATTAATTAAGTACAAGACAATTATTCTACCTTAATTGATTGAGATAGATTAATTCTTATACCCTAATTACATAATTTATAAGATCAATCTTTTTAGAGGAGAAATGTCTTAAAAGTGTAATTAACCGAAATTGGTTAAAGAGCAATTTAACTAATCAAATTGAATTAACAACTTAGGTAATTCTAATAGCTTTGAAGATTTAAAAATTTCTCCTAATTGATGCACAAATTTCGGCCAAGGACAAGAGCAAAATCCAACCATCCATTTGCCTTCTCATCATGCACCATTAGATCAAGAGTCTAGGTTAGTAGTATTCCTTGAGTCAGGCCAAGAAATGTACCCTCCTCCATCAAGATTGTGACACTTGGAGTGATCATATCTACCCAAGCCAATCCCAAGAGTGGTCATGCTCTTAACCACTTGAGAAAACACAAAATGGTCTTTACTCAAGTGCCAAGACTCAAAGAAAACACAACTCACCCTTTTACCCCAAAGTCCTTAGCTTTCTTGCTTGAAAAAGAAGTTAAGCTCATCTACTCTCTCTTGCTTATTGGAGAAGCAAAGCAATCAGCCCCTTCTCCCCCATTTCTTGCGCCAAGTAGCCTCCTCCCTCACTCTCTCATTTGTGATTTCCAGTCTTTCCCAAAGACACCAAGTAGCCACTCTTTTTCCTCTCACCCTCTCCTTGTTCTTCCTATTTCTCTTCTTGTTCTTGTCACTTTTCCACCACCATCACCCTCATCTTCTATCACCACCCTCACTAACATACCAAGGATCACATTCTTTGGTCTTTGGTAGAGCAAAACAAACACTCATTTAGCCTCATTTGCTAGCTTAAGAGGAAGGAGGCCATCTCCAACCATTTTCATCCTTCAAGCTTTCAAGAGAATTCTTGTGGTAGTGACTCTAACCTTTCTCTTTTATGTTTTCTTCAAGCCCTTGAACTCCTAAGCTCTCCGTAGCTAGATGGTTCTAGGACTTGTTTCCAAAGCCTCATGGTCATGCTTGTTGGTATGATGAGTTTTCATGTGTTGTGTCCTTTTCTTTGGCATGAAATTTTCGGTTGGAATATTTATTGTTGTTGAACTAAACTTTTAGAAGTTAAAACATTGAGCTAATATCAAGATCTTAAAGATTAAAAGTGGTTTGGAAGAGAAAAGCGGTCACTTGAAGAAAAAACTAAATGTTTTTACAAGAAAACTCTTTGAAATCAAAACCGTGGAAACTGGAAAATTCTGGCAGTCTGTGTGGTGTGACTAATAACTCCTTCCATATAACTCCAAATGGAAGAAAACTGCTTTTAGATGAAAATAGACTCATAGAGCTTTTTATACATATAAAATTCGTGAAATTTGGCCTGAAAACGAGAGAGATATGAATTTTCAAAGTGTGTTGTTCCCGGATGTGTTTTTGTTCGGGCAGTATGTAATAAAATCTTAATAACTCGAGTTATACAGAACATTTTTGAGTGGGACTAAGTTTGGAAGAAAGCTAAGACATAGAGGAGCATCCCCATAAAACAGTTTTGGCAGATTCCTTGTGAGGAGCTCACAATAATGTTTTAAAAGTCACTATACCGAGAATAAACTTAAAAGCTGAGCAGTCAGAATAAAATGTGTATATCTCAAGCTACAAAATGAATTTTTGAGTGGGGTTTGTTTTGTTTAAAAATAGACTCAGAGAAGTATAATCACACCAAAATTTGAAGTAAAACAGTGAAAGGTGAATTGATGGTGAATTTTTGAAATTACTGCCCCACTGCAAAAGTAAAACTGGTTAAGGTTAAGTTTTAAAAGTTAAGGAGAAATAAGCTTTAAGACATTAAGACCCTTACATTAAGTATTGGAAAACCTCCATAATTCAACTTAAAGATTTCAAAAAGGAATAATAGATGAAATTGGCCCTATGCCTAATAAAAGAGTTTACATAAGAGGCAACCTCAATTAAAAGCTTGTACCAAATTTACTAAGTTAAGCTCATAAGACTTTGTGTAATATGTATGCCTCTATATGTCAATATGATGATAATGATATGATGATGATCATGATGATGATGGTATGATAATGATAATGATGAGATGATATGATGATTATGATAGTGATATGATGATGATAAGGATGATAATGATATGATGACGATATGAAAATGAATGAAGACGATATGAATATGATATGTTGATGATATAATGCTTAATGATATACATTAAAGGAATCACATTTGAGGACGGCAATACGTAACGCCCAGAGGTGATTGATAAAGGAACCACATTTGGGGACAGCGATACGTAACGGCTAAATGTGGAAAAGAATTAGAATAATTTTGCATCATAAGCCTTAATAAGAAGATAATGAACTAAGGGTGTGATCCTTCAAAAGGGAAGGTGACCTAATTTAAGCTCACTTCACCCACGACTCACATGAGGCATGGCATGACCCAGCTAGTATGAGTAGAAGGGATAGGACTTACAGGAGGCATGGCATGACCCAGCTAGTGTAAGTACCGAAATTTTATGGTGGCGACGGCCACGGTATGAGCTCATTACCACTTATGTTTAGTGGGTGAAAAGAAAATGACTTAAGATAAGTCAAGTTAAGAAAAGAAAAGGATTTAAGAGAAAGTCAAGTTAAGAAAAGAAAGGGACTTCGGTCCGACCCAAGTAAAGAATGAAACTCTCAACATGTTCATGCATGTTATGAATTGTCATATAAGCTTTTATGTATACCATGATGTTGTTATTATAACGAGAATATGTACTTAAAATTGAATCCACTTCGGATAGCTATGTCTTTGAAAATCTAAGAATTGGACCTTATGCATGCTCACTGTTTTCTTTGTAAAATCGAAGTGGCTAGGACGATGACAATGACACCTCCGTGTCGGGTTGGAGTCCTCGGGAATAGAAGTATGATTAGGGCCTCTGAGCATACCATGAACCTAGGAATCACTAACTGCACTATCTCAAAGAAAGGAAATAATCACTTAATTAATTTGAACAAGTGTTCCATGAGACATGAACTCAAGTAAAGAATAATTTCATATGAGAACTAAGCACCTAAAAGACCATGTACATATATCTTAACTATGTGATTCTTTCATGATGAATGATGAGCTTGATTGAGCTTTGTCTCATGATTGATTATTGTGATATGATAAATTGTTGGTCGAAAGCTTATGATTGGCATTTTGGGGGAAGCTTCGGTCTTACCATTATGCTGCCGAATTTCCATCAATGTTATGGACCTAGTCATATCATTGCATGTGTCTAGTTAAAGAAGTATTATGCATGTAAAGTGTAATAATAAGAAAAGAATTAATGGGACATGACCCTTCAATCACTTCGATAAACGAAGTGAGAGACGATGATTCACAAAGACTCAAGGAACCTCTATGAGGGAAGCAAGGGTGATATGGGAGACCCTCCAACTTAAGGGTAACCAATATTGGCTTAGTCTGATTTGGTTTAGTACTATGTGACAACGGTCACGGAATGAGCTTATGTCCAAAAGCAGTCTATTTCAAAGGAATGTGATCCACAAAGATAATCGAGCATGATCCTTCGATAAGAGAAGATGAACCCCAAGATATCCCTCCACATTGAACCCCAAGATACCTCTCTACTTTGGAGGTAGGGGCCGAACAACCCTCCAATTGTAGAGGTAGACCCCCTTATCAGCTAGAGTTTGATTTAGATTAGTACTCCGTGACGACAATCATAGAATAAGCTCATGTCCAATAGCAGTCTATTCCAAGGGCAAGCAATGTAAAGAATGTTAGGCATGTGCTAAGTATGAAAATAAAGTTAAACAAAGACTTTGGTCATGTCCATGAAGTTATGTGAATGTTCATGCATTTCATTCCTTTCTATGCATAGTTATGAATGTTTACATTATGCTTTAGCATGTATGTTCCTATTTTATGGCCTTATATTATATTATGTTATGTTTAAGAGGATAAGCTTGAAAGAAGCCTGTTTTAGGAACTTATGTTTTCAAACCCATTAAAATGGAATCTATGCATGTTCACTATTTTATAAATAAACCTGAAGTGGCTAGGATGATGACGATGGCACAGTAATTGTCTAGTCGTGATCCTATTAAGAAATCTTGTATTTCTTACTCCTACGTTTCATTTCGTCTTAAGATGGAGTTAATGGCATGCATATCAACACTTCCAGTCGTACCTGATTGGATAAGATGAGTAGCTGTCATGTTACAACACCTATTTAAGGAGGATCAAGAAAGTAGTAGAGTGTTTCCTTTTCCTAAGAGCCCTTGTACAACAGATTATGTGTAATTGAGAGCATGTGGGAAGTCATGTTATTTAATTTGACTTATTACTTATATGATAATTAGTAGGCGTGATTATGAATCTTGGTTTATTTATGATTACATTAACATCTTAAGGCATCATGTTATATTATTTCTATTTCATTATACGCCCGTTAATAACTTAGCGATATAAGGAATAACGTCCATATTTATGCAAGTAAGTAAGCGCTTAAAAACTCAGTTTTCAAGCATAAATGATTTATGAAAAGGAAAAAAAGTTTGCACGCTATTTTCCATATACTATACAAATTTCAATTATAAGAACTTCTACTAGTTAGGGGTGACAACTAGTAATGCCATAAAATGACTTAAGTATAGTATGGTATTATTAGGATGTTACACCATAAAACCACCAGTAGAGGAACACTCAGTTATCCAAATTAATGTAGTCTCTAGCCTAGTAAAGGACACCTTGAGTGATCTTATTGCTGAATTCCTTGAACTAGTTAATTTTGATCATTCTAATAGTCTTTATGTAGTGATTATAAATGCTGAACCTTTTGCTCTAACATATCATGACACAAGTACATATATTTCTCAAGATGCTAACCTTGTGGAACCTTCCATTAAAGGAGCGGTTAACAATTCTAAACTTTTTAATGACTTGTGTGTTGAATTTCTAGAGCTACTTCATTTGTTGATTTTGTTGGCTGTAGTTTTTGGTCTGATAGTAAAATGTCTAGTGCATTAAAAAAGATTAATGAATTTTGAAAAATGATGATATTGCTTTACCTACAGCCACTGCAGATAGGAATTCCATAATTCTAACACCCATGGATGCTCGTTTTCATGAACAGTTGCAGGAGCTAATTGAGTATGTTCCCTTGGAGCTTGATTCCAACCTTTGGAATGTATATAAGGAGCAAATTTTGGTGCATCTAAGAGAAAGTGATTTCCAAGCCTCGGACATGATTGTTATTCAATGGGATCTCAGGGGAGGCTCTAGACACAACTATGGTGCCAAAGTGTACGTCAGCATGGATCCATAAGGGGAGTCATTTTGGTGGAGGTTGTTTTTCCACCATGAGGGGAGTTCTCCTGATTCCCTTTTCTTCCTTCTATTTTCTAGCTCTTGCTATTTCTCTCTATTAGATTGATGTTACTTTGGGCTCTCTAGTTGTGTTGTGTGCCTCTTGAAAATGTTTTTATTTTCAATTCTCTGCATTTTGTCAATTGCAAAATTCCGTTTTAGCTTCTATCTTGAATTTTGTCTTTTGTCTTTTGCATTTTGCACATTCTGCATATGTCTATTTCCAAATTTTGCACTTTGTTCTCAATTTTCTGCACATTTTGTTTTCTATTTTCTACACTTTCTACATGTGGTATTTTTTTGTTTTTTTGTGAATTGTGTTTTCTTTTTTTCTATATTTGTGTTTTCTAGTTTTCTCTTTTTAGTTAAAATTTAGTTCTAAAAAATAAAAATGGCATTTTTTTTATTTTTGTCTGAAAGAAATGAATAATTTTACAATGAAACGAAAAGAAAGAATTTTTCTTTTTAACAAAATCATGAGTTTGGAAAAAATTGTTAGTTAAGAATTCTTACATGATTGATTGAGTTGATACTTGTAATACCCTAATAATACCATACTATGCTTAAGTCATTTTATGGCATCACTAGTTGTTACTCTTAACTAGCAGAAGTTCTTATCATCGAAATTAGCGTAATATATGAAAATAGCATGTAATTTTTTTTTTTTTTGTAAAACCTTTATGCTTGAAAACTGAGCCATTAAGCACTTACTTACTCGTATACATATGGATATTGTTCTTCGTATCACTGAGTTACTAATAAGACATGTGACAAAATTGAAATAGTATAACACAAAACCTTAGGTCAAGAATGTAATCATATATAATCAAGAGTCATCATTACACTTAATAATTATCACATATATAATCGGTCAAATTAAGTAGCATGACCTCCCACATGCTCTTAATTACACATAAACTACCCAACTAGGGCTTTTAAGAAAGTGAAAATGCTATGCTACTATCTCGATCCTCCTTAGCTAGGTGAAGAAACATGGCAGTTCTTCATCTTATCCAGTCAGGTACCACCGGAAGTGCTGCCGAGGATGCCATTAGCTCCATCTGTAGATGACATAGAAACGTAGGAGTGAGAAATACAAGATTTCTCAGTAGGATCCTAACTAGACCATTAATATGTCATCGTCGTTGTCCCAACCACTTCGAGTTTAATTATGAAAACAGTGAGCATGCATAAACTCCATTTTTACAGGGTTTGAAAACATAAGTTCTCAAAGCGGGTTTCTTTTAATATTTGTCATATAACATAATATAAAGAAACTAGATGCTATAATATAAGAGATATACATGTGAGAGCATAGTATAAACATTCATGACCATACAAATGAGAGAATGAAGATGCACGCACATTTATATAACTTCTTAGACTAGACCAGAGTCTTTATTTAACTTTACTTTCATATTTAGCATGTGCTTAACATTCTTTACTTTCCTTTGAAATAGACTGCTTTTGGACATAAGCTTACTCCGTGACCGTTGTCACACAATACTAAACCAGATCAGACTAAGCCGATATTGGTTACCCCTAAGTTGGAGGGTCCTCCATGTCACCCTTGCTTCCCTCTAAGAGGTTCCTTGAGTCTTTGTGGATCACCATCTCTCATTTCCTGGAAGTGATCAAAGGATCATATCCCATTATTTCTTTTCTTATCATTATACTTTACATGCATAATACTTCTTTGACTAGACACATGCAATAATATGACTAAGTCCATAATTTTGACAGAAATCTGGCAGCATAACGGCCAGGCCGGAGCTTCCCCAAAATGCCAATCATAAAACTTTCAATCAATAGTCCATTATATCTATTTCATCATTACACTAATCATTCTATCATGAGACAAAGCTCAATCAAACTTGTCATTCATCATGCCAAATGGCATCATACATTTATACCTTAAAGGGATTCATAATTGTGTTATTCTTTGTGAAGAATCTTATGAGTCATCATATGATTTCCTACGGTTATCCATGAAAGAATCACTTAGTTAAAATATATGTACATGGTCTTTTGGTTACTTAGTTCTCATGTGAAATTATTCTTTACTTGAGTACATGTCTTATGGGACACTTATTCTAATTAATTAAGTTAAGCGATTGTTTCCTTTCCTTGAATTAGCGCACTTAGTGATTCCTAGGTTCATGGTATGCTTAGAGGCCCTAATCATACTTCTATTCCCAAGGAGTTTGAGATCTCTCTTATCCTTGGGTCATGACAATGCATAACCACACTTATGAACCCAACAACACCATGTTCACTAATCATCAAGAGTGATTTTTAACTTAACCAAGTTACAAAGTTTCAAGCTTTTATCACTAACTTAACAAGATCTTACCTTAAGTATTATAAAATTTATCATTCTTTATAAGGTAGTCATAAAGTTTTATCCTTTATGGAAGTAAGTGCCTCTAAAATTATACTCTTGCCTTAAAGACTGAATCTTTATGAAATAATGATACAAGATACTAGCTTTTGAATTAAAAAGTCTTGTTCTTTATGAAAGTTGGCACTTTTATTTATTCTAAGACCATTAAGGTCTTAACTTTATGATTTAAAGTTATCTTAAAGTCTAAAAGATTTCTACTTTATGGACTAGTGATATAAAACATTAAATTTAGAATTATATCTTGATCTTTATAAAAGTTAACACTTTTATGACTCACAAGTGCTATTTTTGTTTGCTTAAAGCTTGGGACTTTACTAATATATTCATCTCAAGGCTCTACCTTTACAAGACTTAGTGTGCAAGCTTATAACTTTATGACTTAAAGTCACCTTCTTGATTAAAGTTTAAAACTTTATGAAAGGATTTACATCCAAGAATCAATCTTTACAACATAAAGTGACAAAATACCATTTTTATAACTCAAAGAGGCTTAATATTCCAAAAAGCTTAAACTTTTACATATAGTCTTGTCCTCAAAACAAAACAAAACAAAATAAGACATTTATGAAGGCACCAAGCTTGCGCCACTTTTTGTGCTTCAAGAAGCAAACTTTTTAAAGCTTTAAGCTTTTAGGATGTTTATAGTCTTATCAAATCATGAAAAACATGTAAAGATGAAACTTTTCTAATCATAAACTCATCATAAGAAAAAGAACAACTTTAAGCAAAATACCACCAAGAACATCAAGAACATTCAAGAACAAGAACATGAACATATTTTTCCAAAAGTAGAAATATCAAGAATACTTGAAGAAGAACAAGGACATATTTTTCCAAAAGTGGAAACATCAAGAACACTTGAAGAAGAACAATAACATATTTATTCAAAAATAGAAACATCAAGAACATTTGAAGAAGAACAAGAACATATTTAACCAAAAGTAGAAACTTTTGCTCATGAAGACCATGAAAGATTTTCTCAAGTTTTCACTTAAAGATCTTGGTCATGAGAAGAACCAAGCTTCAAGCTTTCTTGAGCAAACAAAATAAAAGAGTGAAGATCACTACCTAAGCTTGAAAATGGTGTCCTTGAAGGAGAAGAAAAAGATGAAGAAGACTTCTCCTTTGATGATGATGGTGGCAGTTTTGAGAGGATGAAGATAGAAGCTCTTGAGTTCTCTTGAAAATGAGTCTTGTAGTGTTTGGATCTCTTCTCCAAAGACCAAAAGATGTGATCTTTGAAGGGCTTAGTGAGGAAGGTTTGGCTATGGGGGTGGAAAATGATGAAGAAGATGAAGAAGAAGAAGAGGAAATGTAGAGAGAGGTTGGAGAGTTTGAGGACTTTAGAGAGAGAATAAGAAGTTGAAAATGAAGTGAATGTATGTGTGTGTGCATGAAGTGGCCGTGGGCTTCTTTGTCTTGGGGGGGAGATATTTTTCTTTTGTTGTAATGAAGGGAACAAAATGGTTAATTAGGGGGTTTACTTTAGACAAAACCTAATGCTTTTCTTACATAAAGCAATATTGTCTCTTACTTTTTAACTTTAGTGATGTCATCAATACTTTATTGTCTAGTTGACTAAATTTGAATTTAATCATGTGATTAAGTGCTCCTGCATCTTAATTAACATGATTAAGCAAAGATTAGTGATTAACATACAAGAACATGATTAACAAAAATTAATCTTGTGATCAAGCTTAAGTATCCTTAATTAAACTCGATGAAGCTAATTAAAGGTGATTAGTGCTTAATTAAGCTGTTATGAGTCTAACTTGCTTACTTAGAGATTATTAAATCTCGATTAAGCATTCTCTTAGCTTTTCTTCTTATAATTAACTCATAAACACCTTGTTAATCCTTTAATTAAGCCTTAATCTCATAATTCCTCATTAAGTGCTTAATTACTCAGCATTACTAAGGTAATTTAGCACGACACAAAATTGAGGATGTTACAATACTTTTTCTTGAATACAACATGCTTGGCAATGGATATTGTTGTTGTGAATTAAGTTTGATGGAACTTAGTTTTGTCAACTTTTGAGCCTCTTTAAATGGATTGAACATTTGTGCCATTATTTCTTTCTTGTGTGTTTTCCCTATGATATTGTTTCTTTAGAACTTACTTTGTATCTTTTTGAGACTTCATGCTGCATATGCATACATAAATATGATAAAGGCCTTCTTTCCTATTTTATCTACTTAGCTAAATAGCCTGCCCTTGCATTATTTTCCCCTTGATATCCCTTTTGTGCCTTATATGCCACCCTTTGTTCTTAGCGCATTACAAGCCTATAGTGGAAAATGTAACACCTTTTCAAGCACAATATCATGCTTAAGTCATAGTACCACACTTAGGTGTTGTTACTAATACATATACGGACCTTATCTTATAGCAACCTTCAGTTGTCCTCCAATCTTAATCAACTCAGCCCAGTATAACCATCTTCAATATCTCATGAGAAATATGGAGATAACACGGGAACATACATAGGAGTGAGAATTACAAATTCTCAATAGGATTTCCTAGACTACCACATATAGTATCATCGTCATTATCTTCAGTTGTTTCAGTTTATTTAGGGAAAAGTGAACTAAAATTGTTTCTATCCTGTTTTACTAAATTGCACTAAAATTTCATTTTAATTCATTTTAATCTACAAATGTAATAGATTACAGTCCTATTTGTCTAATTTTTAACCTCTTTAGCTTTACTAAATTTTGAGGTGTATAACTTAAGTTATTAAAGTTTTATTCAAGGATGTCCTGTTTTAAGATAGACTTGCACACTAAAACTTAGAAAATCACTAAAAATTCATCTCTTATCATTTTAATCCAAAATTTATATTAGTGTGTAGCTAATTGGACCATCTTTCAATCCCAAGAAGTTTCACTCCAATTGGGTTAATAGAGGTCAAGTTATGAGCTCTTAATGTAGGTTGGCCTATTTCCACTTGAATAGAGCATAGGTCAAATTCAAGAAATTACTAGGGGAAATTCACTCATGATATGATTTTGAAACTTTTACGACATAATCCTCTATATATTAGCTTTCTAAAAAAATATTAGTTTCACCAAATTTGAATTTATATAGGACAAGTTATGCCCCTCTGATGAATTGGATTTTTATATTATTTTTATCCTTCATACTTGTCTCATTAATCCTCCTTTGCACTTAATTGGTTGAGTTTAGATCATTTTCCTTTCTTTGGATCTTAGTGAGACTTAGTTAATTTTTGCAACATTTCGGTTAGTTTGACCTGCTTCAGTGTTTAGATCATATCTTGAGCTCTATACCTCATTTTATTATGCTTCTTGATTTGTAGGAAAGCTAAGAGATAGAGCTACAATTCCTATGAAGAGGGCAAGGGCTAACTCTGAGATCTTAAAGCCGAAATTGGGCTCGGAACTGAACTGAAGCGTTTGGGCGCGGTTTCTGAGCAGCCTTCAATGATTGGACCATATCTTGGGCTACAGGGACTCAATTGAGCCCATTCCGGTGGCATTGGAAAGCTAACATCCAGGGCTTCATTTTATGTTCAGAACACTAAGCCAAGAAGAACCGTTATGAGGCCCAAAAACGTTTTGGAAGTCGCTGCTGAGTCTAAGAGAGCCCACTCAACTTGTTTTGGGCACAACTTTCTCTCTAAGCATCCAAATTGGGCAATTGAGCTATCCAAATTTAGCTTAGGAAAAGAGGATTATTTTAATTAAGTAATTAGTGACTTTTAATTAGAGGTATATATAGAAATTCTGATTATGCTTCAGGGACTTTTGACCTTCTTTTTCTCATTTTGTAAATTGGACCTTCTTTGGAAATAGAAAACTCTTCCTCTCTTCCTCTCTTCCTCACTTTAGCGTTTTCCTCCATTAATGGAGGGTGATCCTCCTCTGATCCAAGGCATCAAGAGAAGCACTCAAGCTCTTGAGGATTGGTGCATCAAGACATGGAAATTCCAATTTCGGTTTCACTCCTCTTCTCTTCTTCTTAATCTCGTAATTGAATTGGAGGTTTTCATTCATGCATGTTGATTAAGAGTCAATCAAATCATGTATAATTCGGTTGATATATGTGATTCGATTGTTCAAGAGTGTGATTCATATTTCAGTTCTGAATATGAGATGAGAGCATTGGTTTGGAAGCTAATCCAAAATCAATTCGGTTTTAGAGGTCTCTAAACCGAATGGCTTGAGTGATTAGTTGAATGCATGGAGATTTTCATGTGAATGCTAGGTTTGATTTGAGGTTTCAATTAAATCTAAAATGAATCATCGAATTGGAGTGTGCATGTACATTTGAATCCAATGATTGAGTGTTGATTTCTCTCTTCTTGTGTGTCTTGGATTAGAATTTTAATTCGGTTTAGCCTTTTCGTTTTTTTGTTTGCTTTAGAATTCAGTATTGCATTTTAAGTGTTTGTTATAAAAACCCTGAATTTTCTGATCAAATAGTGTGTTCATCTTTGGGAAACGATCCGAGTTGGCTACTATACTATAGTCGCTATTCGGTTTAATTTGCTCGTGTTACGACGCGCGAGTCAAATTTTGGCGCCGCTGCCGGGGATGATACATTATGTTTGATCATGTTCATACCTGTGAATATCATGCTAACTCCCTGTTTGTGCTTGTGTCGAGTCGGTGCATGTGTGATTACGTGTCTTTGTGTTCATGAGTTCTTTGTGTTTGTGCATATTCTGCATTTCTGAGTTTCTGCACTAGGAGTAATCTGCATTAGTAGTATTTCTGAGTCTTTAGTGTTTAATCCTGTTTTATGTTGTGGTTTTGCATCCATACAACTCCCCAAATTCTCTGTTGCAGTTTTCTATTTGTCTTGTTTGATGGTTCTGAGTTGTTAGTTGTAGTGTTAGTGTCCAATTCTATGTTCTTTGTGTGGTCCTACACTCTGCATATTTAGCTTCTATCCTTGCACTCTGCATTCTGCATTTAGGAACCTTCATAAGCTAGGCTAGGCAAATTCCTCATCTGCATAACTAGCTCATAGACTAGTTCGTACATAACCTCCATTCTACATTTTCTAGTCTGCAGACATTAATAGAGTTCGCATCATAGAATAGTCATTCATATAGGCCTTAGTCTGCATCCATATCAGTAGCATCTTTAGCCTCACCTTGCATAGCATTTCGAGTACCTGTCATAGCACTTTCTGCATCAACCAATAGAACAGTGCCTTTCCTTGCTTCTATAGACCACATTAATCATATTAGGATTGTTGCTAACCTTGGTTGTGAGTGCTGACCCTGTTTCTGAAATTACACCAAGGGAGCATAAGGGGGCCTAATAGGAGGTACGGAAGTGGATCCTAAGTGGGAGTTTGGAACCAAGGATTGCTGTCCAAAGTTTCACCATCCTTCTGAGCAAAAGTGACCCATAGGGTCAGGTGACACTTAATTTTGGCAATTTCCATCATTTCTTGTGACTTTTCACAAAAAGTAGACCAAAACTTTGAGAGGGCATAACTTTTTGCATATAATTCGATTGATGCAAATGATATGTCCATTTCATATAACTTTTTGAGATCTAGCTAGGCAAACGGCCGGAGGCGGTTTGGGCCACCAATTTCTCAAAAAGACCTCATGTAGGCCACTTTTTCTTCATTTTTAGGATTTTCTGATTTTTCTAATTCAATTTTCAGGTAGCAAACAAGCTTATTTTGATCCGAGCTTTCTTGTGCTTCATTTGCATACTAAAACTGCTCTGATCCACCCCCCTCTACCTAGCTTGAGTGTTTACGCATCTTTGGTTCTTGTGTTCTTGCATTTTTGTGCTTTTCTTGCATTGTAAGTAATGCAATACGATCATGCATGACCAGGTCCAATCCTCAAAATTTGTGTGATATTGATCCTGAGATAGATAGAACATTCCATAGGCTCATTAGGAGTCAGGGTAGTGTGCATAGTCTTCATACTAGTCATTTGCATAGTAGTAGCTTGCATAGTGATAGTTTTAGTGAGTGCATCTAAATTCAGCGATTTGAGTTCGAGACTGACCGGTTGCTTCAGAAAACATGGCTAACAATCATGATAGGACTTTGAAAGAGTGGCGGCACGGATGTCAACTACCAAGCTCTTGCCATCCAATACCTAGAATTGCATGCGGATTTTGAGCTCAAATCGAGATTGATACACTTGCTTCCTAAGTTCCATGGTGCGGTGGAGAAGATCCACACAAGCATCTCAAGGAATTCCATGTGGTGTGCTCCACCATGAGGCCACAGGAGTTGATGAAGATCACATTAAATTGAGAGCTTTTCCTTTCTCACTTGATGGAGCTGCAAAGGATTGGCTTTACTATCTGCATCCTGGTTCCATTACATCTTTGGCAAGACATGAATAGGTTGTTTCTAGAGAAATTCTTTCTGCTTCAAGAGTCTTTGCAATCGAAAAAGATATATGTGGCATAAGGCGAGATCCATGGTGAGACCTTACATGAATATTGGGAGAGATTCAAGAAATTGTGTGCAAGTCCACACCACTGATTAGTGACCAGCTCCTCATTCGATATTTTTATGAAGGTCGATGCCAATGGATAGAAGTATGGTTGATGCTTTCTACGGAGGAGCTCGGTAGATAAAACCCTGCTGCCAGGGACTTGATTGCTAACATGGCTGAAAATGCTCAACAATTTGGTACCCGAGCCATAGTGCCTACAAGAGGAGTGAATGAAGTGAATACCTATAATCCGAACCAAAGAGGATGGAGAGCGAATAGATGAGTTGACAACTTTAGTGAGGCAAATGGCACTTGGTCGAGATACAACGACCTCAAGAATCCATACCACCACCGGCAAGCCTTTGTGGAATTTGTTGTATACCAGGTCATGCAACAGACCAATGTCCGCATTTCTTGAAAGAAGGCAGCAAGCGATTCTTTGGAATATTTCTGGGAGGCCTTATCAGCGACCCGCAGAACCAAAGCAGAGGAATTATGACCCTTTTCTAATTCATACAATCTGGATGGAGAGACCACCCAAACCTGAGGTATGGTAATACTAATCAATTCCAACAAAGAAGAAGCAGCCTCAATATCGGTTCAAGCACAATCTTTGCGGGACCAAACATGAGACAGCGATATCGCGACAAGCTAAACCAGACCAGCCACAAAGCGTGGCTCGAACCAAGTTTGGCGTAACTTGTGAAGCGGATGGCAACCAGCGGTGTTGATTTCAGCAAAGAACGAAGCCGACATCCAGAGTACGCAAACACAGATTGGTCGATTGGCTACTTGATGAGTGAGCTGAAATCCCAAGGTTACGAAACACGCCTCCCAATCCGTGAGCAATCCAAGGAATGTCAGTTCCATCACTCTGAGAAGTGGCAAGCAACTTCAGGTTCCTGATGTTGAACAACCAGATTCTGCAGACTATGCAGAACAACCAAGGATACAAGAAAAATCTGATTCTGCAGAATCAGAGGAAAATTATGCGGAACCAAGCAATAGCAAGCAAGTTGAACAAAGTGAGAAATTGCCAACGCCTCTTCCCCAATAGAGTGACACAAAACAAGAAGCGGCGAAAGCGAGGTGGACAAGGAGATCATGGAGACATTCAGAAAAGTTGAAGTTAATATTCCACTCCTGGATGCAATCAAGCAAATTCCCAAATACGCAAAGTTCCTCAAAGACTTATGCACTCATAGAAGGAGGCTGAAGGGAAATGAAAAAGTCAGCATGGGCGAAATGTATCCGCCATCATCCAACCGAGCATTCCACCTAAATGCAAGGATCCGGGCACTTTTACCATCCCATGCACCATAGGAAGCAAGCAATTCAATCAAGCCATGCTAGACCTTGGTGCTTCAATCAATGTCATGCCAACATCGGTTTACAAGTCCTTGCACATGGGAGAGCTCAAGCCAGCGGAGTGGTCATTCAACTAGCCAACCTGAGCACAACCCACCGAAGGAGTTTTAGAAGATGTCTTGGTGAGAGTAAATGAATTGATATTCCTGCTGATTTTTATGTGTTGAATATGGAGGATGACATGCATATTAATCAACCAACATTGATCTTAGGTAGGCCATTTCTAAAAGCGCAAAAACCAAGATTGATGTGCATTCGGTACCTTGTCAATGGAATTTGGAGATAGCAAAGTGAATTTTAACTTGTGTGATGCCATGAAATTCCCAGGAAGAGCATTCATTTTTCACTTAGATATTATTGATTCATTGGTTGATAATGTGCATGAACATTTGTTGGATGATTTTCGAAATTGTAGGCTTTCAAGATGAATTTCAATGTTCGATTGTGATGGAATTCATGATAAATGTGTTGTTTGTGCTTTGAGATTGATGCATGCCTCCATAATTCAGATTGAACCATTTGATTATGCTAATTTACATGCTGAAATTTCTAGTTACATTTACGTTAATTCCAACTCTGATTGTGCAGTCTTTGTAGACTTGAACTCTGCAGGTATTGATTTAGTTTCTGCAGGTTTCAAAGTTGTTAACCTTGCTATTGAGAGTGCAAATTCTGCATTTTCTGCTGCAGAAAATTCTGGTTTGGTTGCTATTCCTACATTTTAAATTACGCATATAGTGACTCTATTGACTCTATTTGTGCAGATTACGTGGATCGATTTTGTGGATCGGTTTACGATAGTATGGATGAATCCACTTGTTTTCTTGATTCTAATGCCATTGTGCAAGATTCTTCATGTGTTGCAGGTGCTGAAATTAAACAAACAGAACAAATTCCGAGATTAGCACCCTCCATACAAGAGCCACCTACCTTGGAGTTGAAGCCTCTGCCAGAAAACTTGAAGTATGCATTCCTGGCACCCAATGAGAACCTGCCAGTCATCATAGCCAAGGATTTCTTGCGAACAAGAGGAGAAGTTGTTAAACATTCTAAGGCGAACATGAAGGCTTTAGGTTTGGACATTGGCGGACATACACGGATTAGCCCTCTACGTGCATGCAGTAATTCGATTAGAAGAGGGTGTGAAACGGTGAGGCAACCCCAGAGGAGACCGAATCCTCTCGATCTTGGATGTGGTCAACAAACAAGTCACCAAGCCTCTAGCTGCTGGCATCATTTATCCAATTTCAGACACCAAGTGGGTGAGCCCGGTGCAAGTTGTCCCCAAGAAGACCGGTATTACAGTGGTGAAGAATTCAGATGGTGAGCTTGGTACCCACACGAGTGCGAGCAGTGGAGAGTGCATTGACTATAGGAGGCTGAACCAAGCCACGGAAAAAGACCACTTCCTCGCCTCTTCATCGATCGGATGCTAGAGAGATTGGCGGTCGATCTCACATCTTGTTTTCTTGATGGTTTCTCTGGCTATTTTCAGATTCATATTGCACGGAAGATCAAGAGAAGACCACTTTCACCTGTCCATTCGGCACATTTGCATACCGGAGGATGCCCTTTGGCTTATGCAACGCCCCAGGTACATTTCAGAGGTGCATGGTGAGTATATTCTCTGACTTTCTAGAGGACTGTATGGAAGTTTTCATGGATGATTTTCTTTGTTACGGCTCTTCTTTTGATGCATGTCTGGATAGCCTGGCTAGAGTCTTGGATAGATGTGTTGAATCACACCTTGTCTTAAATTTTGAGAAGTGTCATTTTATGGTTAGGCACGGTGTGGTGTTAGGTCATATTATCTCAGGGAGGTATTTGTTGATAAATCCAAGATAGATGTCATTGCTTCTTTGCCTTACCTCGCATGCGTGCGGGAAGTGCGGTCTTTTCTTGGCCATGCAGGTTTCTATAGGCGATTCATCCAGGATTTCAGCAGAATAGCACTCCCATTATCCAGACTATTGCAGAAGGAGGTTGACTTCCAGTTTGATGATGAGTGTAGGAGGGCATTTGACGGTGACGGCACCTCATCTACGCCTTGCTTCAACCGCCGAACTGGGAGTATGCATTTGAGCTGATGTGTGACGCTTCCAACTTTGCAGTTGGAGCAGTTCTTTCACAGAGGGTCGGAAGATACCCCATGTTATAGCCTATGCTTCCCGGACCTTGGACTCTGCGCAGACCAACTATACCACCACTGAGAAGGAGCTTCTAGCCATTGTCTTTGCTTTAGATAAATTCCGTGCTTACCTTTTGGGAACTAAAGTGACTGTTTTTACTGATCATGCAAAGACCAAGTTCCTTGAAGAAGCCGGATGCTAAGCCTAGGCTCATTAGGTGGATGTTGCTGTTGCAGGAGGTTGATATAGAGATCAAGGACAAAAGTGGAGCCGAGAATCTAGTAGCGGATCACCCGAGTCGAATCCGCAGACCTAGAGCCTCTTCCTATCCGTGAGACCTTTCCCGGATGAGCAGCTTCTACAGTTGCAAGGTAAGGACCCATGGTATGCTGATCTAGTTAATTATCTGGTTACTGCTGAGTTACCTGCTTATTTTAAAAAGCATCGAGATAGATAAACTTAGGAGTGAGGCTAAGAACTATATTTGGGATGATGCATACTTGTGGAGGACGTGTAGTGACCAAGTCACTGGGCGTTGTGTGCATGAGTCTGAGATGCCATCTATTTCTGATTTTGTCACACTCTTGCTGCGGTGGCCACTTTGGTCCACAAATAAGACTGCTAGGAAGATTTTAGATGCAGGTTTTCTTGGCCCACTTTGTTTAGCGATGCCTACACATATTGTAGGAATTGTGAACAATGCAGAAGAGCAGTAGTATTTCCGTAGGAATGAGATGTCTCAGTGACCCTTATTGTTTTGTGAGATATTTGATGTTTGGGGTATTGACTTTATGGGGCCTTTTTCCTGTTTCTTTTGGTTTTGTTTACATATTCTTGTTTGATTATGTCTCTAAATGGGTGGAGGCCAAGGCCACCGGACCGATGATTCTCATGTTGTCATAGATTTTGTCGGATCACGAGATATTTTGCGAGGTTAGGTGCCTAGAGCTATCATCAGTGACCAGGAAGCCATTTCTGCAACGAACATGGCTACCTTCTGAAGAAGTATGGTGTCACCCATAAGGTCTCAACCCCATACCATCCAGACAAATGGCCAAGCGGAGGTTTCCAGCAGAGAGTTGAGGCGGATCTTGGAGAAACTGTTCAGAGCAGGAAGGACTGGAGCAAGAGACTTGAGGATGCTTTATGGGCCTATCGCACTGCCTACAAGACACCTTTGGGGATGTCCCCCTATAGGATTGTCTTTGGTAAGGCATGCCACCTTCCAGTAGAGATCGAGCACAGAGCTTATTGGGCAGTTAAACACTGCAACTTGGATCTGGACGGTCAGGGCTTCATAAAGCTCCAACTTCAGGAATTGGAGGAGATCCGTTTAGAGGCCTATGAGAATGCCCGCATGTATAAGGAGAAGGCCAAACTCATCCATGATAGGATGTTGTTGCGGAAGGAGTTCTCAGTCGGCCAGAAAGTGCTCCTCTACAACTCCCGCCTCAAGCTTTTCTCTGGTAAGCTTCGTTCCCGGTGGCTTGGTCCTTATATTGTTACTCAGATTTTTCCCTAGGACGGACAGAGTTTTTACTGTGAATGGCCACCGTCTGAAGCTGTTTCATGAGGAGCTATCCGTGGACACCATTGAGGAGGTTCGCTTGTTAGCGGCCACCTATGCTTGATAGGGATGTTTTCTTCTTCCCTCTCCTACTTCTTTCTAATTGCCTTGCATTCTATTCTGTTGCATGACATTGAGGGCAATGTTGGGTTGAAGTGTGGGGGGAGGATGATTAGTTTTAGTTTATCTCTCGTGCATTTTTCCAGCTAGTCTTGCATTTTGGGTTTGTTTTTGTTGCTGAAATAATCTTTGCTCTTTTTCTTCTTTGATGAATTGATGGTTGTTGAGTTAGGACATTAAATATTGAGGTGGATGGAATTCCAACATTATTTCATTTTTTTCTTTTCCCTCTTGCAATGTGTGAATTGAGTGATTGATCTTGATTTGCTTGGATTGAGTATGATGAATACTACCCTTGTGAGCTTTTGAGCTATGTTTTGGATGGTTGCATTTCATACCATTCCTTTCTTTCTTGTGTGTCAACCCTCATAGTTTATGTCATTCTAGAACTTGCTTTAATTCTTCTTTGAGGCTACATTTTCATATGCATTCATGGACATGATAGAGGCATTTCTTTTCATTTTTAACCACTTGGCCATATAGCCCACCTTGCATTAATTCCCTTGTTAACCCCTTTGAGCCTTGTTGACCTTTCTTTCTTTGATTCTAGCACATTACAAGCCTAAACCCATTTGGAAAACCATGATTCTACCCAACCTTAGGGAATAGGAGGGCATTGGTTTTATTATCACTATTGTGTTAGAGATCAAGTGTGGGGGGGTGCAAAATGAAAGTCATATATGCATCAATTGCAAGTGTGGATGGTTACAAATAAAGCATAAATTGCAAGTGTGCAAAAAAAAAAAAAAAAAAAAAAAAAAAGAAAAAGAAAAAGAAAAAGAAAAAGAAAAAAAAAAAAAGAAGAAAGGGCGAACAAAATGGGAGTGTTCATGAAGGGAATGAATATGTTATGGAATGACTTTGGGAAACCCCCCACATTTGTGAACTTGGCTTATATCTTGACCAATATTTCTCCTATTGCCTTAGGTTCTACCTTGTCATTTCCCTATTTTTCTTACCCTTACCTTAACCCCATTACAACCATTAGTGAAGCCCTCTTGATTTGTGTTGCATATGATTGCAAGTAGTGGAGAAGTAGAAGATTAGCAAGCCTATGGTAATGCATGATCCATTGAGGTGAATTGAGTGAAACATTTCTACCCACACACTTGAGAGTTAGTGAGTTTCATACACTCACCCACCATCTTGTGAGATTCTTCATACTTGATCTTTGCACTTTGAGTGATGTTGCTTGGTTTATACTTTAGAGAGGTGGGGATCATTTGATTTGATTGTTGGAAAATTCTTGATGCCTCACATACTACTTTGTCCCTAAACTTAGCACTTTTGATGATTCATTGGAGAATAAGTTTTTCTACTTTGGTTTGTAGTTGATTTTGGTATTTTCCTTGTTTAGTTTCCTTTAGGTTGAGTCTTGCATGAGGACATGCAAGAGCTAAGTGTGGGGGAATTTGATGAATTGGATTTTTATATTATTTTTATCCTTCATACTTGTCTCATTAATCCTCCTTTGCACTTAATTGGTTGAGTTTAGATCATTTTCCTTTCTTTGGATCTTAGTGAGACTTAGTTAATTTTTGCAACATTTCGGTTAGTTTGACCTGCTTCAGTGTTTAGATCATATCTTGAGCTCTATACCTCATTTTATTATGCTTCTTGATTTGTAGGAAAGCTAAGAGATAGAGCTACAATTCCTATGAAGAGGGCAAGGGCTAACTCTGAGATCTTAAAGCCGAAATTGGGCTCGGAACTGAACTGAAGCGTTTGGGCGCGGTTTCTGAGCAGCCTTCAATGATTGGACCATATCTTGGGCTACAGGGACTCAATTGAGCCCATTCCGGTGGCATTGGAAAGCTAACATCCAGGGCTTCATTTTATGTTCAGAACACTAAGCCAAGAAGAACCGTTATGAGGCCCAAAAACGTTTTGGAAGTCGCTGCTGAGTCTAAGAGAGCCCACTCAACTTGTTTTGGGCACAACTTTCTCTCTAAGCATCCAAATTGGGCAATTGAGCTATCCAAATTTAGCTTAGGAAAAGAGGATTATTTTAATTAAGTAATTAGTGACTTTTAATTAGAGGTATATATAGAAATTCTGATTATGCTTCAGGGACTTTTGACCTTCTTTTTCTCATTTTGTAAATTGGACCTTCTTTGGAAATAGAAAACTCTTCCTCTCTTCCTCTCTTCCTCTCTTTTGCGTTTTCCTCCATTAATGGAGGGGTGATCCTCCTCTGATCCAAGGCATCAAGAGAAGCACTCAAGCTCTTGAGGATTGGTGCATCAAGACATGGAAATTCCAATTTCGGTTTCACTCCTCTTCTCTTCTTCTTAATCTCGTAATTGAATTGGAGGTTTTCATTCATGCATGTTGATTAAGAGTCAATCAAATCATGTATAATTCGGTTGATATATGTGATTCGATTGTTCAATAGTGTGATTCATATTTCAGTTCTGAATATGAGATGAGAGCATTGGTTTGGAAGCTAATCCAAAATCAATTCGGTTTTAGAGGTCTCTAAACCGAATGGCTTGAGTGATTAGTTGAATGCATGGAGATTTTCATGTGAATGCTAGGTTTGATTTGAGGTTTCAATTAAATCTAAAATGAATCATCGAATTGGAGTGTGCATGTACATTTGAATCCAATGATTGAGTGTTGATTTCTCTCTTCTTGTGTGTCTTGGATTAGAATTTTAATTCGGTTTAGCCTTTTCGTTTTTTGTTTGCTTTAGAATTCAGTATTGCATTTTAAGTGTTTGTTATAAAAACCCCCCTGAATTTTCTGATCAAATAGTGTGTTCATCTTTGGGAAACGATCCGAGTTGGCTACTATACTATAGTCGCTATTCGGTTTAATTTGCTCGTGTTACGACGCGCGCGAGTCACCCTCTCATCACCATTTAGTCAGGATAAAGAATGAATCCCAATAGTTAATTTCTAAAAATTGTAACTAATTCACTTTAAGTTCAATGATCTTATAATTTACATTTTTGGATTGCTCTTGAAGTCTAGCTTCATGAAATTTGCTTTACTCAAATGTGATACCAATAAAATGAGAAATCATTTGTTGTACGGACGACCTATTACGGTTTCTTTCACAACATTTCTGTTAGTGTTTTCTTTTGGTCATTTGATTAAATCTTCAATCCAAACCAATGATTTCTATCTTAAATCACTAAGAACAAGTCATATGATCATCAAACAATATCAAATAAAGGATGACACAGGAAACCTTAGCAACCATATAAACCCTAGAAATCTATTAATCTAAGAGATCCTACCTCAAATCCAAATTGTCGCTTCTAAATTTGAGCTTTCTTGGTGGATTTTATTCACTAGATGTAACACCCTAATAGTTCCATTCTATGCTTAAGTCATATTATGGAATTACTAGTTGTTACTTTTGCTCATAGAACTAACATTACCTTTTAGAAATTACTTTTTATCGAAAAAAGGTGTAAATTTTTTTTGAACAAAATGAGTAAACCGTTTTTGAAATCGAGAGCCATAAGCGCATCGTGAACGTATAACACAAACGTCGCTATCTCATACATACATCGCATTTAACATAAATAGAAGCAATAGGAATAACCATAACTTTAGATAAAAATAACATTCATTCTATAGCCATTCCACAGTTAATATAATAGTAGTAATAGCAGAAGTCATACACAAAGATAATAGTGGGTCCGATACCTACTATCAGCCCTACAAAGTACCCTAACAAAATACATGATAGAAGGAAATACATAAGAAATCCCAATCCGCCTATACATGCCTAAAGAAAATGATAACTCTCACTACAACCAAAAAGGGGCTATCCTCATGCTCATCTCTGCATGCAAATCAACACCTCACTCATCTGGCGGGGGGTAACCGTTCTCGAATCCTCCGAGAGAAACATCACCACGTCCTCCTCCTCGAGCACAACGACCCCCGTGAGGCATGGCAAGAGTACGAATGAACCCGTGACCATGAACCGGGGGTGGAGTGTGATGAGGGGTTGCTGAAGAAGAAGATGAATCGGATGACAGGTGAATCACGGACGGGAAAGAAGGCTTAGACGGGTCTGTCTCCACATGGTAGCTCGGATAGGATGGTTCCGAAGGATTGGAATCCAACGAAACTGTCGGTGTCAGGCGGGTGTCGGAGTCAGAATCTCCGTCAGTGGGATACCTCGGAGGATGGAAAGGCAGGCGAACGTCATCCATAGTGATGTCCTCGAATGGCTCATGAGGGCAGAAAAATGGACTCATCACGGGTGCACAAAACTAGCGGCTATGGAACATGTAGATCAGCATCGCTGCTTGTGCAGTCATCACGAATGCATTTAGTACCAGGTCAAAGTGCCAATGCATCACTGGGAACTCAACGAAAATCACCACCATGCCCGATACCGGCATCCTTTGAAGACGATACGAAAATGTAGGAGTAAGAAATACTAAATTTCTCAGTAGCATCGCGACTAGACAAACACAGTGTCATCGTCATTGTCCCAGCCACTTCAGGTTTAATATAAAAATAGTGGATAGATATCGGTTCAATTTTAATAGTTTTAGAAAATGTAAATCCCGAAGCAGGTTACTTTTAACTTTATCATCATATCCATAGTTTCATACATAGGCATACATGCTAATATACGTAATAAACATTCATAATGCCTGTAAGGAATATAATAACATGCATGACTATGCAACTCACCAACTTGACCATGGTCCTACTTTGACTTTCGTTTTTTGCACGTGCTTAACATTCTTTTACTTTCCTTTGAAATAAACTACTTTTGGACATGAGCTCATTCCATGACTGTCGTCATGTAGTACTAACCAAATCGGACTAAGCTGATATTGGTTACCTCTAAGTTAGAGGGTCCTCCATGTTACCTTTGCCTCCCTCATAGAGGTTCCTTGTGGATCATCGTCTTTCACTTCCCGAAAGTGATCGAGAGGTTATATCCCATGATTTCTTTTCTTATCATTATACTTTACATGCATAATTCTTCTTTGACTAGACACATGCAATGATATGACTAAGTCCATAATTTTGATGGAAATCCGGCAGCATAACGGCTAGACCGGAGCTTCCCAAAATGCCAATCAGAAACTTTCAACCAACAGTTCATCATATCTATATCATATCATCATACGTATCATTCAATCATGAGATGAAGCTCAATCAAACTCATCATTTCTCATGCTGCATGGCATAACACATTCATGCCCTAAAGGGGTTTATAGTTGCATTATTCTTTGTGAAGAATATTATGAATCATCGTATGATTTCTCATGGTTGTCCGTGAGAGAATCACATAGTTAAGATATGTGTACATGGTCTTTGAGTTACTTAGTTCTCATATGAAATTATTCTTTACTTAAGTTCGTGTCTTATGGAACACTTGTTCAAATTAATTAAGTTAAGTGATTGTTTCCTTTTCTTGAGATAGTGCACTTAGTGACTTCTAGGTTCATGCTATGCTCAGAGGCCCTAATCATACTTCTGTTCCTAAGGAGTTTGAGATCCCTCTAATCCTTGGATCATGACAATACATAACCACATCATGAACCCAACAACACCATGCTCACTAAACACAAAAGGTGATTTTTAACTTAACCAAATTACAAAGTTTCAAGCTTTTATTATTAACATATCAAGGTTTTACCTTAAACATTATTAAGGTTATCATTCTTATAAAGTAGCCATAAAGTTTCATTCTTAATGAAAGTAAGTGCCTCTAAAATTAAGCTCTTGTCTTAAAAATTAGATCTTTATGTAATAATGATACAAGTTACTAGCTTTTCAATTAAAAGGTCTTGTTCTTTATGAAAGTTGACTCATTTAATTATTCTAAGACCATCAAGGTCTCAACTTTATGACTTAAAGTTGTCTCTACATTAAAAAGGCTCTTACTTTATCAACTAGTGATATGAAACATTAACTTTCAGGTTAAAAAGTCTTGATCTTTATAAAAGTTAACACCTTTTTGCACTGTTTTGGTTCAAAATCTAAACTTTATGAATTAAATGTTACAAAACAATACTTTTATGACTTAAAGGTCTCATTCTTAATTAAAGTTTGAAACTTTATTAAAGGTCTTTTCTTTAAGGTTTGATGTCTAAGACATTAGTGACAAGATATCATTTTTCTAACTCAAAAAGGCTTATTATACTAAAAAGCTTAGACTTTTACATGTATTCTTGTCTTCTAAACAAAACAAAAGAAGACTTTATGATGGCAATAAAACTTGCGCCACTTTTTGTGTATCAAGAAGCAAACTTTTTAAAGTTTAAAGCTTTTAGAATATTCATAGTCTTATTAAATCATAAAAGCATAAAAAGATGAAGCTTTTCTAATCATCAACTCATCATAAGAAAAGGAACAACTTTAAGCAAGATACCATCAATAACATCAAGAACATATTTTTCTAAAAGTAGAAACTTAAGAACACTTGAAGAACATCAAGAACAAGAACATATTTTTCTAAAAGTGGAAACTTAAGAACATTTGAAGAACATCAAGAACATATTTAACCAAAAATAGAAACTTTTGCTCATGAAGAGCATGAAAGATTTCCTCAAGTTCTCACTCAAAGATCTTGGTCATGGAGAAAACCAAGTTTCAAGCTTCGTTAAGTAAACAAAATAAAAAAAGATGAAGATCACTATCTCTTCTTGAAGATGGCGTAAAAACAAGAGAAGAGGAAGAAGAAGATGATGGCTCCTCTTGTGATGATGGTGGCGGTTTTGAATAAGCAAGAAGAAAACTTTTGAGTTCTCTTGAAAATGAGTCTTGTAATGTTAAGATCTTGTCTCCAAAGACCAAAAGATGTGATCTTTGAAGGGCTTAGTGAGGAGGATTTGGTTATGGAGGTGGAAAATGATGAAGAAGATGAAGAAGAAGAAGAAAGGATGTAGAGAAAAGTTGGAGAGTTTGAGAACTTTAGAGATAGAATAAGAAGTTGAAAATGAAGTGAATGTGTGTGTGTGTGCATGAAGTGGCCGTGAGTTTCAAGTGGGTGGGGGAGATATTTTTGTGTTATTTTGTGTTAATTAAGGTTTAGGGGGACAAAATGGATGATGGAGGAACAAAGCATGGTCAAACTCTTACATAAAGTAGTCTTGTTTAATGCTTTTATGACATCACTCTTTACTTTATTGTCTAGTTGACTAAATCTGAATTTAATCATGTGATTAAGTGTTCATACAACTTAATTAAGGTGATTAAGCAAGGATTAGTGATTAATATATAAGAAAATGATTAACAAAATTTAATTTCACGATTAAGCTTAATTAACCTTAATCGAACTCGATTAAGCTAATTAAGGGCGATTAGAGTTTAATTAAGCTATAAAGGCTCTGACTTGCTTAATTAAAGATTATCTAATCTTGATTAAGCATTTTTTTTACTTTTCTCATCCAAGTTAACTCCCAAACTCTTCGTTAACCACTTAATTAAGCTTTAATCTCATAATTTCTCATTAAGTACCTAATTACTCAAGGTTACTGAGGTAATTTAGCATGACATGAAATTGAGGATTTTACACTAGAGGTACGAGATGGTGATGAATCCTCTTTTTCTCCTTGGTGGATGAAGCTAAATGATCCAAAGGAAGGAAGTTTTTCAGGTTATCTTGAGTTTTCTGAAGGAAACACCAAGAAAGAGTGAAAATTTTGACTAAAAGGAGGCAAGATCACTTAGGGTTTTGGGTGGAGATGAAAAAGATAAAGAGAAGGAAGTTGAAGAAGAAAAATGGAGGAGAAAAGCAAGATGAAGAGGTCAAAATGTTAGGGGCAAGAATGGAAAGATTTCTACTTCTTAACTTATAAGTTACAATGACTTATGAAGTGTTATGATTAGTGGATTCAAATGGGTTTTTAATTTTCGTTGAATTTCTCTTTGTGTGGTCATAATTTGGCCAACAAGCAAAGGTTAGGTGGCTAATTTCTAGCCACATATTCTAGGATTTTTAATTGATATTTATGTTATCTTATAGTATAAATTTCTACTAATTCGGTTCTTGCATAGCAAGACACCGCAATTAAACCATTTTCCGTTAAGCTAGCAAAACATCTCTAATTGTCTACATAAATTTTTTTTACAAAAGAAACTTAGATTTATCTACACAATTTTGTCACAAAGAAACTTAGATTTATCTACACTAACAAATATATTTCAATTTGGTCTACTCGGATATCTATAATGTATCTAAACTTTGATTATTTGATAGTGCTAATTATATGAAATTTGGGATGTTATAGAAAACCATGTTGTCCCTCTTGCCTTACGGATTAGGTGTAACATCCCCATATAACGTTATAGGAAATAATGAAAACGTCATTCGGCAAACTTTTATTATTCACAACCTTGCCCTTGAACTTTAAAAAAAAGACATTTAGGTCCCTATATCAGCAGGATTAGTAGAATAAGGTTTTAAATGAAGTAGAATCACGTAGCGAAAACGTAGAAACCTAAACCTCGGTTGATTTAGCCACGGAGGTATCCATATGTGAAATGACATGGGATGCCCCTAGACTTATCCATAATTACAAAAATGCCATTAGCCATGAAAAACAGAAAAACAGAAAGGCCATCAATTTGCAAAACGTTTAGTTTACACCTTTAATCGATTAATTTGATTTTAGTGGATAAGTAAAGCTAATTAGAAATTAATTAATGATTAATTAAGATTTAATCAAGTGTTAATTATAAGGATTAAGTTTAGAGAAGATTAAGATAGATATATAGGAATTCTTACAAAACTATTTAGTAATGTTTTGTCGGTTTGAAGGAAATCGGTAGAGATTTGGTATTTTAAACCACTGGAACCAAATCAATAAAATTACACATCAAAAACCCTAAGGTTTTGTGGCTAAGAATTCAGCCACTTCACCCCTCAAATGGCATCATTCATACCACAACAACATAAGCATTGTTGGCTCACTTATGAGCCATTTGAGGTAGCAACCAATAGAAACCAAAGGAGCCAACTACCACCACCATCGAATTAGATTTTTCTTTCTTTCTCCTCCCATTTTTCATGCTTCCTCTTCAGCTGGCCACTTCTCACTCTTCCTTCTCCCATTTTCACTTCATCTTCCTCAAAACTCCAAGCCTCATCCACTTCCTCCATCAAGAGCCCAATTCTAGCTAGTTTCTATATCAATTGGAGGTAGGACTCAACCTCTTCTCTGAATTTTCTTGTGAATTGGGGCTGCTGTGGACTCATTTTGATGCATGTATTTGATGTTATTATGAGCCTATATGAAGGTTTATGGTTGGAATATTGTGTTTTAAATTGAGTTTTGGATGATTATCTAGTGAAGAGAAGCAAACATAATGGATTAGGTTAAGGAAACCTACGGCAGTCTATACGGCGAAGTGTACGGCTCTACCTACAGCCGTTTAAATTTGATGAAACCATTTTTATATGAAACGAGACATTAGGGCTTTCCATACATATATCATATAAGGCCACTGGATTAGTATTAAGAGAGATATGAATTTTTGAATTTTGACCTAGGTTTTTGACTTTGATTCTGGGCAGACTGGGTTATTCTGGGTAGAACTCGCCTATACTACTTGGAATTTAATGAAACTAACTTCGTTCGAAATCTTACACTTAGGAGAATGTCTCATAAAAAATTCAGAGTTAGGTAAGGTCTCGTTTGCTCCCAGTGATCCAAAGAAGTTGCCCTATGTCCAAATTAGGCCAAAATAGGGTAGTTCAGGAAGGTCAAATTTTTGGGCTTATAACTTGAGTCCTACTAAGTCAAATGGAATGAAACTTCTTGAAAATGAAAGTTTGTCCTATTAGCTTTAATATGAGACAAATTTCATATGATTTGAATCTGTTTTCGATTTTTAATGGATTTCTACTTTTAAGTGTGTAATTCTGGCTAGCTGCAGGGTAGGCCAGGATAAAACTTAAATATCTTGAGCTATACAATTCAAAATAAGATGGGACTAAAGAGGTTGGAAAATAGACACATAACACTCTAACATATCCAAAATTTAGGTCCAGATGAGTTAAATAGAAATCGTGGCCTAATTTACAAAAAACTGGGCTGAGTGAAAGTGTTAAGATAGCACACTATGTTTTAAAGGCACCTCATGTTCTTATGAAATTGAAGTTGAATTGTGAATGAAACTCATGTTCCTATGACATTGGTGTTGAACAGTGAATGACATATTATGAATTTTCTGAAAAATTGGTTGTCTGAGTACTGGGAATATTCATGGGAAAGCAGACATGTTCCGTTATGCTGCCAAATTTTCAGCAGAATTGTAAGAAGATAATGAGCATTTATGTATTAAGAATATGTATGCGGAAATTCTATATGCAAGATTGATTCAAGTATGAAGATGAAAGGATATGAATATATTAAGTGTGGATCCCTTCACCTGGAGGCAGTTATGAGATCCCTTCTTGTGAAGGCAGTTAAATAAGATAAGATTGGATCCCTTCACCTGGAGGCAGTTGCACTTTGAATCCCTTCCCGTGAAGGCAGTTAAAAGATATAATGAAGGCCCCATATTCTTAAGGAATGTGACATGGCGATCACGCTGTGATAGAGTATGACATGGCGATCATACTATGGAATATAGTATGATGATCCCACACCCTAAGGAATGTGACATGGCGATCACATTCCGATGGAGTATGACATGGCGATCATACTTTGGGACGTGGTAGGAAGAACATATTCCTAAGGAGTGTGACATGGTGATCATGCCCCGACAGAGCATAACATGGCTATCGTAGTCTGGAATATATGTAACAAGAAAGGAAAGTAAAGAAAGTATGCTCCCCTCACTCACATGAGGCATGGCATGACCAAGCTAGTGTGAGTATAGGGGATAAGGCTTACATGAGGCATGGTATGACTCAGCTAGTATAAGTATCGAGAACACTATTATAGCATAACACATGGCAACAAGTTAAGAGAAGCTTATAGCATAGCCATACATGTTTTATGTAATTGTAATTGCACCAATGCACACTATTATGATATCCCATGTGTTATTGAGGCTGAGCTTGTTCTATCTATTTATACAATGATGTTTATTCCAGATATGAGATATTGTCAATGTGACCCAAGTGCATGAATAAAATGAACTCTGCTTCGGACAATATATTTTCAAACGATAAAATTAAACAGTTTGTATAATATGTTCACCTTTTTCATAATAAGCTGAAGCAGCTGGAGATAATAACGACGACACAACATATGGTAGTTAAGTGAATCCTATTGAGAATTTAAAAGTTCTCACTCTTTTTTCCGTGTTATCTCCAGATAGTTTAGAGGTTTCTGAAGAAGGCCCTCCGAGGCGAAGGTGGCTGAAGGTTGATGCCAGGCAAGGTCCGATTGAGTGATAGTAACTACTCCTAGGTGAGGTATTATGACTTAAGCATAGTACTGTACTTGAGAGGATGTTACATTGGGGGAGTGTAACATCCCTATTTAATGTTATAGGAAATAATGAAAACTTCCTTGGGCAAACTTATATTATTTACAGCCTTGCCCCTGAATATTTTTAAAAATGATATTTAGGTCCTTATATCAATTGAATTAGCAGAATAAGGTTTTAAACAAAGCAAAATCATGTAGCCGAAACGTACAATTCTTGGCCAATTGGGCCACGGAGGTGCCCACATGTGAAATGACATGGGATGCCCCTAGACTTGCCCGTAATTACGAAAATGTCATTAGTTACGGAAACCAAATAGAAAATATTAAAGGATTTACAAAAAAGCAAAAAGATAACAATCTCAAAGAAACAGTGCAATTGATTTTTGCTGTTAATCAATATATTAGAAAAATAAGAGTAAATAGGGATGAATTATAAATACTAGAGCTAAAGGGAACTTAGATTGTTGTATAAAAGAATATGAGAAATTATTTAGTATAATGTCCAGAATTACGCTAAGTTTAATATACGTTATTAATTGATTTATCTGACTTTATTGAATGTGTGGAATTAATTAGAAGTTAATGAAAGGTTAATTAGGAGTTAATTAGATGTTAATTAGAGAGATTTGGATTAGAAACAATTAAAATAGAAACATAGTAAACCTCATAATATTCTGCATAATCGTTTTGCCGATTTGAAGGAAATCGGTAGAATTTCGATATTTTAAACTATCGGAACTGAATCAATAAAATTATACAATCAAAACTCTATATCAAGTGGCTGAAAACTCAGCCACTTAACCCCCAAAAAAGTCGCACAAGACAGCCACAAAAAATGATTAAGGTTGGCTGAAATTAAGCTACAAGGTTCTACACCAATAGGAGGCTTTCATTCCAACTACCTACAAATTATGCTTGTCTTATTTTCCTTTTCAGCCCAGCAGAAATTTGCCCCTTCTAGCAAAATTCCTTGTTCTTTTCTTCATCTTCCTCATCTCCTTCTTCCACTTTCAGCCTTCCTCAAGTTTTTTGCACCCATATCCTTCACTAGAACTCAAGACTAGCTAGTTGTTGCATCAAAATAAAGGTAGGATTCAACTTTTGTTCTTGATTTCTATGGATTGTGGTTGTTTGAAATTCTACTTTGCTTTATTCATTTGGTAATATATTGGATGTATTTGATGGTTTATGGTTGGATAAGCATGAAATCTTGAGTTGGAATTGAAGTTAGAAGGAGAAAACTAGAAGAAGTGGAGAATCAGGATGCTGTCTAGGTGAGAAATCCTATGGTAGTCTGTACAGTGGAGTGTACGGCTCTACCTACAACCATTTAAATATAATTAATTATTTTTATATGAAACTAGACATCTAGGCTTTCCAAAAATATAAATTATAAGGCCATTGGATTAGTATTGAGTAAGATATGAATTTTTGAATTTTACCCTAAAATTCTAACCCCAATTCTGAGCAAACTAGAATTCGAGGGGCATAACTTGCCCTATACTCCTTCAAATTGATTGAAACCAATTTTATTAGAAATCTAAGACATAGATAAAAGTCCTATAAAAATTTCAAAGTTAGATTCGATCCCAATTGCTCCTAGTAGTTCAAGGAAATTGCCCTAATTCCAAACCAGGCTAGAAAAGAGCAGTCTAGAGGGGTCAAATTTCGGAGCTTATAACTCAAGATCTACTCAACAAAATGAAATGGGACTTCCTGTAAATGAAATCTCGTCTTGTTAGATTTAATATGATACAAATTTCATATGATTTCAAGCAATTTTCGATTTTTAGTGAATTTTTACTTTTGAGTGTGTAATTCTGGCCAGCTACATGGTAGCCGAGATAGAACTTAAATAACTTGAGTTACATTTATCAAAATTAATGGGACCAAAGAGGTTAGAAAATAGACACATAACACTTCAACATATCCAAAATTTAGGTCTAAATGAGTTAAAATTGGGTCTAAATTTATGGCCTAAATTACAAAAATTGGGTAAAATCAAAAGGAAGTGATAGAAAACTAATTCAAGATCAAGGTTATGAAACTTTATTTGATTATTGGAGCATCTATACCTTGCATTGATTTTTCTGTATGAATGACCGTCTGGTTGACTAGCACTATTCACAGGGAAGTGGACTTGATCCGTCATGCTGCCAAATTTTTGGCAGAATTTTATCAAATTATGATAGTTGCTATTATGAATATTCATGATATGAACATGAAATTCTTTATACAAGGATGTATGAAAGTAAATGATGAAGTATATGTATAAGTGCATTCAGCATGTCTATGCATGATTACATATGAGAATGAAAGGATATGAACTTATTAGATGTGGATCCCTTCACCTGGAGGCGGTTATGAGATCTCACCATGTGAAGGCAGTTAAATAAAATAAGATTGGGTCCCTTCACTTGGAGGCAGTCAATTGGGTCCCTCCCTGTGAAGGCAGTATAAAACTATGAGATCCCTATACCTTGCGGCACGTGGTCAAATGAGATCCCTCTACATAGAAGGGAGGTGGTCAGCTGAGATCCCTCTATTCTTGAGGCACATGACCAGCAGTGATCCCTTCAATCTAGAGGCACGTGGCCAAAATGAGATCCCTCCAAGACTAGAGGCACGTGGGTCCCTTTGTGAGTCAGTAATATGTGACAACGGTCACGGGTGAGCTCACTCCTAGATCAGACTATCCAAGGGCAGTAAAGACTAAAGATTAAAACATATGCAAGCATCCTAGGAACGGCGATATGTAACGCCTAGGTGTGTCGAGGAAAGGAAGTCAAAGAAAGTTAAAGAAACATAAGTGCATTTTGCATGAACTCAAGTGAACATACTTACATATGCATGATCTGTTCTATTTCTTCATTATATTGGAATTATTATATTTGAATATACTGGAACTATTATTTAAGTTATGAATTGTAAATTTATATTATAATAACTCTTATATCTTAAGTGTATGAATAAAAGGAACTCTACTTCGAACAATATATTTTCAAACTATAAAACGGAACCGTTCGTATAACATGTTCACTTTTTTTAATAAACCAAAGCAGCTGGAGATAATAACGATGATACTACATGTGATAGTTTAGAAAATCCTACTGAGAATTTAAAATTCTCACTCCTATGTTTATCTCCGTGTTATCTTCAGATAGTTCAGAAGTTCCAAAGAAGGCCTTTGAGGCGAAGTTGACTAGTAAGATTGAAGGTGGCCAGAGGTTGCTACCAGACAAGGTCCGATTAAGTGATAGTAATAACTCCTAGGTGAGTTATTATGACTTAAGCATAGTACCATACTTGGAAGGATGTTACAAGGAGCATTGTTTCTACTTCCTTGGTATGCTTCGAGCTAACTGAGTAACACCCTAATAGTTCCATTCTAAGCTTAAATCATATCATGAAATTACTAGTTGTTACTTTTGCTCGTGGAACTAACATTACCTTTTAGAAATTACTTTTTACTAAAAATAGGGGTAAGTTTTTTTTTTTTTTTGAAAAAAACAAGTAAACCGTTTTTGAAATCGAGAGCCATGAGCGCATCATGAATGTGTAAAACAAACATCGCTATCTCATTCATACATCATATTTAACATACATAGAAACCATAAGAATAACCACAATCTTAGATAAAGATAACATTCACTCCACAGCCATCCATAATAATATGATAATAGTCATACCAGAGTCATACATAAGATAATAATGGGTCCGATATCTACCGTCGGCCTTACACAAGAAACCTACCAAATACATAATAAAAGGAAATACATCAGAAAATCCTACTACCCAAGCATGTCATACAACAGAATGATAACCTTATAACTACAACCAAAAGGGGCTATCCTCGTGCTCGGCTCCGCATGCATTTGTCACATCAAGCATCAGGCAGGAGGAAACCATTCCCATATCCACTGGAAGAAGCACCACCACGTCCCCCTCCTTGAGTACATCCTTGCCCACGGGGCACAGCACGGGTACGAATGAACCCATACCAGTGAATCGGGGGTGAAGCTGGGCTAGCAAATGAAGCAGAAGAATCAGAAGATAGACAAATCACCGAAGACTACGACGAACCCGAACGGTGAGATCCCCCAAAATGAGTCGGATAGAAGGACTTAGACGGATCGGTCTCCACATGGTAGCTCGGATAAGATGGCTCCGAGGGATTGGAATCTAGTGAAACAGTCGGAGTCAAATGGATATCCGAGTCAGTTTCATCATCATCGGTGGGGTATCTCAATGGCTGAAAATAGGAGCGGATGTCATCCATAGAAACCTCACCAAATAGCTGATGTGGTCGGAAAAATGGGCTCATCACAGGAGTCTAAAATTGGCAGTCATGGAAGATGTAGACCTTCATCGCTGCACTCACCAACAGTACGGAGGCACTCAGCACCGAGTCAAAGCACTAACACCACACCGGGAACTCAATGTAGATCACTACTGTGCCCGACATCGACATCCTCTGAAGGCGACACGGAAAACGTAGGAATGAGAAATACTAAATTTCTCAGTAGGATACTAGACAAACACAGTGTCATCGTCATCGTCCCAGCCACTTCGGGTTTAATTATAAAAACAGTGGACATATATAAGTTTAATTTTAATGGTTTCAAAAAACGTAAATCCCGAAGCGGGTTACTTTTAACTTTATCATCATGTCCATATTGTCATACATAGACATACATGCTAATATACATAATATACATTCATAATGCACATAAAGAATATAATAACATGCATGGCTATGCAACTCATTAACTTGACCATGGTCCTACTTTGACTTTCATTTTTTTTTTAGCACATGCTTAACATTCTTTTACTTTTCCTTTGAAATAGATTGCTTTTGGACATGAGCTTATTTCATGATCATCGTCATACAGTACTAACCAAATCAAACTAAGTCGATATTGGTTACATCAAAGTTGGAGGGTCCTCCATGTCACCCTTGCCTCCCTCATAGAGGTTCCTTGAGTCTTCGTGGATCGCCGTCTCACACTTCCCTTACCGAAGTGATTGAAAGGTCATGTCCCATCAATTCTTTTCTTATCATTATACTTTACATGCATAGTTCTTCTTTGACTAGATACATGCAATGATATGACTAAGTCCCTAATTTTAACGAAAATCCGACAGCATAACGGTTAGACGAAGCTTCCCCAAAATGCCAATCAGAAACTTTCAACCAACAATTCATCATATCTATATCATATCATCATACTCATCATTCCATCATGAGATAGAGCTCAAACTCGTCATTCCTCATGCTGAATGGCATCATACATTCATACCCTAAAGGGGCTTCATAGTTGTGTTATTCTTTGTGAAGAGCATTGTGAATCATTATATGATTTCTCATGGTTACCCGTGAGAGAATCACATAGTTAAGATATGTGTATGTGGTCTTTTAGTTACTTAGCTCTCATATGAAATTATTCTTCACTTGTGTTCATGTCTTATAGAACACTTGTTCCAATTAATTAAGTCAAGTGATTGTTTCCTTTCCTTGGGATAGTGCACTTAGTGATTCCTAGGTTCATGGTATGTTCAGAGACCCTAATCATACTTCTGTTCCCAAGGAGTTCGAGATCCCTCTAATCCTTGGGTCATGACAATGCATCACCACATCGTGAACCTAACAACACCATGTTCAGTAAACGCCAAGGGTGATTTTAACTCAATCAAGTTACAAAGCTTCAAGCTTTTATCTTAAAGATTGGATCTTTATGAAATAATGGTTCAAGTTACTATCTTTTTTACTAAAAAGTCTTGTTCTTTATGAAAGTTGACTCATTTAATTATTCTAAGACCATCAAGGTCTCAACTTTATGGCTTAAAGTTGTCTCTACATTAAAAAGTTTCTTACCTTATCAAATAGTGATATGAAGCATTACTTTAAGGTTAAAAAGTCTTAATCTTTATAAAAGCTAACACTTTCTAGCATTGTTTTGGTTCAAGATCTAAACTTTATGAATGAAATGTTATAAAACAACACTTTTATGACTTAAAGGTCTCATTCTTGATTAAAGTTTGAAACTTTACGAAAAATCTTTTCTTTAAAGTTTGATTTCTAAGACATAAAGTGACAAGATATCATTTTCTAACTCAAAAAGGCTTATTATGCCAAAAAGCTTATGCTTCAAAACAAAACAAAAGAAGACTTTATGATGGCACTAAAACTTGCGCCACTTTTTGTGTATCAAGAAGCAAACTTTTTAAAGTTTAAGGCTTTTAAAATGTTCATAGTCTTATCAAATCATGAAAAATATAAAAAGATAAGGTTTTTCCAATCATCAACTCATCATAAGAAAAGGAAGAACTTCAAACAAGATACCATCAAGAACACTCAACAACAAGAACATACTTTCCAAAAGTAGAAACTTAAGAACACTTGAAGAATATCAAGAACATATTTTTCTAAAAGTAAAAACTTAAGAACACTTGAAGAACATTAAGAACATATTTAACCAAAAATAGAAACTTTTGCTCATGAAGAGCATGAAAGATTTCCTCAAGTTTTCACTCAAAGATCTTGGTCATGAAGAGAACCAAGCTTCAAGCTTTCTTGAGTAAACAAAACAAAAAGATGAAGATCACTACCTAAGCTTGGAAAATGGCATCTTTGAGGAAGGAGAAGAAGATGAAGAAGACTCCTCCTTAGTTGATGATGGTGGCGGTTTTGAATGAGCAAGGAGAGAACTCTTGAGTTCTCTTGAAAATGAGTCTTGTAGTATTTAGATCTTGTCTCCAAAGACCAAAAGATGTGATCTTTGAAGGGCTAAGTGAGTGGTTTTGGGTGGTGGTGGTGAGGAAAGGAAGAAAAATATGGAGAAGAAAATGAGACTTTTAGAGAGAAGTGAGAGGATAAGGGTTTTAGAGAGAGAATAATAGGATGAGTAAAAATGAGAATGTGAGTGTGTATGTGTGCTTGAAAGTGGCATCCACATTAAAGGGAGGGAGAGAAATATTTTTGTGTTATCTTGTGTTAATTAAGGTTTAAGAGGACAAATTGGATGATAGGGAAACAAAGCAAGGTCAAACTCTTACATAAAGTAGTCTTGTCTTATGCTTTGTGCTTTTATGACATCACTCTTTACTTTATTATTTGGTTGACTAAATTTGAATTTAATCATATGATTAAGTGCTCATACAACTTAATTAAGATGATTAAGTAAGGATTAGTGATTAACACACAAGAACATGATTAATAAAAATTAATCTTGTGATTAAGCTTAATTAACCTTAATCAAACTCGATTAAGCTAATTAAGGATGACTAGTGCTTGATTAAGCTATCAACAGTCTGACTTGCTTAATTAGAGATTATCTAATCTCGATTAAGCATTCTCTTGACTTTTCTTATCCGAGTTAACTCATAAACTCTTCGTTAACCCTTTAATTAAACCATAATCTCATAATTTCTCGTTAAGTGCCTAATTACTCAGGGTTATTAAGGTAATTTAGCACAACACGAAATTAAGGATGTTACAAATAGTAGGAGTTTGTCTGATGCATACAAACTCTAAGTGTGGGGGGGTGCAATTTGGTAAAGTGTTTTGAAAAGTTAAAAAAAAGATTAGAAAAAGAAAAACAAAAGAAGAAAGAAGAGAATAAAATAAAAGTGTCTTTTTTTTAAAGAATACAAAAATATTTGAAAAAAATTAATAAAATAAAAGGATGGAAGTTTTTTGAGGATTTGAGTTGCATTGTAGTGAATTTCATGTCTTTGGTGAACTCTTGTACTTGCATGACCCTTAATCGTTGATCAATGCTCTCTTATTCTCTTGGGTAATTAGCCTTTCATTCCCATATTATTTTCTTTTCCTTACCTTAACCCCATCACAACCTTGAATAAGTCCTTTTGATTTATGCATACATGTGTCAAAAGTAATGGAGAAGCAAATAATAAGCAAGCATATGGTAGTGCAACCACCTTGGGATGAAATTGAGTGAGACACTTACCGTTTAAACACTTGAGAAGGTATGTCTTGTGAGGCAATCAATTTTAGTTTTCCATAGTCATTGGAAGTTTCTGGTATGTTAGTTTGAGTAGCAAAGAAACTCATCTCTTGATTGCTTGATTCTTTGGCTCTTAATGGTTTCCTTACTCATGATCTCTTGTGCTTTCCTAGAGTCTATTTTTCATTGAAATTTTTGGAGTCTTAGGTTGTCTTCTGTTTCCTTGCCCCAAGTTTTGAATTTATGTTTGTTTGAGACATGCAAAAGATAAGTCTATTGATTAACCTTCACATTTAGTGTCCTTGGAATTTTGGGCCAAATAATTAATTGGGCTTGTAATTGACTTTTGTTGCTTTTCTTGCTTTTCTTGAGTATTTTTGGTTCTTAAAACTATTTTAGTAAATTAATCATATCTTCAATTCTAGGTTCTAATTAATACCAAACTTATTTTGTAGGAAAGTTAACTCAATGGGTTACAAATGTTACGAAGACACATAGACCCAATTCCAACAATTTTTAGGTCTTTGGGCTGTTGTAGTCAAAGCAAGCATGTTGTCGACCTTTTGGTTGATTTTGGGCCATGACCACTCATTTTTTGTCCAAATTACATGGGACCAATCCCATTTGGAAGCTAACACACACAACTACTGAATTGGGCCAAAAGAGAGCAAAAATGAGAAGCCTAGGATCAGTTTTATAGAGCTGAAAGTAAAAATCCGAAAATGTTTTCATTTAGTGTGTGTGTATATATATAAGACCAAACTCTCTCTTTCTCACTATCTCTCTTTTGTTCTTCATCTTCTTCTTTATTTTTCTGCAATGTTAGTGTAAATTTTTTAACCGACTAGGCCTTAGAGATATCCATGGGTTAAGATCTTCAGGTCCTAGTTCTTGTTGAATGCATGATTTAGTTTTTCTCTTCTTAATTTCTGAAATTCTTTGATTATGATTTTAATTGGGTGATTTCAAAATTGTGATGTTTGTGTGATTTTGATGGATTATGCTTAACTGCATTTTCATTTTATGATAAAATCAATTTGCTTATTGGAATTTTGTGTTGGTTGCTTCAAGGAATTAGATCAACACTGGTACAATGCACTTCATTGGATTATATGCTAGTGCATGCCAAGTGTTTGATCATTTTCTAGACAATGATCTTGCAAAGAGTCACTGGTTGAAATTAAGAATCTAATTCAATCATCCCAATAACTGAATTATATATGCTTATCTTGTTGGTCTTTGATAATTCTTACCCATTGATTAGATAGTCTCTAGATTAGTGCTTTTAGAAATTGTTTAATTCCTCTAATTTTATGTTAATTACTCTATAAATTGTTTCAACAATCTCCCATAATTCACTAAATGTTAATCGAAAATCATCCAAAAATCCATGGAAAATGACTTGGTTGATCTTATTACTACAAAAATATTGGGAGCCCAATTTTAATTTGATAGCACTTAGCAGCACTCATCAGTCACCTTGGCAAAGGCCTCTTGAAGGGGCAAAATTCTCAAGCTTAGATTTATTACAAAAGTCAGATAAATTGGAAGATGTTACACAATTCATAATTAAATCAATCGCTACTTGAGGGAAACTAATAGAAGGATTTAATGAAGGAATGACCAATTATCCCTATCAGAGGCTTTCTTGAAGTCAATTTTGAAAGCAATGGCTCCTTTTATTTCCTTCATCTTCCTCATGTAATGAATAATTTCGTGAGCTATGATAATATTATCTGAAGTACCTTTTCTGGGCATAAAGCCTCCTTGAATAAGTCCTATAATGCCATTAAGGAAAGCTTGAGATCATTCACCATCACTTTAGTAATGATCTTATATACCACATTGCAAAGACTAATTGTTCTAAAATTCTTTAGATAAGTAAGATTATCTATCTTAGGAATTAGGTCAATTAGCATCTCTACCAATCTCGGATCAATAAGGCATTGGTAGTTAGTTTCTAGAAATCCCTTCCCACTATGTTCTAGTACTGCTTAAAGAAAATTGGTTAGAATCTGTTTGGACTAGACTTCATACCCATGATTGCATTATGAGTCTCTTCCATAGTAATAGGAGCAGTTAGAGAGGCATTAGCTTGCTCACTTAAAGATGGCACAGGAGGTGTTCCTTCTAGATTCACAATAGACATAGCAGTGTCACAAAAAGGATTCTTAAAGAAAGTTTAGATTTCCTCCATCAAGAAGTGCTCATTGGTGCACCACACCCCTCGTTCAATATGTGAGCCATGGATTTTGTTCCTCTGTCTTCTTACAGTGTTTGAGCATGAAAAAATTTTGTGTTCCTATCCCTAAACTTCACCTAGTTCTCATGAGACTTTTGAAACCAAAATATCTATTCTTTGGTTAGAATTAATGCGCTCATATTCATCCTAAAGTTATTTTTCTATGGTGTCAAGTGCATAATCACCTTGATCTTTAAGACTTCATTGCACACCTCTAAGTCTGGCCTCCACCTTTCTCTTTCTTTTGAAGATATTACCAAACTTTTCCTTATTAAAGGAGATAGACTAATAAAACCATTACAAACATTTGATAAGTAATTGGTAACATCATGATGTCCCTTCTCTCGGGCTTCCTGTACCACAACATTATACTCACTATGCATGATCCAAGTCATTTGAAATTTGAAAGGTATATTATTCTATAAGTCAGCAAAATCACCGCATTTCCCAAAAAGTAGGGAGATTCTCCACCATCACTTTTGGAAAAGTAGCTCGCCAACTAGCATCTATGAAAGCCGTGCCAAGTCTTTTTGAAAGACAAGTACTTCCTTGTTTATTGCTGAACCAAGTAAACTGATTCCCAAAAGTTCCCAAATAAGGAAGATTGCAATCTTCCAAGGTTTCCCTAGATGTAACAAAGGTACCTCCTCTAACCTCCAAAGGAAGAAGCACCTCATTAAGGTCCCCAATAACCAGACATGGATCCATAATAATTCTCCTAGCACTATGCAAATAGTCCCACAACCTATATCTATTCATAGGCATGGGGCTTGGATAAGTTGCATTACAAAGCCAATGCTTATCACCATTCTTGATCTCAAAGGTTACACATTGATGAAAAATATCCCAAACCTAGCATTGAAAGCCACCTTTCTTTGCCACAACCCAAATACCACCAGAGTGCCCATTTACCTTTATAACATCCACTAACCCAAAGCCCAAATTGCCAAGGTTAGAGGAATGTGAGTCTCTCGATCAAAAAATGTTGATAGTGAGTAACACCTAACCAAGTCCTTCACATGTCTTTTACCTTTGGTCCTAGCAACACCTCTTATATACCAAGAAATAATAGAACACTCTTGGAATTGTATCATCGATAAAGACTATGTGAGAGTATGACATAGAGCATTAAACTTGGCCTATATCCATCATTATGGGATTCCCTCCTTCCTCTATAAGCTTTACTATAGCACCTAGAGTTGTCTTCACAGATTCCTCCTCACATATCTTTGCATCACCCTGAGATTGTTCATTCTTTGGGGGTTGTTGTTTGCTAATGTTTCTCCTTAGCCTTACCCTTGTCACTGTATTTGTCAACCCCAATTACATTAAGAGCCTTAATGGGAGTGCGTACTTCAGCTTGCTTTACATGACTTGGGCTTGCTCCCTTTGATAAGGCCTTCCAAATAGCTCCATCTAGTATGGACACTACTTGAACTAAGGTTTGGCCAAATTCTCCCTATTATCCTATTTCTTGGTCCATACCATAGGCCCATATTGAGGCATCATGTTTGGCTTCGTCCCATTAGCCTCAAGAAACAAATTTTGTATGTAATTCAACCATAAAGGGCACTGAATTCAAATTGTTGTTACCTAAAATAATGAATCTATTATCATTATTAGATTCCTTTTTCCTTGCACTATATGTGTTATGAGAATTGGGATTCCATTTTTTTGCATTGGACTACCATCCAATCACCATGTAACACCTTAAGATTTAAATCTCCTTTAATTATAAAATCCTCACGATTAGGAGAAGATTGAGTATTATCCTTTAGGTTGGTAGATTCCTTAATCTACCCCTGCCATAGACTTATGTCCTCCTTCCTTGTAGCCTGACTACTATTGGCAAGACTGGTTATCGATGTAGTGTTGGCTTCTAGGCACTCTCTTTTCATATGTCCATATCTTCAATAATGAGAACATAACAAATGTAAACCTTCATATTCAACTTTATACCGGTGTCCTTTTAAACCAACTCTTCCCATGATAGTTTGGGTCAAGTTAATCTCTGTACACATCCTAGTAAACTTTCCTCATTATGTTCTTATCATGTTCATGTCCTTCTTCACTACTCTCCCCACCACATGTAACACCCTAATAAATCCATACTACGCTTAAGTCGTATTACGGCGTTTTATTAGTTGTTACTTATACTCGTGGAAAACTAAACTTTACTTGAAATTAAATTACACGGAAAATACGGTAATTTTTTTTTTTTTGAAATACGTCGTCACTTTTGGAAAGTAAAGTCTTGCGCGAGAAGATAGCAATAAACGAACATGTCGCAAAGATTTCAGTATAAATTGAAGGTACAAGGGATAAATCATAATACCATGCATTCAAATTACTACAACAATCATATAATTATAATTAGTCTCATAATATCCAACAAATACATAAAAAAGGAACTCATGGTCATGCCATGGCCCCAAAATATCAAAGGTACACAAGTCTAATAAGGTCCGATACAAAATGAAATACAAAAGATAAGGAGCAATAATGGAATAGGCCCACGTAGACATATGCTGGCTTCTCTACCCCTTCCACGCCCTTCAATCGAATGGACTCAGGTTCTCGAGTGCCTGGTCCCCCTTGCTCCTCGGCCTCGGGGAACATGAGGAGTACGGATGATACAAGGGTACCGACTGATCACATCCACGCAACGAATGCGATGGCCAGGAGTATAGTTGGCGACCGAAGAACGGTCCTCGGAGGGATCCTCCTCAGACGCAGCAGGGTGATACTCGGGGAACGGCGACGAAGCGGCTGCGGCCCTAAGAATGGCCGTCGAACTCACATCGATCATAGGGACCTCTGGCGGTGGCATGGGCTCGGCTGCAGGTAGACCCGAAGACATTGGCTCCATCTCGATTTCTGGCAATGGCTCAGGCGGGAAATCCCAAGGACCCAGTGGCGGTCCAAGGTGAGCCGATGAAACGTCTACAGGGGCTGGCGGGACTTCTGGCTCCTCTTGCTTACAAATTCGACCCAGATAGAAGTATGTGCAGACTACTGTGGTGGTCGTGGCCACAATAGCGTGAGTATCCCCATCGTAGGCCCACTCATGGTGGGGAGGTCCATGCTCCACTCCACGGGGTGTGCCATGAGTATCTGGTGACGAGACGGAAAACAACTAGGGTGAGAAATAAGATTTCTCAGTAGGACTCGACCCTGACACATAAGTGTCATCGTCATCGTCCCAGCCACTTCAGTTTTATAAATGAAAACAGTGAGCATTCAATAGGTTCAATTCTTAGGTTTTCGAAAATATCAATGTCCGAAGTGGGTTCCATTATAAGTACGTATTTCTCATATGCTAACATCATGGTTTACATAAGAACTTGTATGACAATTTGTATCAAGCATGCACATCTTATGAGTTTCATTCTTTACTTGGGTCGGACCGAGGTCCCTTTCTTTTCTTAACTTGACTTATCTTAAGTCCTTTTCTTTTCACCCACTAAACATAAGTGGTAATGAGCTTATACCATGGCCGTCGCCACCATAAAATTTCGGTACTTACACTAGCTGGGTCATGCCATTCCTCATGTAAGCCCTATCCTCTATACTCGCACTAGCTGGGTCATGCCATGCCTCATGTGAGTCGTGGGTGAAGGGAACTTAAATTAGGTCACCTTCCCTTTTGAAGGATCACACACTTTATTGAATCTCTTCTTATTAAAGCTTATGAGGCAAAATATGTTCTAAGTCCACAATTTCTACAAAATTTCGGCAGCATAACGGCTAGACTGAAGCTTCCCAAAATTTTGCCAAACTGAGAAACCAATATCACAGTATCATTAAGCATCATATCTAATCATCATTATCATACCGTCATCATCACATCTTCATCATAACATCATGCTTGCACATAAACATAGGCATGTCCTCAAACAAAGTTTTATGAGCTTAGCTTAGTAAATCGGGCGCAAACTTTTAATTGAGGTTACCACTTGTGTGTCCTCTTTTGTTAATTCTAGGGCCAATTTTGTCTAATGTCCTTTTTGATACTTTTTAAGTTGAATTATGAAGGTTTTCTAATGCTTAATGTAAGGGTATTAATGTCTTAAAGCTTATTCTTCATTAACCTTTAACTTTTACCTTAACCAGTTTTACTTTTACAGTGGGGCAGTAATTTCAAAAATTCACCATAATTTCATATTTTACTCTTTTATTTCTAATTTTGGTATGCTTGTACTTCTTTGAGTCTATTTTTAAACAAAATAAACCCCACTCAAAAATTCGTTTTGTAGCTTGAGTTATGTACATTTTATTCTGACTGTTCAGACTTGAAAGTTCATCTCGAGTCAGTGACTTTTCAACATTACTGTGAACTCCTCACAAGGAATCTGCCAAAATTGTTTTATGGGGATGTTCCTATATGTCTTAGCTTTATAAAAAACTTGGTCCCACTCAAAAATGTTCTCTATAACTTGAGTTATGCACGTTTTACTACCTACTGCCCGGACAGAAACCCATCCAGGAACAGCAAACTTTGAAAATTCATATCTCTCTCGTTTTAAGAACAAATCTCATATATTTTAAATTTATGAAAAGATATTTGAGTCTAATTTCACAGAAAATTAGTTTCATTACATTTTGAGTTTTGTAGATTGATTTAGACCGTATGTATTACAGACTGCCAGAAATCCAGCTTAACTAGCTTTTACATTTTTCACTTCAAGCTTATGGAGAAATTGTTATATCACTTCAAATCACCATTTTCATGTTTTATCTCACCATCATATTCAATGTTTTAGTTACCAAATCAGTGTTTTAAAACAAAATAAAGAAAAGCACATAAAATCATCATACCACAAAATTTCATTTCAAAAACAACATTTTCATCGAGGCAAGAAAACTCATAGAGTAAAATGTGGTCATGAGACCTTGAAGCAAGCTTTAAAACCACCTAGCTATGAAGAGCTTAGGGGGTCTAGAACTTGAAAAAGGTACATGGAGAAGAAGGATAAGAGTCACTACCAAAAGTTTCTCTTGAAGGCTTGGAGGATGAAGATGGTTGGAGATAGCCTCCTTCTCCTTGAGCTTGATATTGGGGCTTGTGTATGAGTAGCTTTATTTCTCCAAGGACCAAAAATGGTAGTCCTTGAAGGGATTATGAGTGTGGTGATGGAGAGGAGGTAGGAAGTAGTAAGAAGGTTAAAAGAAAAACAATGAAGCTTGGAAGAAGAAGAGAGTATGAGACTTGGAGAGAGGAAAGAGCTTGGTGTGTTTTAGTGAGAGGAATGAAAAATGAAATGAGGAGAGACGAGGGGCTGAAAGTGGCGCATGAATGAGGGAGGGAGTGAGGTGACTTTGCTTCTTACAACAAGCAAGAGAGTAGAAAAACCATAGGGCAAAAGAGAGAGTTGTGTTTTCTTTGAGTCTTGGCAATTTGGGTAAAGACTATATAGTGTTTTCTCAAGTGGTTAAAGGCATGCGCTCTCTTAGGATTTGGCTAGGATGGCTATGATCACTCCAAGTGTCACCATCTTGATGGAGAAGAGTACATTTCTTGTCTTGACTTAAGGAACACTACTAGTATGGACTCTTGATCTAAGGGTGTATGATGAGAAAGCAAATGGATGGTTGGATATGACTCTTGCCTTGACCAAACTTTCAAACAATAATTAAAGGGAAGTTTCTATATCTTTATAATTGTTACAATTATCTAAATGTTAATTAATTTGATTGGTTCAATTATGCCATTAATACATTTTTATCGAAAAGGATTTTTCCTCATTAATTATGTAAAGAGGGTGTGAGGATTAATTTTTCACGTGATTTGGGTGTGATGCTTGCCATTCTCTTAGTTAATAAGGTTAGGTCACTTTGATTTTATATTCTAAGTCATGAATTTACAAGGATTGAGCCTTTAGGCTTTTAATTATAACTCTTAACGTGTTATGTTCCAATTGTTGACTTTTCTAATTAGTCATTGACTTTCACTTATCTTATTGACTTGCCTTAATTTACTAAGCTCTTGCTCTCGAGATTAATCGATTAATTCTCAATTAATCACTAACCCCTCTAATTAGCCGGGAACACCAAGCTAATTAACTTAGGTGAAAATGGGGATGTTACATTTCTCCCCTCCTTGAAAAGAATTTTACCATCAAAATTCGTTACCTGAAAACAGGTGGGGAAAATCTCTTTGCATCTCTGCCTCGAGTTCCCACGTGTGCTCTTCCAAGTTTCCTCTTCCCCAGGCCACTTTCACTAAGGGCACAGACTTGTTCCTCAGCTGCTTGACCTTCCTATCTATGGTTCCCCTAGGCGGTAGGTCGAAGGTTAGGTCGTCCCTTAACTGTACACTTTCTGGCTCAAGAAGATCATTGGGGTTGGAGTTGTACTTTCTCAGTTGGGAAACATGGAAAACATTGTGAAGGTTTGACAAATGGGGTGGTAATGCTATTTGGTAGGCAATTGTTCCTACTCGTTTCAAGATTTCAAAAGGGCCAAGAAAACAAGGGCTCAACTTTTTGACTCTAAGGGCTCTACCAGTGCCTGTTGTAGGAGTGATTTTCAAGAATACATGTTCTCCCTCTTGGAACTCGATTGGCTTTCTCCTATTGTCCGCATAGCTCTTCTGACGACTTTGTGCTGAGAGAATCCTTTCCCTTATCCTCTTAATTTGTTCGGTGGTTTGTCTAACCAGATCAGGCCCTAAGAGGCTTTGCTCACCCGGTTCATACCAACAAAGCGAAGATTGGCACTTTCTGCCATACAGAGCTTCATAAGGCGCCATCCCAATGCTAGCATGGAAACTATTATTGTAAGCGAACTCGATGAGCGGTAGGTGTTTGTCGCAACTTCCGGGTCGATCCATTACACATGCCCTCAACATATCCTCTAGGGTTTGTATGGTTCTTTCTGATTGTCCATCAGTTTGGGGGTGGTAGGCTGTATTTAAACAAAGTTTCGTCCCAAACACCTTTTGCAAGGCTCCCCATAACCTAGAGGTAAACCTTGGGTCTCTATCAGACACAATGGTTGCAGGTACTCCATGCAGCCTTACAATCTCTTGGATGTATAGCTGGGCTAGCTTATCCAAAGGATAATTCGCTCTTATGGGTAAGAAGTGGGCAGACTTTGTCAACCTATCCACAACAACCCATATGGCATCAAATCCCGCTTGTGTTTGGGGTAAACCCATCACGAAATCCATAGAGATTCCATCCCACTTCCATTCAAGGATCTCCAATGGTTGCAACATGCTTGAGGGTTTTTAGTGCTCAATTTTCACCTTTTGACAAACTAAGCAGTTATCCACCACATTTGCTACGTCTCGTTTCATGCCTAGCCACCAAAACATCCTCTTGAGGTCTTGGTACATCTTTGTCATGCCAGGACATGGTGAAATGACCTTTGTGAGCTTCTTCTACAATCATCCTCTTCAAGTCATTCTTAGCAGGTACACATATCCTCCCTTGATACCTCCACACGCCATCAATGCCTTGAGTAAATTCTTCCAGTTTTCCCTCCTTCACCTGGGCTACTATCCTCAAGAACTCTTCATCCTCTTCCTGAACCCGCATAATTTGTCCTTTGAACTCGCTCGTCACCTTGATCAGATTCAACCTTATGCTACGAGGGGTCAGGGTAACTCCGAGGTTCAAGTCTCTAAAGCTCTCAATCAACTCCGCTTCCTTGACCATCATCCACGACACATGCAATGACTTGCGGCTCAGTGCATCTGCCACCACATTAGCCTTACCAGGGTGGTAGTTCAACCCGAAATCATAGTCCTTCAAGAATTCCATCCACCTCCTCTGCCTCATGTTAAGCTCCTTCTGATCAAACAAGTACTTCAGACTCTTGTGATTCGAGAATACCTCAAACCTAACTCCATATAGATGGTGCCTCCATATCTTCAAGGCAAACACCACGGCCGCTAATTCCAGGTCATGGGTTGGGTAATTAACTTCATGAGGTTTTAGTTGCCTAGAGGCGTACGCTACCACACTACGATCTTGCATAAGAACACAGCCTAAGCCTCTTCCAGAGGCATCACAGTAAACCTCGAAGGCTCCCTTACGGTCAGGCAGGACTAGTACAAGTGTGGAAGTCAACTTCGCCTTCAACTCTTGAAAACTTTTCTCACACTCTTCAATCCACACAAAAGCAGCATTCTTCCTAGTGAGCTTAGTCAAAGGTAGGGATATCTGAGAAAATCCCTTTATAAACCTCCGATAATATCTGGCTAGGCCGAGAAAACTTCGAATCTCCATCACCGTCATAGGTCTCTCCCGGTTCATTACAGCTTCCACTTTGCTTGGATCTACGGATATCCCTCCCTTAGTCACGACGTGACCCAAGAACTTCACTTCTTCTAGCCAAAACTCACACTTCGACAGCTTCGCTTCTTATCCCTCAAGATTTCCAACACAATCCTAAGATGCTCTTCGTGTTCCTCCTTCGTCTTTGAATAGATGAGGATGTCATCTATAAAGACCACCACAAACTTATCCAAATATGGCCTAAAGATCCTGTTCATATAATCCATAAACATAGCCGGGGCATTGGTCAATCCAAACGACATTACTCTAAACTCATAATGCCCATACCTAGTCCTAAAGGTCGTCTTGGGAATATCTTCCTCCTTCACTCTAATTTGATGGTATCCCGACCTCAAATCTATCTTTGAAAACACCACTACTCCTCTAAGTTGATCCATCAGGTCATCTATCCTTGGTAAGGGGTACTTGTTTTTCACTGTGACCTTTTTTAATTGTCGATAATCCATGCACAGCCTCATGCTTCCATCCTTTTTCTTGACAAACAACATCGAGGCTCCCCAAGGTGAGGCACTTGGTCTCACAAACTTCTTTTCCAGCAACTCCTCCAATTGGGTCTTTAGCTCCTCCTACTCCAAAGGGGACATTCGGTAGGGTGCAATAGATATTGGTCCAGTCCCTGGCACCAATTCTATGGAAAACTCTATCTCTCTCTCAGGGGGAAACTCAGGGATGTCCTCAGGAAAGATTTCAGGGTACTCATTCGCCATAGGAATCTCATCAAGAGCTTGCTCTAGTTCAACCTCACTAGTCGATAGGAGAACGTATTCTTGATTCTCAATCTTACAACAGTATAACACAACAGGTTTCAAGCTTAAACTAACAGGTTTAGAAGGTAAAGAAGGGAATACGATTGTCTTGGTAGCACAATCTAACATAACATGGTTGGCTTAGAGCCAATCCATGCCTAAGATTAGATCTAAACCAGATAAAGGAAGGCAGATTAAATCAAACTCATAGGTCCTACCATCAATATGAATTTGACATTTTAAACAACACAAACAAGTTCTAATTGGTTTCCCAGTAGGAGTAGAAACAAGCAACATATAAGACATTTTAGAAACAGACAGCCCCAATCTACTTACGCAATCATGGGAAATAAAAGAATGCGTAGCGCCAGAGTCATACAGTACAATTAAGATATTACCGTTCACTTCGCATGTACCTCGAATGAGATCATCAGACTCTGTGGTCTCCTCGGCATTCATGGTGAAAACCCTCCCTTGGCGTTGCGGTTTAGTGGGAGGTGTGTCCTTGGTGCAGTTCTTGGCGAAATGCCCGGGCTGTCCACACTTGAAGCAAACATTTTGTCCAGCATAACAAACCCCTTTATGTTGCTTCCCACACTTAGGGCAGACAAAATTTGTTGCAGGCTTCGGAGGCTGGCCGGCGGGTCTTGGAGGGTTGGCAGAGGATCTCTGTGGCTGCTTGCCTCTAGAACCTTCACCATGATAGGGCTTCTTTTGCGGGGGCTGCTTCGGGTGTTGCCCTTGAGATGCCTGCCTTCTCTTATGGGCCTCCAACCTCTGGATTGCCAACTTACGGTTGCATTCCTCCACTACGCGACTCTTATTGACAAGGGCCGCATAGTTCCGAATCTCTAACGGGGCCATGGAAGCCAGGATGTCGGTCCTCAAACCTCCTTCGTATTTCATGCACATCCAGTGCTCATCAGGGTTTTGCTGATAAAGTGTGGAGCACTTACAAAGCTCCTCAAACTTCGCTGTGTAATCAGCAACGCTCATACCTCCCTGGTAGAGCCTCAGGAACTCCATCTCCTTGGCGTTCCTCACAGACATTGGGAAGTACTTCTCATAGAAAGCTGTCTTGAAGACGTCCCAAGTAATTTCTCTTTGGTCGCTCTCCATCAAGCTCTTCGCTCCCTTCCACCAGAATTCAGCATCCGCCTTCAGCATATAAGTAGCAAAGGCTACCTTTTGGGTCTCCGAGCAAGTTAGCACAGAGTAGATCTTCTCGATCTCCTTAATCCATTTATCAGCTTCTTTAGGGTTGAAAGCCCCTTTGAAACTGGGCGGGTTGGCCTTGCGAAACTCCGAGAACCTCTGATATTCGACACTTGCTCCATTTTCGCCGACGGACTCTTCAGACCTTCGATTTAGCTGATCCATCATGTGTTCAGCTGTCGTAGCTTGAGCTTGCATGGCGTTCGCCATTTGTTGAAAGGTCCTCATGAAATCAGCAATGTTCGTGCTGTCGCTGGGCTCATTGGCGGTACGTCTGCGAGTTGCCATTAGTTCCTGAACACACCAAAACAAAAATATCGAGTTGATCAGGCCCAATATCAAGCATAAGCATGACAGCAAATAAAGGCAATATCACATGACGGTCATGCATTCTAAGTCCTACATCCCATCATACAGACAGGATCCACAGCATGACTTAACATAGCGCACGTAGAGTTATGCTTGGAAGCATAGTCAGTCCAACCTCAGGCTTTAACAGGATGAACTGCTCTGATACAATAATGTAACACTCTGATAAATCCATACTACGCTTAAGTCATATTACGGCATTTTATTAGATGTTACTTATGCTCGTGGAAAACTAAACTTTACTTGAAATTAAATTACATGGAAAATATGGTAAAATTTTTTTTTTATTTTGAAATACGTCGTCACTTTTGGAAAGTAAAGCCTCGCGCGAGAAGATAGTAATAAACAAACGTGTCACAAAATTTCAGTATAAATTGAAGGTACAAGGGATAAATCATAATACCATGCATTCAAATTACTACAACAATCATATAATTATAATTAGTCTCATAATATCCAACAAATACATAAAAAGGGAACTCATGGTCATGCCATGGCCCCAAAATATCAAAGGTATACAAGTCTGATAAGGTCCGATACAAAACGAAATACAAAAGATAAGGAGTAATAATGGAATTGGCCGACGTAGACATATGCTGGCTTCTCTGCCCCTTCCACACCCTTCAATCGAATGGACTCAGGTTCTCGAGTGCCTGGTCCCCCTCGCTCCTCGGCCTTGGGGAACATGAGGAGTACGGATGATACGAGAGTACCGACTGATCACCTCCACATGACGAATGCGACGGCCAGGAGTATAGCTGGCGACCGAAGAATGTTCCTCGAAGGGATCCTCCTCAAACGCGACAAAGTGATACTCGGGGAGTGGCGGCGAAGCGGCTGCGGCCCTAGGAGTGGCCGTTGAACTCACATCGATCACAGGGACCTCTGGTAGTGGCACGGGCTCGGCTGCAGGTAGACCCGGAGACATTGGCTCCATATCGATTTCTAGCAATGGCTCAGGCGGGAAATCCCAAGGACCCAACGGCGGTACAAGGTGAGCCGATGAAACATCTATAGGGGCTGGCGGGACTTCTATCTCCTCTTACTCAAAAATTTGACCCAGGTAGAAGTATGTGCGGACTACTGTGATGGTCGTGGCAACAATAGCGCGAGTATCCCCATCGTAGGCCCACTTATGGTGGGGAGGGTCCATGCTCCACTCCACGGGGTGTGCCATGAGTATCTGGTGACGAGACGGAAAACAACTAGGGTGAGAAATAAGATTTCTCAGTAGGACTCGACCCTGACACATAAGTGTCATCGTCATCGTCCTAACCACTTCGGTTTTATAAATGAAAACAGTGAGCATTCAACAGGTTCAATTCTTAGGTTTTCGAAAATATCAATGTCTGAAGTGGGTTCCATTTTAAGTACGTATTTCTCATATGCTAACATCATGGTTTACATAAGAACTTGTATGACAATTTGTATTGTGCATGCACATCTTATGAGTTTCATTCTTTACTTGGGTCGGACCGAGGTCCCTTTCTTTTCTTAACTTGACTTATCTTAAGTCCTCTTCTTTTCACCCACTAAACATAAGTGGTAATGAGCTCATACCGTGGTCGTTGCCACCATAAAATTTCGGTACTTACACTAGCTGGGTCATGCCATGCCTCATGTAAGCCATATCCCCTATACTCACACTAGCTGGGTCATGCCATGCCTCATGTGAGTCGTGGGTGAAGGGAACTTAAATTAGGTCACCTTCCCTTTTGAAGGATCACACACTTTATTGAATCTCTTTTTATTAAAGCTTATGAGGCAAAATATGTTCTAAGTCCATAATTTCTACAAAATTTCGGCAGCATAACGGCTAGACCGAAGCTTCCCAAAATTTTGCCAAACAGAGAAACCAATATCACAGTATCATTAAGCAACATATCTTATCATCATTATCATATCATCATCGTAACATCATGCTTGCACATAAACAAAGGCATATCCTTAAACAAAGTTTTATGAGCTTAGCTTAGTAAATCGGGTGCAAGCTTTTAATTGAGACTACCTCTTATGTGTTCTCTTTTGTTAGTTGTAGGGCCAATTTTGTCTAATGTCCTTTTTGATACTTTTTAAGTTGAATTATGAAGGTTTTCTAATGCTTAATGTAAGGGTATTAATGTCTTAAAGCTTATTCTTCATTAACCTTTAACTTTTACCTTAACCAGTTTTACTTTTACAGTGGGGTAGTAATTTCAAAAATTCACCATAATTTCATCTTTTCCGCTTTTATTTCTAATTTTGGTATGCCTATACTTCTCTGAGTCTATTTTTAAACAAAAGAAACCCCACTCAAAAATTCGTTTTGTAACTTGAGTTATTCACATTTTATTCTGACTGTTCAGACTTGAAAGTTCATCTCGGGTCAGTGAATTTTCAACATTACTGTGAACTTCTCACAAGGAATCTGCCAAAACTGTTTTATGGGGCTGTTACTCTATGTCTTAGCTTTCTAAAAAACTTGGTCCCACTCAAAAATGTTCTGTATAACTTGAGTTATGTACGTTTTACTACCTACTGCCCGGACATAAACCCATCCAGGAACAGCAAACTTTGAAAATTCATCTCTCTCTCGTTTTAAGGCCAAATCTCACATATTTTAAATGTATGAAAAGCTCTTTTGAGTCTACTTTCACAGAAAATTAGTTTCATTACATTTTGAGTTTTGTAGAATGAGTTAGATCGTACATATTACAGACTGCCAGAAATCCAGCTTAACTAGCTTTTACATTTTTCACTTCAAGCTTATGGAGAAATTGTTATATCACTTCAAATCACCATTTTCATGTTTTATCTCACCATCATATTCAATGTTTTAGTTACCAAATCAATGTTTTAAAACAAAATAAAGCAAAGCACATAAAATCGTCATACCACAAAATTTCATTTCAAAAACAACATTTTCATCAAGGTAAGAAAACTCATAGAGTAAAATGTGGTCATGAGACCTTGAAGCAAGCTTTAAAACCACCTAGCTATGAAGAGCTTAAGGGTTCTAGAACTTGAAAAAATTACATGGAGAAGAAGGATAAGAGTCACTACCAAAAGTTTCTCTTGAAGGCTTGGAGGATGAAGATGGTTGGAGATGGCCTCCTTCTCCTTGAGCTTGAAATTGGGGCTTGTGTATGAGTAGCTTTATTTCTCCAAGGACCAAAAATGGTAGTCCTTGAAGGGATTATGAGTGTGGTGATGGAGAGGAGGTAGGAAGTAGTAAGAAGGTTAGAAGAAAAACAATGAAGCTTGGAAGAAGAAGAGAGTGTAAGACTTGGAGAAAGGAGAGAGCTTGGTGTGTTTTAGTGAGAGGAATCAAAAATGAAATGAGGAGAGAGGAGGGGCTGAAAGTGGCGCATGAATGAGGGAGGAAGTGAGGTGACTTTGCTTCTTACAACAAGCAAGAGAGTGGAAAAACCATAGGGCAAAAGAGAGAGTTGTGTTTCCTTTGAGTCTTGGCAATTTGGGTAAAGACCATGTAGTGTTTTCTCAAGTGGTTAAAGGCATGCGCTCTCTTAGGATTTGGCTTGGATGGCTATGATCATTCCAATTGTCACCATCTTGATGGAGGAGAGTACATTTCTTGTCTTGACTTAAGGAACACTACTAGTATGGACTCTTGATCTAGGGGTGTATGATGAGAAAGCAAATGGATGGTTGGATATGACTCTTGCCTTGACCAAACTTTCAAACAATAATTAAAGGGAAGTTTCTACATCTTTATAATTGTTACAATTATCTAAATGTTAATTAATTTGATTGGTTCAATTATGTCATTAACACATTTTTATCGAAAAGAATTTTTCCTCATTAATTATGTAAATAGGGTGTGAGGATTAATTTTTTATGTGATTAGGGTGTGATGCTTGCCATTCTCTTAGTTAACAAGGTTAGGTCACTTTGATTTTATATTCTAAGTCATGAATTTACAAGGATTGAGCCATTAGGCTTTTAATTGTAACTCTTAATGTGTTATGTTCCAATTATTGACTTTTCTAATTAGTCATTGACTTTCACTTATCTTATTGACTTGCCTTAATTTACTAAGCTCTTACTCTCGAGATTAATCGATTAATTCTCAATTAATCACTAACCCCTCTAATTAGCCAGGAACACCGAGCTAATTAACTTAAGTGAAAATGGGGATGTTACAGCACAGATGCCATGGTTATCAAGACACTCTCATCAAAGAACATCATATTCAAATTGGGAACCTAATCCATACCAGTGTTCTTTCTATCTTTCCCATCCATAATAAAGTCAAGAATTTATGCACAAATAGCCAAGTACTAATCAAATTACATTCATGGCCCTACTTATAACTTTAATTCTATCCTCTACCATATTAAACTTGACCATAAAGAAGCCATTGCCAATGTCTCTATTCTCAAAGCCGACTTGCAAATTCCACAGCGCATGCACTTTATCCCTTATGGCCTTGTAACTTATGTTCTTCCTACATAATTTGCAAGCACTTTTTTCCATGGCTTGCTCAACTCATCCACCATCTTATCATCAAGGTGAATCATGAAGGCATACTTGTTACCACCCACAAATTTTGCGTATGCTAACTTCTTTCCTATGAGATCCTGTTACACATTCGGTGTCACTAGTTTCTTTCCTCTTAGTGAAACCGAGTGCATAACGGACATTTGTTTCCATTGGAGTTTTGTTTCTTTCACTTTTCTTTTTTTCTTTTAAAGGGTAAGTAGTAAAAAGAAATGAAAAAAGTTTGAAATCCCTAAAAGAAAGAAAGTTTTGCCTTAAATTAGATTAGGGCAAGATAGAGGCATAACGAGCTAGGTGGCTATGGTGGCGAGGCCACCGGCAGAGCTTTGTGGCACTACTTCTTTCACTAGCACAAAGCACATCTTGTGGTCCTAGCTGAGCATGGTGGTGCTGCAATTGTTGTATAACACTTCATAGTGGCAAGGTGACTCTGTTCGTGCATGTCATGGTACATGGTTGGGATGGTAGTTTTCTGGTTCAAGCCACTAGGTGGAAGTTGAGGTAGTGGTTTCATAGTGAGGATGACTTCGTAGTGGTTGCTAGTTAGTGATGACACAGGCAATGGCTATGGGTAGTGAAGGGTGGTTTGCGGTGGTGAGATGGGCTATGGTTGTGGTTTGATTTATGGTGGCTTTCAGTGGTGGTGGTTGATGTCATTCTATTTCTTCTTTTTGGGTGGTTCCTAAATGTGGTTCTAGTTTTTTCTTTTGGATCAATTTGGGATGATCCTCTATTGGGTTTAGAATTTGGGTTTTGTGGTGATTGGTTTGGTGGTTACTGGTTTTTTGTTGTGGTTGTGATGGTGAAGGGGGTGGTGTAGTTATGGGGTTTGGTTTCTAGCTTGTTGTGCACTTTTATGGGAAGAAGGAAGTGTACAAGAAATTCTTTGTATGTAATAATGTATGTAGTGATGGCGCATTCTACCATGTGCTTTGCGAGTCAAGATGCATTATCCACCATTTAATTTAACCAGCACTTAGAGTTAAAAGCATCCTTTGCTAGTCTTTTCTTAATCAAATCCACATACATGCTTCTCACATTTCCTTGTTACCTCTTTGCACCACCAAAAGCACCACTATAATGCCGTTTTGCTTTGCCACCTCATCTTTCATCTGATCATTACCTCTCCTCCTCTGTCGCCCAAAGATCTTCGTGCATTGTGCATCTCTGACATCTCATTAGCTCCGTTGTCTACCTCAGCCATAGCCTTCATAAGCTTATTTCACAAAACAAGTTGGTAGTTCTCACTTTGGTCCAACAATGGTTTCGTGAATTGTTGCTCCTTTCTGTTGGCTTCCTTTAGCTAAACGAATAATTTCTTAAGAAAATAGTTTATGAAGTTACTTTAGAGCAGTGCTTTTCAAGCTATTTTCACGGACCAATTGTTTATGAAGTTATGGCATGCATTTAGCAGTTAGATTCATTAGTTATGTATGACAATAAAAAACCACATGGTGCAGATAGAATCAAACTTGATTCAGTTAGCTATTAATGGACACCTTGACATGGTGAGTTTAAAAAGAAGAACTTGCTTAATGAACAAAATTCTATCATGCCTAAGAATATTATCATGTCTTCAAAGATGAATGATGAGATCCCACAATCACAGTTATTACGGTGCCACCTGCTTTTATTTACCACTGTCACCTTGGGTTTGTACTGCTGGAGAAGGTGAAGAAGCAGCGAGGGTTTTTGAAGGGGTGGCAGTGGTTCTTCACCAAGGCGCAAAGGTCAGAGAATAAGCCGGTGATAGAGTCAAACTTGGTGTTGTGGAAGGTGGAATGCAAGTTGGCTATTTGAGAGTAAAGTCTATTATGCCCTTCCTTAATTGGGAACATAGGTTTCAATTCTTTCATCTTATCCATTCATGATTGTAGACCTGTATTGAATGGCTAAGATGTACTCCCTTAACAAGGTGCATAACACACCTTGACTTGTGAAGCACATTGCAAAATATGCTTGTAAGTATTATCTAGAATGGAAACATGACTTAAAACTAAGTTGGAATATACCTTGGTCGATTAAGAATTTGATAGGAGCTATGTTTACTATTCTTCCTTTTCTATACACACACACACACACACACACACACTGAGAATTTCCCCTCTTCCTTCAAAGTATATAATCAAGCCCCCTATTCTTAGTTTAGGTCTGCTTTCACTGATCCTGATTAAAGATTTTGATTTCATTAAAAATCATAATTAGCAAATTTGATTTGATTTAAATGATGTTGATTGTGTATAGATAAAAGAAAAAGATGTTGAGAAAAAATTTGCTTAGGTACAAAATTAAAAGGTACCTATTTGATTTTTTTTTTTTTCAATTTTAGGCTAAAATGAATTATGATAATTGGACTTAATATTGGGATGTTTTCCTATCCTAAAAGTGGGATTCTTTATTTTTTTCTTTCTTTCATTTAATTTAAGGATTTGATAAAACAAGGCATATCCACGTACTCTAAGAGTAAAATTTTTATACATACTGCATTTAACAACTTGTTTTAACCAAAGAATTTCATAAGTCTGATTGTTGTATCATGTGATATTATGTTGATGATAAAGCATATCAAAATTGGACATTGATAAATATATAATCTAGTAGATAACATTTAAATATATTTTCAAACACATATTATATGTCAAAATAAATTGGGATGATGTTGACGCAGTTCTGGCAAATATATTGGGTCATACAAGTAATAAAGTGATGAAAAGAGTATTGTTCCCACAAGAATAGATCAAATACCGGATAGTCTACGAGATAACTATTTGGACAGAATGAATTAACAGATGCAGAAAATTAAAATAAGAACTAAATAACATAAACAAGAAAAAGAGTAATGTAAATGGATGCTAACGGGATAGACAAATGCAATGGAATGGATGCTAGGGCTAATTAAATTCACCTATTGTAGACATATATACTGTGAATTTTCGTTGATCTATTCCTATCCTAATTGACTCACGGTTGGTTCCCCTTAATTTATTCCTAGCCCCTCTCGAGATCAGGCAATACTCTTTATCCTAAACTAAATGCCTAATCTCTTAGCACAAACTAATCTAGGTCAAGATTGAAGCTCTATGGGTTTCTATGATGACCGCATGAACCGCATTTGTCTATCTAGTTTTTGCTCAGCTCATGGTGTTTATGTTCGGAGGCTTTATTTACAAACCCTCTCTTGAGTTGTTGCAAATCCCCGAATCAATTAATTGGTGATCAAGCAATCAAAAGCATTAAGCATAAACAAAAACACCAAGCAATTGAGATAGAAACAAGATTACCATTAATTCATAAGTAAAATATTCATACAAAAAGGGACCATTAACGCCCTAATAAAAGAAAATTAGTTCATGACTGGAGAAAAGAAAACAACAAAAGAGTATGATGATGGAAAGACAAAAGAACAAAAAGCCATCAAGAATGTAGGGTGGAGTCAAAAAATTAAGGCAAATATGGATTTCTCAATGTTGATGTTGAGCTTTGCAATTCTTGAATCTTTGCCTTCAATCTCTTCGGTAAATGTCTTCTATCTTGGGCAATGTGTGGTTTTGTCCCGAGATCTGTTTTTGATATAAGTTATTGCCTTTTATAGTATGTGGATCCTTTTTTTGAAATTCAGCCCGAGCCCATTAATTTCTGCAGTCGGGGTCACACATAGCACAATAACCAAGAATGATATGAATTGCAGAAACAAGATCATGCTATAGCACTCTAGGTTGCGATAGCACATTTGCTTGACAGCGCTAACCTCTTTTACATACTTCCAAGCTCTATAGCGTTCAAAATAATTCGAATTTTCCCTTAGAAGTAGAAATAGCAATTGCAGATCTAAGTAAGCTTTCCAACGCAACAAGAAACACCTCAATCAAAGTTTTGGAGCTTAAGATATAGACAAAATATTGAAGGTCAGACTTAACAGCATCAAAGACATGATGAAGCCTTAATCTTATTTGGCCTTTTTCTCCTAGAGGACTTGAGAACTAGAAAAAGTGTACAACATCAAAGTTGGAGATCTTCTTCTGTTCTTACCAAAGAATCTTGAATCATCATAATCTGACTTTCAGAGAGCTAGATATCGAATATCCAATGCTAAAAGGTCCTAATTTCATGCAAAATAAGCTTTTTCATGGCTTGAAATTTCAACTTGAGTGCTTGTATCTTATGACAATTAGACAAAAATGTAAATAAGTAACTAAAAGTAACTAAAACACTAAATAGATTCAAGTAACTAAAATCCTAAATCTATATAAGATAAAAGAAAAATAACTTACTATGAGGAGTTATCACAACCCCTAACTTTTGAACTTGCTTGTCCCTAAGCAAGACTTTAACAAAACTAAAACCAAGAATTAAAGAAAAATAAAAGACTCAAACAAATCAGTAACACAAAATACTCAATACACAAAATAGTCAAGTAGGAATTGCTGCCTATTGAATTCCTCATCACTGCTCTATAACTTAACTTAAAAATCACCAAGAATCCAAATCTAAGTCTCAAGACCATCTAATTGTGTAATTACATTATCAAAAAAATGGATCAAGTGTGTGTGTATAAGGGAAAAGCAATGTAGAATGGACTCACCCTATGCCTATGCAACGTTTAATAAAAGACAAAAATATCATAATATCCACAATCCTCTTTCTCTATCTTTACATAAATGTCACTTAGCCAAAGACCAAAAGGACTTTTTTTTAACTTGTAACGGTAGGCCAAGGTAAGAGATATGATAGAAAAATCATTTAAGCTCAATATTACCCTCAACTTAAGGAACCCTCACCATTAACTCATGTTCCTTGGGGTACCCGTAACTTAGTTGCTTGGCAACCATCATGCTTTTCCTTTTGAACTCTGGCATTATATTTTCCTTGTATTATCAACCTTTTCTCTTCTTTTCTTTTTTTCATTCTTTCACTTGTTTTTTTGGACATTTTCTCACTCTAGTTTTTACTTTAGAAAGCATGAGGTTATGGTAGTGGAGGTAGTACTCTGTTCAAATGAGTTTAGAAGCTCAAGCTTAAGGGTAAACCAAAGGATGAAAGAGAGGAAAGAAAGAAAGGGCATTAGGCTCATTATGTGGTTCAATCTAAGAATAGGCTTTCAAGTTCAAATATGGTGACTAAGGATCAGTGACCAAGGGTGGATAATGAGGCTCAATTGTGGCTACCAAACATGGCCTAAATCACTTCTAAGGCTAAGATTCACTCACATATATTTCAAGAGAGATTCACATGAACAAGAATGTATGTCTTAACCTAAATAAAGTATAAAAGCATAAACATCACCTATCCTAGGTTGCTAACTGTTATCAAAGAACAAGAATATGATCCTTCCCAATTCAATAGTAAAAAGCACAAGAAGATTTTCAAGACTCAAATCAGGATCAAAAGTTACTTAAAAGTTAGCAAAATGAGCAATATTCATATCATAGGCATAGGCAAACAACAACCAATTGACCAAAAAAAAAAAAATAGAAAGAAAAAATAGAAAAAAGGACTAAAAATAAAAAAAAATCTTTTTGGGTTTTTTTTTCTAATATAAAAGCAAGAATACTGACAACTAATAAAACTAACAACGGAATAACTAAAATAACAAAAGGAAGCGAGAATAAATAAGAAAGTGCAATAATGGACTTTACCAACTCCCAACTTAAAATTATGCATTGTCCTCGATGCATGAAAATAAAACCGAAAGAGGGAAAGGAAAGTTACTCCCTAGTGCTAATCATCATCATTGTTGGAGATCTTAATGTCCTCCAGGAAATGGGCTTGCACTATAGTGGAAGCATAGTGCTATAGCACAACCTGAAAATGTAAGACTTTATTGATCCCTTGACATGTGTTATTGCTGCTACAAATTCTACATTTTATCTGCTACATGCCCAATATGGCTTCTTCCTCCACGTATGCACTTCCTAATTGCTCCAATAAACCTACAAAATAAAATAAACAAAATTAAATAAATTAAAATTATTCAAAAATAGAATTCTATCTAAAATAGCAAATCAAAAGAAAAACTACAAAAACACTAAAAAATGAAAAAAAAAAGCTAGAAAAATTGGGTTGTCTCCCAATAATCACTTTGATTTAATGTCCCTCAGTTGGACCTAACCCCTGCAATTCATCTTGGAGAGTAAGGAAGGACTAAGGCCTTGTATGCTTGTTGTCCTTTTATTGCTCCTCCTAAGTCATGCTTTAGCTCAGGCTTGCTTTTAACTTTTAGGGCTTGATGATGGAACATTTGAATTTTACCTCCCTAAAAGATATCACCCGGATCCCACATATTAGCGACTTCTCCATGCTCTACTTTCTTACATATCCCCTTATTTAGTTTTGAGATTGAATGATTGGTTGGAATGTCTAGCTAGGATTCCTCTTTCACTAAGAGTTCCTTTATATCCATTTTATAACATTGAGCTATCTTATGGGAAAGTTCGTTGCTTGGAAGACTTTGAACTTTACCTTATTGTTTTGAGATCTCAGAGTTGGCTCTCCGTCTTCTACATCAATTAGGGCTCTGCTAGTGGCCAAGAATGGCTGCCCAAGAATTAGAAGGAGATTGACTTCCTCCTCCATGTCAAGAATCAAAAAATCAGTAGGATCGAAGAAATGGTCCACTTTCACCAAAACATCTTCAATAATATCATAGGGAAGTCTGATAGATCTGTCAGCCAACTGTAGAGATACCCTTGCAAGCTTCACTTCAGTGATGCCCAATTTATGCAAAAATGACAAAGGCATTAGATTGATACTTGCTCCAAGGTCATTATGTGTCTTGTTAATCCTCAAATCACCGATGGTGCATGGAATAGTAAAGCTCCCAAGGTCCTTCAATTTAGGTGGCAGTTTCCTTTGAATAATTGCCAAACACTCCTTAGTGAGTGGTACAATCTCATCAGTATCAAATATCCTTTTCTTAGAGAGTAGCTTCTTCATGAACTTGGCATAGTTTGGCATTTGTTCCAATGCCTCAGCAAATAGAATATTGATGTGGAGCTTCATTAAACACATCAAGAACCTTAAGAAATTGCTACCCTTCTAGTTCCTTCTTTTGTTGCTTCACCCTCTGAGGATAAGGAATTGGAGGTTCATAAGCAGGAAGTGCCACATATCTTTTCTCCTTAGGTGGTGTCATATTAGAATCTTTAGCAAGCTTTTCTTCTACCCTTGCTTCTTCATTTTCAAAGTCAGTCAATTCTTTACTACTTCTTAATATGATTGCATTTACATACTCTCTTGGGTTCTCAATGGTATTGCTAGGCAAGGAGTCTAGTGGCATCTCAGTTAGATGCTTGGAAATTTGCCCCATTTAATCCTCTAGGTTTTTGATTGTGGCATTATGAGATCTAAATTAAGCATCTGTCTTCTCCATAAAATCTTTAGTCTTCTCCACAAAAGATATCTGGCTCCTCATGAACAGTTGAAACATGTCTTCCAAGTTGGGTTTCTTCTCTTATAGAGGTTGATTGAATTGTTGCCCACGAATATAGGTGTTGGAGTGGAAGCTGTGCCACTGAGCATTCATATAATTAACTTGCTCATCAGAAGAATGAGCTGTAGTGCACTATCCATTTGCATGGTTCCCATAGCAAAAATCACACTGCAAGATTGGTGTTGGTGAAATAGTGTTAAGCAAGTCTAATTGCTTCTAAATGGGGTTGTATTTTGGACTGATAAAGCTTGCATCTGGGCCAAGATAGCAGTGGCAGTGTCTACTTACAAAACTCCTCTCTTTTGAGTTCTCTCACCAAGCGTCTAATAGTTATTGCTTGCCATTACTTCAAATAATTCTTAGGACTGCTCTGGTTTCATACTGTTCAGAGAAGCACCAACTGCTGCATCAACCATGATCTTTGTGGACATTAGGAGACCATTGCAGAATGTCTAGATTTGCATCCAGAGTGGGATGTCATGATGTGGACACCTAGCCAACAGCTCCTTATATCTCTCCTATGATTCATAAAAAGATTCACCATCTACCTGGGTGAAAGAAGTGATGTTATTCCTCATCCTAGCAGACTTGGTGGAAGAGAAGTACTTCTCTAAGAATTTTCTTGCCAACATATCTCAGGTAGTGAATGTTCCCTGAGGTACAGACTTCAACCAAGCTCTGGCTTTGTCCCTCAATGAGAATTAGAACAGTCTCAGCCAAATAGCATCATCCGTGGCACCATTGATTTTTATCGAATCACAAATCTCCAAGAAGTTGCTGAGGTGTTCGTTGGGAACCTCACTAGGTAGTCCAGCAAACTGGCAGTTTTGTTGCACGAATTGAATGTGTGACGTCTTTAGCTCAAAGTTATTTGTTTGGACAGGTGGTCTCACAATACTAAATGAGCACCCCTGAAGAGTGGGGGCCAAATAGTCCTTCATGGCTATGTCATTATGCTCGTTTTCATTAGCCATAGTAGCTTCAAAGATTCTTTCAACTACTCTTCGTTCTCTTCTGAGTTGATGCAAAGAACGCTTGATCTCTGGATCAAAGGATAAATCTCCTGTGGATTGGCTCTTTCGAATAAACTACAAAATAAAACACAAGAACAAGTGAAAGTAGGAATAAAATAAAATTATAACAAAAATAAAATTAAAGGAAAATAAAATATAAAAATAAAAGTAAAAGCCCAATCTAGTATCCCATCAACTAAGAATGATATTGATATTATCCCCGGCAACGGCGCTAAAAACTTGATACGATTCTGGTAAGTATATTGGGTTGTACAAGTACTAAAGTGATGAAAAGAGCATCGTTCCCATGAGAATAGATCAAATATCGGATAGTCTAAGGGATAACTATTTGGACGGAATGAATTAATGGATGCAGAAAATTAAAATAAGAATTAAATAAAATAAACAAGAAAAATAGTAATGTAAGTAAATGCTAATGGGGTAGACAAATGTAATGGAATGGATGCTAGGGCTAATTAATTTCACCTATTATAGACGCATGTACCATGAATTTCTGTTAATCTATTCCTATCCTAATTGACTCATGGTTGGCTCCCCTTAATTTATTCCTAGCCTCTTTCAAGGTCAGGCAATACTCTTTATCCTAAACTGAATGCCTAATCTCTTAGCACAAACTAATATAGATATAGGTTGAAGCTTTATGGGTTCCTATGATGACTACATAAATCGCGTTTGTCTATCTCTAGTTTTCGCTCAGCTCACTGTAACACCTTACTAGACAAAATACTATGCTTAAGCCATAATATGTTACCTGATAAGTTATTACGTGTGACAGTCTAATTAAATTCCATTTTTTGATTCAATGTTAATTACCCATATAGAGTTAACTATTCACTTAATTAATTTCCATTTGGTTGCGAAATAAGTAATGGATAATCGTGGTAACAGAAATAAAATAAAATAAAATAAAAATGCATAATAGACAAAACTACTGAAACTGCATTATATACACACACATACATAGACATCTGTTTTCAAAGTTTGACAAAAGATACATAAATAGTACAGGGTAATAAAATGAGGCCACTGAAACAAAATAAATTGGCCTGTCTCTAGAAATAGTACTCTAACTAGTCCCCACAGGACATTTCATGTACTGACCATCCACTAGATTATTGCCTATGTCCCAAAAAACCAAAAGAGGGCCACTCTGTACACCTCCTGCTGCTACTACACGTATGCTATCTAGATGGATTTCGAGGAAAGGAATCTATTCACCATGCCAGCATCAGCTAGAGTGTAGTCCATACTCGGGGCAGAGGACGAGGAGGACGAGCTCGCCGCCTCCGACGGATCCTCCTCAGACAGTGAGGCAGAAGGGGGTCTGCTATGGTGGTGAAGCTGGAAAAGCCATGGGAGCTGCTGCTGCAACTACTGCTGCTACAGGTGGATGTGGGAACGGATGAGTCATGTGGAGTGGGATGGCAATATAAGGAGCAGACAAGTTGAAAAGGGGGTAAGTAAGTGGGACTACAAAATCTCTATTGAAGAAGAAATAAAGGCAGAATTGGCAACTACCAGATATGTACACAAAGTCTATAAATGATCAAGGTGAATATGAAGCTCAGGGAACAGGACTCCTGTAGCCACATTCTCCATGATCTGAGAATGATGCGGAAACATACAGTAGAGTGAGAAATAAAAATTTCTTAGTACGAATCCTAATCCTATACACTTCTGGCATCACTGTCATTCTCGGTTATTTCAATTTTTCTTAGGTTTAAATAATACACTAAGACAATAATATTCAATTTTAATTGATATTATGAAAAGTGTAACCCGAAACAAGCTTTATTTTAAATTAGGGCAATAATAGGACATTTAAACCAAGCATGTCAACATGATTAAAATAGTAATCATAGTTAAACAGTAACATAATATGAGGGACACTGATAATTGTAAAAGCAATTAGAAATCAACAAACACAGAAGATATATATACTAAAAAAAATACTTTGTCTTTGAGAGCCTTCAACTCTGGTAACTTATAATTTCCATTTCTTGATCCCCTGGGAGTTATTGGCCATATAGTCCTGGGTAATAGTCTATTTTTCAAGACCGAGCTCGTTCATATACAGGATTACCGGGTTTACTTTCCCTGACTTTCCCACCGATCTATTCCCTTTAAACTTATTCAGGGGCTGGCCCAAGTAATATGGAATCCTTTATAATATTCATGAGTTGCATGCACAACTAATTTTATCCTTTCAAACACTATGTGTTCATGCAAGTATAACTTATACAACATAAGAATTCTTTGCTGAGATTTTGGCCACATAACGGATTGAGTCCGCTTCCTCATGAATAGTGCCAAACTACTAGTAAAATCATTCAAACATGCAAACCAATATGGAACAGCAATTATATATACACAATATCATTCATCAAATTCAATACAAACATCAATAAAGTTTTCTGCTCACTTCATCCTATTCTGCCCAAATTTTGTATAATTCATCTTTAGTCCAATTCAACTTGTTTAAACCTGAATTTTGGATATGTCATAGCTCTATGTGTCTAGTTTCCAACCCTTTTAGTCCCATTTCATTATGAGTTATGTAAGTTAAGTTATTAGTATTTTACCTCAGACTGCCCTGTACTTAGCCAAAAATGCACCCTTCTAAGTGAAATCATACAAAATTTATATCAATTTAAAGCTAACAGAACAAGCTTTCAAATGAAATAAGCTACATATCATTTGCATGAGACTATTTTGATATATAAGCCCGTAACTTTACCCTACTAGACTACCCTATTCTAGCTCAGTTTGAACTTAAGGTAAATTCCTTGATATATTGGAAATAATTGGCAATGATTCAGACTTTGAAGACATTCCCTTATATGTTAGCTTTCAAACAACATTAGTTTCACTCAATTTAGAGTTGTTTAGGGTGAGTTACACCCCTCTCAACTCACATTGCCTAGATGGGAATCCAAGATTCTTGGTCAAACTTCAAAAATTCATAACTAATTCTATACTAATCCAATGGCCTTATATTTTATATGTATAGAAAGCTCTGAATGTCTAGTTTCATATAAAAATGGATTCATCAAATTTAAATGGTTGTAGGTAGAGCTGTACACTATGCCATATGGACTGTCGAGTGAAAACCCTAACAGCTTCTTGAATTCTCTCTATTCTTTAAGTTCTTTCATACCAATTCCAATCCTAATTACAACACACATTCAAGATCAACCATAATCCATCATCATCACTCTAAATCACATCAGTATCATGAGAAAAACAAGATCCCCACATAGCCCCAAATCAAGGAAAACAAGAAGAGAAGTTTGATTCCTACCTTTCCTAGGTGTGATTCTTGCTAGATTTGTGTTTTGAGTTGAAGAAATCTTGATGTGGCTTGAAGGTTTGATGGAGATGCAGATGATATGAGATACGATGAGATGAGGAAGAAAGGAAATGGAGATGGGTCAGCTACATGTAGTGGCCGAAATTGCAAGGGGTAGGAAAGGAAAAAAGTGAAAACTTCTAAAGCAAGTTGCATTTGATTGGTCGATGTGTAATGGTCATTCAACTTGATTTGTGGCTACCTCCTTTGGCTGAAAGTGGCACCACATATGAGGATGTTTTGGCTAAATCTCAGCCATCCATCCTAGGGCAATCATAGTATAAATTCTATTGGTTTGGTTCTGATAGTTTAAAATACCGAAATCTTACCGATTTCTCTTCAGGTCTGTAGTCTTCAAGCTCCTTTCTTTCTGATATAGTTTTGCCGAAACTTGAAGCAATAGTGGAAGCTGATAGGCCAATCTAGAATTATTTAAAACTAGGGAATAGTCAGCCACGAGAATGATAATAAAAGATCAAATGATTCATATCTACATGCTCCATAAAGTTAGATTGGAATAACTTTTTCTCTTTAGGATGAACGTTTATATGGCAAAAATCAACTGCAAGATTTACCTTAGAATAATCCAAACCACCATAAATGTCCCCAACAAGCATATCAATAGTTCTATTATCTCCTTTCTGACTCAGCTCAAGCAACTCATCAAAGCTGAAATTTATTTCAACAATCACCTTGTCGATAGTGCAAATATAGCAGTAGATCAAAATAATAAAGAATCATGAAAAATGACCTTTTGCACTTCGTTAACAGTCTTCCCAGGCCCCAATACTATGATTGCCCTCGGAGGTAGAAAAAGCTATTGTAAATCTTTGAGTAAGTTTCAAATACAACAAGAACCACCTTAACCGGATTCTATAGCTCAAGATATGGGCGAAATACTGACGAAAGGTTAGACTTGACAGCATCAAAGACAGAATGAAGCTTCAATCTTGTTTTGCCTTTTTCTTCTAGAGGACTCGAGAACTGGAAAAAGTATCCAACATCAAAGTTGGATATCTTCTTCTCTTCTTTCAAACGAATCTTGAATCATCATAATCCTACTTTTGGAGAGCTAGATATCGAATTTTCAATGCTAAAAGGTCCTAATTTCATGCAAGATAAGCTCTCTCATAGCTTCAAATTCTAACTTGAGTGCTTGTACCTTATGACAATTAGACAAAAACATAAATAAGTATCTAAAAACATGGTGAAATGACAATCATATTAGAAGAGACCCTAAATCGAACTAACAAACTAAAAATAACTAAAACACTTAATAGATTCAAGTAATTAAAGCCTAAATCTATATAAGATAAAAGAAAAATAACTCACTACGAGGAGTTATCAGATGCGATAACTACTCGACAAGTGCACCAAATCATTCAAAAAATAAACAAGGTGGGTGAGAATGATCCCACAAGAATTGATGTTACCAAACAAAATTCGCTAACAATTTCTGTTTAGATTATTATAATTTTTTATTAAAGGAACCTCTAAAACTAAAACTTAAAACAAGTAATAAACTAACAAAATGAAACAAGTAACGATTTAAGTAAGAATTAACAAAGGTAACAACAATATTTAAAAATGCTAGAAATTTGTGATTGTCTAATTTCTCTTAATACCAAATGAATTCCTAATTACTTGAACTGGAAATTACTAGATTAAAGAAAGGATTTTAAATGATTGACCCCAATTCCTTGGTGAAATCAACCCTCCTCTTCTCGCTAAAACATGGTAATCCCTTTACTATGCTTCAACAAAAAGAGTGTTTAACCACAAAAACTAATCCATAATTTAGACAATTTCAAGATATATTCCTAAACCTTGAAAATCATGAGGTTAATCCCTTGAGTTAGTTCATACACAAAATTTCCAATTTGAGCATGAACCCTAAATAAATTCATGAGAAAACAACTCACAAATTTGCAATAACACAAAGGAAAAACCTTTAATCCAGCAATTCCAACATCAAATTATCAAAAACCTATACACAATTCAACCGTATTAGAACTCAACTCTACCCCTAGCAAAAAAGTCTAGTAACTCATGGTATGAAAGAAAACAAAAGGTAAGAGAAAAACCAAGACAAACCAATGATTCAAAATCTCTTATCCTCTAGTTGTCGCTTAGCCTCCTCCTAGCCTTAGAAATGCTTTTCTATGTTTTCATAACCTAAAGTGTCAAGCCCTTTCATATTTAAATGTAGAAAATTGCACATGCAGTGAATTTATATACTAATTTCATCGCTTATATTTATTGTTTTAGTCCTTTTTGTTGCATGTTTGCTTTCCAATTACGTGAAATTCACAGTTTGGTGCCAATTTGCCTCTTTTGCCAATTCTTGCATAAACATGTCTTTTTCCTTGATTTTGTGTTTTACTAAGTTTCAAGAGTTTTGGATCCTTATATATGTTGTTTTTTACTTGTAGGAATCTAACATGGAGGGATTTAAGGCTTGTAAGTGATTGGAAGCTCAATTTCCTTGTTGCTAAAATTTCAGCTTGAGCATGCTACAAAGATCAAGCCATAAATCTCTTATCCCAAATCTAAATAAAGCAAAAGACGAGTCTATTTTGAAGCAAAGAAAAAGATTTAAGGGCCTATTAGGAGAGCTAATTCGAAGGATTTAGAGCTCAAACAGGGCTCAAAAGTGACCAGAACATCAAATTCCACATAATTGTTGCCATGAGGTTGTGCTATAGTGTAAGCACATGCTATAGCATAATCTACAGTTGAGATAACACTTGATTGACTGACTATTGCACTATAGTGCAACCAGAAAAATGCAGAACAACAACACAGGTGCAATCTTGGGCTTTCAGCCACTTAGGCCCACTTTTGGAAAGTCTACGCATGGGAATTCATGTACCAATACATAAGACTTTACCCAATTAAGTAATAAGTCTCATTTTTAGGAATTTAGCTTCTCACTTTAGGTTTGAGTAGATTAGTTTTCACTCCTTCCTCTTCTCTTCTTTCTTCTACCTATCTTTATTTTGCTTGTAATTTCTGGTTCTATGGAGATGTAAACACATCTTGCTAGTTCAAGAACTCATTGAGTTATGTGGTTTGAATTCTTCAGACCTTACTTTTTAATTAGAAGTGCAATTTATTTTTTCTTCTTCCTTTCTCCTTATTCTTGATTATGAGTTTTCATTGAATGGTATTGATATGTGAATTTATGATTGAAATTCTAGTTAAATACATATTGATTGGTTAATTGATATTGGTTTAATCTCTTGAAAGGGGCAAGAATTGGGGTTAGGTCTAATCCCAGGTTAATTACAATTGGTTAGAAATTTAGGTCTCAATCTCCTATTTGATTATATGTTGGTTGAATGCTTAGAGGTCTCTAAGTAGAATTGTGGGGTTGTATGTTGAGGTCTCACATATAATCCAAAGTTAGCTATATATCTTGTGTTTGTTGTAACATCCTCATATAATATAATAGGAAATAATAAAAATAAATTTTTATTATTCACAATCTTGCCCCTGAACTTTTTAGAAAATGACAATTAGGTCCCTATATCAATAGGATTAGTAGAATAAGGTTTTAAACGAAGCAGAACCACGTAGCAAAAATGTAGAAAACTAAATCTCATCTGATCGAGCCATGGAGGCATCCATATGTGAAATAACATGAGATGCCCCTAGACTTACCCATAATTACAAAAATGCCATTAGCCACAAAAAATAGAAAACGGAATAGCCCTAAATTGGTAAAACGATTAATTTACGTCGTTAATCGATTTATTCGATTTTATAGGATAAGTAGGATTAAATTAGAAGTTAATCAGAGGTTAATTAGAAGCTAATTAAGTGTTAATTAGAAGAATTAAGCTTAGGTTAAGATAGATACATAGGAACTCTTACAAAACTATTCAGTAATATTTTGCCGGTTTGAAGGAAATCAGCAAGATTATGGTATTTTAAAACTGCCGGAATCGAAGCAACCAAAGAATACACCTATGACCCTAAAATGAGTGGCTAAAAATTAACCACTCTCACCAAGCATTTGGACGCCTAATGGCTGTCCCAAATGAGGTGATCTTGGCTTCATTCTAGCCATCCATTTTCCTCCAATCAAATGCTAAAGCTCCAACTATCATCATTACATCAAACAAGTTTTTTTCTTCCTTTCCCTTTTTGTGCTACGGTTGCCTCTTTCTTTCCTTCCCTTCTTCATTTTCCTCTTCATGTCCTACTTTATATTACCTCCTCTCAAGCTCTCATCCACCCTCTTTACCCACAAACACCCATCTTGATCAAGAATCTCACTTGCTAAAGGTAGGACTCAACCCTTTCTCTGAATTTTTTTGTGAATTGGGGCTGCTGTGAACTCATTTAGATGCATGTATTTGGTGTAATTATGAGTCTATATGAAGGTTTATGGCTGGATTGTTATGTTTTCAGTTAAGTTTTGGATGATTATCTAGTGAAGAGAAGCAAACAGAATGAATTAGGTTAAGGAAACCTACGGCAGTCCGTACGGCGAAGTATACGGCTCAGCCTACCGACATTTAAATTTGATCAAACCATTTTTATATGAAACTAGATGTTCAAGGCTTTCCATACATATATCATATAAGGCCATTGGGTTAGTATTGAGAGAGATATGAATTTTGGAAATTCCACCTAGGTTTTTGATTTTGATTCTGGGCAGACTGGATTGTTCAGGGTAAATCTCGCTCTATACTAGTTGGAATTGAACGAAACTAACTTTGTTAGAAATCTTACACATAGAAGAATTTCCCAAAAAAATTTCAGAGTTAGATAAGATCCTATTTACTCCCAGTGGTCCAAGAAAGTTGTCCTATGTCCAAACTGGGCCAAAATAGGGCAGTTCAGGAAGGTTAGATTTCGGGGCTTGTAACTCGAGCCCTACTAAGGAAAATGGAATGGAACTTCTTGTAAATGAAATTTTGTCCTGTTAGATTTAATATGAGACCAATTTTGTATAATTTCAGTTAGTTTTTAATTTTTAGTGGATTTTTACTTTTAAGTGTGCAATTCTAGCTAGCCACAGGGTAGGGCAGGATAAAATCTAAATAACTTGAGCTATGCTTATCAAAATTAGATGGGACTAAAGAGATTAGAAAATAGACACATAACATTTTAACATATCCAAAATTCAGGTCCGGATGAGTTAAATAGAAATTTTGGCTTGAGTTACAAAAATCGGGTTGAATGATTAAGCTGAGGCAGTACCTTTGTCTTAATATAACTAATGTTTCTATGAAGTTAATGTTGCATTATGAAAGGAATGATATGATTTCTTTGATAAGTTGATATGCTGAGTACTGGCACTATTCATGGGGAAGCAGACACATTCAGTTATGCCGCTAAATTTTTGGTAGAATTGTAAGAAGATCATGAACACTTGTATGTTATGAATATGTATGTGGAAAACATGTATGCAATAATATATGAAAGTAAGCAATGAAGCATATGCATGAGTGCATTCAGCATATCTATGCATGATTATGTATGAGAATGAAAGAATGTGAATATATAAAATGTGAATCCCTTCACCTGGAGGCAGTTATGAGATCCCTTCTTGTGAAGGAAGTTAAATAAGATAAGATGTGCATTCCTTAACTTGGAGGCAGTTGCACGCTGAATCCCTCCCTGTGAAGGCAGTATAAAACTATGAGATCCCTCTACCTTGGAGGCACGTGGTCAGATGAGATCCCTCTACCTTGAAGGCACATGGCCAAAATGAGATCCCTCCAAGACTAGAGGCACGTGAATCCCCTTGCGGGTTAGTATTGTGTGATGAATCAGACTACCCAAGGGCAGTAAGGACTAAAGATTAAAGCATATGCAAGCATCTCACTCACATGAGGCATGGCATCGACCCAGCTAGTGTGGATATAGGGGATAGGGCTTACATGAGGCATGGCATGACCCAGCTAGTGTAAGTACCGAAAATTTATGGTTGCGACGTCCACAATATTAGCTCATTGCCACTCATGTTTAGTGGGTGAAAGAAAGCAAAGGAAGTTAATAGGGCACTCATAAATGCATATTATTTAGTTGTTCTTTGATCTGTTATGCTTATGCTTTAATTCTTTTCCCTACTTATTAAGAGACTAATTGCATCCATATACAGACGTTAATTATTTTGCTGCAATTATGTTTAGATTCTTCCTTTGATTAAAAAGTGCATGAATAAAATGAACTCTACTTCGGATAATACATTTTCGAACTATAAAACTGAAAAGTCTATTAACATGTTCACCTTTTTCTAATAAATCGAAGCAGCTGGAGATAATAACGATGACATAGCATAGGGTAGTTTAAGGAATCCTACTGAGAATTTATAGTTCTCACTCTTATGTTTATTCCCGTGTTATCTCCAGATAGTTCGGAAGTTTCGAAGAAGGTCTTCCGAGGTGGAGTTGACTAGTAAGATTGAGGGTGGCCGAAGGTTGCTGCCAGACAAGGTTTGATTAAGTGACAGTAACAACTCCTAGGTGAGGTATTATGACTTAAGCATAGTACCATACTTGGGAGGGTGTTACATTTGTATTTTTGTATACATGATAGAATGAACCACAACATCCTTTGATTTCTTGGACTAGTGCATTTTAATTTTGTCATTTTCTTCTTTTAGTTTTCTTGCATAGAAATTTTTTGATAGAACCTCCAATGCCTTTTTGTTCTTTTGCATTTTGGATCAAATAGTTATAACACCGTAATAGTCCTATACTATACTTAAGTCATATTATGGAATTATTAGTTGTTACTTTTGCTTACGGAACTAACATTACCTTTGGAAATTACTTTATAATGAAAATAGGGATAAATTTTTTTTGGAACAATAACAAGTAAACCATTTTGAAAACCAAGAGCCATGAACACATCGTGAACATGTAAAGTTGAATGTCTCTCGCTCAAATAAGCGGTGTGAATAAAATAAAGAAAGGCAACATAAATAACAAATATCCTAGGTAAACCTAACATTTAATCCATGGCCATCATAGTTAATATCATAATAGTAATACCAAGAGTCATACATAAAGATGATGATGGATTCGATATCTACTGTTGGCCCTACAAAATAATCTAACTAGATACATCACAAAGAAAAATACATCAGAAATCCCAGACGGCCATACATGCTAAAAGGAAATGATAACCCCATAACTACCAACCAAAAAGGGACTATCTTCATGCTTAGCTCTGCATGTGCTATACAAGTCAACCGTCAGACGGGAGGAAACCATTCCCAAATCCACCGGGAGCAACATCATCATGACCTCCTCCCTGAGTACGCCCACATCCACGGGGCACAACACGAGTATGAATGAACCTGCGACCATGAGCCAGGGGTGGTGCGTGATAAGGAGCTGCTGAAGAAGAAGACAAATCGGAGTCAAGTGAATCACTGAAGGGTAAGAGGGCTCGGATGGGTCAGTTTCCATCTGATAGCTTGGATAGGATGGCTCCGAAGGATCGGAATCCAAAGAAATAATCAGTGTTAGACGAGTATTTGAGTTAGACTCTCCATCAGTGGGGTATCTCAGCAGCTAAAAGTAGGGATGGATATCATCTAGGGTAACCTCGCTGTATGGCTAATATGGGAGGAGAAATGGGCTCATAACTGGTACCTAAAATGGGCCATCGTGGAAGATGTAGACCCTCATAGCTACGATTGCAAACATTTCAGAGGCATTTAGTAGGTCAAAGCACCAATGCCATACTGAAAAGTCAATGAAGATCACCATTGCGCTCGATGCTGGCATCCTCTGAAAATGACACAGAAACATAAGAGTGAGAAACACTAGATTTCTCAGTAGGATCATGATTAGACAAACATTGTGTCATCGTCATCGTTCCAGCCACTTCTGGTTTAATTATAAAAGTAGTGGACATTCATAGGTTCAGTTTTAATGATTTTAAAAACTTGAATCCTGAAGCGGGTTGCTTTTAAACTTAACATCATAATCAGTTCATCATAAGTAAACATACATACGAAAGCATAGAATAAATATTCATAATGCATATGGACTACATAGATACAGGCACTGACAAACAACCTCATAGACCTAGCCATGGTTTTACTTTAACTTTACTTTCATTCTTAGCACGTGCTTAACATTCTTTACTTGTCCTTTGAAATAGATTGCTTTTGGACATGAGCTCATTCTGTGACCATGATCATGCGGTGCTAACCAAATCAGACTAAGCTGATAATAGTTACCTCTAAGTTGGAGGGTCTTCCATATCCCCTGCCTCTCCCATAGAGGCTACTTGAGTCTTTGTGGATCACCGTCTCTCACGTCCATTACCAAAGTGATTGAAGGGTCATATCTCATTCTTTCTTTTCTTATCATTATATCTTACTTGCATAGTATTTCTTGACAAATCACATGCAATGATATGACTAAGTCTATAATTTTGACAAAAATCTGGCAGCATAACAGCTAAACCGGAGCTCCCCCAAAATGACAATCATAAAACTTTCAACCGATAGTCCATTATATCCATCTCATATAATCATGCCAATCATTCAATCATGAGACGATGCTCAATCAAACTTGTCATACATCATGCCAAATGGCATCATACATTCATACCCTAAAGGATTCATAGTTGTGTTATTCTTTGTGGAAGGTCTTATGAGCCATCATATGATTTCCTATAGTTACCCATGAGAAAGTCACAGTTAAAATAAATGTGTACGTAGTTTTTTAGTTACTTAGCCCTTATGGGAAATTACTTTTCACTTGAGTGTATGTCTTATGGAACACTTATTCAAGTTAACTAGGTTAGGTAATTATTTCCTTTCCTTGAGATAGTGTACTTAGTGATTCCTAGGTACATGGTATGCTTAGAGGCCCTAATCATACTTTTGTTCCTAAGGACTTTGAGATCCCTCTAGTCCTTGAGTCATGACAACGCATAACTACACTCATGAACCCAACAACACCATGTTCACTATTCATCAAAGGGTGATTTTTAACTTATCCATGTTGCAAAGTTTCAAGCTTTTATCATTGACATAACAAGACCTTACCTTTAATGTTGTAAAAGTTATCACTCTTTATAAAGTAAATATAAAGTTTCATTTTTTAAGAAAACATGTGCCTCTAAAATTATGCTCTTGTGTTAAAGATTCAATCTTTATGAAATAATAATACAAGATATTAGCTTTAGAACTAAAAAGTCATGTTCTTTATAAAAGTTAACACTTTTAATTATTCTAAGACCATTAAGATCTCAACTTTATGACTTAAAGTTGTCTTAAAGTCTAAAAGATTCCTACTTTATGAAATAACGACACAAGATGTTAGCTTTAAAATTAAAAAGTTCTATTCTTTATATAGGTTAGCACTTTTAATTATTCTAAGACTATCAAGATCTCAATTTTGTGAGTTAAAGTGGTCTTAAAGTTTTAAAAGATTCTTTGTTATGAAAGTTTGACACTTAATACAATGTTTTTAATTCAAGACTTAACCTTTACAAGAATAAAGTTACAAGTTGATATTTATGACTTAGAGTTACATTCTTTGTTAAAGTTTGAAGCTTAATGAAAGGTCTTGTCTTCAAGATTCAATTTTTAAGACATAAAGTGACAAGTTCTTATTTTTATGACAAAAAAAAAAAAAAAGCTTCATGTTCCAACAAGATTGAACCTTTACACATATTCTTGTCTTCAAAAAGAATAAAATGGAACTTTAAGAAAGCATACATACTTTGCCACTTTACATGCATCAAGAAACAAACTTTTTAAAACTTTATGCTTTTAGGAATATTCATAGTCTTATCAAGTCATGAAAAACATGTAAAGATAAGAACTTTTCCACTCATAAGCTCATTATAAGAAAAGGAACAAACTTTAAACAAAATACCACCAAGAACATCATTCTTTTTCAAACAACTCACAAGAAACATCAAGATCTCATGCAACAAGAAAGAAAAATAGAAACTTTGAGGCATTTAAGAACTAAACTTTCAAATAACCAAGAACAACTCATGAAGAAGAATATAAACATTTTTTTGCTAAAAAAGGAAACTTTTGCACATGAAGAACATGAGGGTTTTTCTCAAGCTTTCATTTGAAGATCTTGGTCATGATAGGAACCAAGCTTCAAGCTTTCTTGAGTAAACAAAAGAAAAGAGTAGAGATCACTATCTAGTGTTGAAAGTGGCGAGTTCTTGAAGGAGAAAATAAAGAAGATGATGCTCCTCGAAGTGGATGAAAGTGGCGGTTTTGAGCAAGGGAAAAGAGAGCTCGTGAGTTCTCTTGAAAACGAGGCTTGTAGTGTTTAGATCTTTTCTCCAAAGACCAAAATAAGTGGTCTTTGAAGGGCTAAGTGAAGAAAGCTTGGTTATGGAGGTGGAAAATGATGAAGAAGGTAGAGAAGAAGAAGAAGAAAGTTTAGAGAGAAGTTAGAGAACTTGAAAATAATAGAGAGAATGATATGACACAAAATGAAAATGGATGAGTTTGTGTTATTGTTGTTGTGACCGTAACTTCTTTAAGCAAGGGGGAGATATTTTTGCTTCATTTTATGTTAATTAAGGATTAAGCAGGTAAATTGAATGATGGGAGGAACAAATCATGTATTTACTCTTACATATAGCCCTCTTATCTAATGCTTTATGCTTTAGTGACATCACTCTTTACTTTATTGTCTAGTTGACTAAATTTGAATTTAACGATGTGATTAAGTGCTCTTCTAACTTAATTAACTTGATTAAGCAAAGATTAGTGATTAATTCATGTGATCATGATTAACAAAAATTAATCTTGGGATTAAACTTAATTATTCTTAATAAAACTCGATTAAGCTAGTTATGTGTGATTAGTGCTTAATTAAGCTATTAAGGGTTTGACTTGCTTAATTAGAGATCCTATAATCTTAATTAAACATTCTCTTGACTTTTCTCCTCAGAGTTGACTCATAAACACTTTGTTAATCACTTAATTAAGCCTTAATCTCATAATTTCTCATTAAGTGCCTAGATTCCATTTTCTAGTACCATGGCCAAATGAACTCTTGCTTCCATCTTCTCTTCAAAAGTTATGTTTCAATATCTTTTTGTCATTCATCCCCACAAAATAAAGAGAGAGAGACAGAGTATCCTAAAATAAAAATTTTGTTCCGATGGAACCATTTATTCAAGGTTACTGAGGTAATTTAACAAAATAGGAAATTGAGGATGTTACAATAGTCATCAACATCTATGTGAGACAAACTCGGTTGCACTGTAGCTCAAATTTAGTATAATTAAGTGTTTTACAATTGTAATTTGGAATAGACTACGACACTTGTTGCCAAATTTTGGTGCCGCTGCCAGCGATGTTGGTGTTATTTGACTTGAAAATACCTACAAACACCTATATATACCTGCACTTGCTTTATTTTTCACAGTTTTGGTCATTTTCAGTGCATAAATAGGTGCTGCACTATTTTGGACTATCTCAAATTGGCCTAAAACTTGGTATTCCAAGGTTTTTGGGCATTCTAAACAAGACTCTCAAAGTGAGCCATGCCCTATTTTTACCAAATTCAATCGTTTTGACCACTTTTTCAATTTATTTTGATTTTTCTTATATTTTTTAATATTTTCTTTTGTGTCTTCCTATTCTGTTTCTTATTTATAGACCTTAAAACATCTTTTAAAATATTTTCTTAGTTGCTTTAAGTCATTTTAGAGTAGTCTTTAGTTTCTTACATTTAGTTTAGCTACTTCCACTTTTCTGATATGTTCACTAACCCACCTTTTAGTTCTCAGACATGTGATTGTTGGAATGTTGCAGGAACTTGAGCGATTGAGGATTCTGATTGGAGAATGGAACATGAGCTTGATAAGATAAAGTATTTAATAGAGTAATATACCATGGGGAATTACACCGAGCAGCCACAATAGGGGTACAATCCCTACTCCAAAAAGTACTAATTTGATGGGTATGATGGAGATCACTAGGGATATGGGGGTGTTCTGTCACTGCAGTCCACATATTTCTAGTAGCAGTTCCAGTCCCTAACCCCTACATTCAACGACACTTGCATCCACTCTAGGAGTTATATGAGCAACCACAGCTCGAGGACCACCTGTATATCATTAGGTCGATCCACCAGCCACTTCACTTGAGCCTTCTTTGCAAGATTTTATTAACTAGCTGATAGAGAGTAACCCTTAATGGTAGCAAAGGACTGATGCAACCATTTAGGGACTGAAAATAGCCAGCTAGCCTCTACATGGAGCCAATTACAAGCTCATGAGTTTGCCCAACACTTTTCCCATACCGTTTTGACTCTTAGGGGGAATGTGCCAAATGTTCAATAACATAAGCTGACTAAGGGGCTTGACGAGAGTCAAGATGTGGTTGGGCCACTATATGAGATACCATAGAAGATATTGGTTAAGGAGATATCTCATATTCTTATTTGTATTGAGGATATGACCATGTCTACTTGCATGGAGATTTCTACTTCTTCATACAACCCCCTTAGTGCTTTGGCTACATTTCCTTATTTGGTCTTTGATGACTGTATTGGTTTCATTTGTGTTGATTATGAGTGTTAGCATTTACCAAATATGTGATGAGTTTGAGGCATGCCAAAGAGAAGATCCTCCAGTGCCAAGAGATTGTAAGGCTGCTTATGCTAACAATATAATTGATGATTTAGTTGCAAAGTGTCAACGTAGCACCCAAAGGCAATTCCTTGATCTATTTAATGCTGATGACTTTGATTGTGACTTCTCTTATGACCATTATATTAGCATCGAGCCATGTGCAAAAAGTACAAGTGAGGTGAATGATTGTCGGAAGGATTATGAGCCAGAGAAGTAGTAGAAGCTCAGGTAGTATAGATTGTTCTTCCCATTCGATTACCTGCCCCTGTTACCCAGCAACTTCCATTAGAGCTGGAGTCTTCCCCTCTTGAGCACTTTTTGGAGTGGAATGAATATGCCTACTTAGAGAACAATGCATAACTTTGAACCATTTGTGACATGACCACTGGCTTACTTCATCCGGGTGCATGAAATTGCTTAGATTATGCCTATGTTAAAAAACATATCTTGCCCCCAAGCTGCCTATTTCATCATTATGGAGGCTCTTCCTAGAAGGATGCCAAGGCCATCAATATTGACCTATCAAGGCACCAATAGCAAGGATGGCAATGAATTCAAGATCACCTTATGGGATCTTGGAGAAGGTCGTAGATACAAGCCTTGGTGGGAATTCCTGGATCACTTCAAGCATAAGCCACCTTGAGGAAGTTTTCTCGACCTTTTTCCTTTTAGTTTTAGTCTTTATACTTTTATATTTTTCAATAAAGCATGTCTTAGCTTAGTTTCCATATGCTAGTTGTGTCTAAGTTATTAGTTGTTATTTGGTGTTTGTCATATATGTCTTATGTATCTATTTCCATTGATGCATCTTGAGGTTGCTTGCTTTGGCATTGAGCTCTTTTATATCATGCTTGACCGTGCACTATATTTCAAATGTTTGCATGCTTGGTAACTCTACTTCAATCTTGCTTTGATTAAGTATGTGGACATTTTCCCTTGTGAGCTTTTGGGCTTTGTTATTGAATGGATACATTACATGCCATTCTTGTCCTTCTTGTGTACTTTCCTTCTTTAGTTTGTGCTCTAGAACTTGCTTACTTCTTGTTTGAAGCTTTGCTATCATAATACATGCATGAGCATGATAGAGGCATTTTTCTTGTTTTAAGCTACTTTACTCAAAGGCCAACCTTGCATTTTACCCTTTGATGAGCCACTTTGAGCCTATACGACCTCTTCTTGTTTTAGTACATTTCAAGCCTAAGTGGAAAATAATTACCTAACCTAAATGACTTATGAGAGCATTGGTTTATGCTAACATGTGCTTTAGCATCAATGTGGGGTCGTTGCATGAGGCCATGTAATGGTCTAAGTACGAGGGGATAGTAAAGTTGGAGAAAAACCTTGGAAAAAGGGAAGTGGTTTAAGAAAGAGAGAAAAAAAAAACTGCATATAAGAAAGAAATCTGCATATCCAAAAAAGAAAGTGAGAAAAAAGAAAGAAAAAAATCTGCAATATAAAAAAAAATTGTTCATAAATAAAGAAGTTTTGGGGTTTTGTGGTTGAATCTGATGGATTAAGGCTTTTTCTAAGCATGGTTTGTATTATAATGCATTTATTGTATCTATGGTCTAATGCATATGCTTATGCTCTTTGGGATTAGGTTTCAACTTTGCATATCCTTATGAATCCCATACCAGGACCTATGGCCCACTACAACCTTGAATAAGCCCTCTTGATTTGTGTGTGTATGTGTTTAACTAATGGAGGACTAAAAGACTAGCAAGCCTGTGGTAGTGCATTTCCTTTAGAGGTGATTCGAGAGAAATATTTGGATCCCAAATACTTTGAGAGTCTTGAGGGGTAATCACTTTCCTTGTGAGGCTTTCCATGCTTGGTACATGTTCTTTGAAGTGAATTCTAACTTGCTTGTCACTTTTGTGCATTTGTGTCTTGCTTTTAAAGTTTTGGTGCTTTTGTGTACTGTTTATCTATCAGCTTAGATCTTATGAAAATCCTTTGGAAGTCGTGTTTTTCTTTGGTTTTAGGTATGTGTCAACTTTAGGGATAGTTGCATGAGAACTGGTCTTAGCTTAAGCCTGTTGGTGGAGTCCCTTGATTAGGTTTCTTAGGGCTTTGCATAAGGACATGCAAAAAGTTAAGTGAATTTAAATACTGATCTCATCCCTTATATTTAGTGTTTTAGTCCTCTTTTTTGCATGTTGCTTTCCAATTACAGGATTTTATAGTTTGTTACTGATTTTCCTCTTTTGCCAATTCTTGCAAAACATACTATAACATCTCAAAGAAACAATGTGTATGACTAACATGTGAAATGATTTATTTTACTGCATTATAGATATACGAGTAAGCAATATCGAATTGTAAATATCAGGGTAAGAAAAATTTAAGTTCCTTTTGTAGAAAAAATATATATAGATAAATAGCAATATTTTGGTACGTAGGGAAAAATTTATTCGTTGGCGGCGCCTTGTAATGCAAGAATTGAATTGGCTGGGGTCGATACCATAGGATGTCATAAGAATCAGTTAAAAACCTTAGAAAATGTGGCTAGAAACTAGCCACCTAACCCACTCTTATTGGCCAAACAATGGCCATACAAACTAGAAGCTCAAGCAAGTTTAACTTGTAACATCCTCAATTTCATATTATGTTAAATTACCTCAATAACCTTGAGTAATTAGGCATTTAATAAGAAATTATGAGATTAAGGCTTAATTAAGGGGTTAACGAAGAGTTAGGAGCCAATTCGGATGAGAAAAGTCAAAAGAATGCTTAGTCGAGATTAGATAATCTCTAATTAAGCAAGTCAGAGCCTTAATAGCTTATTTAAACACTAATCACTCTTAATTAGCTTATCAAGTTTATTTAAGGATAATTAAGTTTAATTACAAGTTTAAATTTTCTTAATCATATTTTTTTGTGTTAATCACTAATCCTTAATCATGTTAATTAGGTCGTAAGAGCACTTAATCACATGATTAAATTCAAATTTAGTCAACTAGACAATAAAGCATTGATGACATCACTAAAGTGAAAAAGTAGAAGACAATATTGCTTTATGTAAGAAAAGCATTAGGTCTTGTCTAAAGTAAACACCTTAATTAACCATTTTGTTCCCTTAATTACAACAAAAGGAAAATATCTCCCCCTCCCTAAGCCAAAGAAGCTCACAGCCACTTCATGCACACACACACACACACATACCTTCACTTCATTTTCAACTTCTCATTCTCTCTCTAAAGTTCTCAAACTCTCCAACCTCTCTCTACAATTCCTCTTCTTCTTCTTCTTCTTCATCTTCTTCATCATTCTTTACCTCCATAACCAAACCTTCCTCACTAAGCCCTTCAAAAATCACATCTTTGGGTCTTTGGAGACAAGACCTAAACATTACAACCTCCACTTTCACAAGAACTCAAGAACTTCTCCTTCCTTCTTGCAAAACCACCACCATCATCATCAAGAGGAGCCATCATCTTCTTCTTCCTCTTCTCTTGTTTTTGCGCCATCTTCAAGAAAGGTACTGATCTTCATCTTTTTATTTTGTTTGCTCAAGAAAGCTTAAAGCTTGGTTCTTTTTATGACCAAAGTCTTTAAGTAAAAACTTGAAAAGATCCTTCATGCTCTTCATGAGCAAAAGTTTCCATTTTTGACAAAATATGTTCTTGTTGTTCTTCAAGTGCTCTTGATGTTTCTACTTTTGGAAAAATATGTTCTTGTTCTTGTTCTTCTTCAAGTGTTCTTGATGTTTCTATTTGTGTTAAAATATGTTCATGTTCTTGTTCTTGAGTGTTCTTAGTGGTATCTTGCTTAAAGTTGCTCTTTTTCTTATTATGAGTTTATGATTAGAAAAGTTTCATCTTTACATGTTTTTCATGATTTAATAAGACTATGAAAATCCTAAAAGCTTAAAACTTTAGAAAGTTTGCTTCTTGATTCCTTAAAAGTGGCGCAACTTTTAAGCTTCCATAAAGTTTTATTTTCTTTTATTTTGAAGGCAAAAATACATGTAAAAGTCTAAGCTATTGGTATAATAAGCCTTTTTGAGTTAGAAAAATGATATCTTGTCACTTTATGTCTTGGAAATCAAACCTTAAAGAAAAGACCTTTCATAAAGTTTCAAACTTTAATCAAGAATGAGACCTTTAAGTCATAAAGTTTTTGTTTTGTAACATTTAATTCATAAAGTTTAGATCTTGAACCAAAACAATGCTAAAAGGTGTTAACTTTTATAAAGATCAAGACTTTTTAACTTTAAAGTTAATGTTTCATATCACTAGTTGATAAAGTAGGAACCTTTTTAATGTAGAGAGAACTTTAAGTCATAAAGTTGATACCTTGGTGGTCTTAGAATAATTAAATGAGTTAACTTTCATAAAGAACAAGAATTTTTTGTTAAAAAACTAGTAACTTGTATCATTATTTTATAAAGATCTAATGTTTAAGATAAGAGCTTAATGTTAAAGGCACTTACTTTCATAAAGAATAAAACTTTATGACTACTTTATAAGAATGATAACTTTTATAATATTTAATATAAGATCTTGTTAGGTTAGTGATAAAAGCTTGAAACTTTGTAACTTGGTTAAGTTAAAAATCACCCTTCGTGTTTAGTGAACATGCTGTTATTAGGTTCATGATGTGGTTATACGTTGTCATAACCCAAGGATTAGAGCGATCTCGAACTCCTTGAGAAAAGAAGTATGATTAGGGCCTCTGAGCATGCCATGAACCAAGGAATCACTAAGTGTACTATCTCAAGGAAAGGAAACAATAACTTAACTTAATTAATTTGAATAAATGTTCCATAAGACATGAACTAAAGTAAAGAATAATTTCATATGAGAGCTAAGTAACTAAAAGACCACATACACATATCTTAACTCTGTGATTCTCTCATGGGTAACCACGAGAAATCATATGATGATTCATAATATTCTTCACAAAGAATAACACAACTATAAGCCCCTTTAGGGTATGAATGTGTGATGCCATTCGGTATGATGAATAATGAGTTTGATTGAGCTTTGTCTCATGATTGATTGATTATTGTGATATGATAAAATGTTGGTTAAAAGCTTATGATTGGCATTTTGGGGGAAGCTTTGGTTTACCCGTTATGCTGCCGAATTTCCATCAAAATTATGGACTTAGTCATATCATTGCATGTGTCTAGTCAAAGAAGTACTACGCACGTAAAGTATAATGATAAGAAAAGAAACCATGGGATATGACCCCTCGATCACTTCTGGGAAGTGAAAGATGGTGATCCATAAGGAACCTCTATGAGGGAGATAGGGCTGACATGGAGGACCCTCCAACTTAGAGGTAACTAATATCGGCTTAGTTTGATTTGGTTAGTACTACGTGGCGACAGATATGAAATGAACTCATGTTCAAAAGCAGTCTATTTCAAAGGAAAGTAAAGAATGTTAAGCATGCTAAAAATGAATGTAAAGCCAAAGTAGAACCTAGTCAAATTGATGAGTTGCATAGTCATGCATGTTTTTATATTTCTCATGGATATTATGAATGTTTATACCATGCTCTCACATGTATATGCTCTTATATGATTGCTTTGAGTTTCTTTATATTGTGTTTATATGGGAAAGATTAAAAGAAACCCGCTTCAAGAACCTATGTTTTCAAACCCTTTAAAAATAGAACTTATGCATGCTCACTATTTTCATAATTAAACCCGAAGTAGCTGGGACGACGCCGATGACACATTAGTGGTCTAGTCGGGATCCTACTGAGAAATCTTGTATTTCTCACTCCTACATTTTTCGTGTCATCTTCAGATGGAGCTGATAGCAGCCTCGGCAGCACTCGTGTTGGTACTTGACTGGATGGGACGAAGAGCTGCCATGTTTCTTCACCTAGCTAAGGAGGATCGAGATAGTAGCATAGTATTTTCATTTTCTTAAGAGCCCTAGTTGGGCAGTTTATGTGTAATTAAGAGCATGTAGGAAGTCATGCTGCTTAATTTGACCTATTACATACATGATACTTATTGAGTGTAATGATGACTCTTGAGTATCTATGATTTACATTCTTGGCTTATGGTATTGTGTTATGTTATTTCAATTTTATCATACGTCTTATTAGTAACTTAGCGACATGAGGAACGTCGTCCATGTATATACGAGTAAGTAAGCGCTTAAAGGCTCAGTTTTCAAACATAAGGGGTTTACATAAAAAAAAAATCACATGGTATTTTTGTATATTACGCTAATTTCAACAATAAGAACTTTTGCTAGTTAAGAGTAACAGCTAGCAATGCCATAAAATGACTTAAGCATAGTATGGTATTATTAGGATGTTATAAACTCCTATTTGATATCCACCAATCACACCATTTTAAGAGTCATATTAACTTATAAGTTAAGAAGCCAAAGTTCCCATTTGTGTCCTCTAAATTTTTGGCCAACACCTTCATCCTCTCACTCTCCACTTTCTTTTCCATCTTCATTCTCTTCTTTAACCTCTCCATTTCTACCCAAGAACTCTTGTGATCTTTGTAACACCCTAATAAACCCATACTATGCTTAAGTCGTATTACGACATTTTATTAGTGGTTACTTATGCTCATGGAAAACTAAACTTCACTTGAAATTGAGTTACACAAAAAATACGATAAATTTTGTTTTTTAAATACGTTGTCGCTTTGTAGCGTTTTTGAAAAGTAAAGCCTTAAGCGAGAAGATAGATATAAACGAGTGTGACATACAAGAGTCCGATTCACAAGTGGAATAAAACAATACAAGATACATAATACATAGAAATTCTTGCATACCCATACCACATAAATATAATCCATAATATCCATCATTGCATGAAAGTACTCATAATTAAGACATCATTACATATAGAATGCAATTTAACATAGCAAGCTTTCAAGCAAAAGAGATACACAAGGAAGCAGGAATCTCAGGAGTCTACGCACCTTGGCTCCACACCAAATCAGTCTTCAACAATACACCCTCCGATCTACTGATGTTGCGGTCCAGAGATGCGACTCCTCCTAGCTCCTCACCCTCGGGGGACATGAGGTGTGCATATGATGAGAGAGTGCCTACCAATCACCTTAATTCGATGAACATAGCGACTCAGGCCGGCCTGAGCATCATCATCGAAAGTCCACTCATGATAGGGTGGCTCCATGCTCCACTCCACAGGGTACACCATCGAGATCTGGTGACGATACGGAAGGATAACTAGGGTGAGAAATAAGATTTCTCAGTGGCACTCAAACTTAACACGGAAGTGTCATCGTCATCGTCCTAGCCACTTCGGTTTCATAATGAAATCAGTGACCATGCATAAGGTCCAATTCTTAGATTTTCGAAAACATAGCCATCCAAAGCGGATTCAATTTTAATATGTCCTCCGATCGTTTATATCATAACATATATGGGCACAAGTATAATTACATAAAATATGCATGGTTATGCTATAAGCTTCTCTTAATTTCTTCCTTTCAAGGGTTTGGACCGAAGTCCCTTTTCTTATCTTAACTTGACTTTAACTTAAGTCCTTTTCTTTTCACCCACTAAACATAAGTGGTAATGAGCTCATATTGTGGCCCTCGCCACCATAAATTTTCGGTACTTGCACTAGCTGGGTCATGCCATGCCTCATGTAAGTCCTATTCCCTATACTCACACTAGCTGGGTCATGCCATACCTCATGTGAGTCGTGGGTGAGGGGAGCTTACTTTGGGTCATCTTCCCTTTTGAAGGATTACACTGTTAGTTGATTCTCTTCTTATTAAGGTTGATGGTGCAAAATTATTCTAATTCTTTTCCACATTTAGGCATTACGTATTGTCGTCCCCAAATGTGAGTCCTTTAATGTATATCATTAACATATCATATTCGTATCATCATCATTCATTATCATATCGTTATCATGTCATCATCATCCTTATCATCATCATATCAATATCATAATCATCATGTCATATCATCATTATCATTATCATACCATCATCATCATGATCATCATCATATCATATCATAATCATCATGTCATATCATCATTATCATTATCATACTACCATCATCATGATCATCATCATCATATCACTGTCATCATATTGACACATAGAGGCATACATATTACACAAAGTCTTATGAGCTTAGCTTAGTAAATTTGGTACAAGCTTTTAATTGAGGTTGTCTCTTGTGGAAATTCTTTTATTAGGCATAGAGCCAATTTCATCTATTATCCTTTTTGAAACTTTTAAGTTGAATTATGAAGGTTTTCCAATACTTAATGCAAGGGCCTTAATGTCTTAAAACTTATTTCTCATTAACCTTTAAAATTTAACCATAACCAGTTTTACTTTTATAGTGGGGTAGTAACTTCAAAAATTCACCAAAATTTCATCTTTTATTCTTTTGCTTTGAATTTTGGAATATACTTCTCTAAGTCTATTTTTAAACAAAACAAACCCCACTCAAAAATTCATTTTATAACTTGAGATATGCACATTTTATTCTGACTGCTCAGCTTTTAAGTTTATTCTCGGTACAGTGACTTTTAAACTTTATTAAGAGCTCCTCACAAGGAATCTACCAAAACTATTTATGGATGTTCCTCTATGTCTTAGCTTTCTAACAAACTTGGCCCCACTCAAAAATGTTCTGTGTAACTTGAGTTATTAAGGGTCTGTTTGACGGGAGTTTTTAAAAACTGTTTTTGATTTTTAAAAATAAAAACATCATAAAACTTGTTTGAATAGCAATTCTTTTCATGTTGTTTTTAAAATTGAAAAAACTGATTTTGGGTTTTAAAAACAAAAGAAAGAAAACAGGTTTGAGGTGTTTTCGTTTTTCTGTTTCTGAATCAGTTGAAAGGGACGATGGCATTTTTGAAAATATGTGCTAAAACCTTATTCGACTCTCATAAAAACCACTTTCAAACAAAAGCACATTTTATTCTTTTACTTTTTAAAACTGGTTTTAAACTTGTTTTTAAAAAGAGTTTTAAAAAACATAAAAACAAAAACACTTTCAAACAACTCCTAAGATTTTATTGCATACTGCCCGAACAGAAACACATCTGGGGATAGTAGACTTTGAAAATTCATATCTCTCTCGTTTTAAAGCCAAATTTCACGTATTTTATATGTATAAAAATCTCTATGAGTCTATTTTCATTTAAAATTAGTTTCATTCCGTTTGAAGTTATATTGAAAGAGTTATTAGTCGCACCATGAAGACTGCCAGAATTTTTTTCAGCTTCAACAGTTTTGGTTTCAATGAGTTTTCTTGTAAAAACATTAAGTCTTTTCTCAAGTGACCACTTTATATTTCCAAACCACTTTTATACTTTGAGATTTTGGAAAAAATTAATATTTTGAGTTCTAAAAAGTTTGGTTCAAAATAAGAATAAATGCACAACAAGTCGTTTTCCAAGAAAAGGGCAAAAATCACAAACAACCTCATATAATGAAAGCATGGCCATGAGGCCTTTAGAGAAAGTCCTAAAACCACCTATCTATGGAGAGCTTAGGAGTTATAGAGCTTAAAAAACATAGAAGAAAGAGGGGTTAGAGTCACTACCAAATGGGTTTCTGTTTTACTCTTCTTAAGCTTGATGATGGGGGCTAAGTGAGTGTTTATTTTGCTTCCTTAAGAACTAAAGAGGGTGGTCCTCGAAGAGTTTATGAGGGTGGTGATAGGAAATGGCGGTTGAATAAGGTGAGAAAGAGAGAAAAAGAAGAAGAAAGGTTGAAAGAACAAAAGAGCTAGATGAAGTTTAGAGAGAGGGGGGAGCTTGGGCTTGTAGTGAGAGGATAAAAATCACAAATGAGAGAGTGGGGGGCTGGTTTGGGGCACAAAAATGGGTGAGGGGGGCTGATGGCTTTTGCTTCTCCAACAAGCAAGGGAAAGTAGGTGAGTTTAACTTCTTTTTCAAGCAAGAAGGCTAGGAACCTTAGGGTAAAAAAGTGGGTTGTGTTTCTCTTGAGTCTTGGTGCTTGGGTAAAGACCATTTTGTGTTTCCTCAAGTGGTTAAAGGCATGGCCACTCTTGGGATTGGCTTGATTGAATGAGGTCACTCCAAGTGGCATAATCCTAAGAGAGGAAAGTACATCTCTTGTCTTGACTAAAGAGATACTACTAACATGGACTCTTGATCTAAGAGTGCATGATGAGAAGACAAATGGATGGTTAGATTTTGCTCTTGTCTTTGGCCAAAATTTAGTGCATCAATTAGGAGAAATTTTTAAATTTTCAAAGCTATTAGAATTACATAACTTGTTAATTCAATTTGATTAGTTAAATTGCTCTTTTGAATTGTAATTAGGGTGTAAGAATTAATCTATCTCAATTGGTAAGGTTGAACAATTGTCTTGTACTTAATTAATAAGATTGGATTAGCTTAATTATATTTCTAAGTTACGAATTAATGAGGTTCGAATAATTAGGTTTTAATTAAAATGTTTAGTGCATTATGATTCAATTATTGACTTAACTCAATTTACTAAGCTCTTACTCATCGAGATTAGCCGATTAGTCCTTAGTTAATCGTTAACCTCTCTAATTAGCCAAGGTCACTGAGCTAATTAGCTTAGACAAAAATTGGGGATGTTACAATCTTACATCCTCTTGATCAAAATTTTCACTCTTTCCTTATGTACCATCAATATCTTAAGACAAGCTCATAAACCTCCTTCCCTTGAATCATTTAACCTCAACCATCAATGAGTAAGAAGAGAGTTACTATTATCTTGGAGCCCTAGTAAGGTAAAGCTATCAAGGAACTCAAATTAAGGAGCTACCAATTTGTATTTTGAGCTAGGATTTCTTGGATTGGTTGTTTTCTAGGGTTTTGGGCTGCTAGGGTTTCTTTATGTCATCCTTTATTTATTCTTGTATAATGTTAATAGGACTCATTTCTAGTTATTTTTTAGATAGGAAGACATGGTTTAGGTTGAACAATAAGTCAAAAGATCAAGAGAAAACATAAAATAGAGAAGCTATAAGAGAAATGCTAATAATTGTCTGTATAGCAAATGGTATTCCTCAACCTGTAGGGCTCAAATTCAAGTGAAACTAATTTTATATGAAACTAGAATTAAAGAAAATCCAACCAGAGCATAATATGAGGGGCATAACTCACCCTATATAACTTCAAACTGAGTGAAACCAATTTTTTTAGGAAGCTAACATACAGGAGCCATGCTTAGAAAATTTTAGACTCAGATCGTGAGTACATTGCTCTTGTAATTCTTTGAAGCTGACCTATGCCCTATTCATGTTAAAATAGGGTAGCATACTTGAATAGCTCATAACCTGAGTTCTACTTGCCTAATTGTAATGAAACTTGTTGGTATTGAAAGAGGATCCAAATGGGTACATGTTGGTATAAATTTTGAATCAAAATGATGAAAAATGAATTTTTGGTGATTTTCTAAATTTAAGTGTGCAAGTTTTTCTTGAAATAGGGCAGTCTTGAGTAAAATCCTAATAACTTAAGTTATACATCTCAAAATTTAGTGGAATCAAAGAGGTTTAAAAGCATACTAATAAGGCTACAACATATTAAATTTCTAGATTAAAATAAATTAAAATGAAATTTTAGTGCAATTTAGAATTTCAGTGCAGATTTGAGAAAATTAGGACAACTTGATAGCTTCAAGTTTAGAAGCTCCATAGACCATAAAGAGCCAATGGTTGAATTATTTATGCAACTTCTTGTCATAATGATGTCACAGTGACATATTGACATGATGATTCTGAATACTATGATTGACTGGCTGTAAGTATACTGTTTGTATATTGGGAAACCTCGTGTTTCAACTGTTATGCTGGCAAATTTTTGATAGAAGTATATGAACTATGTATCATGATTATAAGTTCCTTAAGCATATTCATTCATGAATATATGATCCATGATGTAATTATGATTCCATATTACTTGGGCTAGCCCCAGAATGAGTTAAGAGGAATAAGTCGATGTAAGCATCGGGGAAAGTAAACTCGATAATCATGTATAGGAATGATCTCAATCCTGAAATGTAGACTATTACCCAATGGCCAAAATACTCCCAGGAGATTAAGTATGGAAAGATTATAATACAAGTTAAGAAAAGCAAAAGTCAAGTGGACTTGCATTAAGAGTATATTTGTCTTCATCTATGTATATTATTTAATTATTCTTTGACTTGCTATAATTATGATCAGATTCTTTTTCTATTTACTAATTGTATAAGTAAAATGAAATTTGCTTTGAACAAAATGGTATCAAAACTATAAAAAAAGAATATATGCCTCACTATTTATGTTGTTCACATTTTCTGAAATAAACCGAAGTAGCTGATAATGATCGCAATGTCACTATATGATTGTCTAGGAAATTTTATTGAGAGTTTTCAAATTCTCATCCTATCTGTATGTATCTATGTCATGCTCAAATGACTGCGATGATGGTGATGGAGTTTTTCGCCGAGATACCTAAGTGGTAGTGGCATTATGACCCTGCCTTGGTTTCCCTGTACCTGATGGCAACCTCCCACATTCGTTTGTGTATATTTTTTGAGTGTGCTTTTGCTGTTCCTATCTTTAACCCATTTTTTGACCCCACTACTCCGTTCAATGAGCTCCCTTTATGTATAGCCTATTCGACTGTCGTGCCACCCCACATGGCTCAACCAATTGCTGTACCACCCTAGCCTGCACCACCATCAGCTCCTAAGAGCGATCCCTTAGAGATGAGTGCCTTCTCCCTTTCCTCTAACCCGAGCAGTAGGTACTCACCTAGTGACCCTGGGTCTGCAAGCATTATGGAAAATGGGTTCCTTTCTTCTAATTTTGCTTAGAGGAAAGTACTCGGCTCTTTTTGAGGCAGTAGTATTTATAGAGTACCCCTCTTTTGGTATCTTTTTGTATGATCTTTGACTATAGCCATAGTTTTTGTTTTATTTTTGCTTTCATGTATCCCTAATGACTACTTGTAACCCCTACGAGGATTTGTACAGTGCTTGGACTAAAGACATGGGCCATGTATATTTTTGACAGCCCTCTACTTTGTACTTAGAACATTATGATGGTTACATGAGATTGTATATATTTTGTAAATGTACTATGAATATTTACTATAAATTTCCTTATGTCTTCTTACTTTCTTTAATTTTAACATACCACGCTCTACCATATGAGTTTAACAGCGCATGATTGTTACATCAATAATTAGAACAAATAACCCAAAATTTTTATCGAATTGAACTGCACTATGATTGATTTTCATAAATAAAACAAAGGTAAGATTAGTACAAGTAGCAAAGTCATGAGTATAACATTATGACTTAAGCATACTATTATATTTGGAAGGGTGTTACACATGCCTTCTTCCTTGATTTTGTGTTTTAATGAGTTCCAAGAGTTCTTGGTCCTTATATATGTTATTTTTTACTTACAGGAATCCAACGTAGAAGGATTCTCAATTTCATTGTTGTTGACTTGAATATGCTGCAAGGATCAAGCCATAAATCTCTCATCCTATATACAAATAAAGCAAATGAGGTGTCCTGATGTAGCTCTAGCAAGTATATCAGGTTTACAAGTAATAAATTGACAAGAAAAGTATCATTCCCACAAGGATAGTTCAAGTACCAAGGTTACGTAGGTTAAGTGTCAAGTTGAGCAATAGAAGTAATTAAAGATAATGGGCAAAAGGAAACACAAAATGGTCAATTCAAAGAAACAAGTACAATAAACTATTCTAGATTAAACTCTATTTATCTAGATTTATGGTCAGATTCCCTAAATTAGCTACAACTCTCTCTCGAGATCATGTAATTCTCTCTTAATATGATTGTCTAATCTCTTAGCAAAACCTAGATTAAAGGAGGATAGGCTCTATGGATTCCTAATAAAGGCCACAAAGGTTGCATTTATCTATCTCTATTTTTCACTCAACCTATGGTGCTTATGACACGAAGTTTCCTTCATAACTTGTAACACCCTAATAGTTCCAGTCTATGGTTAAGTCATATTGTGGAATTACTAGTTGTTGCCTTTGCCCACGGAACTAACATTATGTTTTTGAAATTACTTTACCTGAAAATAGGGGTAAATTTATTTTTGAACAATAACGAATAAACTGTTTTGAAAACCAAGAACCATGAGTGCATCGTGAATGCATATAATAAACAATGCTATCTCATACATACTGTGCGAATAACAATAAACAGAAGTAACAAGAATAACAATAACTTAGATAATCAAAACATTCATTCCATGGCCATTCATAGCTAATATAACGCTAAGAATGTTACTGAAAGTCATACATATAAATAATGATGGGTCCGATACCTACTGTCGACCTTACATATGAAACCTACCAAATACATGATAAAAGAAAATACATCAGAGATCCTTATAGCCCAAGCATGCCATACAATAACTACAACCAAATTCGACTATCCTCGAGCTCGGCTCCACATGCAATCACCACATCACTCGTTAGGTGGGACGAAACCATTCCCAAATCCACCAGGAGTAACATCACCATGTCCCCTTCCTCGAGCACGCCCACACCCTTTACGTATAGCACGAGTATAAATGAACCCGCGACTGCGAACCGCGGGTGGAGTGTGACGAGGAACTGCTGAAGAAGAAGATGACTCAAATGTTAGACGTATCACAAATAGATAGGAGGGCTTAGATGGGCCAATCTCCACATGATAGCTCAGATGGAAAGGCTCCGAAGGGTCGGAATCCAAGGAAATGATCAGAGTTAGACGGGTATTCGAGTCAGTCTCATCGTTGGTGGGCTACCTCAGTGGCTGAAAGTAAAGACGGATGTCATCCAAGGTAACCTCGCCAAATAACTGATGTGGTCGGAAAAATGGGCTCATCACAAGAGTCTAAAATGGACAGTTGTAGAATATGTAGACCCTCATCACTGTGCTCGCAGACATCACTAAGCCATTCAGCACCAGGTCGAAGCGCCAACGCCATACTGGGAACTCAATGAATATCACCACTGTGCCCGACATCAACATCCTCTAAAGATGACACGGAAACGTAGGAGTGAGAAATACTAGATTTCTCAGTAGGATCGTGACTAGACAAACACTGCATCATCGTCATCGTCCCAGCCACTTCGAGTTAAATTATAAAAATAGTAAACAGATATAAGTTCAATTTTAATGATTTCAAAAACTTAAATCCTGAAGCAGGTTGCTTTTAAATTTAACATCATAACCACATCATCATAACTAGACATATATACTAAAGCATAGAATAAGCATTCATAATGCAAATGGACAATATAAATATATGCAAAGACATGCATCATCATAGACTTAACCATGGTTATACTTTGACTTTACTTTCATTTTTAGCACATGCTTAACATTCTTAACTTGCCTTTGAAATAGACTACTTTTGGACATGAGCTCATTCCATGACTGTCGTCATGCAGTACTAAACCAAATCAGACTAAGCCGATATTGGTTACCCCTAAGTTGGAGGGTCTTCCATATTACCCTTGTCTCCCTCATAAAGGTTTCGTGAGTCTTTGTGGGTCACCGCCTTTCACTTCCTTTATCGAAGTGATTGAAGGGTCATGTCCCATTAATTCTTTTCTTATCATTATACTTTACATGCATAATATTTCTTTGACTAGACACATGCAATGATATGACTAAGTCCATAATTTTGACGGAAATCTGACAACATAACGGCTAGATCGGAGCTTCCCCCAAAATGCCAATCATAAGCTTTCAACCAATAGTTTATTGTATCACAATAATCAATCAATCATGAGACAAAGCTCAAACAAACTCATCATTTATCATGCCGAATGGCATCATACATTCATACCCTAAAGGGGGTTTATAGTTGTGTTATTCTTCGTGAAGTGTCTTATGAATCACCACATGGTTTCCTGCGGTTATCCATGAGAGAATCACATAGTTAAGATATATGTACATAGTCTTTTAGTTGCTTAGTTCTCATATGAAATTATTGTTTACTTGAGTTCATGTCTCATGGAAACTTGTTCAAATTAATTAAGTTAAGTGATTATTTCCTTTCCTTGAGATAGTGCACTTAGTGATTCCTAGGTTTATGGTATGCTCAGAGGCCCTAATCATACTTCTATTCCTAAGGAGTTCGATATCCCTCTAATCCTTGGGTCATGACAATGCATAACCACATCATGAACCCAACAACACCATGTTCACTAGACACCAAGTGTGATTTTTAACGTAATCAAGTTACAAAGTTTCAAGCTTTTATCACTAACATAATAAGATCTTACCTTAAGTATTATAAAAGCTATCATTCTTTATAAAGTAGTCTTAAAGTTTTATTCTTTATGAAAGTAAGTGCCTTTAAAATTATGCTCTTATCTTAAAGATTAGATCTTCATGAAATAATGATACAAGTTACTAGCTTTTTAACTAAAAAGTCTTGTTCTTTATGAAAGTTGACTCTTTTAATTATTCTAAGACCATCAAGGTCTCAACTTTATGATTTAAAGTTGCCTCAAAATTAAAAAGGTTCCTACTTTATCAACTAGTGATATAAGATATTAGCTTTAAAGTTATAAAGTCTTGATCTTTTGAAAAGTTAGCATTTCTATGATCCAAAAGTGACCTTTTTGATTTCAAGTTTCAAACTTTATGAAAGGATTTGCTTCCAAGGATCAATCTTTGAAACATAAAGTGACAAGACATTATTTTTCTAACTTAAAAAGGCTTATTATTCTAAAAAGCTTAGACTTTTACATGTGTTCTTGCCTTCAAGAGAAAACAAAATAAAACTTTATGGAAGCTTAAAAGTTGCGCCACTTTTAAGGAATCAAGAAGCAAACTTTTTAAAGCTTTAAGCTTGTATGATGTTCATAGTCTTATCAAATCATGAAAAACATGTAAAGATGAAACCTTTCTAATCATAAACTCATCATAAGAAAAACAACAACTTTAAGCAAGATACTATCAAGAACATTCAAGAATAAGAACAAGAACATACTTTTCCAAAAGTAGAAACATCAAGAACATTTGAAGAAGAATATGAACATATTTTTCCAAAAAGGAAAACTTTTGCTCATGAAGAGCATGAAAGATTTCCTTAAGTTTTCAGTTAAAGATCTTGGTCATGAAAAGAACCAAGCTTCAAGCTTTCTTGAGTAAACAAAACAAAAAGATGGAGATCACTACCTCTTCTTGAAGATGGCACAAAAACAAGAGAAGAGGAAGAAGAAGACGATGGCTCCTCTTGATGATGATGGTGGCGGTTTTGCAAGAAGGAAGGAAAAGCTCTTGAATTTTTGTGAAAATAAAGGTTGTAGTGTTTAGATCTTATCTCCAAAGACCAAAAAATGAGGACCTTGAAGGGCTAAGTGAGAGGTTTTGGTGGTGGTGGTGGAGAAAGGAAGAAGAGGATGAAGAGAGAATTTTAGAGAGAAGTTGGAGGAGTAGGAAACTTACAGAGAGAATAGAAGTTGAAAAATGAAAATGTGAGTGTGTGTATGTATTGTGTTGTTGTGGTCGTAAGTTGCATGGAGAGAGGGAGGGAGATAATTTCTTTATTTTATGCTAATTAAGGTTTAGGGAGATAAAATGGATGATGGAGGAACAAATCAAGTACTAACTCTTATGTAAAGCACTCTTGTCTAATGCTTTATGCTTTAATGACATCACTTTTTACTTTATTATCTAGTTGACTAAATTTGAATTTAATCATGTGATTAAGTGCTCTTGTAACTTAATTAAGATGATTAAGCAAGGATTAGAAGTTAATACACAAGAACATGATTAACAAAAATTAATCTTGCGATTAAGCTTAATTAATCTTAATTAAACTCGATTAAGCTAATTAAGGGCAATTAGTGCTTAATTAAGCTATAAAGGTTCTGGCTTGCTTAATTAGAGATTATCTAATCTCGATGAAGCATTCTCTTGACTTTTCTGATCCAAGTTAACTCATAAATTCTTTGTTAGCCCCTTAATTAGGTCTTAATCTTATAATTTCTCATTAAATGCCTAATTACTCAGGGTTACTGAGGTAATTTAGCACGACACGAAATTGAGGATGTTGCATTTCTCCTCACTTTTAAAAAGAATTTTGTCCTCAAAATTTGTTACCTGTAAACAAATCTAGATACTCGTTCTTCATCTTGGACTCTAACTCCCACATATACTCTTCTATGTTTCCTCTACCCCAAGCCACCCTGACCAAGGATACTGTCTTATTCCTCAACTATTTTACCCCATGATCCACGATCCGAGATGGCGGCAGATTGAAGGTTAGGTCCTCCTTTAACTGTACACTTTCTGGTTCAAGTAGATAACTAGGATCGAAATGGTATTTTCTCAATTGAGACACATGAAAGACATCATGAAGGTTTGACAAATTTGGAGGTAAGGCCATTTGGAAAGCAACTGACCCAACACGTTTGAGAATTTGAAAGGGGCTAACAAAACGGGGGCTCAACATTTTGACCTTCATGGCTCTACCTATACCAGTCGTAGGAGTGATTTTCAGGAACACATATTCTCCTTCTTGGAACTCTAGAGGGTCTCTCCTTTTATCCGCATAACTCTTTTGAAGGCTCTAGGCCATAAGAATTCTGTCCCTAATCCTTCTGACCTGCTCTATGGACTGCCTCACAAGATCAGGTCCTAATAGGCTTTGCTCACCCGATTCAAACCAACACAGAGGAGATTGACACTTCTTTCCATACAAAGCTTCATAGGGTGCCATACCAATACTTGCATGATGACTATTATTATAGGCAAACTCAATCAAAGGTAAGTATCTATCCTAACTTCCTCGATTATCCAACACACAAGCTCTTAACATGTTCTCTAAAGTTTGGATAGTCCTCTCTGACTGTCCATCTGTCTGGGGGTGATAAGCTATACGTAGGCAAAGCCTTATTCTAAATGCCTTTTGCAAGGCTCCCCAGAATCTAGAGGTAAACCTCGGGTCACTATCTGAGATTATGGTTGAAGGCACACCATGCAACCTTACTATCTCTTGAGCATACAGCTGGGCTAATTTTTCCAAAGGATAAGTAGCTCGAATGGGCAAAAAATGAGCAGACTTAGTTAATTTGTCAATAATCACCCATATCGCATCAAAATCAGCTCGTGTTTTGGGTAAACCTATCACAAAGTCCATAGAGATTCTTTCCCATTTCCATTCTAGGATCTCCAATGGTTGCAACATACCAGAGGGCTTTTGGTGTTCAATCTTCGCCTTTTAGCAGACTAAACACTTGCTTACCAACTCCGCAATGTCCCTCTTCAATCTTGGCCACCTAAACATCTTCTTAACGTCTTGATACATCTTCATCCTACAAGGGCGTATGGTGAAATGGCTCTTGTAAGCCTCCTCCAAAATCTTCTTTAGAGGTCACCACTTGTGGGTACACAAACTCTACCTTCAAATCTCCATAGTCCATCTGTACCTCTAGCAAAACCCTTCAACTTTCCTTCTTCCACCAATGCTAGGGTTTTCAAGAAATCCTCTTCCTCACTTTGGGCTTGAGCAATTTGACTCTTGAAATCGCTCGTCACCCTAAGCTGATTCAATCTTAAACTATGGGGGGGTCAATACCACTCCAAAGTTAAGGCCTCTAAAGCTCCTTACCAGCTCATCCTCCTTGACCATCATCCATGATGCATGCAAAGACTTCCTATTTAGAGCGTCGGCCACCATATTGGCCTTTCCAGGATGATAGTTGAACCCAAATTCATTATCATTTAGAAACTACATCAATCTCTTTTGCCTCATATTCAGCTCCTTTTGATCAAAGAGATACTTCAAACACTTATGATCAGAAAATACTTCAAACTTCACACCATACAGATAATGCCTCCATATCTTCAAGGCAAACTTTACAGCCACTAACTCTAAGTCATGGGTTGGGTAATTTACTTCGTGAGGCTTCAACTGCCTAGAAGCATAAACCACCATGTTCCTATTCTGCATCAAGACACAACCTAAACCTCTTCCAGAGGCATCTCAATAAACCTCAAATGGTCCACTTAGGTCAGGCAAAACTAACACTGGGTTTGAGATTAACTTTCCGTTTAGCTCTTGAAAGCTTTTCTCACAATCCATAGTCCACACAAATGAGGCATCCTTCCTTGTTAACTTGGTTAAGGGTAAGGATATTTGGGAAAATCCCTTAATAAACCTATGGTAGTAACTGGCTAAACCCAAGAAACTCCTTATCTCAATTACCGAGATTGGTCTCTCCCAATTCATTACAGCGTCAATCTTACTTGGATCCACGACGATCCCTCCTTATGACACCACATGCCCTAAGAACTTTACTTCCTCCATCCAGAATTCACACTTAGATAACTTAGCATAAAGCTTCTTTTCCCTTAAGATTCCCAACACAACTCTCAAATGCTCTTCGTGCTCCTCCTTTGTTCTCGAATAGGTGAGAATATCATCTATGAAAACAATTACAAACTTATCCATGTAGGGTCTAAAGATTCTATTCATATAAGCCATGAGAATAGCAGGGGTATTAGTTAATCCAAATGACATCACCGTAAACTCGTAATGCTCGTACCTCGTCCTAAAAGCCGTCTTGGGTATATCCTCCTCTTTCACCCTTGTCTGATGATATTCGAATTTCAAATCAATCTTAGAGAACACAACTACACCTCGCACTTGGTCCATGAGGTCATCTATCCTAGGCAAAGGGTACTTGTTCTTAATAGTCACCTTATTCAACTGCCGATAGTCCGCACATAGCCTCATGCTTCCATCTTTCTTTTTCACAAATAACACCGAGGCTCCCCAAGGTGAGGCACTAGGTCTTATAAATCTCTTCTCTAACAACTCTTCCAATTGTCCCTTCAACTCCAACAACTCCATTGGGAACATCCTATAGGGTGCTATAGAGATTAGCCTCGTTCTCGGTACCAACTCTATAGAAAACTCGATTTCCCTTTCCGGGGGAAACTCGAGTATATCGTCAGGAAACACATCCGAGTTTTCCCTAATTATGAGGATATCTTCCAGCATCTGCTCGAGTTCCACTTCGCTTGCCATAAAGAGAACATATCCCTAATTACCAGACTCACTACTCCCCATCTTAATAGAATTCAAAAACAAACTAACAAGTTCAATAGGCTTAACAGATATAGGACGAAGAACAATAGATTTCTCATAATAGTTTATCATAGCATGGTTAGCAGAGAGCTAATCCATGCCTAGAATCAAATCCAAACCAGACAAAGGCAAACAAATCAAATTTGCTATGAAAGACTTACCATCAATTTGGAATTGACAATTCAAACAACAATGACAAGTCTTGACTAGTTTCCCAGTAGGAGTAGAAACAATTAACATGTAAGGTAATTCAGACACAGACAATCCCAATCTATCTACACAATCATGAGAAATAAAGGAGTGTGTAGCTCTAGAATCATATAACACAGTTAAGGTTCTACAATTGACCTCGCACTTACCTTAGATTAGATCGTCGGACCGAGTGGCCTCCTTAGCATTAAGGACAAAGACTCGTCCTTGATGTTGGGGCCTATTGGCAGAGGATAACAGCTCGACAGTGCAGTCTTTAGCCATATGCCCAAGCTTTCTGCATCGGAAACACGTATTCTGGCCAGCTAAACAAGGGCATCCACCATGGTGTTTGCCACACTTAGGGCAAGCTTGACCATTCGCAAGCTTAGGTGGATTCCTAGTAGGCTTCTGGGGTTGCTTTCCTTTGAACCCTCTACCTTGAAATGGCTTCCTCTAGGGTTGGGGCTTGAACATCTGCCCTTGCGGTGCCAACTGCTTCTTGTAAGCTTCGAACCTTATCACAAACAGGTTGTGGTTGCAATCCTCCACCAAATGACACCTGTTAACTAACGCATCATAATCATGGATCTCCATGGGTCCTACAAATGCCAGGATTTCCTCATGCAATCCTCTTTCGAACTTGAAACACTTCCGATGCTCATCCAGGTTCCCTTGATAGATTGTCTAGAACTTGCATAGTTCCTCGAACTTGGCCGTATACTCAATAATATTCATGGTCCCTTGACGCAGACTCTTGAACTCCAACTCCTTTGTGTTCCTCATGGATGCGGGAAAATACTTCTCATAGAAGTGTGATTTGAAAATCTCCCAAGTGATATGGGTCTTAGCACCTTCTAACAGCCTCTTAGTGCCCACCCTCTAGAACTCAGCATCAACTTCCAACATGTAGGTAGCAAAGGCTACCTTCTACTCCTCAATGCAGGCCAGCATCGTGAAAATCTTCTCAATGGCCTTGATCCATTTGTTAGCTCGATCGGGGTTGTATGTCCCTCTAAAGCTTGGCGGATTTACCTTCCTGAACTTAGCAAACTTAATGAATTCAAGATCTACCTCAGCCCCTCCATTGTGCCCTTCGGGATTCTCCTCATCCCTTTGCTCTATTCGCCCCATCATGCGATATGCAGCAGTAGCTTGCTCCCTCATGGCAGCAGCCATTTCATGGAGCATCCCTATGACTTCCTTAGGACCTTCTAGCTCGTTACAGGGCCTACTACATCTTCCTGAAGCCATTAGTTCTTGGTACACAAGACAGAAGACATTGAGGTGATTAGGCTCAACATTTATGTTGAGTGAACTAGCAACTAACCATATTCAAAACAGATGATCATGCATATCTAATCCCTATGTCCCATCATACAGACAAGACTCAAAGTATGACTTAACTAACACATATGCTTAAAAGCATAGTCAGTCCATCCCCAAGCTCTTTGAGGACGAACTTCTCTGATACCAAAATGTAACACCCTAATAGTTCCAGTTTATGCTTAAGTCATATTGTGGAATTACTAGTTGTTACTTTTGCTAGCGGAACTAACATTACGTTTTTGAAATTACTTTACCTGAAAATAGGGGTAAATTTTTTTTTTGAACAATAACGAGTAAACTGTTCTGAAAACCAAGAGCCATGAGTGTATCGTGAATGCATATAATAAACAATACTATCTCATACATACCGTGCGAATAACAATAAATAGAAGCAACAAGAATAACAATAACTTAGATAATCATAACATTCATTCCACAGCCATTCATAACTAATATAATGCTAATAGTGTTACTAAAAGTCATACATATAGATAATGATAGGTCTGATACTTATTGTCGGCCCTACACACGAAACCTACTAGCTATATGATAAAAGAAAATACATGAGAGATCCCTACAGCCCAAGTATGTCATACAGTAAAATGATAACCCTATAACTACAACCAAAAAGGGCTATCCTCACGCTTGGCTCCACATGCAATTACCATATCACTCGTCAGGCGGGAGGAAACCATTCCCAAATCCACCAGGAGTAATATCACCACGGCCCTCTCCTCGAGCACACCCACGTCCTCGAGGTACAGCACGAGTATGAATGAACCCGCGACCGTGAACTGGGGGTCAAGTGTGACCAGGAACTGCTGAAGAAGAAGATAAGTCAGACATTAGATGTATCATAGACATATAGGAGGGCTCAGATGGGTCAGTCTCCACATGATAGCTCGGATGGGAAAGCTCCGAAAGGTCAAAATCCAAGGAAATGGTCGGAGTCAGATGGGTATCCGAGTCAGTCTCATCGTCAGTGGGGTGCCTCGGCAGCTGAAAGTAAGGACGGATGTCATCAGAGGTAACCTTGCCAAATGGCTGATGTGCTCGGAAAAATTGGCTCATCACAAGTGTAACATCCACCGTTTTTCGCCTAATTATTCGGTTTTATCGAATAATTGAGGATAATTAAAATTTGATTAAGCAATTATTTAGACTCAATTGATTAGCAATTACTTGAGTCTAAATAAGAGAGAATTAAGTTAGAGTATAGGAGATTTCACAAAAATTTTATTGAAAATCGATTTACTGATTTAAAGGAAATGGGTAACATTACGGTATTTTAAACTGTCGGAACTGGACCAATAGAATTACAAGCTCTAAACCCTATTTTGAGTGGCTGATAGCTCAGCCACTTACCAGCCAAAAAGTGGCACCACAAGGCCACTAAACCATGGAGAAGCTTGGCTGAATTTCAGCCAAGCAATTTTGAGCCAATCACATTCAAGCAAAAAGTCACTCAAGCAATCAAATTTTCAGCTCCTTAACACCCATTCTGACCATCCTTTTACGCCACTTTCCTCTTCTCCTTCAACTCTCTTTCTCTATTCCTCACACACCCAAAAACTCAAGCCAATTCCAGCCTTATTCATCCAAGCTTCAAGAATCCAGCACAAACACTTGAATCAAAGGTAGGAGTTTGATAATTGCATCAAATTTGTGATATTTGGCTAGCTGAGCTTGGATTATTTTTATGATTCTTGATGTGTTAAATGGGGGATTATGATGATATGTGATGGGCTTGGGGTTGTTGGTTTGGTTAAAATCGAATTTGAAGAAAGAAAGAATAGAAATAAGAAGAGCTGAGGAGCTGGAGAACAAAACCCGTCGGCTGTCTGTACGGCGGAGTGTACGGCTCCGCCTACAACCAATAAAATTGGATGAAACCATTTTTATATGAAACTAGACATCTAGGGATTTCCATAGACATATCATATAAGGCTTTTGGATTAGAATTGAGGGAGATATGAATTTTTGAATTTCGACCTAGGGTTTTGACTCTGGCTCTGGGCAGATTAGGTTGTTTGGGGTAGAATCGACCTATACTACTTGAAAATGAGTGAAACTAACTTTTTTATAAAACTGAGACATAGTAGAACGTCCCATAAGAATTTCAGAATTAGATAAGGTCCCAGTTGCTCCCAGTGCTCCACGCAATTTGCCCTATGTCCACACGGGGCTAGAACAGGGCAGTGTAGGAAGGTCCGAATTCGGGGCTTGTAACTCGAGCCCTACTAAGCCAAATTTAGTGGAACTTTTTCTAAATGAAACTTGGTTCTGTTAGCTTTAATAAGAGACCAATTTTGTATGTTTTACGTCAGTTTTCGATTTTTAATGGATTTTTACTTTTAGTTGCCTGATTCTGGCTGGCCAATGGGCAGGCCGAGATAAAATCTAGATATCTTGAGTTGTAGAAATCAAAATTAGGTGGAACCAAAGAGGTTAGAAAATAGACACCTAAAACTTTAACATACTCAAATTTGAGGTCCAAAGGAATTAAATAGAAATTATGGCTTGAATTATAAAAACCGGGTTGGTTGAATATGCTGAGGCAGGAATTCTGCCTTAATAAATTTGATGTTGTTATGAGTTTAATGTTGGAATATAAATGTGATGTTATGTTCTTTGTGATAATTTGATGTACTGGTTGGATGGCACTATTCACGAGGAAGCGGACACGTTCCGTTATGCCGCCGAAATTTTGGTAGAATCCATGCACAAGTTATGAATTTCATGATAATACATGTGCATTTCAAGGAAAGTTATGAAAGTGTATTAAGAATCATGTTATTAAGAAAGTTCCATGCTACTTGGGCCAGCCCCGGATAAGAAGTTAAGGGGAATAGATCGGTGGGAAGGTCGGGGAAAGTAAACCCGGCATTCCTGTATAGGAACGAGCTCGATCCTGAAAAGCAGACTATTACCCAAGAGTCTAAATGGCCAAGAACTCCCAGGGGACCAAGAGATGGAAAAAATAATGATGAAAAGAAATGGAAAGAGTTATGAGGAAAGGTTCATAATTTAGTTTGCATGATTACATGAATGCATGAATACATGGCATAGTTATGTCAAGATGTTTACTGTTGCCTCTTATATGTATTTACTGCTGCTCGTTTATTATCCTATTTATTATTATACGAATCATTATTAGTAGTCTGTTTATCTTTTTGTACCTTCTAAAACTAAACCTTGCCTTAGACCAGACTCTTCCTTGAACTCATTAAAGCGGATAGCCTAATTTGTACACATGTTTTTATAATTAAACAAAAACCGAGGCAACTGAGAATGAATGTGATGTCAGAAGAACGCTGTATATAGACCCTACTGAGAATTTCTTGAAATTCTCACCCCGTGTTGTATTTCCGCACCATTCTCAGACGCAGGCGAAGGGCTCAACGGCTGCTCTTTACACTGAGGTCCCAGTCTTGCAGCTTCACCATGACTCCGAGTTGGACTCGTTGGACACAGCCGGCTCCTGCTAGTCTGTCTCTGTTTTTAGTAATAGGAATTTTGCTGTTCCTTTATTTCATCTACTTTTCGCATATATATGTATAGATATATAGACTAAAGGGTTGTCTTCCAACCGATATATGTACGTATACAGTTGATAATATATCACTTATTCGTACCTTTTTGTTAAGTTATATTAGACTTCATTACGTCTTATAATGCTATTCACATCTATTACATAACAGCGCACCGCTTCAACGATTTAGTGATAATAATCACGAGGTTTAAATAAAATGTTAACACGGTAACACAATCTACCTAATTTCATGCTATGACTTAAGCATAACATCAAATTAGTAGGGTGTTACAACAGGAGCTTGAAACGGAGGGTCGTGGAATATGTAGACCCTCATTGCTGCGCTTGCAGACATCACTGAGACATTCAGCACCGAGTCGAAGTGCCAATGCCATATTAGGAACTCTTTGAAGATCACCACCTTGCCCGTTATCGACATCCTCTGAAGACAACACGAAAATGTAGGAGTAAGAAATATTAGATTTCTTAATAGGATTGCGACTAAATAAACACTGTGTCATCATCATCGTCCCAGCCACTTCGGGTTAAATTATAAAAACTGTGGAAAGATATAAGTTCAATTTTAATGATTTTGAAAAATTAAATCCCAAAATACGATGCAAGAACAAGCAGCTACGATGCATCAAATGATGGATCATTTGGGGAGATAACCTGGAGCCGATCACAGTGGGAACCTAATGGTCTAGAAGTGCACCTAGAATATCTTAAGTTTGCTGAATACCAAAAGGCAAATCCACCTAGTTTTCGAGGAGCTTTTGAGCCAGATAAGGCCAAGGAGTGGGTCAAGACGATGGAGAAGGTGTAACACCCTAATAGTCCTACGCTATGCTTAAGTCATATTATGGAATTCCTAGTTGTTAGTTTTGCTCGCAAAACTAAAGTTACCATTTGAAAATACTTTATAATGAAAATAGTGTAAATTTTTTATTGAACAATAATGAATAAATGGTTTTGAAAACCAAGAGCCATGAGCACATCGTGAATGTATAATACAAACATCGCTAACTCATACATACAGTGTGAATAAAATAAATAGAAGCGACATGAATAACAAATATCTTAAGTAAACATAACATTCATGCCACGACCTTCATGGTTAAGATAATAGTAGTAATACCAAAAGTCATACATAAAGATAATGATGGGTCCAATATCTACCCTATAGAAGAAACCAAACTGAATACATCACGAAGGAAAGTAAAAACTCTACTGCCTTTGCATGCCATACAATGGAATGATAACCCTATAACTACAAACAAAAAGGGCTATCCTCATGCTTAGCTCTGCATGCAATCACCATATCATTCATCAAGCAGAAAGAAGTCGATCCTGAAACCACGGAGAGCAACATCACCACGTTCTCCATGTAACGTCCTCCCAAATTGATACCATGCTTAAGTCATACTATCTCATTAGGAGTTGTTACAATTAAATAAATGAACCTTGACTCATTATTTGTCTTATTTCCCATGAAATTAAAATAGAGTTCGATTACATCCTACGAAGAGGAGTGTAACTAAATAGCCCTTCAAACATTAGCAACCATATACACATATCTAAACATATATACAAATTTTGTCTGTAGCTAGTCCAGACTCGGCCATGCTCCTCTAGGTTGATCTGCTTCAAGACCTTCTGGGCTATCTGGAGACAACATAGAAACACACATAGGGATGAGAACTTTATATTCTCAATAGGATCCCTAAGCTACTTGGTAGTCCATGTCATCGTTGTCATTCCAGCTACTTCAATTTATTCAAAAAAAAAAGTGATCATGCTATATGAACTATAGATTTCATTTTAGTGAGTTCAAAAATATCTGTTTCGAAGCAGATTCATTTTATCATACACTAATTAAACAAAGAAAGAATCTCAACCATCAACATAATAATATAAAGGATAATTAAATAAGATGTATAGATTAAAAATAAAATAAGAAACAAATGAATGACATTCATAAATGGATGCAGATGTCTTCCTGATGCACTTGCTCATTATAAAATTCTGATATGCACTTATGCTTCCCTTTTTCTGTCTTTACTTGATACACCTAGGCGTTATGTATCGCCATCCCTAGGGTGTCAGTACTTTCTTATTTTCTTTTGCACTTGGTCCCCTAGAGGTGAATGGCCTATCTCACCTCTGGGTGATAGCCTGCTTTTCAGGTCCAAGCTCATATCTATATGTGAGTGATGGCTTTACTTTCCCCAACCCTCACATTGGTCTATTCCCCTTAAATTCATTGAGTGGCTGGCCCAAATCATATAGAATCTTTATTATAGCTTTAATCACTATCATGAATGCATATGGATCAAAGTATATTTCATAACTTATACATAAGCCTTGCTGAAATTTTGGCAGCATGATGGATCGTGTCTGCTTCCCTATGAATATTGCTAGGCTAACAGCAAATTCAATCAAGTAGTAAAACCAACATAGAGCATCAAGTTTATAATAATAATATCAATCATATAATATGCCAACATAAATTAAGTTTCCTATTCCTTCTACTCAATTCTGCCTGATTTTGTAAATCCCACCATAATTTCTATTCAATTCATTTAGACCTCAATTTTGTATATGTTATAATGCTATGTGTCTAGTTTCCAACCCTTTTTGTCCTATCTCATTTTGATTTATGTAGCTCAAGTTATTTGAATTTTACCTCAGTCTATCCTATAACTAGCTAGAATTGCACCATTAGGAATAAAAATTCACTAAAAGTAGCGAGCTAGGTGAAATCATATGAAACTTACCAAATTAAAGCTCATAGGACAAGCTTTTATTTGAAAGGAGTTGCATCTCATTTACATAAGTATAGCTTGAGTTATATGCTTCGTAATTTGACCCTTCTAGACTGCTTTATTCTAGTCCAATTTGGACTCAAGGCAACTTCATCGCATCACTGGGAATAATTGGCAATGAATCTAACTATGATATTTTTAAGGGATGTTTTCCTATATGTTGGCTTTCAAACTAATTTAGTTGCACTCAATTTAGAGTTTTGTAGGGTGAGTTACACCCCTCACAACTCACACTGCCCAAAAGAGGAACCAGAATTTCAGGTTAAACTTCAAAAATGCATAACTCACTTAATACTAATTCAATGGCCTTATATTTTAAATGGTTGGAAAGCTTTAGATGTCTAGTTTCATGTAAAAATAGACTCACCAAGTTTTGATGTCGTAGAATTTCACCCAAACAGCATCTTGCTTCTTTCTATTCTCCAACTCTTCCACTCCAACTTTAATTCTAGTTCAAACATACATATTAAACCAACCTTAATTCATCATCTCTACCCAATATAGCATCAGAATAATGAGAGAAAGAGGAACCCCAAGCAGCCTCAATCTATAGAAAGTAAGAATAGAATTTAGAATTCTTACCTTTTCTATGTGTTAAGCTTGCTGATTCAAGTCTTGGATTGAAGAAAGTTGTTAGAGCTTGAGAGCTTGATGAAGATGAAGTGAAGATGAGATGAGAATGAAAGAAAATGGAGAGGGGTCTGGAGGTTTAATAAAATAAAAATTGCAAGGGAGTGGGAAGAAAATTCTTGAAAACTTTTGAAGGAAGTTTGCATTTAATTGGTGTATTTCACTCTTCTTTCCAATTTGATGTGGCTGCCCCTTTCTAAGGTTGATATTGTGCCAATTAGAGGGGGTTGAGTGGCTGAATCTTCGCCATCCAATCTAGAGTTCTCATAGTATAATTTCTATTGATTCGGTTTTGACAGTTTAATATACCGAAATCTTACCGATTTCCTTTAAATTGGTAGATCAGTTTTGAAAAAATCCTATGTGGTCTCCTATGTTTCTAATCTAATTCCCTCAAATCTAATTTCTCTAAACGATACTTAATTGGCTTTAAGTAAATACTTAATTGAATTCTAATCAATCTCAATTATTTGATAAAACCGAACAACTTGCTTGAAAAAAAAATGAAAAATTTTTTCGAACATTACACTCCTCCTCGAGCATGTCCACATGCACGAGGCATAGCACGAGTACAAATGAACCCGCGACTACGAATCGGGGGTGGTGCATGATGAGAAGCTGCTAAAAAAGAAGATGAATCACACATTAGGAAAATCACAGATGGGTAGGAGGGCTCAAATGGGTCCGTCTCCATGTGATAGCTTGGATAGGATGGTTCTGAGGGATCGGAATCCAATGAAACAATCAATGTCAGGCAGATATTCGAGTTAGACTCGCCATCAGTGGGGTATCTCGACGGCTAAAAGTAGGGGCAGATGTCATCCAAGGTAACCTCACCATATGGCTGATGTGGACAGAAAAACGGGCTCATGACTGGAACCTGAAACGAATAGTCATGGAAGATGTAGACCCTCATAGCTACGCTGGCAAATATCACCAAGGTATTCAGTACTGGATCAAAGCACAAATGCCAAACCTGAAACTCAATGAAGATCACCACTGTGCCTAACGCTAGCATCCTCTACAGACGACCAGAAAATGTAGGAGTGAGAAATACTAGATTTCTGAGTAGGACCGTAAATAGACAAACAATGTGTCATCATCATTGTCCCAACTACTTCACATTTTATTATAAAAATAATGGGCAAATATAAGATCAATTGTTAATGATTTTTGAAAACATAGATCCCGAAGTGGGCTGCTTTAAACTTAACATCATAGCCATAATATCATAAGTAAACACACATACGAAAGCATAGAATAACCACTCATAATGCATATGGACAACATAGATACATGCACTATCATGCAATCTCATAGACTTAGCCATGGTTTTTCTTTAACTTTATTTTCATTCTTAGCATGTGCTTAACTTTCTTTACCTTTACTTTGAAATGGACTGCTTTTGGACATGAGCTCATTCTATGAATGTTGTCACATAATACTAAACCAAATCAGACTAAACTGATAATGGTTACCTCTAAGTTGGAGGGTCCTCCATGTCATCCTGCCTTCCCTATAGAGGTTCCCTGAGTCTTTGTGGATCATCGTCTCTCATTTCCCTTACTGAAGTGATTGAAGGGTCATATCTCATTCTTTTTTCTTATCATTATACTTTACATGCATAGTACTTATTTGACAAGACACATGCAACGACATGACAAAGTCCATAATTTTGACGGAAATCCGGAAGCATGACGGCTTGATCGGAGTTTCCCCAAAATGCCAATCATAAAACTTCCAACAAACAGTCTATTATAGTCATATCATATCATCACACTAATATTCAATCATGAGACAATGCTCAATCAAACTTGTCATTCATCATGCTGAATTGCGTCATACCCTAAAGGGTTCATAGTTGTGTTATTCTTTGTGGATAGTCTTATGAGCTATCATATGATTTCCCGTATCACATTGTTAAAACAAATGTATATGCAGTCTTTTAGTTACTTAGTACTTATGTGAAATTGCTCTTTGCTTGTGAACATGTCTTATGGAACACTTGTTCAAATTAACTAAGTTAGGTAATTATTTTCTTTCCTGAAGATAGCACACTTAGTGATTCTTAGGTTCATGGTATGCTCAGAGGCCCTAATCATACTTTTATTCCCAAGGATTTCAGGATCCCTCTAGTCCTTGGGTCATAACAATGCATAACCACACTCATGAACCCAACAACACCATATTCACTAATCACCATTTTTAACTTATCCAAGTTGCAAGGTTTCAAGCTTTTATCATTAACATAGCAAGATCTTACCTTGAATATTATAAAATTTATCATTCTTTAAGAAAGTATGTGCCTGGAAAATTATGCTCTTGTCTTAAAGATTCCACCTTTATAAAATAATGATACAAGATACTAACTTTAGTACCAAAAAGTCTTATTCTTTATAAAAGTTAACACTTTTATGACTCAAAAGTGACATTCTTGCTTAAAGCTTAAAACTTTACTCAACATATTTATCTCAAGGTTCAACCTTTACAAGACTAAAGTGCAAACTTATAAATTTATGACTTAAACTTATCTTCTTGATTAAAGTTTAAAGTTTTATGAAAGGATTTGTATCCAAGAGTCAATCTTTAAGACATGAAGTAACCAAATATCATTTCTATAACATAAAAGGGCATCATATTCCAAAGTTCTTGTCTTCAAGACAAGACAAAATAAAACTTTATAAGAGCACAAAACTTGCACCACTTTTAAGGTTGCAAGTAACAAACTTTTTGAAATTTCATGCATCAAGAATGTGTTTAGTCTTGTCAAATCAAGAGAAAATGATAAAGGTGATAACTTTTCCAATCATAAGCACCATCATAAGAAGATAAACAACTTCCAACCCAAACACCACCAAGAACATCAAGATCTCATGCATCAAGAATGGAAAAATAGAAACTTTGAAGCAGTCATAGAAAGGAACCTTTCAAAAAAAAAAATCAAGAGCAATTCATGAATAAGAGCATGAGCATATTTACCAAAAATAGAAATTTTGCTCATGAAGAGCATGAAAGATTTTCTCAAGCTTTCACTTGAAGATCTTGGTCATGAGACGAACCAAGTTTCAAGCTTTCTTGAGTAAGCAAAAGAGAAGAGTAGAAATCAGTACCTAGTGATGAAAGTGATGAGTTCTTGGAGGAGAAAATGAAGAAGGTGATGCTCTCCAAAGTGGATGAAGGCAGCGAGTTTGGAGGAACAAGGAGGGAGCTCTTAAGTTCTCTTGAAAATGAGGCTCGTAGTGTTTAGACCTTGTCTCCAAAAATCAAAAGATGTGGTCTTTGAAAGGTTAAATGAGAGTTTTGGCTATGGTGGTAGTGGAGAAAAGAAGAAGAAGATGAATGAGAAGAAGAAGAAAAGTATAGAGAGAACTTAGAGGATTTGAGTTTAAGAGAGAGAATAGGATGACACAAAATGAAAATGAGAGTGTGTGTATGTGTGTTGTGGCAGTAAGTCATTAAGGGGTAGGGGAGAGATATTTTACTTCATTATGTGTTAATTAAGGTTTAGGGAGACAAAATGGATAATTGGAGAACAAAATCATGTACTTACTCTTACATAAAGCACTCTTGTCTAATACTTTATGCTTTAATAACATCACTCTTTACTTTACTGTCTAGTTAACTAAATTTGAATTTAATCATGTGATTAAGTGCTCTTGCAACTTAATTAACATGATTAAGCAAGAATTAGGAATTAACACACAAGAACATGATTAATAAAAATTAATCTTGCAATTAAGCTTAATTAGCCTTAATTAAGCTTAATTACACTAGTTATATGTGATTAGTGATTAATTAAGCTATTAAGAGTTTGACTTGTTTAATTAGAGATTATCTAATCTCGATTAAGCATTCTCGTGACTTTTCTCGTCATAATTAGCTCATAATCGCTTCGTTAATCCCTTAATTAAGCCTTAATCCCATAATTCTCATTAAGTGCCTAATTACTCAGGGTTACTGAGGTAATTTAACATGATAGAAAATTGAGGGTGTTATAAAAGGTGTTCTCTATCTTGGACTGTATTGATCTTCAGAAAGTGGCCTTTGCCACTTGCATGCTGGAAGCAGATGCAAAATTTTGGTGGCACGGCATGAAGAGGCTGTGAGAAATTTCCCAGACAGAAATTACCTAGGACATGTTTAAAGAAGCTTGCTATCATAAACATTTCCCTGAAATGCCAAGGAGTTCGCATTTATACGACTCCATCAGGAAGGCAAAGTGTATCAAAATACATAGCCAAGTTTGAAGAACTATGCAAATTCTTCGCCATCTATCAACAAAATCCAGATGAAGCTTGGAAATATGTTAAGTTCAAAGGCAGATTGAAAGAAGACATCTTGGCAACAGTGGGACTCATGGAAATTAGGGACTTCCTTGCCCTAGTAAACAAGTGTAGACTTGTGGAAGTATATAATCGAAAATTAAAGACTACCAAATCTGGTGCCTATAGGAAAAGGTTGGTGTCTGAGGTCCAGAACTTTGAGCATACCCTATCGCCGAAAAAGCCGTTTTAATCCAATGGAAACAAAAGTAAGCAGTCGCAAAGGCCACCCAAGAAGCAAGAATGTTCAAAAATGTGGAAAGTACCATGGAGGAAGGCCTTGCTTAGTTGGGCAAAATGTGCGCTTCAAATATGGAAAACGAAGACATAGGATTAAAGAATGCATAAGATACCAGCCACCTACTCCCAAGCTGCAACATCAAGGAAAGGTTTTTATCCTTAATACTGAGGGGACTACACCTGTAAAAGAGAAAGGACAAGATTAAAAACAACCTAGCCTATAGATTGGCTTTCAACTAGCTGTATTATATTAAATTATTTTAATCAGTTGTTGTGGTTTCATAAACATAACCATCAAACCTCGATGTGCCTATGTATAAACTTTTATCAACCTCTTATTGTTATAAATAATTACTTGGTGGGTCAATTTTGGAAATTTTTGGGACAAAATTTGTTTAAGGAGGATAGTATTGTAATATCCCAAAGAACAGTGCATCTGATTAGCACTGTTAATTAATTTATTTCCTTGTATAAGAAAAATAAGAGCAATTAGGAATTAAATGTAAACATTAGGATTAAAAAAAGGTGGGTTTATTATCTAGAAAATTTAAAAGATACCATTGGCAATATTTTGAAAATCTAAGAGAAACAGTAACGATTTCTGTAATGTTCTGAATCACGTTTAATTCATGCTGGTAATCATTTTATTTGATTTTATTGAATATATAAAGTTAATTAGAATTTAATAAGAGGTTAATTAGAGGATAATTAGAAGTTAACTAAAAGATTTGGATTAGGAGGAATTAAAATGAGCATGCAGAAAATTTTAGCAATATTTAGCCAGTTTGAAGGAAATCGATTGAGATTCCATATTTTAATCTGCAAGAATCAAGTCATTAGAAATTTGTACAAACCTAACTCTAGATGGAGTGGCTAAACTTCAGCCACTTAACCCCTCAAAATGGCACCTAACCAGCCACAAGATGGAGGAAGACTTGGCTAACATCTAACTATCTATTCCAACTATGAAGTCTTATAACATTTTTATAATTTCCTTTCAATCCCTCCACTTTTTGCCCCTCTCCCTTCAGCTGAGTGTTCTCCTCTATTTCTTTATCCATTCCATCCTCTTCCTCCTTCATGTTCAATCTTCATCCACTTCCTAAACCGAGAACTTGAATATAGCCACTCAACACATCAAAACTAAGGTAGAATTCTTACTATTTGCTCGATTTTAATGATATGTAGCTAATTGGGTCTAATCTGCTCTTTCTTGTTCTAATGTTATTTGATGATCTTATGACATGTTTCAAGTGTTAAACATAGGTATTCTTAGTTTGGGATGGTTAATTAGGCAAAAACTCAAAGAAGAACAAAAATAGGGTTGTTGGAAAGTAGAAACCCTACAGTGTTCGTATTTGCGAAGTGTACAGCTTCACACATAGCCATCAGAATTTGATGAAACTAATTTTAGATGAAACTAGACATTTATAGCATTCCAAGCAATTATAAGGCCATTAGATTAGTATTGAGTGAGATATGACTTTTTACAGTTTACCTTAGATTTCTACCTCTAGATCTGATTAGAGTGGATTATGCAAGGCATAACTCACCTATACACATGCAATTTAAGCGAAACTAATTTTTTTAGAAAGATTACACATGGGGAACATGCCATAAAAACTTCAGAGTCCAAGTCAAACCCTGTTGCTCCCAGTAATTCATTAAAGTTGCCCTATGTCTTAATTGGACAAAGATAAGGCAGGCAAATTCCAAGTATTTCGTAAGCTCATAATTTGACATTTGCTCATTGAAATGAAATGAAACTTATTAGAAATGAGAGCTTGTTCAGTTAGCTTTAAAATGATATAGGTTTCAAATGAATCCAATAGGATTCCCATTTTTAGTGAATTTTTATTCTTTAGCACCTAAATTTTGCCCAATAGCAAGGTTGACCTGGGATAAATTTCAATAACTTAATTTATACCTATCAAAACTTCATGGGATGAAAGGGAATTCAAAATAGACAAATAATGCTATATCATATCCAAAATTCAGACTCAAATGAATTTAGATGGAATTATGGTACATTTTAGAAAATGGGGTAGAGTTAAGGAACTTAAGTAAAGTTGCTAAAGTGAGTGTTTGGGCACTCTAATGTGTGAATAAGCCCTATTTATAATTAAATGTTGTAATTCTATGTTAATGATGAAAGGTTAATATGTTATGTTGATTCTGATAACTTGGCTAGCTGGCTGATGTAAAAACCACTATTTATGGGGAAACAGATCTGATCCATTATGCTGCTGAATTTTCGGCAGAAATTTACAAAATTCTAAGAACTTATGATATGAATATCTACATAATTATGAATATGGAAAACTTCCACATGCATTAATGTTAAGAAGAAAATGCATAAAAATACATATGGGCATTTTATGATGATGTGGTCATGAATATCCTTATGAAAGCATGCATAATTGCATTCAAATAAAGAAAGTATATATATGAGGTTCCTTCACTTCGAGGCAGTTATTTGGGTCTCTCCCTATGAGGATAGTTAAAAGATAAAATGTGGGTCCCTTCACTTGGAGGCAGTTGCACATTGGGTCCCGCCTTGTAAAGGTAACAAAAACTATTGGATCCCTCTATGTTGGAAGCAATTGTCTAGCTGAGTCCCTCCGATCTAGAGGCACGTGGGTCTCCTTGTTGGTTAGCACTGTGTACCGATGATCATGAGTTAAGCTCACTCCTAGATCAGTTTACACAAGGGTAGTAAAGATTAAAGAAAGCTAAAGAAAGAAAAGGAAGTTATGTACATTTGCATAAATTCAAGTATAAATAATTGCATATGAATATTTCATTTTTTCCAATTGAGGAAAGCCTTGCTTGGCTGGGCAAAATATGTGCTTCAAATGTGAAAAACCTGGACATAGGATTGAAAATTGCCCAGGATACCAGCAACCTACTCCCAGACTGCAACATCACGGAAGGGTTTTTACCCTTAATACTGAGGGGACTACACCAGTAAAAGAGAAAGGACAGATTAAAAACAACTTAGCCTATAGACTAGCTTTCAACTAGCTATATTATGCTAAATTATTTGAACCAAGTTGTTGTGTTTTCTTAAACATAATCATCAAACCCTGGTGTGCCTATTTGTAAACTTTTAGCAACCTCTTATTTATTGTTGTCGGATAAGGTCTGCTTAGGTAACAGTAACAACTTCTGAGTGTGATACTATGACTTAATTAAGCATAGTATTGTACTTGGGAGGGTATTATATTATGGTATCAGGTAAGTATATCAGGTCATACAAGTAATAAAGTGATAAGAAAGGTATCATTCCTACAAGAATAGTTTAAATGCCGAGGTTAGTTAGATTTAGTGTCAAGTTGAGCAATAAAAGTAATTCAAGATAATGGCCAAAAGAAAACACAAAATGTGCAATTCAAAGAAACAAGTACAATAAACTGTTCTAGATTAAACTCAATGACCAAAGGTATTAGGACTACTAACTTCACCTATTCATTAATTTGTTATCTAGAAAATCAATTATCCAATCTCTATTTCTCTAGATTTATGGCCGGATTCCCTAAATTAACTACAAGTCTCTCTCAAGATCATGTAATTCTCTCTTATTTAATATGATTGCTTAATCTCTTAGCATAACCTGGATCAAGCAAGGATAGGCTCTATGGATTCCCAACAAAGGCCACACAAGTTGCATTTATCTATATTCAGTTTTTGCTCAACCTATGGTGATTATGACATGAAGCTTCCTTCAAAACTCCTCTCTCAAGTGATTGTAATGCACCATAACAATTAAGTAGTGGTCAAGCACTTAAAAGCATTAAGTACAGTCATAACATTAAATCATAAAGAAATAGATATTTGGATAATATCAAAATAAGAGTCATATTGTCAAGAGTGGCTACATTAGTGCCCTAATAAGAGGGACTTAGTTCACAATGAAAAAAGAAACAAAAACAGAAGAAGAAAAAGCAATAATGAAGAAAGAATCCATTGAGAATAAGGGAAGTGCAGAAACATGATGAACACAAATCTCTCCCAGCTTCCGTTATGCTTTGGGAACCTTTAATCTTCACCTCCAATGCTCCCAAGGTTCTTCACCTCCAACTTTATTGGAGAGTTGTCATGTCCATTTTGAAGCCAATAAAAAGATTTGGGGGCTAATTTAGAGAGCTAATTCGGAGGATTAGGGGCCCAAATAGGGCTCGAAGCAACTAGAACATCAAATTCTGCATAATTACTATCAGGAGATTATGCTATAGTGCAAGGGTTGTGCTATAGCGCATCTAGAAAAGTGCAGAATCGCAGAATAGGTGCAATCTCGAGTTTTGTGCCACTTGGGCCTACTTTTAGAAAGACAATGCAGGAGAATTCATCTACTAATACCTAAGACTTTACCTAATTAAGTAATAAGTCTCATTTTTAGGAATTTAGCTTCTTTCTTTAGATTAGAGTAAATTAGTTTTCTCTCTTTTCTCTTCTCCTCTTCTCTTCTTTTCTAGTACTTATCTTTATTTTGCTTGTAATTTCTGGTTGTCTGGAGTTATAAACACATCTTGCTAGTTCAAGAACTCATTGAGTTGTGTGGTTTGAATTCTTCGAACTATACTCTTTAATTTGAAATGCAATTTATATTTTTTTTGTTCCTTTTTCCTTATTCTTGATTATGAATTTTCATTGAATGGTATTGATATGTGAATTTATGACTGAGATGTTGGTTGAATACATATTGATTAGTTAATTGATATGGGTTTAATCTCTTGAAAGGGGAAAGAATTGGGGTTAGGTCTAATCTTAGGCTAATTGCAATTGGTTCTATAAATCAACATAAGTCTCCTAAAAATTGAGGTATCAATCTCTTAGTTGATTGCATTTGGTTGAATGCTTAAAGGTCTCTAAGTAGAATTATGGGTTGTATACTAAGGTCTCACGTGTAGTCTAAAGTTAGCTACATGTCTTGTGTTTGTATTTTGGTGTCTATGATAGAATGAACCACAATATCCTTTGATTTTGTAACATTCTCAATTTCGTGTTGTGCTAAATTACCTCAATAACCTTGAGTAATTAGGCACTTAATGAGAAATTATGAGATTATGGCTTAATTAAGGGGTTAGTGAAGAGTTTATAAGTTAACTCGGATGAGAAAAGTCAAGAGAATGCTCAATCGCAATTAGATAACCTCTAATTAAGCAAGTCGGACTCTTGATAGCTCAATTAAGCACTAGTCGCCCTTAATTAGTTTAATCGAGTTTAATTAAGGTTAATTAAGCTTAATTGGAAGATTTATTCTTGCTAATCATGTTCTTGTGTGTTAATCACTAATCCTTGCTTAATCACCTTAATTAAGTTGTATGAGCACTTAATCACATGATTAAATTCAAATTTAATCAACTAGACAATAAAGTAAAGAGTGATGTCATAAAAGATAAAACATGAGACAAGAGTGCTTTATGTAAGAGTTTATACATGCTTTGTTCCTCCATCATCCAATTTGTCTCCTAAACCTTAATTAACACAAAATGAAGCAAAAATATCTCCCTCCACCCTACTCAAAGTTATGGCCTCAACAACACAACATACACACATCCACTTCATTTTCAACTTCTCATTCTCTCTCTAAAGTTCTCAAACTCTCCAACTTCTCTCTACATTTCTTCTTCTTCTTCTTCATCATTTTCCACCTCCAAAACCAAACCTTCCTCCCTAAGCCCTTCAAAGATCACATCTTTTGGTCTTTGGAGACAAGATCTAAACACTACAAGACTCATTTTCAAGTGAACTCAAGAGTTCTCTCCTTGCTCATTCAAAACCACCACCATTATCAACCAAGAAGGAGTCTTCTTCATCTTCTTCTCCTTCCTCAAAGACGCCATTTTCCAAGCTTAGGTAGTGATCTTCATCTTTTTGTTTTGTTTACTTAAGAAAGCTTGAAGCTTGGTTCTCTTCATGACCAAGATCTTTGAGTGAAAACTTGAGGAAATCTTTCATGCTCTTCATGAGCAAAAGTTTCCATTTTTGGAAAAATATATTATTGATGTTCTTCAAGTGTTCTTAAGTTTCTACTTTTATAAAAATATGTTCTTGATGTTCTTCAAGTGTTCTTAAGTTTCTACTTATGGAAAGTATGTTCTTATTGTTGAGTGCTCTTGATGGTATCTTATTTGAAGTTCTTCCTTTTCTTATGATGAGTTGATGATTGGAAAAGCCTTATCTTTTTATGTTTTTAATGAGTTGATAAGACTATAAACATTCTAAAAGCCTTAAACTTTAAAAAGTTTGCTTCTTGATACACAAAAGTGGCACAAGTTTTAGTGCTATCATAAAGTCTTCTTTTGTTTTGTTTTGAAGACAAGAATACATATAAAAGTCTAAGCCTTTTGGCATAATAAGCCTTTTTGAGTTAGAAAATGATATCTTGTCACTTTATATCTTAGAAATCAAACCTTAAAGAAAAGACCTTTCATAAAGTTTCAAACTTTAATCAAGAATGAGACCTTTAAGTCATAAAAGTATTGTTTTATAATATCTAATTCATAAAGTTTAGATCTTGAACCAAAACAATGCTAAAAAGTGTTAGCTTTTATAAAGATTAAGACTTTTTTTTTTAACCTTGAAGTTAATGTTTGATATCACTATTTGATAAAGTAGGAACCTTTTCAATGTAAAGACAACTTTAAGTCATAAAGTTAAGACCTTGATGGTCTTAGAATAATTAAATGAGTCAACTTTCATAAAGAACAAGACTTTTTGTTAAAAGCTAGTAACTTGTACCATTATTTCATAAAGATCTAATCTTTAAGATAAAAGCTTGAAGCTTTGTAACTTGATTAAGTTAAAATCACCCTTGGTGTTTAGTGAACGTAGTGTTGTTGGGTTCATGATGTGGTTATGCGTTGTCATGACCTAAGGATTAGAGGGATCTCGAACTCCTTGGGAGCAGAAGTATGATTAGGGCCTCTGAGCATACCATGAACCTAGGAATCACCAAGTGTACTATCTCAAGGAAAGGAAACAATCACTTAACTTGATTAATTTGAACAAATGTTTCATAAGACATGAACTCAAGTAAAGAATAATGTCATATGAGAGCTAAATAACTAAAAGACCACATACATATATCTTAACTATGTGATTCTCTCATGGGTAACCATGAGAAATCATATGATGATTCATAATACTCTTCACAAAGAATAACACAACTATGAACCCCTTTTAGGGTATTAATGTATGATGCCATTCGGCATGATGAATGACAAATTTGATTTAGCTCTGTCTCACGATCAAATGATGAGTATGATGATATGATATAGATATGATGAACTGTTGGTTGAAAGTTTCTGATTGGCATTTTGGGAAAGCTCCAGTCTAGCCGTTATGCTGCCGGATTGCCGTCAAAATTATGGACTTAGTCATATCATTGCATGTGTCTAGTCAAAGAAGAATTATGCATGTAAAGTATAATGATAAGAAAAGAATTGATGGGACATGACCCTTCAATCACTTCGGTAAGGGAAGTGTGAGACAGCGATCCACAAAGACTTAAGAAACCTCTATGAGGGAGGCAAGGGTGTTATGGAGGACCCTCCAACTTAGAGGTAACCAATATCGACTTAGTCTGATTTGGTTAGTACTGCGTGACAACGATCACGGAATGAGCTCATGTCCAAAAGCAATCGATTTCAAAGGAAAAGTAAAAGAATGTTAAGTACGTGCTAATAATGAAAGTCAAAGTAGGACCATGGTCAAGTTAATGAGTTATATAGCCATGCATGTGATTATATTCCTTATGTGCATTATGAATGTATGTTATGTATATTTGCGTGTATGCCTATGTATGACACTATGAATATGATGATTAAGTTAAAAGTAACCCACTTTGGGATTTACGTTTTCTGAAACCATTAAAATTGAACTTATATCTGTCCACTATTTTTATAATTAAACTCGAAGTGGCTAGGACAATGACGATGACACTGTGTTTCTCTAGTCGCGATCCTACTGAGAAATTTAGTATTTCTCATTCCTACATTTCCGTGTCGTCTTCAGAGGATGTCGACGTCAGGCATGGTGGTGATCTACATTGAGTTCACGGTGTGGCGTTGGCGCTTTGACTCGGTGCTGAACGCCTCCATGCTATCTACGAGCGCAATGATAAGGGTCTACATCTTCCACGACTGCCAGTTTTAGACTCTCGTGATGAGCCCATTTTTTTGATCGTATTAGCCATTTGGCGAGGTTACTATGGATGACATCCGCCCCTATTTTCAGCCACCGAGATACCCCACTGATGATGACGAAACTGACTTGGATACCCGCTTGACTCCGACTATTTCACTGCATTCTGATCCCTTGGAGCTGTCTTATCCGAGCTACCATGTGGAGATCGATCCGTTTGAGCCCCTCTATCCTACTCATTCTGGGGCATCTCACTGTTCGGGTTCATCGCAGCCTTTGGTGATTCGTCTATCTTCTGATTTTTCTGCTTCGTCTACTGGCCTAGCTTCACCCCCAGTTCGCGGGCGTGGGTTCATTCGTACCTGTGCTATGCCTTGTGGGTGAGGACGTGCTCGAGGAGGGGGACGTAGTGGTGCTTCTCCCAATGGATATGGGGATGGTTTCCTCCCGCCTGATGCTTGATGTGATGATTGCATGCAGAGCCAAGCACGAGGATAGCTCCTTTTTGGTTGTAGTTATAGGGTTATCATTCTGTTGTATGGCATGCTGGGTAATAGGGTTTTCTGATGTATTTCCTTTCATTATGTATTTGGCAGCTTTCTTGTATAGGGCCGACGGTAGATATCGGACCCATTATTATCTTATGTATGACTCTAGTATGACTATTATAATATTATTATGAATGGCCGTGGAATGAATATTATCTTTATCTAAGATTGTGGTTATTCTTATGGTTTCTATGTATGTTAAATGTGATGTATGAATGAGATAGCTATGGTTGTTTTTACACATTCACGATGCGCTCATGGCTCTCGATTTCAAAAACAGTTTACTTGTTTTGTTCAAAAAAAAAAAAACTTACCCCTATTTTCAGTAAAAAGTAATTTCTAAAAGGTAATGTTAGCTCTGCGAGCAAAAGTAACAACTAGTAATTCCATGATATGACTTAAGCGTAGAATGGAACTATTAGGGTGTTACAGATTTCTTAGATAGTGCTTTTTAATTTTGTTATTTTCTTCTTTTAGTTTTCTTGCATAGAAACTATTTGATAAAACCACCCAATGCCCTTTTTCTTTGTATTTTAGATCAAATAGTTATCAACATCCATGTGAAATAACCTTGGTTTCACTATATTTAAAATTTAGTGTAATTAATATTTTGAAATTATAATTTGGGCCACGCTATGACACTCCTACCAACATGCTCATTGCTAGCACCTAGGCACCTAAACAAAATTTCTATTAGCAATGCCAGCACCTAGGCGATGGCTTTGACACCTAGATGATGGTCTGTAAACATGCCATTTCTCTCTCTCTCTCTCTCTCTCTCTCTCTCTTTCCAACTTATCATAGCTTTCACTTTCCTATAACCTAAAATTATAACCAAAAATCATTTTTAAACTTGAATATATCTCAAAACATACTAAAAAACATGCAAAACTACAAATAGTCAAAATCAAGAGTAAAACACTCTTCAAAGGTTCAAATTAAAGCAATTTTTGATGACTTAAAAGTCTTAAAATTTCAACAAATTAATGGACACCATGCCCCAAACCTAAGATGTTGCTTGACCCAAAATAAAAGAAAAAGCATAGCACTTAGTAAAAGTTCACAAGCAAGAATTGTGTATCATACATGCTCTTAGAAAAACTACTTAACACCACAGTTGATAACTCCTTATAGTAAGTTATTTCTATTTTATTTTATTTAGATTTTGGCTTTAGTTATTTGAATTTATTTAATGTTTTAGTTATTTTTAGTTAGTTATTTTGATTTAGGTTTTTTTTTTTTATTAGTATGATTGTCATTTTATCATGTTTTTAGCTACTTATTTATGTTTTTGGTCTACTTATTATTAGGTAGAAGCACTCAAGTTGGAATTTGGAGTGATGAAGGAGCTTATCTTGCATAAAATCAAGACCTTTTAGTATTAGAAATTCAATATCTAGATCTTTAGAAATCATATTATGATGTTTCAAGATTCTTTGGAAAAAAGGGAAGAAGAACTTCAACTTTTTGTTGGACACTTTTTCTAATTCTCAAGTCTTCTAGGAGAAAAAGAGAAAAAAGATTGAAGCTTCATCTTATCTCTGATGCTATCAAGGCTGACCTTTTATCACTCTTTCACTTGTATCTTGGGCTACAGAACTTTGATTGAGGTGATTCTTATTGCATTTGAATGCTTGCTCAAATATCTACAATCTATATTTCTACCTCTAAGGCCAAATTCCAACTATTCTGACCGCTACAGAGCTTGGAAGTGTGTAAACAAGGTTAGCACTATCAAGCAAGTGTGCTATAGCGCAACACCATTTGGCTCTGGGTATTTTAATTGCGCTATGCTATAGCGCAACCCCATCTACCGCAATTTGCTAGTTTTGGCCAAAATTCGAGAAAAGGGATCCATAGACTATAAAAGGCAATATGTAAGGTCAGAAAAAAGGATCTCTAGACACATCCACACACTTTCCAAGATAGAAGACTTCTCTAGAAAGATTGAAGGTGAAGATTCAACGATTCCCAAGCTTAACTTCAATATGGAGAGATCCACACCTTTCGAATCTCGTCTCTAGATTCAATACTTTATGGCTTTTGTTTCTTTTATCTTCTCATCTTTATATTCTTCCGTTGTTTTCTTTTCCTCAGTCATGAACTAAGTTTCTTTTGTTAGGGCATTAATGGACCCTTTTTGTATGACAATTTTACTTATGAATTAATGTTAATCTTGTTTCTATCTCAATTGCTTAGTGTTTTTCTTTGTGCTTAATGTCTTTGATTGCTTGATCACCAATTAAATGATTTGAGGATTTACAATAACTTGAGAAAGGGTTTGTAAATGAAGCCTCTTAACATAAACACCATGAGCTGAGCGACAACTAGATATAAACAAATGCAATTCATGCGATCAACATAAGAACCCATCGAGCTTTAACCTTTACCTAGATTAATTTGTGCTAAGAGATTAGGCAATCAATTTAGGTAAAAGAATATTGCTTGACCTCGAGAAAGGTTAGGAATAAATTAAGAGGAACTGAATGTGAGTCAATTAGAATAGAAACAAATTAACAGAAATTCATATTAAATGCATCTGCAATAGGTGAAATTAATTAGCTCTAGCATCCATTCCATTGCATTCGTCCACATCATCAGCATCCGTCTACATCGTATTTTTCTTATTTATTTTATTTAATTTTTATTTCAATTTTCTGTATCTGTGAATTCATTTTGTCCAAATAGTCGTCTCGTAGACTATTTGGTATTTGATCTATCCTCATAGGAATGATACCTTACTTATCACTTTGTTACTTGTATGACCCAATATACTTGTTGGAGTTGCATCAAGTTTTTGGGCACCATTGCTGGGGACAGTATCAAATCTTAGTTGAAGGGATACTAGATTGGATTTTTATTTTATTTTATTTCCTTCTTGTTTCATTTTATTTATTTTTCCTTTTATTTTTATTTCATCTTTGGTCATTTATTTTTGTTTAGCTTTTGTTTTAGTCCTTCCTTTGTTTGTTCTTGTGCTCCATTTTGCAGTTTATACGAAGGAGTCAATCTACGGAGGACTTACTCTTTGATCCAGAAATCGAGCATTCCTAGTGTCAACTTTGAAGTGAATGAAGAGTAGTTGAAAGAGTCTTTAAAGTTGCCAGGGCTAAGGAAAATAAACAAAATGACAGATGTAACATCCACCGTTTTTCGCCAAATTATTCGATTTTATCGAATAATTGAGAATAATTAAAATTCGGTTAAATAATTATTTAGAACCAATTGATTAGCAATTACTTGAGTTTAGATATGAGCGAATTAAGTTAGAAGTATAGGAGATTTCGTAAAATTTTATTGAAAACCGATTTACCGATTTAAAGGGAATCGGTAAAATTACGGTATTTTAAACTGTTGGAACCGAACCAATAGAATTTCAATTCTTTTACCCTACCTTGAGTGGCTGATAACTCAGCCACTTAACACCAAATGTGGCACCACTTTGGCCACAAAAGCAAGGAAAGTTGGCTGAAACTCAGCCATAGAATCTCAACCAATCAAATGCCAAAGAAAGTCAACTACCACCACTCATGTAATCAGATTTTTTCCACCCTTTATCACCCATTCAGACCCCTTTTCTTGTGCCACTTTCTACTCTCCTTTTAGCTCTCTTCTTCTCTTCTTCACTCACATAACTCCAGCTAACCATCAAGCCTAATGAAGCTTTGCTCATCCAAGCCCTCAAAAATCAAGCCAAATCACTTATAACAAAGGTAGAGGTTTAATTCTTGCATCAATTCTATGGTCTTGGCTGACTGAGGTTGGATTATTTTTACAATCTTTGATGTGTTAAATGAATGATTATGATGATATGTGACTGGTTTTGGGCTGTTTGTTTGGTTAAAACCGAATTGGAAGCAAGAAAGAATGAAAATAGGAAGAGCTGAGGGGCTGGAGAACCAAAACCCTCGGCAGTCCATACGGTGGAGTATACGGCTCCGCCTACAGCTGATTAAATTGGATGGAACCATTTTTATATGAAACTATACATCTAGGGATTTCCATACATATATCATATACGCTTTTGGGTTAGTATTGAGAGAAATATGAATTTTTAAATTTCAACCTAGGGTTTTGACTCTGGTTCTAGGCAGACTGGGTTGTTCAGGGTAGAACTCACCCTATACTACTTGAAAACAAGTGAAACCAACTTTGTTAGAAAGCTTACACATAGGAGAATGTCCCATTAAAATTTCAGAATTAGATAAGGTCCCAGTTGCTCCCAGTGATCCAAGAAAGTTGCCCTATGTCCAAACCGGGCCAGAACAGGGTAGTTTAGGAAGGTCAGAATTCAAGGCTTGTAACTCGAGCTCTACTAAGTCAAATGGAATGAAACTTTACCCTGTTAGCTTTAATATGAGTCCAATTTCATGTAATTTGAGTTAGTTTTCGATTTGTAGTGGATTTTTACTTTTAGTTATTTGATTCTAGCTAGCCACTGGACAGGCTGGGATAAAACCTAAATATCTTAAGCTATAGATATCAAAATTAGATGGGACCATAGAGGTTAGAAAATAGACACATAACACTTCAACATATCCAAAATTGAGGTCTAAATGAGTTAAATAAAAATTATGGCTTGATTTAGAAGAACCAGGTTGGCTGACTATGCTGAGGTAGAAACTTTGCCTTAACGAGATTATTGTTATTATGAGTTCCATGTTGAAATATTATGCAATGTTATGACCTTTGTGACAAATTGATACTTTGGTGTGCTGGCACTATTCATGGGGAAGCAGACACGTTCCGTTATACTGTCGAAATTTCGATAGAATCCATGCATAAGTTATGAATTACATGTTAATGCATGTGCATTTTCAAGAAAGCTATGAAAGTTATGATAAGAATTATGTTACTATGAAAGTTCCATGCTACTTGGGCCAGCCCTGGATAAGAAGTTAAGGGGAATAGATTGGTGGAAAGGTTGGGGAAAGTAAACCCAGCATTCCTATATAGGAACGAGCTCGATCCTGAAAAGTAGACTGTTACCTAGGAGTCTAAATGGCCAAGAACTCCCAGGGGACCAAGAGATGGAAAATGATGAAAAATAATGGAAAAGCTTATAAAGAAAGGTTCATGATTAAGTCTGCATGATTACATGAATGCATGAATACATGGAATAGTTATGTCAAGATGTTTGCGGTTGTCTATTATGTTTGTTTACTGCCAATTGTTCAATTATTTTGTTTATTATCCTGTGAATCATTACCAATAATCTGTTCTGTTTATTATGTCAACTAAAGTAAAACGGAACCTTGCCTCAGACCAGACTTTTCCTTAAACTCATTAAAATGGATAGCTTAGTTTGAACACATGCTTTTATAATTAAATAAAAATCGAGGCAACTGAGAATGAATGTGATGTCAGAAGAATGCCATACACAAACTCTACTGAGAATTTCCTTAAATTCTCACCCTGTGTTGTATTTCCGCATCATTCTCAGATGCTGGCGAAGGGCTCAATGGCCACTCTTTTGATTGAGATCCCAGACCTGCAGCTTCACCGTGACTTCGAGTTGGACTCGTTGGACACAGCCTGCTCCCGCTATTTTTGCCTCTGCTTTTTAGCAATGGGAATTTTTGCTGTTCCTTTATTTCATCTGCTGTTAATATATATATACATATATCTATATGTACATATACAGTTGAGAATATATCACTTATTCGTATCTTTTCTGTTATATTACATTAAACTTTATTACTTTTTATAATGCTATTCACGTCTATTATATGATAGCGCGTTGTTTCAACTATTTTGTAATACCAATCACGAGATTTAAGCAGAATGTTAACACGGTAACACAGACTACCTAATTTTATGCTGTGACTTAAGCATAGCATTAAATTAGTAAGGTGTTACAATAGACCCATGAAAGATTACTTGGCACCCATTCTCGAAGGTGTTCATCCAATATCATGAGATCACCCATCCGACCAAACAACTTTGAGCTGAAGACATCACTCATTCAGTTCATACAACAGAATTGCCAATTTGCTTGACTGCCTAGTGAAGACCCTAATGAGCATCTCAGCAATTTTCTAGAGATCTATGACACCTTAAGAATTAATAGTGCCATGGATGATGCTATTCAATTGAGATTGTTTCACTTTTCATTGAGAGAAGGCTAGAGCCTGGTTTTAGTCTCTACTTTAGGGAACACTCATTACTTGGGAGATGGTGGCTAGGAAATTCCTAGAGAAGTATTTTCCTCTTGCAGAGTCTGCCAAGATGAGGAATGACATCACTTCCTTTACCCAAGTGGATGGTGAATCCTTATGAGTCTTGGGAAAAATACAAGATCCCACTCTAGATGCAAATCCAAACATTCTACAATAGTCTCCTAATGTTCACACAAATCATGGTTGATGCAGCAACTGGTCATTCTCTAAACAATAAGACACCTGAGCAGTCTTGGGAACTATTTGATGTTTTGGCTAGCAATAATTACTAAAGGCCTAGTGAGAAAACTCAGAAGAGGGGAGTTCTAGAAGTTGACACTACCACTGCCCTCTTGGCCCAACTGCAAGCCCTTTTGATCCAGAATGCAGCTATTCAGAATCAATTAGACATGCTCAATACTACCTCACCAGCACCAGTTTTGCAGTGTGACTTTTGCCAAGGGAATCATCCTAATAGAGAGTGTGCTACAGAACCTACTTCTAATGAACAAGTTAATTACATGAATAGTCAGAGGCACAATTTCTATCCCAATAGTTGTTCCTAGATATAGAGATCATGGTCATTTTGGTCAATACCGTGGGAATCAAGATGCTCCTAAGTACTCATACAACCCATTTATTCAAGAGAAAAAGTCTAACTAGGAGGATATGTTCCAATAATTCATGCAAACCCATTCCAATTTTGTGGATAAAACTGAGGCAAAATTCAAGCAATATAATGCCCACCACAAGAATAATGAAGCCTCTATCAGGAACATTGAGATTTAGTTGGGACAAATCTCTAAGCAACTATCAGAGAGACCCCAAGGTTCATTGCCTAGTAATACAATTACAAATCCTAGAAAGCAAGTGAATGCCATTACTTTAAGAAGTAAAAAAGAGTTGGTAGAGTCTGAGAAGCCAACAGAAGAGGAGCCATCAGTTGAGACCAAGAAATAGACTCCAAATAGGGAAAAATATGAGATCCTTATGAAGCGTAGCAAAGGTGTGAGAGAAGAAGAAAAGACTTCAGAGTATATGGCACCATTTGCCTACGATCCTCCCATTCCCTATCCACAAAGGGTGAAACAACTGAAGAAGAAGGAGCAAGACAAACAATTTGCAAAATTTTTGGAAGTATTCAAGAAGCTGCAGATTAACATACCTTTTATGGAAGCTTTGACTCAGATGCCAAATTGTACCAAATTTTTGAAGGATATCCTATCTTGCGAAAGGAAGCTTAAGCATGATGAGACCGTAGTGTTAATCGAGGAGTGCAGTGCCATATTGTAAGAAAAGTTACCTCCAAAGTTGAAAGATCCAGGGAGTTTTACTATTCCATGTGATATTAGCGATGTTCATTTTGATAAAGCTCTTTGTGATCTAGGTGCTAGTATTAATTTAATGCCTTTGTCTATTTTCAAGAGGCTTGGGATTGGGGAAGTGAAGCCCACTATGGCGTCTTTGCAATTAGCAGATAGGTCTATCAAATATCCAAGGGGTGTGTTGGAGAATGTGTTGGTGAAAGTGGACAAGTTCATCTTCCCAGTGAATTTTATTGTCCTGGATATGGAGGAAGATAAAGATGTCCCACTCATCCTTGGAAGACCTTTCTTGGCCACTGGAAGAGCTTTGATTGATGTCGAAGGAAAGCTTGAACTACATATTCAACAAGAGGCGTGATTGATTCAAATCACCAATGGTGCATGAAATAGTAAAGCTCCTAGGGTCCCTTAATTTAGGTGGCAATTTCCTCTAATTGATTGTTGAACATTCCTCAGTGAGTGATATAATCTCATCAACATCCAATTTCCTTTTCTTAAAGAGTAGCTCCTTTATGAACTTAGCATAGTTTGGCATTTGTTCCAATGCCTCAGTAAATGGAATATTGATGTGGAACTTCTTAAGAACATCAAGAACCTTAAGGAATTGCTGCCCTTTTGGTTCCTTCTTTTGTTACTTCACCCTCTGAGGATAAGGAATTGGAGGATCATGGGCAAGAGGTGCCACATATCCTTTCTCCTTAGGTGGTGCCATATTGTAATCTTTAGCAGGCTTTTCTTTTACCCTTGCTCTCTTCCTTTTCAAATTCAGCCAATTCTTTACCACTTCTCAGTATGATTACATTCACATGCTCCCTTGGATTTTTAGTGGTATTGCTAAGTAACGAACCTAGTGGTCTCTCAGCTAATTGCTTAGAAATTTGCCCCATTTGATGCTCTAGGTTTTTTATTATAGCATCATGAGCTCTAAATTGAGCCTCTGTCCTCTCCATAAAAGCTTTGCTCTTCTCCACAAAAAACATATGACTCCTCATAAACTGCTGGAACATGTCTTCTAGGTTGGGCTTCTTCTTTTGTGGAGGTTGATTGAACTATTGCCTAGGAATATAGGTGTTAGAGTAGAAGTTGTACTTTTGGGCATTCATGTAGTTAACTTGCTCATCTAAATGGAGAGTGCACTACAGCTCCTTCTTCCAAAAAACTTGATGTGACTCCGCCAAGTATACAAGGTCGTAGAAGTGATAAGCAAAGTCGCTCCTGCAAGGATGAATCAAATACTAAATAGTCTACGGGACGACTATTTGGACGGAATGAATTCATGGATGCAGAAAATTGAAATAAAAATTAAATAAAATAAATAAGAAAAATATGATGTAGACGGATGCTAATGACGTTGACAAATGCAATGGAATAGACGCTAGGGTTAATTAATTCACCTATTGTAGATGCATTTAATATGAATTTCCGTTAATTCATTTCTATCCTAATTGACTCACGATCAGTTTCCCTTAATTTAGCCTAGTCTTTCTCAAGGTCAAGCAATACTCTTTAGGAGTCCTTTTGACAAGCTAGCCTGCCTCAATAGTAGTAAACTGATTGCCTAATCTCTTAGCACAAACTAATCTAATCTAGGTAAAGGTTGAAGCTCTACAGGTTCCTATGTTGATCGCATGAACCGCGTTTGTCTATCTCTAGCTTTCGCTCAGCTTACGATGTTTATGTTAAGAGACTTTATTTACAATCCTTCTGTAGAGTAATTGTAAATCCTCAAATCATTTAATTGGTGATCAAGCAATCAAAAAAATTAAGCACAAACAAAAACACTAAGCAATTAAGATAGAAATAAGAGTAGCATTAATTCATAAGTAAAATTATCATGCAAAAAGGGTCCATTAATGCTCTAATAAAAGAAACTTAGTTAATGACTAAGGAAAAGAAAACAATGGAAGAATATAAAGATGAGGAAATAGAAGAAACAAAAGCCATATAGTATTGAAGCTAGAGACGAGATTGGGAAGGTGTAGATGTGGATCTTTCCGTGTTGAAGTTAAGCTTGGAAATCCTTGAATCTTTGCCTTCAATCTCTCTAAATAAGTCTTCTATCTTGGAAAGTGTGTAGAAGTGTCTAAGGATCCTTTTTTTCTGAGCTTACATATTGCCTTTTATAGTTTATGGATCCCTTTTCTTGAACTTTGGCCCGAACCAGCAAATTGCTGTAGACGGGGTTGCGCTATAGCACAACTAAATACCCGGAGCCAAATGGTATTGTGCTATAGCAGAACACAATTCCAAGCTCTGTAGTAGTCAAAATAGTTAGAATTTGGCTTCAAAGATAGAAATAGAAATTATAGATCCTTGAGTAAGCTTTCCAACGCAACAAGAATCACCTCAATCAGAGTTCTATAGCTCAAGATGTAAGTGAAAGAGTGATGAAAGGTCAGACTTGACAGCATTAGAGACAAGAAGAAGCTTCAATCTTGTTTCACCTTGTTCTCCTAGAACACTCCAGAACTGGAAAAAGTGTCCAACAACAAAGTTGAAGATCTCCTCCCCTTCTTTCCAAAGAATCTTGAATCATCCTAATCCAAATTCTAGAGAGCTAGATATTGAATTCCCAATGCTAAAACGTCCTGATTTTATGCAAGATAAGCTCTCTCATGGCTCCAAATTCCAACTTGAGTTCTTCTACCTAACAAAAAGTAGACCAAAAACATAAATAAGTACCTAAAAACATGATAAAATGACAATCATACTAAAAAAAATCCTAAATCAAAATAACTAACTTAAAATAACTAAAACATTAAATAAATTCAAATAACTAAAGCCTAAATCTAAATAAAATAAAATAGAAATAACTCACTACAAGGAGTTCTCACAACCACCAACTTAAGAACGTACTTGTCCCCAAGCAAGACTCAAATCAAAGACTCAAAAATAGAAAAACAAAAGACTCAAACAAAAACACTTAAAACTAAAGGACTTACTAGACAAAATGGTCAAGATAGAATTTGTCGCCTATGGAATTCCTCATCACCGCTCCATAACTTAACTCAAAAGTTATCAAAGATCCAAATCTAAGTATCAAAACCATCGAACTATGCAATCATATTGTCAAAAGAATGGATCAAGTGTGTGTATGTGTGTGTGTGTGTGTGTGTACAAAAGAAAAGCAACAAAGAATTGACATACCATATGCTTATGCAACATTTAAGAAAAGACAAAAATATCACAATATTCACAATACTCTCTCTATTTCTACATGAATGTCACTTAGCCAAAGATCAAAAGAACCTCTTCTTAGCTTGTAACGGTTGGTCAAGATGAGGGGTAGATGGAATAGTCATTTAGGTTTAATTAATTCCCTCAACTTAAAAAACCCTCACCCCTAACTCATTTTCCTTGGGGTACCCCCAACTTAGTTGTTTGGCAACCATCATGTTTTTTTTTTCTTGAACATTGGCATTATATTTTCCTTGTATTGCCATCCTTTTCTCTTTTTCTTTCTTTGCTTTTCATTCTTCCTTTATTATTTCACTATTTTTCTCTTGTTCTTCTTCCCTTTTTATTTTTGACATATTGTCCCACTCTACTTTTGAATTTAGAAAGCATGAGGTTGTGATAGTGGAGGTAGCACCATATTAAAATGAGTTTAGAAGCTAAGGTTTGAGGGAAAATCATGGGATCAAAGATGGAGAAGAAGGAAAGGCATTAAACTCATAATGCAGTTCAGTCCAAGAATAGGCTTTACAGCTCAAATCGGGTGACTAAGGATCAATGATAAAGGGTGGGCAATAAGGCTCAATTGTGGCTACCAAACATGGCCTAAATCATCTCTATGGCTAAGATTCACTCATATATATTTCAAGAGAGATTCATTTGAATAAGAATGCATATCTAAACCTAAATAAAGCATAAAAGCATAAAGATCACCTTTTCTAAGTTGCTAACTCTTATCAAAGTGCAAGAAAATGATCCTTCTCAATTCAATAATAAAAGCACAAAAAGATTTTCAAGACTCAAATTTGGATCTAAAGTTACGTAAAAGTTAATAAATATAGTAGTCTTTATATCATGGGACATCCAATTGACTAACAAAGGACACTATGAGAAGGATTAAAAACTGAAAATCTCTTTTTTTTTTTTTTTTGAGATAATAACAATAAAAAGAAGAAAAAACTAACAACTTAATAACTAAACTAAAAAAGGAAAAAAGAAACAAGAACAAATAAGAAAGTGCACAATGGACTTTCCCCACCCTCGACTTAAAATCATGCATTGTCCCCAATGCATGAAAATAAAACCAAAAGGGAAAGGAAAAGAAAGTTAGTCCCTAATGCATGTGTCTCTATTTTTCGTGTGTTGCAGAATTTGGGCTTTTGCTGCTGCATGCCAGTTGTGTCTTCTTCCTCCATGTATGCTTTTCCTAATTTCTCCAATAAACTTGCAAAGCAAAATAAACCAAATTGAAATAAATTAAAATCATTCAAAAGAAAAAATCTACCTAAATTAAAAGAAGAACTAAAAGACTCCAATTAAAAAAAATTAAAAGAAATCAAAGAAAGGCTAAAAAAAAAAATTGGGTTGTCTTCCAATAAGCACTTTGGTTTAATGTCCCTAAGTTAGACATGGTTCTATCACTCATGGTGGCTTCTTCCTCCTCTTCTTTGGTGAGTTGTTACCAAGGTAGTAGTTTTTCTTCCCAAGGATCATTTGGATAGAATTAGGCTTGAATGGCAAGTAGAGAGTTTCTGGCGGCTTATTAGGTGGCTTAAGATCATCTTCTCCTTGCCTTTTCTTTTTCTTCCTTGCTTTGATCTTCATTATTTGAGGCTACCAAGGAGGTGTGGCATGTGACGTGAGGACTAAAGTACTCAAGTTAGCTTTAACTACATCCGCTTTTTAGCATTGAGCTATCTTTAGGGTAGAGTCCATTGCTTGGAAGACTTTGAACTTCAGTTTACTGTTCTAAAATTTTAGAGTTAGCTCCCTTTCTTCTATATCTATCAGGGCTCTGCTAGTGGCCAAGAATGGATGCTCAAGAATTAGAGGGAGATTGACATCCTCCCCATATCAAGAATTAAAAAATCAGTGGGAACGAAGAAACGGTCCACCTTCACCAAAACATCTTCAATAATACCATAGGAAAGTTTGACAGATCTATTAGCCAGCTACAGAGATACCCTTGTAGGCTTCACTTAAGTAATGCCCAATTTATGCACGAGTGATAAAGGCATTAGATTAATACTTACTCCAAGAACACAGAGCGCCTTGTCAATCCTCAAATCAACAATTCAAAAAGAAACACTTGGATCAAATGAACTCATGCAATCACCACATGCAACTTGTGTGACCTAACCCAAAATACACATAACTAGGATCAGTCACAAATTAATATTTCAGATTAGGTTATGAAGATACTTAAGAAATATCCCAAACTCAGACCATATTTTTCATCCTTGTCTCCACTAATGCAAAAGCAAAGCATCAAGGTAATCAAAACGGTCCATAAAGCTTATAATGTTAGGCCAAAGGTTAAAGTCATAAAAGAAAAAGAAAGGAAATTTAAACTGGGTCAAGGTAATTAAAGCATGCATCACAATCCAAAATAAAAACAAAGTAATGCCATAATTCTTTATTCTATTTTTTTCTTCTTTTTTTATCTTTTACTTTTCACTTGTGCTTTGCCATTTTCTCTTTTTTATTCTTTTTTTTCTTCTTTTTTTTTTTTCTCATGCAGGCTCAAAACCAAAAACAACTTCCATGAGAATGTGGCATTAGCTAATAATATAAAGAAAACATGTAATGCATCACTTCAAAACCCAATAAAATATATTATAGGTGGGAATTTTTTCTTTTAATTTTTAATTAGTTAAAAAAGGTTGGATAAAAGAGGTTCAAAATAAAAGAAAAGGCCTTTCATAATTTTTTTAGCTTCAAAAGGGGCCTAGGTGTAACACCCTCTATTATATAAGCCATGCTCGAGTCATGGAGTTATATTAAGAGGTTGTTACTATGCTAAAAGATCTTTAAAATATGGAAAATATAATATATGGCCCTTTAACTGCATACTTTATTACTGAATAAGTGTTTATAAACTTCGTCCTTTTCTGATATATATAGAATAAAATAATTACAATTTAAGAAAAAATTCCTGTAGCTAACATTATACACAAAAACTGCTTCCACACTATGACTGTCACCTTAACTGAACTTTCGTCGCCTCCATTGTCTCCAAGGCTTGCTTATGCCTGAGTTTTGCACGATGAATATCCTAGGATTTCGCCTCATTCTTAACTTTTAGCCTAGGCACTGGAATGTTTACAGAAAGGAAAAACATACAAGCAAGCAATGAGAACCTAAGGTTCTTAGTAGAAAAACTCAAACCATCATTCATACAGTGTCATCATAAACATTCCAACTGCTTTGGTTTCTTATGAAAATGTAACCATATATATACAAGCAATGGTTAAATTTTAAGTTGAAAACATCCCTCTCAAAGCGGGATATATTTTAACAACCACTTATCATATTATATGAGAGGCATAGAAATAAGAATAGTGTAATATACTTCAATAAGAATCATAATGACATTATGACATGATGAGATAATTAGAGATGCACATGTAGATACTTGTATTTGATTATATACAAGTGCACTTGACTTAATTCATCTCTTTCCTTTAACTGGTAACTTGATCTCGCTCTTCTATATTTTCTTTAACTTCCTTTCCTTGGAACACCTAGGCATTATGTATAGCCGTCCCTAGGATGCAACTTGTCTTTAGTACTTGGTCTCCCATAGGTGAATGGCCTTTCTCACCCCTAGGCAATAGCCTGCTTCTCAAGTCCGAGCTCGTACTTATACATGAGTGATGAGTTTACTTTTTCCAACCCTCACATCAGTCTATCCCCCTTAAATCTGGTTTAGGGTTGGCCCAAGTCTTAGATAGTACCGCTCTAGCCCATGCTAGCTAGGCCTGTGCCATGCCTTACGTGGTATCTTGAAACGTCACTTTTGCAAGTTCTTATAATCTTTTACTACTTCTTGGATATAATCATACATGTGAATGCTCTATACATTTATGCATATGTCTCATATCATTCCTTAATCTTATTAGCATGCATCACTTTTATAGACATGGCATACATATGAACACATGTATCGTCATAATCATAGCACAATCATTCATAATATAAGACCTCATAAACTCTTGTCAAAAATTCGACAACATAACTGATCAGGCTGCTTCCCCGTGAATAATGATAGCTCTCATAGATAAACCAATCACAGGAGCATAGTTGACATAATGTACTCATATTTTAATAGTTTGATAAAAGTTTTGATCAAAGAAACTAGCTAAACTTAGAAATTGGAGTTCAAGAGTTTGCAAATTCTTAGAGTTTTCTTATTCTATTTTATGCCTTTAATCCTACCTAGTTTTGTAAATTCTACCATAAATTCATTTTAATTCCTTTAGGCCTAAATTTTGCATATGTTAAAGTGTTATTTGTCTAGTTTCTAATTTCTTTGGTCCCATCAAGTTTTGATATGCATAACTCAAGTTATCAAAGATTTACCTAAACCTATCCTATTTTAGGCAAATTTAAGCCTTAGAAAGTAAAATTTACTAAAAATGGAAAACTAGATGAAAACTATAAAAAATCTATATGGTTTTAAAGCTAGCCGACTTTTCCAGAAGTTGCATTCTTTTGAATAAGTAGCACTCAAGTTATGAACTCTTAAATTTGGCTAACTTAAACTGCCCTGTTTTAGCCCAGTTAGGATTTAGGGCAACTTCCATGAATTACTGGGAATAACAGGAATTGAATTTTGTTCTGAAATTTTTATGGTATGTTATTCTATGTCTTAAATTTCTAAAAAAATTGGTTTTACTCAATTTGAAGGATTATAGGGCAAGTTATGCCTAGCTCAACTCACTTTGGTCAAAACCTAGAGCAAAAAACTAGGGTAAACTTCAAAAATTCATATCTCTCTCAATAATAATCCAATGGTTTTATAATTTATATCATTGGAAAGACCTAAATATCTAGTTTTATTTAAACTGAGTTTTATCTCATTTTGAGGTACGAGGCTATACACTTTGTAGTATGGGCACGTTTGGGATTTTGTTTTCAGCCAATTTTATTTGAGTTTCCTTTTGAGGTTTTTGATCAAGTTCTCAACCCAAACTAAGTTTCCTCATCTCAAATCACTAGAAAAATATCAAAACACCATCATACAAGAATGGCATAAGGGAAACACAGCAGCCACATAGTCACATGATACATCAAATAACTAAGGATTTGAGCTATCTATCTCAAAATACTTGAAACCATGGAAGCAAGGAAGCCAAGAACCAACTCCTAGCCTTCTTCCCTCACCATGGCACCAACTCACATGAGTGTAGGGAGGTTCCATTTGAGGTCTAATCATGAAATTATTAGAGAGGTTTTGTAGAGAAGGAGGTGAGAATCAATTTTCATGAAAGGAGCAAGAGAATTTGAGGTCAAGAAAGCCTCTAATCTTGAGCTTGAAGCTCTTAGCCATGGAGGTAGGGAAAGAAAGGAAAAAGAAGAAAAAGAAATAGAGAGCATATGGTAGCTGGTGAAGGGCCAAAATCTTAGGGAGTTATAGGCAATTATGGGAGTCTTAAAGCACTAAGTGATAAGGACACCTTGCATGCTATTGGTTGATCCTTGGGTGGTTGGAATTAGGCCAAACCTCCACCATTCTATGGCTATCCAAGGCGCTATTTGTGGGGTGGAGGAGGCTAAATATTTGACCACCTAGTTTAGGGTTCTCAATGTATAATTCTATTGATTCAATTCTGGAAGTTTAAAACACCGAATCTTAATTGATTTCCTTTAAATTGGCAAAACATTACTAAATAACTTTGAGAGATTTTCTGTATCTCTATTCTAATTGTTCTTAAACCTAATCTCTCTAAATAATATCTAATTAACTCCTAATTAACCTTTAATTAACTTCTAATTAACCTTACTTATTCAATAAAATCGAATAAAATAATTAACAGCGTAAATTGAATGTTTTGCAAAAATATTGTGCCTTCTGTTTTCTTTTTTGTAGCTAATGGCATCTTTGTAATTTTGAGCAAGTCCAGGGGCACCCCTTGTCATTTCACACTTCAACATCTCCATGGCTCAATCGGCTGAGATTTAAACTTGTACGATTCTGCCATGTGATCCTGCTCCGTTTAAAGCCCTATTCCGCTAACTCTAAAGATGCAGGGACATAAGCATCATTTTCTAAAACGCTCTAGGGGCATGATGGAATTAATTAGGTGGGGTCAAAGTGTAATTTCCAATACTACAAATAATAAAAGTTTATAAGGGCATTTTTGTTATTTTTTAATTTTTAACATATGGCAATGCCATATTATCAACAACAGTGTTACGCTACCCTATGTTTCTGAGTATGAAAATCGTTATGACATAGTGCTGTTTGAGAAATTCTCACACTGCCTAGGGAAAATAATTCCAAATTTCTATTATGGTTTTTTTGAAGAAGAATGAGGATATTACACTAGGGATACACATTTTAAGGTTAGCTTAAACAGCTTAAATAGTCCAAAGAATGCCCTAATTGTAACATCCCCATATAATGTTATAGGAAATAATGAAAATATCTTTGGGCAAATTTTTATTATTTACAACCTTGCCCCTGAGCTTTTATAAAATGACCTTTAGGTCCTTATATATTATTTACAGCCTTGTCCCTGAACATTTTAGAAAATGACATTTAGGTCCCTATATCAATAGGATTAGTAAAATAAAGTTTTAAACGAAGCCGAACCACATAGCAAAAACATAGAAACCTAAACCTCGGCCGATTGAGCTACGGAGGTATCCATATATGAAATGACATGGGATACCCCTAGACTTATCCATAATTACGAAAATGCCATTAGCCATTAACAATAAAAACCAGAAAGGCCCTCAACTTGCAAAACGTTTAATTTACACTGTTAATCGATTTATTCGATTTTATTGAATTTTTAAGCTTGATTAGAAGTTAATTAAAGGTTGATCAAGAGTTAATTAGATGTTAGATTAGAGATAATTAGAATAGAAACATATAAAACCTCACAACATTCTTCAAAACCGTTTTGCCGATTTGCAGATAATCGGCAGAGATTCGGTATTTTAAACCACCTGAGCCAGATCAATAGAATTCTATACCAGAAGCCCTAGAAAGAGTGGCTAAAATTTAGCCACCATTCCCCCACCTAAGTGGCACTGTAACATACAAAAAAATTTTCGTTAACAACTAAGTTGTTCGGTTCTATCGAATAAGTGGGTTTAATCAGAACTTGATTAAACATGTACTTAAAGCCAATTAAGGGTGATTTGAGAAGATTAGGCTTGATGGAATTAAATCAGAAGCATAGAAAACCCCATAGAAAATTTTTAAGCCAATTTACCGATTTAAGGGAAATCGGTGAGAATTCGGTATTTCAAACTGTCAGAACCGGATCAGTAGAATTTTTCTATGAGTGCCCTAGAATCAACGGCTAGGATTTAGCCAAATACCTCCCCCAAGTGGTGCCTAGACAGCCATTGATGATGGGGAGTAAACCAGATTTTTGACCAAGATTAGGTCCACCCAATCAAAATCAAACAATCTTGAAATATCTTCACTTTTTCTCCTTTTATCCTCATCCATTTTCGGCCTTCTTCCAGCAGCTGAAGTTCCTCTCTTTCTCTCCTCTTTGCTCTCATTTCTACTCCATTTTCATCCATCTTCAAGTCCCATCCCAAGCCACCACCATCAAAGACACAAAATCAGCATAAATTACACAAGATAAGGTAGGAAAGCCTACTTCTTCTCTTATTCTCTCTGATTTGGGGCTGTATCAGGAGCATGCTTAATCTGAGATTTGGATGTTTTATAGAGTGATGATGATGTTTTATGACTGATTTTGCATATATGTTGTGATTAAAATTGGATTTGAGGGCAAATAGCTTGAAGAAGGAAGACAAATCTAGAAGCTGTTAGGTTTTTCCCTCAGCGATTCATACGGCAGAGTGTACGGCTCTGCCTACCGCCATTTAAATTGGATGAAACCATTTTTATATGAAACTAGACATCTACGGCTTTCCACACATATATCATATAAGGCATTGGATTAGTATAGAATTAGTTATGAATTTTTAAAGTTTACCTTAGAAATCTGGATCCATCTGGGCAGTAGGAGTTGAGAACGGTATAACTTACCCTATACAACTTCAAATTGAGTGAACCTAAGTTTGTTTGAAAGCTAACATGTAAAGGAATATTCTGTAAAAATTTCATAACCAAACTCATAGCCGTTTGCTCCCAGTGCAGCAAGGGAATTGGCTTAAGTCTAAACTAGGTTGAACTAGGGAAATTTAGTAAGGCCAAGTTTAGAGGCTCATAAGTCAAAATATACCAATGCAAATGACATGAAATTTAATTCATTTGAAAGCTTGCTCTAATAGCTTTAATTTGGCATAAATTTCATATGAATTCACTAGTTTTCTATTTTTAACGAATTTTTATTTAAGAGGACCTAATTATGGCTGAGAACAGGGCAGTCTGAGGTAAATTGTTTATATCTACAGTTATACACATCAAAATGACATGGGACCAAAAGGGTTAGAATCTAGACATATGAGCTATGAAATATCCAAAAATTAGATTTAAATGAGTTGAATTGAATGAGAAATGAGACACCCCAAATTCGAGCAGAGTAGAGGGGGTTAAACTGAAACTCCATTGATGTTTAAATTGAAATTGTTGATTGATGTTTGTGAATGTACATGTATAATTGCTGCTCTATACTGAAATTGTAAGTTATATAAATATACTGGTTATCTGGCACTATTCACGAGGAAGCGGACATGTTCCGTTATGCTGCCGAAATTCCAGCAGAAATATGTGCATTATATGAATGTGATAAACATTTATGTGTTATATTCATAAGAGTCATATATGTAAAAACAATTTAAGTATGACATAAAGTATATTAATGAAATTATGATAGTTTCTGTTATGAATATTCATGATATGAATATGAAATTCTATATGCAAGGATATATGACAGTAAATGATGAAGCATATGCAAGCATCCCACTCACATGAGGCATGGCATGACCCAGCAAGTGTAGGTACCGAGAAGGATATGATGAAGGTCCCATATTCCTAAGGATCGTGACATGGCGATCACGCTCTGATGGGGTATGACATGGCGATCATACTCTGGAATGTGGCATGATGATTCCACACCCTAAGAATGTGACATGGCGATCACATCCTGATGGAGTATGACATGGCGATCATACTCTGGGACGTGGCAGGATGGACCTATCTCTAAGGAGTATGACATGGCGATCACACCCCGATGGAGTATGACATGGCGATCGTACTCTGGGATATGTGTAACAAGTAAAGAAAGATTAAGGAAAATATATGTATTCTGCATAAAATCCGAATATCAATAAAGGTGTATAGATTTTACGTTTTCAGTATATCGGTGTCATTATAAGTTAACATGTTCCAGTTATTATTCATAGTATAATTCATGAATTGATCTTGCATTGGCTTGCCTAAATTACAAGTGTATGAATAAAATGAACTTTGCTTCGGAAAGTATGTTTTTGAACTGTAAAATTCAACAGCTTGTATAACATGTTCGCCTTTTTCATAATAAACCGAAGCAACTGGAGATGACAATGATGACATTATGTATGATAGTGAATGAATCCTACTGAGAATTTATAATTCTCACTCCTATTTTCCGTATTATCTCCAGATAGCTCGAAAGATTTCGAAGATAGTTGAAGTTGCTGTGAAATAAGGTCCGCTCAGGCAACAGTAACAACTCTTGAGTGTGGTACTATGACTTACGCATAGTACTGTACTTGGGAGGGTGTTACATTAATGGTATCAGATTACAACATGTTTGATATTTGTGGACTTGCATAAATCAGAATGAATTTGTATAAATCAAAGTTTAAATTTAGATTTAATCCAAATTAAATACATGCTCAAATAATGGAGTATGTTATGGATTTCAAGAATATTGATTTATAGGGAGTGTTTATTGTTTAACCACAAAATTTTGTGATAGTCAAAATATTATTATGTTGGCTAAAATTTTACTTTCCATAAAGGAAAGTTATTTTAGGTGATGTGACTCATCATGATAAAATGAGAGAAATTATTCAAATTTTGAATATCTCTCTTTGTGTTTAGTTCCACAATTTGGCAGTTATTTTCTATTTTGATTTTAAGGGGAGTTTTGCTCACAATTTATTATTTATTATGTACATTTTTTGCTTTTCTATGAGAAAATTCAAAGAGTCATTTTTTGTTACTGTGAGCATTAATTGCTCCCCTATTTTGGCTATGTTGTCTTTAATTTTGTGGAAATTTTAAACATTGTTGTTTATGTTGCATTGAGAATTACGTTGATAATGAACTTACCCTTCGGTTTGTCTTTATTGACATAATTCTTAATGATTTGAAAATTATGTCCTAAGGTTTTTAGTATTCTCTCGATACTAGCTTTAAAGACATGATTTTATTGTTTATTGAAGTTTACTTATGTGCTAAATATTGGAACCCTAAAGGGTATTGCAATTACATGAGCACTCTACCACTGATCTATTAATAATCCCACTACTTGCTATTATACCATTAGAATATATTGAAATTTGATAGTCTCTAATGGGATCATTTATATTGTTTGATGTTTTGGATTAGTGGGAGATATTGTGCCATATATTAATTTATATCCTTTTGTGATTATATGGCAATTCATGGTAGACTCGATATTCTTCTCGAGTATATTCCTACAGAATTTATTATTGTTGATCCCCCTAACTAATGGTTAGCCATCAAAGGTTTATTGTTGATTTTGTAACTTATATGGGTATATTGAGGTCTCTTTGGCATTTTGGATTAGTGGGAGCTTATTCTGTGGGCTTGTTATGACCTCATGCTACTGTTAATGCCATTTAAGTCCGTGCAGCTTAATTATTTATGCAATTTTGCATGATAGCATTATTATTGAGACATATTAGACCCAGTCTCAATTTTGTTATGCTGAGATATATTGTTGAATCTCATAGAGCATCTTGGGCGGATGCTTATGTTGCCATATATTATTGTGCACATTTATGTTCATATGGCAAATATTGGAGACATTTGGACCCGTCTCATATTATGATGAGATTTATTAGATCTCATATAGCATTCTGGGCGGATGCTAGGGCCATTTGTTGGGAATTGTACTTTGGTAATCTATTGGCATGCTATTTTGTTGTTGTGCATTCCCATTGGCTTATGTACCACCATTTATTGGGTCATTGGGAGATGAGTATCTCACATGTATGATGTCAGTACTCCTTTGAGTATGATTCTCTGCATTGTTGAGTGCTTGTTATCTCATATCGGACCATTTGGTTAAGAGTGCGGGCTCAATTTTGACATAATATTGTGGCCATATATTGTGAACTGATCTAGGGAATTGTTTCGTAAGGATTTGATTTATGTCGTTCAAGTGGGAGATTGTTGGAAAATTTTGTGGACTTACATAAATCAAACCACATTTAATTTTGAGCCCGGATTAATTGAATGTCAAAATTGATTAAAGCTAATTGTTGAAGCCCAAATTATCGTAATTATTGTTGTTATTGGGCTTGCGCACTATTCATTGGTGGATATTGTTATATATCTCTGTGTATATGGGCCTTGCTGTAATGGGTGGCTTGGCACATCACTTTTCTAACACAGGGAGAGGCCCCTCCTCTTAACCCTATATATAGGCGCTGTGGCCCCATTGAAACTGCAGGTCCTTTCGGCTCCCTGGGGAATAGGAGGAGCTCTTCTCTCCCTCTGGCCTTCCTTGGCTAGCTTCTCTCTTCTTTCTCCAGGATTAAAGAACGGAAGACTGCTTTGGATCGATCGTTCTTCATTGATTGAATCAGGTTCTCTCGCGCCTATTTTGTTCTTGATTTTATTCTTGATTTTCATGCTTTAATTGGAATCAAAACTCGATCCAAGGGCATTAATAATTCCTTCAAGTGGTATCAGAGCCTATTTTGGTTACTGATTATGGTTGATGTTTGTGTTTATGGGGTGTTTGCGTTCAAACATTCATGAACCCCAAAAGTGTCATTTTCAAATTTATGATTCTGGCCGTTTGATTTCAAAATTTGTTGAGGGTTATTGTTGTTTATGTTGTTATGAATTTATTGAACTGATTATTATGTGATTTGGGGCTGGATTGAGAGAGAAATCGAAGGAAGAACTGAAGAACCGTACCCCTTTGATCGAAAATCCAATTTAGTTATCAGGACTAATTTACGTTTAAACTCCATATGGGTTTTGTAGAGCTCTTCAAACTGAATCTAACGAGCTATAGAACATGAACTTTTGTTGAGAATTGAGGGAGAAAATCGCGAAAAACCGCGGAAACCCATGCGGTTCATCTTTGAGTTGGTCCAGAAATTATAGGCCGCGGTTCTTCAAACGATTATATGGGTTTTGTAGCTCTCGTTCTTGCGGTTCTTTAGAGACAAAAATCACTCGAAACGGTTGAGAAACGAAGGAGAAATCAAGCTCGACCCGTTTCGAGCTTTGGCGGGTCGCGAACTGGGTCAGCTGACCCGTCTGGAGCTAGAAGATGGTGAATAGTACACGCGCGTGAAGCCCACTCGTGCGTTGGAGCACGTGCAAGCACGTGGAGGGCCTTCCTAGGCTCAATTTTTTCACCAAAATTTGCAACCTTGGTATTTTCAATAAAATAAAATTATTGGTGAATTTTAATTCATTTTTTGAGCATTAGAAATATTTATTTAAATTTATTTCAAATTTAAAATACTCAAAATTACATGGTACTCTCCGAATTTTGGCTTGAAATTTTTTGTGCACATTTATGCTATTATTGGGCATATTGTGTTATGCATACTCTTAGAGTTAATGTGCTTTGCATATTAAAATAATTTTGAGCTCCTTATATTTATTATATTGCACATTAAAATTATGATATGCCACTATTGTTGAATATTTTGCAATATTACTCTGAGAATTGCAGTTTAAGTAATATTGAGACTATTGTTTTGAGTTTTAATGAAATTTTGGGTATCAAATAAATTATTTTGAATTTTCTAGAAATTAAATTGATTAAAGTTGTATGATATTCCCCGAATTTTATTCTGGGAAATTTTGATGATAATTATGACGTATATGGGCATGTCATAATTCATGCATTCTTAGAGTTCGAATATTTTGAATATTGAAATAAATTTTGGGCACCTCTATTGTTTGTATTGATTATGGAATATTGCAATTTTTGCAATTATATCGAATTTTGTGCGATGTTACTCTGAGAGTTAACTTATGAAATATTTTGGTACTATTGTTGAGCATTTTTCATGATTGTGAACTCGCCTTCGCGGGACCAATTGTAATAAATACTAATTTTGTGAATAATTTTGTACAAAATTGTTCTGAGAATTATTTTCTAAAATTCTAGAACATAATTTGCTACGCACTCCTATTTTATATGGAATAATGGCTTCTTTAATATAAAATTTTGAGAATCTGATTTATGCGGTCCAAGTGGGAGAATGTTTGATACTTGTGGACTTGCATAAATCAGAATGAATTTGTATAAATCAAAGTTTAAATTTAGATTTAATCTAAATTAAAATACATGCTCAAATAATGGAGCATGTTATGGATTTCAAGAACATTGATTTATAGGGAGTGTTTATTGTTTAAGCACAAAATTTTGTGATAGTCAAAATATTATTATGTTGGCTAAAATCTTACTTTCTATAAAGGAAAGTTATTTTAGGTGATGTGACTCATCATGATAAAATGAGAGAAATTATTCACATTTTGAATATCTCTCTTTGTGTTTAGTTCCACAATCTGACAGTCATTTTCTATTTTGATTTTAAGGGGAGTTTTGCTCACAATTTATTATTTATTATGTACATTTTATGCTTTTCTATGAGAAAATTCAAATAGTCATTTTTTGTTACTGTGAGCATTAGTTGCTCCCTTATTTTCGCTATGCTGTCTTTAATTTTGTGGAAATTTTAAACATTGTTGTTTATGTTGCATTGAGAATTACATTGATAATGAACTTACCCTTCGGTTTGTCTTTATTGACATAATTCTTAATGATTTGAAACTTATGTCCTAAGGTTTTCAGCATCCTCTCGATACTAGCTTTAAAGACATGATTTTATTTTTTATTGAAGTTTGCTTATGTGCTAAATATTGGAACCCTAAAGGGTATTGCAATTACATGAGCACTCTACCACTGATCTATTAATAATCCCACTACTTGCTATTATACCATTAGAATATATTGAAATTTGATAGTCTCTAATGGGATCATTTATATTGTTTGATGTTTTGCATTAGTGGGAGATATTGTGCCATATATTAATTTATATCCTTTTGTGATTATATGGCAATTCATGGTAGACTCGATATTCTTCTCGAGTATATTCCTACAGAATTTATTATTGTTGATCCCCCTAACTAATGGTTAGCCATCAAAGGTTTATTGTTGATTTTGTAATTTATATGGGTATATTGAGGTCTCTTTGGCATTTTGGTTTAGTGGGAGCTTATTCTGTGGGCTTGTTATGACCTCATGCTAATGTTAATGCCATTTAAGTCCGTGCAACTTAATTATTTATGCAATTTTGCATAATAGCATTATTATTGAGACATATTGAACCCAGTCTCAATTTTGTTATGCTGAGATATATTGTTGAATCTTAGAGAGCATCTTGGGCGGATGCTTATGTTGCCATATATTATTGTGTACATTTATGTTAATATGGCAAATATTGGAGACATTTGGACCCGTCTCATATTGTGATGAGATTTATTAGATCTCATATAGCATTCTGGGCAGATGCTAGGGCCATTTGTTGGGAATTGTACTTTGGTAATCTATTGGCATGCTATTCTGTTGTTATGCATTCCTATTGGCTTATGTACCACCATTTATTGGGTCATTGGGAGATGAGTATCTCACGTGTATTGGTAAACAAGTGCAGACTTGTGGAAGATTATAACAAGAAATTGGAGATTTCCCAGTCTGATACTTATGGAAAGAGGTTTGCACCTGAAAATCAAGAATTTGAACATGCCTCACCACCAAAGAAGCAATTTCACCTTAGTGAATATGAGGGCAAGCAGTTGCAAGAATCGGTGGTAAAACAACGATGTCCGAAGTGTGGGAAGAATCATGGAAATAAGCCTTGCCTGGTTAAGCAGTATGTGTGTTTTAGATGTGGCAAGCCAGGACATATGATCCGAGAATGCCCTGAAAACCAACCACCGCCTTCTAAATCGAAACATTTGGGAAGAGTTTTCACTATAAATACGGAGAAGGCGACACCATGAAGGAGCCATGGCGAGCATTAGGGATAAACCAGAATAAGGAATTGGCTAATTTAGCTCTAGTCGACCTTATTTTGCTAAGTGGTTTTACATCTACTATGTGCTTATATGTGAAACCCTATTTAAACAGTTATAATTGTAACAAGTTAGTTTGTTAATCGAATTTTGAGGACAAAATTCTTTTTAAGGGGGAAGTAATATGTAACATCCCCATATAATGTTATAGGAAATAATGAAAATGTCTTTGGGCAAATTTTTATTATTTACAACCTTGCCCTTGAGCTTTTACAAAATGACCTTTAGGTCCTTATATATTATTTACAACCTTATCCTTGAATATTTTAGAAAATGACATTTAGATCCCTATATTAATAGGATTAGTAAAATAAGGTTTTAAACGAAGCCGAATCACACAGCGAAAACGTAGAAACTTAAACCTCGGCCGATTAAGCCATTGAGGTATCCATATGTGAAATGGCATGGGATGCCCCTAGACTTATCCATAATTACGAAAATGCCATTAGCCATTAATAATAAAAACCAGAAAGGCCCTCAACTTGCAAAACTTTAATTTACACTGTTAATCGATTTATTTGATTTTATTTAATTTTTAAGCTTGATTAGAAATTAATTAAAGGTTGATCAAGAGTTAATTAGATGTTAGATTAGAGATAATTAGAATAGAAACATATAAAAACCTCACAACATTCTTCAAAATCGTTTTGCCGATTTGCAGATAATCGGCAGAGATTCGGTATTTTAAACCACCTGAACCAGATCAATAGAATTCTACACTAGAAACCCTAGAAAGAGTGGCTAAAATTCAGCCACCATTCCCCCACCTAAGTGGCACTGCAACATCCGAAAAATTTTATCGTTAACAACTAAGTTGTTCGGTTCTATCGAATAAGTGGGTTTAATCAGAACTTGATTAAACATTTACTTAAAGCCAATTAAGGGTGATTTGAGAAATTAGGCTTGATGGAATTAAATCAGGAGCATAGAAAACCCCATAGAAAATTTTCAAGCCAATTTATCGATTTAAGGGAAATCGGTAAGAATTCGGTATTTCAAACTGTCGGAACCGGATCAGTAGAATTTTTCTATGAGTGCCCTAGAATCACGGCTAGGATTTAGATAAATACCTCCCCCAAGTGGCACCTAGACAGCCATTGATGATGGGGAGTAAACCAGATTTTTGACCAAGATTAGGTCCACCCAATCAAATTCAAGCAATCTTGAAATATCTTCACTTTTTCTCCTTTTATCCTCATCCATTTTCAGCCTTCTTCCAGCAGCTGAAGTTCCTCTCTTTCTCTCCTCTTTGCTCTCATTTCTACTCCATTCTCATCCATCTTCAAGTCCCATCCCAAGCCACCACCATCAAAGACACAAAATCAGCATAAATTACACAAGACAAGGTAGGAAATCCTACTTCTCCTCTTATTCTCTCTGATTTGGGGCTGTATCAGGAGCATGCTTAATCTGAGATTTGGATGTTTTATAGAGTGATGATGATGTTTTATGACTGATTTTGCATGAATGTTGTGATTAAAATTGGATTTGAGGGCAAATAGCTTGAAGAAGGAAGACAAATCTAGAAGCTGTTGGTTTTTCCCTCGGCGGTCCGTACGGCGGAGTGTATGGCTCTGCCTACTGCCATTTAAATTGGATGAAACCATTTTTATATGAAACTAGACATCTATGGCTTTCCACACATATATCATATAAGGCCATTGGATTAGTATAGAATTAGTTATGAATTTTTGAAGTTTACCCTAGAAATCTAGATCCATCCGGGCAGCAGGAGTTGAGAATGGTATAACTCACCCTATACAACTTCAAATTGAGTGAACCAAAGTTTTTTTGAAAGCTAACATGTAAAGGAATATTCTGTAAAAATTTTAGAACCAAACTCATAGCTGTTTGCTCCCAGTGCACCAAGGGAGTTGGCTTAAGTCTAAACTAAGTTGAACCAGGGTAATTTAGTAAGGCCAAGTTTCGAGGCTCATAAGTCAAAATATACCAATGCAAATGACATGAAATTTAATTCATTTGAAAGCTTGTTTTGATAGATTTAAGTTGACATAAATTTCATATGAATTCACTAGTTTTCTATTTTTAGTGAATTTTTATTTAAGAGGACCTAATTCTAGCTGAGAATAGGGCAGTCTGAGGTAAATTGTTTATATCTAGAGTTATACACATGAAAATGACATGGGACGAAAAGGGTTAGAATCTAGACATATGAGGCTATGATATATCCAAAAATTAGATTTAAATGAGTTGAATTGGATGAGAAATGAGGCACCCCAAATTCGGGCAGAGTAGAGGGGGTTACACTAAAACTCTATTGATGTTTAAATTGAAATTGTTGATTGATGTTATGAATGTGCATGTATAATTGCTACTCTATACTAAAATTGTAAGTTGTACAAATATACTGGTTATCTAGCACTATTCACGGAGAAGCGGACATGTTCCGTTATGCTGCCGAAATTCCGACAGAAATATGTGCATTATATGAATGTGATAAACATTTATGTCTTATGTTCATAAGAGTCATATATGTAAAAATGATTTAAGTATAACATAAAGTATATTAATGAAATTATGATAGTTTCTGTTATGAATATTCATGATATGAATATGAAATTCTATACGCAAGGATATATGAAAGTAAATGATGAAGCATATGCAAGCATCCCACTCACATGAAGCATGGCATCGACCCAACTAGTGTGAGTATAGGGGATAGTGCTTACATGAGGCATGGCATGACCCAGCAAGTGTAGGTACCGAGAAGGATATGATGAAGGTCCCATATTCCTAAGGATCGTGACATGGCGATCACGCTCTGATGGGGTATGACATCGCGATCATACTCTGGAATGTGGCATGATGATTCCACACCCTAAGGAATGTGACATGACGATCACATCCTGATGGAGTATGACATGGCGATCATACTCTGGGACGTGGCAGGATGGACCTATCTCTAAGGAGTGTGACATGGCGATCACACCCCGATGGAGTATGACATGGCGTTCATACTCTGGGATATGTGTAACAAGTAAAGAAAGATTAAGGAAAATATATGTATTCTGCATAAAATCCGAATATCAATAAAGGTGTATAGATTTTACGTTTTCAGTATATCGGTGTTATTATAAGTTAATATGTTCCAGTTATTATTCATAGTATAATTCATGAATTGATCTTGCATTGACTTGCCTAAATTACAAGTGTATGAATAAAATGAACTTTGCTTCGGAAAGTATGTTTTTGAACCGCAAAATTCAACAGCTTGTATAACATGTTCACCTTTTTCATAATAAACCGAAGCAATTGGAGATGACAACGATGACATTATGTATGATAGTGAATGAATCCTACTGAGAATTTATAATTCTCACTCCTATTTTCTGTATTATCTCCAGATAGCTCGAAAGATTTCGAAGACAGCTGAAGTTACTGTGAAATAAGGTCCGCTCAGGCAACAGTAACAACTCTTGAGTGTGGTACTATGACTTAAGCATAGTACTGTACTTGGGAGGGTGTTACACTAATCATTTCACCAAGATGCACTACCCTAGGATTTCACTTCAGCAGAGAATCAAATATGTCCTAAGATAAAAGTCAATCCAAATATGCCACATAAGCTTTTTCTAGAAAACAAATCTTGTTCAACACCAAGAAAATGCACAATCTCATATCAAAGTACTAACATGAATTATGAATGAGAGCATGACCCATTAAAATCATTGTGCTTATGATGCTCTAATTCATGAAAATTTGTGCACGTATTGAGTAGTTAATACAATTCTCAAAAGAAAACTTTCACATGGATACAACTAATAAACTCTTTATCTTTTAAAAGGCCATATTAACATAAAGAAATTAAAAATAAATAAATAAAAGACACCTAAAATTTAGCAAAAAAATATAAGCAATAAACTAACAACAACTAAGCAAATCAAAATAAAAGAAAGCACTAAAACTCCCTTGATTTTCTTGTAGCGAACCATCACCTTCTGCTCAGCATCATCATCATTATCCAGATGTGGAGGAAGTGAAGAAAAATGGTCCAAATCGACTATAACAATCTAATCACAAGCCTAAATCATCTACTTCATTTCTCAATATTGCTTATTGTGAGTTGACATGAAATAAGGGCAAGGAAAATGTTCTAATGCATGCTAACAATAGGAAAATATTTTTGGTGGTGGACACTATATACATCCCCTTACAAAGGCTCCAAACTCAAGGAGGCACTTAAGCCGACTCAACAAACACTAAACTACCATAAACATAAAAATAAAAGGCAATAAAACTTAGGTTGCCTTCCAAGAAGCACTAATTTAAGGCCTTTCGTTTAACCTACGAAAAACATCTTTTTATTCTAATCAAAGTATCATAAATGTATATTTTTCTTACAAATAGTAGAATTATCAAATATTTACCAAAGAAATGCACAAGAATAAAAAACAAAAGCACAAGAATAATAAACAAAATATGAGAAACATAAACCACTCATTTGTGCATAATGTAAGGAAAACTGATTGCTATCGATTTGTGCATCTCTAATTCACTGAGACATAGAAACACCAACCTTTATTGAATTGTCCTCATCTAGAATTTTCATATCTCCTAACACACATGCCTTCCTCAGTTCCTCATTCATTGCCACAACTACTCCATTATCTTGATCATCATGCACTTTTGACTCATAATATGGGCATAAACATATAGGATGTATGCTACTTACACAAACATCAGAAAAATCCAATGATGAATCCAGCTTTCAGGCTCAAAAAATGGACACAAACATGTTTGATGTATGACACTTGAACATATGTCACAATAAGGAAAAATGATTGGGCACACATTTGCTGGAGGCGTAAAACTTCCATATATATCATAATGATAACCATCCATCCAAGAAGAGGTAAATAGAGACAAGTAAATTTTTTTAAAAAACTTTTTTTTTTCCATACTAAGTAGAAAAATAAAAGAAGAATCTAAAAAAAAATCTAAATTAGAAATTTATCAACTTCTATTGTTAGGGATAAAACAGTCACTCCCCCTGTAATGGCCCCAAAAACTTGATAACTACTCGGCAAATGCAACAAATTGTTCAAGTAATAAACAAAGAATATCGTAAATCTAATTGTTGTGTCATGTGATATTATGTTGATGATCAAGCATACCAAAATTCAAAAAAATTGGACATTCATAGATATATAATCTAATAGTTAATATTTATTTATTTTCAAAAGCATATTATACATCAAGATAAGTTGGGATGATATGATAACTATTCAACAAGTACACTAATTCATTTATGTAGTAAACATAGTGAGTGAGTATCGTCCCACAAGAACTAGTGCTACCAAACAATAATTCGCCAACAATTTATATTGAGATTGTCACTACTTTTTGATTAAAAGAAGCTCTAAAACTAGAAATTAAAACAAGTAATGATTTAAGCGAGAATTAACGAAGGTAACAACTACACTTAAAAATGCTAGAGATTTCTGGTTTTCTAATTTTTCTTAACATCAAATGAATTCCAAATTACTTGAGTTGAAAATTGCTAAATAAAGGAAAGGATTTTAAATGATTGACCCAAATTTCTTGGTGAAATCAACCTTCCTTTTCTCACTAAAAGATGTTAATTCCTCCATTATGCTTCAACGAAAAGAGTGTTTAAGGACAAAAATTAATCCACAATTCACATAATTTCAAGATACATTCCGAAACCTTGAAAATCATGAGGTTAATCCCTAGAACTAGTTTGCACACAAATTTCCTAATTTGAGCATGTACCCTAAATAAATTCATGAGAAAACAACTCACAAATTTGCAATAACACAAAAGAAAAACCTTTAATCCAACAACATCAAGTTATCAAAAATCCATACACAATTCAACCACATTAGAACTCATCCTTGCCCCTAGCAAAAAGGTCTAGTAACTCATGTTATGAAAGAAAACAAATAAAAAAGAGGATGTAAAGGAAAAACCTAAGAGAAACCAATAATTCAGAGTGATGATTCCTCAATCTCTTCTCCTTAAGTTGTCTCTTAGCCTCCTTCTAGCCTTATGTAATACCCAAGTCAAGAATTACATGAATGGTGACACCTTGTCTTGTCAGACCCCGTAGGAGTTCTAAGTCTGAACCTTATGCCTCCTTAGAGGGCTACATGATGGGGACATTTTTGTGGGATCAAAAGTCCCGATAATTGTTCCTTGTATATCTAAGAATTGAAGAGTAATTTTTACTGAATTTTAAGAAGTCATTAATTGTTTCATTTTTAGCCCAAAAGTTAAAGAAAATGCAAGTTTTTTAATTTGTGCTAAAATCCAAAAATTGGATTTGATTCTTAAAGATTTTGATTTTTCTAATATTTTTATTGGATTCAAATAAGGAGTTTTCCTTTATTTACATTTATGTTTTAAAGTTAATGGACAGTAAAGTTAATGTAAATAAGTGTGTAAGACTGTGGCCTAAGGATTGTAACATCCTCCTATGTACAGTACTATGCTTAAATCATAGTACCACACTCAGGAGTTGTTACTGTTACCTGAGCGGACCTTATCTAACAATAACTTCAACTGTCTTTGCAACTTCTCGAACTATCTGGAGATAACACGGAAACAGGAGTGAGAATTTTAAATTCTCAGTAGGATCCTTTAACTATTGTATATAATGTCATCATTGTCATCTCCAGTTGCTTCGGTTTATTATGAAAAAAGGTGAATATGTTATACAAACTGTTTGGTTTTATAGTTTGAAAACATATTATCCGAAGCAAAGTTTATTTTATTCACACACTTGTCATTTGGGTGAGCCGACACAAAATTAATTCATGAATTACACTATGAATAATAACTAAAACATATTAAAATAGAATAGCACCAATATACTGAAAACATAAAATTTGCACATACCTTTACTTTTACTTGAATTTATGCAGATACACAAAATTTTCTTTTCTTCCTTTATATTCCTTTGCTTGTTACACATATTCCAGAGTATGATTGACATGTCATACTCCTCAGACATGATCACCATGTCACGTTCCTTAGGAATACGGACTCATCATCATATCTTTCATCATAGAATCTTTATGTGCCACATTGCAGAGTATGATTGCCATGTCATACCCCATCAGACCGTGATCACCATGTCACGTTCCTTAGGAATATGGAACTTCATCATGGCACACCTAGGCATTACATATCACCGTCCTTAGGGTGCTTGCATATGTTTGAATCTTTAGTCTTTACTGCCCTTGGGTAGTCTGATCTAAGAGTGAGCTCAACTCATGACCATCGTCACACAGAACTAACCTACAAGGGGATCCACGTGCCTCTAGTCATAGAAGGATCTCATTTTGGCCACGTGCCTCTAAATTGAAGGGATCTCTCCTAGTCACATGCCTTAAGAATAGAGGGATCTCAGCTGACCATTTGCCTTTAATGTAGAGGGATCTCATTTGACCATGTGCCTCCAAGGTAGAGGGATCTCATAGTTTTACACTATCTTCACAGGGAGGGATCCCATTAACTGCCTCCAAGTAAAGGGATCCACATTTGATATATTCATATCCTTTCATTCTCATATATAATCATGCATAGACATGATGAATGCACTCATACATATCCTTTCATTCTCATACATAATCATGCATAGACATAATGAATGCATTCATACATATGCTTTATCATTTACTTTCATATACTCTTGCATGTAGAATTTCATATTCATAACTTAAATCTTCATAACACAAGCTATTATAACTTCATATGGTTCTGTCCAAAATTCAGCAGCATAATGGAACGTGTCTGCTTCCCCATGAATAGTGCCAGGCTACCAGTAAATTTTAATCAAACAGCAAACCCAATATAGAATATCATATCTCCATTAGTTGTCACACACAACAAAGTCTTATGAGCAAAGCTTAGGTAGTTAGGTGTAAGTTTTAAAATCTTAAGTCTCAATCTATCTTGCAAGTTTTTAAACTTTTATTAATGTTCCCGAGTTTGAGCTTAGGACCGACTTCGGAGATTACATTGGTTCTGAGTTCTGAGATTATATTAGTTCCAACTTCTGGGGTTATGTATATAAGGTTAATATTCTGATTCTTGACTTCCAGGATTCAGGTATAAGGTTTCATAATCTGGTACCGACTTCCGAGTTTATGTTGAAAATCCTCAACTTTTGGGTTTAAGTATTTGAGGCTTTATATTCTTGTCCTTGACTTTCGATTTCAAAGTGGTTTATGTGCTATGCGATTCCGATTTCTGACATTAATCCCTAATTGGTCTTCCAAGACTTTTATGATTGTTCCCTAAGTTCCACGTTCGGACATCATTTCTACCAGTCTAGTTTTCTATTCGCTTAGTTCCAAGTTTTTGACATTAACTATACTTGATTTAGTTTTCTATCCACTAAGTTCTGAGTTCAACATTAAGTATACCCGATCTAGCTCATTGTTTGCCAAGTTTCGAGTTCCGATATTAACTTAAGTTATTTGTGTTTTATTCCAGACTGCCCTATCTCTAGCTAGAATCACGCTCTTATAGGAGAAAATTCACAAAAAATAGAAATCTGGGTAAAATCATGCGAATTCATACCTCTCTCAATACTAATCCAATGGCCTTATATTATATATGTATGGAAAGCCCTGAATGTCTAGTTTCATATAAAAATAGTTTCATTGATTTTAAATGACTATAGGAGGAGCCGTACACTCCACCGTACGGACTGCCGTGGGATTTCTCACCTGGACAGCATCCCAATTCTCCACTTCTTCTAGTTTTCTCCTTCTAACTTTAATTCCAACTCAAGATTTCATGTTAATCCAACCATAAACCATCAAATACATCCAATATATCATCAAATAAATGAAGAAGAGTGAAATTTCATGTACCCACAGTTCAAAGAAATTAAGAACAGAAATTGAATCCTACCTTTAGATTGAAAGATAGCTTGACTAGATGAAGAGTTTTGATGTTGGGGATGCTTGGAGCTTGAAAATGGAAGAGAAATGAAGTGAAAAGGAAGGAAGATGAGAAGGAATGATGGGAGGTCGTAAGGGAAGAGAGGAAGGCCGAAATTTTGAAGGAAGAATGAAAGGATTATATGAATTTGATATAGAGAGATGGTGGGTAGAAGAAGTGGTTCTAATTGGTGGAGGGTCAAATGGCTCATAAGTGAGCCAACCATGCTCACTCTTTGTGGCATGGGTGGCGCCACTTTGTGGGGGAATGGTGGCTGAATTTTAGCCACTCTTTCTAGGGTTTCTAATGTAGAATTCTATTAGTTCGGTTATACTTCATTTAAAACCCTATTCTACTAATTCTATTGATCTAGGGACCTAAATGTCATTTTTTGAAAAGCTCAGGGGCAAGGTTGTGAATAATAAAAGTTTGCCCAAGGACGTTTTTATCATTTTCTATTACATTATATGGGGATGTTACAAGGACCATTAGAGATTAAAAGAGGAAAAAGAACCAAAATTCTAGAATATGGGAACCACGCTCGAGCGCAGCTCCCTGGGCTCAAGTGTGGAGGCACGCTCTATTGGCAGAGATGACATGCAAAGGGGGTTGCATTGTGTCTTAACTAAAATTTTTGAGCTTGAAAACTTTTCTAAACAACTTTCTCAAGTCCAAGATTTGGAATGCGGAAGCAATGCGGTCAGAAATAATATGTGTATATATTATGCAAGAATGTATTTGAATGATTTAAAGGCTGCACAAATTAGAGAATTTAATAAAGACAATAAGAAAAGAGAGAGAGAGGGACAAAATAATCATACAACAAGGTTTATCCTAATTCGGCCAAACCAATGCCTACATCTAGTCCCCAATTCTTTGTTGAGATTTTTATACCACGAGTGTTCTTTTCCCAAGCCTCTCCAAGCTTTACAACCAAGTAGTATTTATTCTAACTTCTCCAAGCTCATTTTGACCACAATCGGGTCTAGTTACAAGAGATTTGATAAAAAGTTTTATGTTTATACTCGCAAAAAGCTCTTTATAGAGTATTGATCAAATACGTACTGCAACATCCTCAATTTCTTATTGTGCTAAATTACCTCAATAAACCTGAGTAATTATGCACTTAATGAGAAATTATGAAATTAAGACTTAATTAAGGAATTAACGAAGTATTTATGAGTTAACTCTGATGAGAAAAGCCAAGAGAATGCTTAATCGAGATTAGATAATCTCTAATTAAGCAAGTCAAACCCTTAATAGCTTAATTAAGCACTAATCACCTTAATTAGTTTAATCGAATTTAATTAAGGATAATTAAACTTAATCACAAGATTAATTTTTGTTAATCATGTTCTTATGTGTTAATCACTAATTCTTGCTTAATCATGTTAATTAAGTTGTAAGAGCACTTAATCACATGATTAAATTCAAATTTAGTCAACTAGACAATAAAGTAAAGAGTAAGGTCACTAAAGCATAGAACATTAGATAAGAGTACTTTTTGTAAGAGTAAGTACTTGATTTGTTCCCTCATCATCCAATTTGTCTCCCTAAACCTTAATTCACATAAAATAACACAAAAATATCTCTCCCCTACCCCTTATACATTTTGGCTACAACAACAACACACACACACACACACACTTATTTTCATTTTGTATCATCCTATTCTTTCTCTTAAATTCAAATCCTCCAACTTCTCTCTACACTCTTCTTCCTCGTCTTCTTCTTCCTTTCTCCACCACCACCATAACCAAAACTCTTACTTAGCCCTTCAAAGACCACATCTTTTGGTCTTTAGAGACAAGATCTAAATACTACAAGCTTAATTTTCAAGAGAACTCAAGAGCTTCTTCTTCCTCCTTCCAAAATTGCCACCTTCATCCACCTTGGGAAGCATAATCTTCTTCATTTTCTCCTTCAAGAACTCGCCACTTTCATCACTAGGTAGTGATATTCACTCTTCTATTTTGTTTACTCAAGAAAGCTTGATGCTTGGTTCCTCTCATGACCAAGATCTTCAAGTGAAAGCTTGAGAAAATCTTTCATGCTCTTTATGAGCAAAAGTTTCTATTTTTGGTAAAATATGTTCATGTTCTTATTCATGAGTGTTCTTGAGTTTTTTGAAAAGTTCCTTCCTTTAAGTGCTTTAAAGTTTCCATTTTCCTTTCTAAATGCATGAGATCTTGGTTTTTTTGGTGGTATTTGGGTTGAAAGTTGTCTATCTTATGATGATGCTTATGATTTAGAAAAGTTATCACCTTTATCATTTTCTCTTGATTTGACAAGACTACACACATTCTTGATGCATGAAATTTCAAAAAATTTGTTACTTGCAACCTTAAAAGTGGCGCAAGTTTTGTGCTTCGTTAAAGTTTTATTTTGTCTTGTCTTGAAGACAAGAATATATGTAAAAGTCTAAGGCTTTTGGGATATGAAGCTTTTTTTAAGTCATAAAAATAAGAACTTGTCACTTTGTGTCTTAAAAATCAAACCTTGAAGACAAGACATTTCATAAAGTTTCAAACTTTAGTCAAGAATGAAATCTTTAAGTCATAAAAGTGTTGACTTGCAACCTTTAATTCATAAAGTTTAGATCTTGAGTCAAAATAATGCATAAAAGTGTTAACTTTTATAAAGATCAAGACTTTCTAACTTTAAAGCTAATGTTTTATATCATTAGTTCATAAAGTAGGAATCTTTTAGACTTTAGGACTACTTTAAATCATAAAGTTGAGACCTTGATGGTCTTAGAATAACTAAAAGTGTCAACTTTCATAAAGAATAAGACATTTTAGTTCTAAAGTTAATATCTTGCATCATTATTTCATAAAGAATGAATCTTTGAGACAAAAGCTTAATCCTAGAGGCATATCATTTCTTGAAGAATGAAACTTTATTATCTCTTTATAAAGAATGGTAACTTTTATAATATTTAAGGTAACACCTTGTTATATTAATAATAAAAGCTTGAAACTTTGCAACATGTATAAGTTAAAAATCACCCTTGGTAATTAGTGAACATGGTGTTATTGGGTTCATGAGTGTGGTTATGCGTTGTCGTGACCCAAGGATTAGAGGGATCTCAAAATCCTTAGGAACAGAAGTATGATTAAGGACTCTAAACATACTATGAACCTAGGAATCACTAAGTGCACTATCTTAATAAAACAATCACCTAACTTAGTTAATTTGAACAAGTGTTCCATAAGACACATACCCAAGTAAAAAGTAAATTCCTATAAGGGCTAAGTAACTAAAAGATTTCACACATGTTTATTTTAACTATGTGATTCTTTCATGGGTAACCACGAAAAATCATGTGATGATTCATAAGACGTCTCACAAAGAATAACACAATTATGAACCCTTTTAGGTATGAATGTATGATGCCATTTGGCATGATGAATGACAAATTTGATTGAGCTCTGTCTCATGATTGAATGATTAGTGTGATGATATGATATGGATATAATGGACTATTGGTTGAAAGTTTTATGATCAGCATTTTGGTGAAGCTCCGGTCTAGCCATCATGCTGCCGGATTTTCATCAAAATTATGGACTTAGTCATATTATTGTACGTGTCTTGTCAAACAAGTACTATGCATGTGAAGTATAATGATAATAAAAGAAAGAATGTGATATGACCCTTCAATCACTTCGGTAGGGAAGTGAGAGATGGTGATTTGCAAAGACTCAAGGAACCTCTATGGGGGAGCAAAGGGTGACATGGAGGACCGTCTAACTTAGAGGTAACCAATATCGGCTTAGTCTGATTTGGTTAGTATTATGTGATGGTGGTCATAGAATGAGCTCATGTCCAAAAGCAATCTATTTCAAAGGAAAAGTAAAAAAAGTTAAACACGTGCTAAGAATGAAGGTAAAGTTAAAGTAAAACTATGGTTAAGTCTATGATGTTGCATGTCAGTGCATGTATTTATATTGTCCATACGCATTATGAATGTTTATTCTATGCTTTCAAATATATGTTTATTTATGATGTTATGGTTATGATGCTAAGTTTAAAAGCAACCTGCTTTGGGACTTAAGTTTTCAAAATCATTAAAATTGAACCTATACATGTCCACTATTTTCATAATTAAACCCAAAGTGGTTGGGACGATGACGATGACACAACATTTGTCTAGTCTCAATCCTACTAAGAAATCTAGTATTTCTCACTCCTATGTTTCCATGTCGTCTTCAGAGGATGCTAGCATCAGATACAGTGGTGATCTTCATTGAGTTCTTGGCTTGGCGTTGGTGCTTTTGACCTGATGCTGAATGCCTCAGTGATGTCTGTGAGCGCAACAATGAAGGTCTACATCTTCCACAATCATCCGTTTCAGGTTCCAGTGATGAGCCCATTTTTTCGCCTACATCAACCGTACGGCGAGGTTACCCTCGATGACTTCCTCCCTTACTTTCTGTTGCCAAGGTACCCCACTCACGATGAGACTGACTCAGATACCTATCTGACTCCGAACATTTCATTGGATTCTGATCCTTCGGAACCGTCCTATCCTAGCTACCATGTGGAGACTGACCTATCTGAGCCCTCCTACCCATTCGTGATTCGCCTGATGTCCGATTTGTCTTCTTTTTCAGCAGCTCCTCATCATGCACCACCCCCGGTCTGTGGTTGCATGTTCATTCGTACCTGTGCTGTGCCTTGTGGGCGTGGCAGTGCCCAAGGAAGAGGACATGGTGTTATTGCTCCCGGTGGTTTCGGGAACGATTTTATCTCGTGTAATAAGTGATGTGGTGATTGCATGCGGAGCCGAGCACAAGGATAGCCCTTTGTTATTGTAGTTATAGGGTTATCATTCTATTGTATAGCATATTTGAGCAGTAGAGATTTCCTATGAATTTTTCTTTATGATGTATTCAGTTAGGTTTCTTTTATAGGGCTGACAGTAGATATCGGACCCATTATATCTCTATGTATGGCTCTTGATATTATTATCTTAACTATGATCGTCGTGGAATGAATGTTATGTTTATCTAAGTTACTGTTGTTCTTGTCGCTTCTAATTATTTTATTCGCACCATATATATGAGATAGCGATGTTTATATTGTACGTTCACGATGCGCTTATGGCTTTTAGTTTTTGAAATAGTTTATTCATTATTGTTAAAAAAAATTTACCCTTATTTTCATTATAAAGTATTTTGCAAATGGTAAACTTAGATTATGCGAGCAAAAGTAACAACTAGTAATTCCATAATATGACTTAAGCATAGTGTAGGACTATTAGGGCATTACACGTACAATGTGTGTGACTTCTCTAAATTCTCAAATAGAGAATGTTATCTATTTCACATCAATAGAGAATATTTTAAAATAGAAATCTGGAGGATTTGAAAGTTAAGAAAGTTGAAGAATGAAAGTGTTGCAGCTTTGAAAAAATTTGAATAGCATCTCCTTCTTCTTCTTTCTATTCCAGCTTTATATAGACTTCTAGATGTTATTGTTGGGGCTTGTAGATCTTGAGCCTTATGCTACCTTGATCCACTAGTCTATGATTGGAAAGAGAAGATACAACTTTCTTCTTTAACAAGTTGGGATGACAGTAAAGAGAAAAAGTAGCTGTTGAAGACTTCACCAACTTTTTAGACTTGTCAATGCTTATTTTACAACTTGTCAATTCATATTTGACTTTTTGAATTTCTCAATGAAGTATATGGAAGAAGCTATCAAGGTGAGATACTTTGTGAAAAGTCACCTTTCTGGATCAAGTCAACCTTCTAAATGAGGTCTAATATTTTTCGTGGCATGTTTTTCCTTTCTGGTGCTATATCATTATTCTTCTGAACTTTCTATATCATTTCTGAGTGAGTAAACATATAGGTCACAAAGCGGTTGTGCCAATATAATCATATTCCAGTTAAGTACCATGGATTTAGACACTTTGTTTGCTACAATAATCATTTAATTTCAAAGTAGATGATTTTACTCACCAAAGAATGCATTTAGCTAAAACAAATTGTTTACTATCTGACAAGTTTACGTAAAGCTTGATTTGATGTTCATCAAAACCTTAAAGCTTGAAATGTCCAAAGTTATAAGATTGTTTCAATTAGGCATTGGAGCTTACATGCACGAGCCTAGCCCTTGCACTCAAGCGTGCTTCCATAATAGTGAAAAGAAGGATCTGGAACCAGGCCATGCTTGAGCGCAGCCCCCTGCGCTCCAGTGTGCCTAGGTCAATGAGAAAAAAATAGAAAGGGGGCTTCCTGCCCTAAATCTCTCATTTCTCTTATTCCTCCTTCTTCTCCCTTAAGAAAATTTCTCATATATGGTATTTTTACCATCTTATACCACCGTTTGTCTCTACCCACTTCCTAACAGTTATATTTTTAGCCTATCTACTAATTGATTTTCCAATTTGGGCAAGTAAGGGAAGTTATGGGATGTCCTAGGAGGAGACCAAAGCCCTCCACCATGTTCTTGTCTGTTCCTTAGTACTCAAAGGTAATTCTTAAGCCTAAACCAATTCTATGTCAAGATTTAGGAAACTTTTCCCGAAGGATTTGCTCTTGGGCTTGGATCTGGAGTCCTAAATCCTAGAGTCTTTCATGTTTAAAGGTAGTTTAAGTTAATTCCTTACCTTTGTGGGTGAGGTTCAGTTATATTTTCATGTTGCATTGTTAGATCTATTCCTGGAGCGACTGGTTGGCTCGGTGGCTTTACCAAGGAGCTCTTACCCTTGCTAGTTGGAGTAATGTGTGTAACACCTTACCAGACAAAGTACTATGCTTAAGTCATAATAAATTATCTGATAAGTGATTACGTGTAGTACTGATTAAATTCTATTTTTTGTATCATTATTAATTACCCACATAAAGATGATTATTCGCGTAACAAAATTTTCTGCTTGACGGTGGAGTAGATACTAGTTAATTGGTATACTGTAAATAACGTAACATAAACAAAAATACAATAAAGACAGAATTACTGCAAAATGCATCATAAATATATACATAGACATCTGTTTTCAAGTTTGTCAAAATGATACACGTTAAAAAAAAAATGAGGCCGCCAACACAAAACAAAACGGCCAGTCTCTATGAGCAGTACCCCAGATGGTCCCCACGGGACATTTCATGTACACCTCCTAACTTCTACCCATCTGCCCATGACCCAGATTACTAAAAGAAGGCCATTCTGTACATCTACTATCGCTACGGTAGACCAACTATCTAAATGGAATTTGAAGAGAGAAATCCATTTGCCATACTGGCGCCTGTAGGAGGGTGGCCCACGCTCGGTGCAGAGGATGAGGAAGAAGAACTCGCCACCTCAGAGGGATCTTCCTCAGACATCTGCTGCGATGGTGAAACAAGAGGGGCCATAGGAGCTGGAGCTGCAGCCGCTGCTCGTGCTACTGCTGGTGGAGGTGGAAATGGATGGGCCATGTGAAGGGGAATGCCAATATAAGGGACCGCGGGGTCAAACAGTTGGTGCATAAGCGGTACTGCAAAATCTCTCTGGAAAAAGAAATAAAGATGGAACTGACACCTATCGGATATATATACAGTGTCCAGGAATGGGTCAAGGTGAATGTGGAGCTCGGTGAACTCAATGAATAGCACTCTGATTGCGGCGTTCTCCGTGGTTTGAGAATGACGCGAAAATAAAGATTTCTCAGTTGGAATTCCTAGTTTCTGCATATCTATCATCGCTGTTATTCCTAGTTGTTTCGGTCTTTCAGTAGTTTCAAATAGTACAACACAATAGTGATATTTAACTTAAATACTTATTTATAAAACATACACCAAAACAAACTCAATTTTAGTTAATCGATATACTAACGCAATTAAAAAAATAATTATAAATGGAACAATAGCATATTAAGAATAATAAACAAGTATCTAGAACAATCAATCAAGGAGTATCATACTATACATATAATTGTGCAATTGTAAAATGCATCATATCCTTGAAGGCATTCGCCAATTAGAACTTATTTCCATCCTTGGTCCCATGGGAGTCATTGGCCATATACTCCTGGGTAATAGTCCGCTTTTCAAGACCGAGCTCGTTTCTATACAGGATTGCCGGGTTTACTTTCCCCCAACCTTCCCACTGATCTATTCCCCTTAATTTGTTCCGGGGCTAGCCCACGTGATATGGAATCCTTTATGATATCAAGAAATGAATGCACATCTAACTTGATTCTTCAAATATCATGTATTCATGCTATTGTAAATTACACAACATATGAATTTCTTACCGAATTTTCGGCAGTATAATGGATCGAGTCCGCTTTCCTATGAATAGTGCCAGACAACCAATACAATTGTACAAACTTGTAATTCAATATGGACTAGCAAATATATATATATATATATATATATATATATATATATATATGTATATATCATTCAACAATTTCAATTCAAGCATCAATAGGGTTTTCAGCTTATTCTCCCCTGTTCTGCCTGAGTTTGGTATGCCCTACTTTTAGTTCAATTCAATTTATTTAAATCTAATTCTTATATGTCATAGCCTCATATGTCTAGTTTCTAACCCTTTTGGTCCTATCTCATTTTGATTTGTAGAACTCAAGATATAAATAATTTACCTTACACTGCCCTATTCTTAGCCAGAATTGGATTCTCATAAGTAAAAATTCATTAAAAATAGAAATCTAAGTGAAATCATATGAAATTTATATCCAATTAAAGCTAACAGAACAAGCTTTCAAATGAATTAAGTTTCATGTCAATTTCATAAGTATATTTTGAGTTATGAGTCCTGAAACTTGACCCTAGTAGACTATCCCAATTCAGCCTAGTTTAGACTTAAGTCAAATTCCTTGGTGCACTGGGAGCAAATGGCTTTGAATCTGGTTCTAAAATTTTTATGGGATATTCCTTTATATGTTAGATTTCAAACAACTTTAGGTTCACTCAATTTAGAATTGTGTAGGGTGAGTTATACCCTTCTTAACTCATATTGCCCGGGTGAGGATCCAGATTTCTAGGTTAAACTTCAAAAATTCATAACTAATGCTATACTAATCCAATGGCCTTATATTTTATATGTATGGAAAGATCTGAATGTATAGTTTCATATAAGAATAGATTCATCAAATTTAATTGGCTGTAAGTAGAGCCGTACACTCCACCGCATGAATTGCCAAGGGAAACCCTAATAGCTTCTTAAATTGTTCTCTATACTTCAAGCTATTTGCTATCAAATTCAATTTTAATCACAAAATACATACAAAATTAGTCATAAATCATCATCATCACTCTACATAACATCAATATCTCAGGTTATACATGACCACCATGCAGCCCCAAATCAGAGAAAATAAGAAGAGAAGTAGGATTTCCTACCTTGTCTACTTGAATTTGTGTTGACTTAGTATCTTTGATGGTAGCAACTTGTGATGAGACTTGAGAATGGAGTGAAAATGAGAGTAAAGAGAAGAGAAAGAAATGAGCTTCAGCAGGTAAAGAGGGTGGCCGAAAATGATAAGAAGAGAAGGAAGGAAAAGATAGAGATTTTTGGAAGCACTTTGCCTTGATTGGTGGATTCAACTTCATCATCAAATTTGGTTTAGCTTCCCTCCCTCAATGGCTAATCAAGGCGCCACATGAGGGGGTGGTTTGGCTAAATCCTAGCCATTGATCCTAGGGCACTCATGGAAAAATTTCTATTGGTTCGGTTCCGACAGTTTAAAATACCGAAATCTTCTCGATTGCTCTTAAATCGGTAAACTGGTTTCAAAATTTTCTATGGGGTTTTCTATGCTCCTAATATAATTCCATCAAACCTAATCTTTTTAAATCACACTTAATTAGCTTTAAGTAAATGTTTAATCAAATTCTGATTAAACCTACTTATTTGATAAAAACTAAATAACTCATTTGTTAACGATAAAATTTTTCGGACGTTATATTTCTACCCTCCTAAAAAAAAAATTTTGTCCTCAAAATTTAGTACCTGAGAATAATTTGGGATGTTCCCTCCTTATATCATATTCTAACTCCCACGTATAGTCCGCTGAGTCTTCATGTCCCCATGCCACCTTCACCAGCTGTACGGCTTTGTTCCGAAGGTGTTTGATGCTCCTATCCACTATTCGTGCTAGGGGTACATGAAAAGTTAAGTCATCCCTTAATCGGATTGATTCTGGTTCCAAAAAGTGAGTAGGATCAGGCTGGTACTTTCTGAGTTGAGAAACGTGGAAAACATCATAAAGATTTGATAAATGTGGAGGTAAGGCAACTCGATCTGCAACTAGCCCAGTTCGCTTTAAAATTTGAAAGGGACCTATAAAGCGAGGGCTTAACTTCTTGATTTTAATGGCTTTACCTATTCCAGTTGTGGGTGTGATCTTTAGAAACACGTGGTCTTCTTCTTGAAACTCCAAGGGTTTCCTCCTGACATCTGCATAGCTCTTTCGATGGCTCTGAGCTGCAAGTATTTTGCTTCGGATTCTTTTGATTTGCTCTGTAGTTTGTCTGACTATTTCCGGACCCAACAGACTCTGCTCTCCTGATTCATACCAACATAGGGGGGATTGATACTTTCGTCCATATAAAGCCTCATATGGAGCCGTGCCGATCCTAGCATGGTAACTGTTGTTGTATGCAAAGTCGGTTAACGGTAAGTATCGATCCCAACTTCCCCGTTGTTCCAGAATGTATGCCCGTAACATATCTTCCAAAGTCTAAATCATTCATTCTGTTTGACTATCCGATTGTGGATGATATGCAGTACTTAGACATAGCCTAGTACCAAATGCCTTCTAGAGCGCTACCCAAAATCGTGAGGTGAACCTTGGATCTCGATCTGAAATGATTGTTGAAGGAATATCATGTAACCGTACCACTTCTCGAATATACAGTTGAGCCAACTTCCCTAGAGGAGAATTCGCTCGAATGGGTAAAAAGTGAGCAAATTTGGTTAGTCTATCCACTATGACCCATATAGCGTCATATCTTGAGGGGGTTCTTGGTAAGCTCATCATGAAATCCATAGAAATGCTCTCCCATTTCCATTCCGGAATCTCTAAGAGTTGTAATGTCCCTGCTGGCTTCTGATGCTCTATTTTTACCTTCTGGCAAGTTAGACATTTATTCACAAAATTTACCATATTTGTTTTAAGGCCTGGCCACCAAAACATCTTCTTGAAATCTTGATACATTTTGGTAATGCCAGGATGTATAGTAAACTTACTCTTATGGTTTCCTCCAAGACCTTCTTCCTGAGATTGTCCTTCTTAGGCACACATATCCTCCCATGATATCGCTATATTCCTTCTGCATCCTGAGAAAATCTTGTTAGCTTGCTAGATTGTACCAGTCGCATTGTATACTGGAAATCATCATTTCCTTGTTGTGCTTGCTGGATTTGGTCTTTAAAAGTACTAATTATCTTAAGTTAGTGTAATTGAATGGCATTGGAGGATACAGAGATTCTCAAGTTGAGGGTTTGGAAACTTTCTATAAGTTCTGCTTCTTTGATCATCATCCATGCCACTGTCAAGGATTTTCTACTTAGGGCGTCTGCTACCACGTTTACCTTGCCTGGATGGTACTTCAGGTCGAATTCATAATCTTTGAGAAACTCCATCCACCTTCACTACCTCATGTTCAATTCCTTCTGATCAAAAATGTATTTCAAGCTTTTGTGATCAGAAAATACTTCAAACTTCACTCCGTAGATATAGTGTCTCCACATCTTCAAGGCAAACACTATTGCTGCTAGCTCGAGATCACGTGTTGGATAGTTTCTTTCATGAGTTTTTAATTGCCAAGCATACACCACGACGTTCCTATTCTGCATTAACACACACCTTAATCCTTTCTTAGAAGCATCACAATACACTTCGAACAGTCCATGAGGATCTAGTAAAATAAGTATTGGGGCTGTTGTCAACTTTTCCTTTAATCCTTGGAAACTCTGCTCGTACTCGGGTGTCCATTTGAATGGGGCGTTCTTCCTAGTTAACTTTGTTAAGGTTAGGGCTATTTGAGAGAAGTTTTTAACAAATCTCCTGTAGTATCCTATCAATACTAAGAAGCTCCTAACTTTCGTAACTGTCGTTGGTCGTTCCCAGTTTAATACTACTTCTATCTTACTGGGATCCACTGAAATTCCCCCATGGGATACCACATGGCCAAGAAATTTTACTTCTTTCATCCAAAATTCACATTTAGATAGCTTGGCGTAAAGTTTCTTCTCTCGTAGAATTTGTAGAACTACTCGCAAATGTTCCGCATGCTCCTGTTCCTTCTTCGAGTAGACAAGTATGTCATCAATGAATACCACCACAAATTTATAAAGATATGGCCTGAATATTCGATTCATGTAATACATGAATATCGTTGGTGCATTCGTCAGTCCGAAGGACATCACAGTATATTCATAATGTCCATAACGAATCCGAAATGCCGTCTTCAAAATATCTTCTTCTTGAACTCGAATCTAGTGATATCCAAACTATAGATCAATCTTGGAAAATACAGTAGCCCCTTGTAGTTGATCCATAAGATCATCAATCCTTGGCAACGGATACTTGTTCTTGATTGTCACTTTATTCAACTGCCTATAATCTACACATAGTCGCATGCCTCCATCTTTCTTCTTAACTAACAAGACTGGGGCTCCGCATGGTGATGCACTTGGCCTAATGAATTTCTTTTCCAGGAGTTCTTCAATCTGCCCCTTAAGTTCGGTCAGTTCCAAGGGTGACATGCGGTATGGTGCGAAAGATATTGGTCCAACTCCTGGCACTAATTCAATGGTGAATTCAATCTCTCTCTCGGGAGGGAACTCAGGAATATCTTCAGGAAACACACCAGGATATTCTCTAACAATTGGAATATTGTTTAACTCCTGATCAACCTCTGCTATACTGGTTGTTAAGAAAATATACCCTTGACTTCCACCCCCACGGTAGTGTACCGTTAAGGAACTTAAATAAAGACTTACAGGGATTACTGATTCAGAAAATGAAATAGGGGGGAGTATAATGGATTTATCAGAGCAATTTAACAAGGCTCGGTTGGCAGAAAGCCAGTCCATACCCAAAATAATGCCAAGTCTAGACAAGGGAAGACAAATTAAATTAGCCGAAAAGGATCGACCTCCTATTTGACAGGGGACATTCATACAAATATGATTGGTCCTAACGAGCTCATTTATAGGAGTATAAACTAGCAAGTCATACGATAATTCAGAAATAGGTAGCTGCAGGGCTGTCATGCAATCATGAGAGATGAAAGAGTGAGATGCACCTGAATCGTATAAAACAGTTAAGGTCTTACCATTCACTTCACACATATCTTGGATCAAATCTTCCGACTTGTTGACCTCCTGTGCATCCATAGTGAAAACTCTCCCTTGGCGTTGTGGCTTGGGTGTCGGTTGAGGGTTTCTGGCAGGGCATTCATAGATTTTGTGGCCCAGTCGGCCATATCCAAAGCAGGCATTTTGACTTGCCAAGCAGAGGCGGTCGCCATGATTTCTGCCGCATTGATTGCAAGTCTGGTTCCTAAAAGGCCTTTGAGGTTGCTTGCCTTTGTTGCTCGTCGGCTAAAACTTTCTCTACTACTGTAAGTTATGCTTGAACCTCGAGCCTTGCGGAGCTAACCCTTCTTAAAGTTATTGCCGGTTGACCTAGCAGCAACTAACTTCTTGTTACAGTCCTCCACTAGGCGGCACTTGTTCACCAAAGTAGGGAAGTCTTTAATCTCCATTGGTCCTATGGTGGCAAGAATGTCCTCTCTTAGTCCACCTTCAAATTTCATACATTTCCATGCTTCATAGGGATTTTGTTGATAAATGGTGGAAAATTTACACAACTCCTCAAATTTAGCAATGTACTCTGACACGCTACTATTCCGTTGACGAAGGTGCATGAACTCCAACTCCTTGGCATTGCAGACGGGCGCAGGGAAATACTTTTGGTAAAATGCGTCTCTAAGTACGTTCCATGTAATATCTGTTTAGGATCCTTCTAATAATCACCGTGTACCATTCCACCCAAATTCTGCATCGGCTTCTAACATATAGGTGGCAAAAGTCAACTTCTGATGGCCTGTGCAATCTACCACAGAGAAAATCTTTTCCATAGCTTTAACCCATTCATCTGCCTTATCTGGGTTAAACGCTTCCCTGAAGCTGGGTAGATTAGCCTTCCGGAACTCAGCAAATTTGAGGTATTCCAGATCCATTCCAAAGCCATTATGATTCCCTCCACGATCTACCTCTTACTTCTTTCCTAGTTGGCTTATCATTTGAGTCGCCGCAGTTGCCTGTTCGTGCATAGCATGTGCCATCTCTCGCATTGTGTCCAGGAGCTCCGTGGATTCCTCCTGGGCTGGGGAAGTTCGCAGTCTACCTCGCCTTCCAGAAGCCATTAAGTTCTGAACACACAAAACAAGAGTAATTGAATTAATCAGGCTCAATTCTAAGTTCGGTAGTTAGGCAAACTCCCTCACGTACATCCTATCCATATGGACAAGACTTAGAGCATAATAATATCTAGGGAATACAGAGCATATGTGAAGTATAGTCAGTCCAATCCTCAGGCCTATATTAGGATGAACTGCTCTGATACCAAAAATGTAACACCTTACCAAACAAAGTACTATGCTTAAGTCATAATAAATTATATGATAAGTGATTATGTATAGTGCTAATTAAACTATGTTTTATGTATCATTATTAATTACCCACATAAAGATGATTATTCGTATAACAAAATTTTCTGCTTGACGGCGGAGTAAATACTAGTTAATTGGTATACTGTAAATAATGTAACATAAATAAAAATGCAATAAAGACAGAATTACTGCAAAATGCATCATAAATATATACATAGACATCTGTTTTCAGGTTTGTCAAAATGATACAGGGTAAAAAAAAATTGAGGCCGCTAACACAAAACAAAACGGCCAGTCTCTATGAACAGTACCCCAGATGGTCCCCATGGGACATTTCATGTACACCTCCTAACTTCTACCTATCTGCCCATGACCCAGATTGCTAAAAGAGGGCCATTCTATACATCTACTACCGCTATGGCAAACCAACTATCTAAACGGAGTTTGAAGAGAGAAATCCATTCACCATACTAGCGTCTGCAGGAGGGTGGCCCACGCTCGGCGTAGAGGATGAGGAAGAGGAACTCGCCACCTCAAAGGGATCTTCCTCAAACATCCATTGCGATGGTGAGACAGGAGGGGCCATAGGAGCTGGAGCTGCTGTCGCTACTGCTGGTGGAGGTGGAAATAGATGGGCCATGTGAAGGGGAATGACAATATAAGGGACAGCGGGGTCAAACAGTGGGTGCATAAGCGGTACAACAAAATCTCTCTGAAAAAAAAAATAAAGATGGAACTCACACCTGCCAAATATATATACAGAGTCCGGGAACGGGTCAAGGTGAATGTGGAGCTCGGGGGACTCAATGAATAGCACTCTAGTTGCGGCATTCTCCATGTTCTAAGAATGACGTGGAAACATATAGCAGGGTGAGAAATAAAGATTTCTCAGTAGGAATTCCTAGTTTCTACATATCTCGTCGCTGTCATTCTCAGTTGTTTCGGTCTTTCAGTAGTTTCAAATAGTACGACATAATAGTGATATTTAACTTAAATACTTATTTATAAAACATACACTGAAACAAACTCAATTTTAGTTAACCGATATACTAACGCAATTCAAACAGTAATTATAATGGAACAATAGCATATTAAGAATAATAAACAAGTATCTAGAATAATCAATCAAGGAGTATCATATTGTACATATAATTGTGCAATTGTAAAATGCATCATATGCTTGAAGGCTTTTGCCTATTAGAACTTATTTCCATCCTTGGTCCCTTGGGAGTCATTGGCCATATACTCCTGGGTAATAGTCCACTTTTCAAGACCGAGCTCGTTCGTATACAGGATTGCCGGGTTTGCTTTCCCCGACCTTCCCGTTGATCTATTCCCCTTAATTTTTTCTGAGGCTGGTCCAAGTGATATGGAATCTTTTATGATATCATGAAATGAATGCACATCTAACTTGATTCTTCGAATATCATGTATTCATGCTATTGTAAATTACACAACATATGAATTTCTTACCGAATTTTCGGCAGCATAACGAATTGAATCCGCTTCCCCATGAATAGTGCTAGATAACCAGTACAATTGTACAAACTTGCAATTCCATATGGACCAACAAATATATATATATATATATTCCTAGCATCATCCAACAATTTTAATTCAAGCATCAATAGGATTTTCAGCTTATTCTCCCCTGTTCTGCCCGAGTTTGGTATACCCCACTTTTAGTCCAATTCAATTCATTTAAATCTAATTTTTGGATATGTCATAGCCTCATATCTCTAGTTTCTAACCCTTTTTGGTCCTATCTCATTTTGATTTGTATTAACTCAAGATATAAATAATTTACCTTAGACTGCCTGTTCTTAGCCAGAATTGGGTTTTTATAAGTAAAAATTCATTAAAAATAGAAATCTAGGTGAAATCATACAAAATTTATATCCAATTAAATCTAATAGAACAAGCTTTACAAATGAATTAAGTTTCATGTCAATTGCATAAGTATATTTTGAGTTATGAGTCCCAAAACTTGACCCTACTAGACTATCCTGATTCAGCCTGGTTTAGACTTAAATCAACTTCCTTGGTGTACTGGGAGCAAATGGCTATGAATCTAGTTCTGAAATTTTTATGGGATATTCCTTTACATGTTAGCTTTCAAAAATCTTAGGTTCACTCAATTTGAAATTGTGTAGGGTGAGTTATACCCTTCTCAACTCTTACTGCCCAGGTAAGGACCCAGATTTCTAGGTTAAATTTCAAAAATTCATAACTAATGCTATACTAATCCAATGGCCTTATATTTTATATGTATGGAAAGATCTGAATGTTTAGTTTCATAGAAAAATAGATTCATCAAATTTAATTGACTGTAGGCAGAGCCGTACACTCCACCACCGGGGGAAATCCTAACAGCTTCTTAAATTGTTCTCTATTCTTCGAGCTATTTGCTATCAAGTTCAATTTTAATCTCAACATACACGCAAAATTAGTCATAAATCATCATCATCACTCTACATAACATCAATATCTTAGGTTATACATGACCATTATGCAACCCCAAATCACAGAAAATGAGAAGAGAAGTAGAATTTGCTACATTATCTAGTTGAATTTGTGTTGATTTAGTGTCTTTGATGGTAGCAACTTGTAATGAGACTTGAGAATGGATGAGAATAGAGTGAAAATGAGAGTAAAGAGAAGAGAAAGAAATGAGCTTCAGCAGCTAAAGAGGGTGGCCGAAAATGATAAGAAGAAAAGGAAGGACAAGGTAGAGATTTTTGGAGGCACTTTGCTTTGATTGGTGGATTCAACTTCATCATCAAATTTGGTTTAGCTTGTAATATCCACCACGAGTTCTAACTTCGTCTCCAAGTTTCCATGATTTTTGAATTTCGACCTAAGAATTGATGCTCAAGATTAACTCAATGGACACGAGGTCCGACCTTCGAGTTTATAGGTGACAAGTACCGACCTCCGAGTCGAATGTAACGAGTTCCAACCTAATAGTTGATCTCAACGAGAGTGAACACGAGTTCCGATATCCGAAGCTATTTCTAAGAGCTTTTTGTTGATCTCGAGTTTGAGTTTAGGACCGACTTGAATTGAGCCCCGGGATTATATAAGTTCCGACTTCCTGGTTCTTAAGTGAATGTTTTGATTTCCAACTTCAAACTTCCGATCTCTGAGATTGATCATTAGACCGAGTTTCGGAATTATATGTATGAGGTTTTATGGGCTAGTTCTTGACTTCCGAGATGCGGGTATAAGATGGTTTATTTGCTGTGTGACTTCCGACCTTCGACCTTATGTTTCAAATAAATTGTAATTCCCTACTTCTGACTTAACCTTCAAGGTCCAAGCAAAATGGATGTGATCCCCGATATCCAACTTTATGTTTCAATGAAAATGGACACGATTTCCAATCTCAAGTAGAATAGATACGAGTTCCGATTTCAGATAGAATAGAGACGAGTTCCGATTTAAGATATAATGGCAGTGAGTTCCACTTTTAGGCTACGTGGAAAATGATTTAGCCTCAAAAAGAGGGAGACATGGCCGAAAATTGTCCACTAAGTATCATCCAATCAGAGTCCCCAACTCCAACTACTTCCTCAAAGCTTTAATAACACGTTCCTTTCCTCTTCCCTTCAATTGATTGTGCCTCCCTCTCCCTCTTGTTCCAGCCTTCTTCTTCACTTCCTCTCTCCATCATCCCCATCAAACCTTCAAGGTTCACAAGATTCCATCAATCCAAACTCAAATCCAGCAAGATCACACCTAAAGGAGGTAGGATTCTTTTCCTATTCTTGATTTCTCTGAACTATGGCTATAAGTAATTTCACTCTTCTTCATGTATTTGATGATATATTGGATGCATATGATGGATTATGGTTGGATTAATATGAAATCTTAAGTTGGAATTAAGGTTAGAAGGAGAAATCTCGAAGAAGTGGAGAATTGAGATGTTGTCTAACTGAGAAACCCACACCAGTCCGTACGGTGGAGAGTACGACTCCGCCTACGACTAGTTAAATCCAATGAAACTATTTTCATATGAAACTAGACAGTCAGGGCCTTCCATACACATATATATAAGGTCATTGGATTAGTATTGAGAGAGATACGAAGTTTGGAAGTTTAACCTAGATTTTAGATGTTGATAATGGGCAGATTAGGTTGTTCAGGGCATAACTTGCTCTATACAACTCCAAATTGAGTGAAACCAATTTTGTTAGAAAGCTTACACATAGGAGAACATCCTATGAGAATTTTCGAGTTTGTTGTAGTCCCAGTTATTTCCAGTGATTTGAAGAAATTGTCCTATATCCAAACTGAGCCAAAATGGGACAGTTTAGGAAGGTCGAATTTTGGGGCATATAACTTGAGCTTTACTAAAGCAAATGAAATGGAACTTATTGCAGATGAAAGGTTATCCTGTTGGCTTTCATAGGATACCAATTTCGTATGATTTCACCTAGATTTCTATTTTAGTGAATTTTTACTTATAAGAACTCAATTCTGGCTAAGAATAGGGCAGTCAGAGATAAAATATTTATATCTTGAGTTATACACATCAAAATGAGGTGGGACCAAAAGGGTTAGAAACTAGACACATGAGGCTATGACATATCCAAAAACTAGATTTAAATGAGTTGAAATGGACTAAGGGTGAAGTATAACAAACTCGGGCAGAACAGGAGAGAATAAACTAGAAACCCTATTGATGCTTGAATTGAAATTGATGAATAATGCTACGACTATATATATATATATATATATATATATATATATATATATATATATATATATATATATATATATATATATATATATATATATATATATATATATATATATATATATATATATATATTTGCTGGTCCATATTAAATTTCAAGTTTGTACAATTGTACTGGTTGCCTGGTACTATTCATGGGGAAGCAGACACGTTCTGTTATACTACCGAATTTTCGGCAGAATCGTATGAAGTTATAATAACTTGTGTTAGGAAGATCTAAGTTATGAATATGAAATTCTAAATGCAAGAATATATGAAAGTAAATGATAAAGCATATGTATAAATGCATTCAGCATGGCTATGCATGATTATGTATGAGAATGAAAGCATATGAATATATTGCATGAATGTGGGTCCCTTCACCTGGAGGTAGTTATGAGGTCCTGTAACATCCACCAAAATTCTTTTATCGTTTTTCGCCTAATTATTCGATTTTATCGAATAATTGAGAATAAATAGAATTCAGTTAAATAATTATTTAGAATCAATTGATTAGCAATTACTTGAGTTTAGATATGAGGGAATTAAGTTAGAAGTATAGGAGATTTCATAAAATTTTATTGAAAACTGATTTACTGATTTAAAGGAAATCGGTAAGATTACGGTATTTTAAACTGTTGGAACCGGACCAATAGAATTCCAATTCTTTTACCCTACCTTGAGTGGTTTATAACTCAGCCACTTAACACCCAAATGTGGCACCACTTTGGCCAAAAAAGCAAGGAAAGTTGGCTGAAACTCAGCCATAGAATCTAAGCCAATCAAATTTCAAGAAAGCCACCTACCACTTCAAGCCTTGTCCATATATTCTTCTCCTCTCCTTCAGCCCAAGTTCTGTGCCACTTTCTCTCCTCTGCCCAGCTCTCTTCTTCTCTTCTTCACTCACATAACTCCAGCCAACAATCAAGCCTAATCAAGTCTTGCTCACCCAAGCCCCAAAAATCAAGCAAAATCACATATAACAAAGGTAGAGGTTTAATTCTTGCATTAATTCTGTCGTCTTGGCTGGCTGAGGTTGGATTATTTTCACAATCTTTGATGTGTTAAATGAATGATTATGATGATATATGGCTGGTTTTTGGCTGTTTGTTTGGTTAAAACCAAATTGGAAGCAAGAAAGAATGAAAATAGGAAGAGCTGAGGGGCTAGAGAACCAAAAACTCTCGGCAGTTCGTACGGCGGAGTGTACTGCTCCGTCTACAGCTGATTAAATTTGATGAGACCATTTTTATATGAAACTATACATCTAGGGCTTTCCATACATGTTTCATATAAGGCTTTTGGATTAGTATTGAGAGAGATATGAATTTTTGAATTTCGACCTAGGGTTTTGACTCTGATTCTGGGCAGACTGAGTTTTTCAGGGTAGAACTCACCCTATACTATTTGAAAATGAGTGAAACTAACTTTTTAAGAAATCTTACACATAGGAGAATGTCCCATAAAAATTTCAGAATTAGATAAGGTACCGTTTACTCCTAGTGATCCAAGGAAGTTGCCCTATGTCCAAACCGGGCCAGAATAGGGCAGTTTAGGAAAGTTAGAATTCGGGGCTTATAACTCGAGCTGTACTAAGCTAAATGGAATGGAACTTTTTGTAAATGAAACCTTGCCCTGTTAGCTTTAATATTAGACCAATTTCGTATGATTTGAATGAGTTTTCTATTTTTAGTGGATTTTTACTTTTAGGTGTCTGATTTTGGCTAGCCACTGGGCAGGCCGGGATAAAACCTAAATATCTTGAGCTATAGATATCAAAATTAGATGGGACCAAAGAGGTTAAAAAATAGACACATAACATTTTAACATACCCAAAGTTAAGGTCCAAATGTGTTAAATAGAAATTATGGGTTGAATTATAAAAATTGGGTTGGCTGACTATGATGAGGCAGAAACTCTGCCTTAATGAAATTAATGTTATTATGAGTTCAATGTTAAATATGTATGCAATGTTGTGACTTTTATGATGAATTGGTGTTCTGATGTACTGGCACTATTCATGGGGAAGTGGACACATTCCGTTATGCTGCCGAAATTTTGGTAGAATCTATGCATAAGTTATGAAATTCATGTTAATGCATGTGCATTTTCAAGAAGGCTATGGAAGTTATGATAAGAATTATGTTACTATGAAAGTTCCATGCTACTTAGGCCAGCCTCGAATAAAAAGTTAAGGGGAATAAATCGATGGGAAGGTCAGGGAAAGTAAACCCGGCATTCCTGTATAGGAACGAGTTCGATCCTGAAAAGCAGACTATTATCCAGGAGTCTAAATGGCCAAGAACTCCCAGGGGATCAAATGATGGAAAATGATGAAAAGTAATGGAAAAACTTATGAAGGGAAGAATCACGAATGAGCATGCATGATTACATGAATGCATGATTACATGGAATGGTTATGTTAAGATGTTTACAGTTATTTAACATGTTTATTTACTGCCATTTGTTCATTTATACTGTTTATGATCCTATGAATCATTATCAATAATCTGTTCTGTTTCTTATGTCAACCAAAGTAAAACTGAACCTTACCTCGGACCAGACTTTTCCTTAAACTCATGGATAGCCTAGTTTAAGCACATGCCTTTATAATTAAATAAAAACTGAGGCAACTGAGAATGAATGTGATGTCAGATGAATGCCATACACGAACTCTACTGAGAATTTCTTTAAATTCTCACCGCGTTCTGTATTTTCTGCATCATTCTCAGACACTGGCGATGGACTCCACGGCTACCCTCTTCATTGAGATCCCAAATTTGCAGCTCCACCATGACCCAGTATTGGATTCTTTGTATATAGCCAGTTCTTGTAACTTCCGCCTTTACCTATTCAGCAATAGGAACTTTGCTATCCCCCTGCATCATCCTGTTTTCGACCCTGCGACTCCTTACATTGCTATCCCATTACATATGGCGCACCCACCTCTAGCTCCTCCTGCACCGGCAGCACAGGCAGCTCCTGCTGACCCTGCACCAGAGTCACCTCTGCAGGCAGTTCCGGATGTGCCGCTTAGTGTAACATCCCCAATTTTTGTCTATGCTAATTAGCTCTATGATCCTAGCTAATTAGAGAGGTTAACGATTAATTGAAAAATTAATCGATTAATCCCGAGAGCAAGAGCTTAGTAAATTAAGTCTAGCCAACAATTTAATCATAATGTCCTAAGCGTTTTAATAAAACCTTAATCGTCTAATCCTTATTTACTCGAAGGTGCCAAAACAAAAGTAAGACAACCTAACCTTACTAATTAAGTTTATAATGATTAAGACACTTAAGACAACTCTTGAAAAATTAAACCCCAAATTAAGCATATGCTTAACCGTAATGCAAGGTATCATAAAAAGTGTAATTGACAAGAGTTAACTCATGGGTAATTAAGCCAATTAAGTTAAATTACATTTAAATAATTCTAATAACATTTAGAGATAAAAGTTCTTCCATGCATATGCCCTAAAAAGACATACCAAGGAGGAGCAACATCTCACCCTTCATTCAATCTCTTTAATCCTACACCATTAGATCAAAAGCCAAGACTAGGATCCTTGTCATCCACCATTAGATCTTGACACTTGGATGAGTCTTAAACAAGCAACCAAATCCTAAGAGGAATCCTAAGAGGGGTACTCCCCTTTAACCCCTAGAGAAAAACACAAATTGGACATTAGAATGCCTCCAAGACTCAAGGAAAATACAACCCCCTCTTTTACCCCAAAGTTCTTAGCCTTCTTGCTTGCAAAAGAAGCTAAACTCACCCACTCCCCTTGCTTGTTGGAGAAGCAAGGGCAATCAGCCCTCCCTCCCCCCATGTACGCCTCCCTCCCTCTCTCTTTCTCTCTTCATTTTCATTTCACTCATCCTCTTCTCTCTCCTCAATTCCAAAATTCTCCTCCTTCTCTCTAAACTCTCCAACTTCTCTCTAGAATCCTTCCACTTCTCTCATCCTTTCCTCTCCTCATCCCACTCACAAGCTCTTCAAGAGCCACCATTTTTTTGTTCTTGGAGAATCAAAGACAATCACATACCAAGCCTCTTTCAAGATCCAAGAGGAGGAATACCACCACCATCACCTTCTTCCATCACAAATTCCTTCAAAGAAAGCTTCTTGGTAGTGGCTCTAAACTCTTTTTCTCTCTTGTTTTTCAAGCTTTAGAACTCCTATGCTCTCCATAGCTAGGTGATTTTAAAGATTGATTATGGGCATCATAGCCATTCTTGTCATAAGATGAGATGTTGTTGCTTGTATGGTTGTTTGTTGAAAACATGTTTTCGGTTTGGTGTGATGCATGGTTGAACTCAATATTTTTGAACTCCAACATGTTAGTTTTTCACTAATCTTTCATGGTATATGAGTGTTTTATAACTTGAGAATGTTTTCTTGAAAGTGAGGTTGAGTGTTTTGGAGAAAACATGAGAAAAATCAAAACGCAAAATCTGGATTTTCTAGCAGTCTGTAAACCGAACGGTATAACTTTTTTCAGAAAACTCAGAAATTAGTGGAACCAATTTTATATGAAAATAGACTCAGAGAGCTTTCCATACATATAAAATACATAAGATTCGGAGTTAAAATGAGTGAGATATGATTTTTCAAAGTGGACTGTTCTCGGATTGGTTTCTGTCTGGGCAGTCTACACTAAAATGTGTATAACTCGAGCTACAAAAATGATTTTTGAGTGAGACCAAGTTTAAATGAAAGCTAAGACATAGAGGAACAAACCCATAAAACAGTTTTCTCAGATTCCTTCTGAGTAATTATAATGAGAAGTAACAATCCACTGTACCGGGAGTGAACTTAGAAACTGGACAGTCAGAATAAAATATGCATAACTGGAGTTAGAAAACGAATTTTTGAGTGGAACTTGTTTTGTTAAAAACTAGACTCAGAACCCTATAAGCATATAAAATTTCGCATTAAAATGATAAAATACCAAATTATGGTGAATTTTTGAAGTTACCGCTCCACTGTAAAAGTAAAACTGGTTAGGGTAAAAGTTAAAGGTTAATGAAGAATAAGTTTTAAGATATCAATACCCTTATACTAAGTATTAGAAAACCTTTATAATTCAACATAAAAAGTTTTAAAGAGGATAATAGATAAGATGGGCCCCAGGCCTAATAAAAAGAATTTATACAAGAGGTAACATCAATTAAAAGCTTGCACCAAATTTACTAAGCTAAGCTCATAAGACTTTGCTTGAGAATATGCCTATGTTTATGTTGCAAGCATGATGTTATGATGATGATGTGATTATGATGCCATGATAATGATGATATGATGATGATGATATGATATGATGCTATGATACTGGTATTCTGTTTGGCAAAATTTTGGGAAGCTTCGGTCTAGCCGTTATGCTGCCGAAATTTTGTAGAAATTGTGGACTTAGAAATATTTTGCATCATAAGCTTTAATAAGAAGAGAAAGTAAACTAAGGGTGTGATCCTTCAAAAGGGAAGGTGACCCAAAGTAAGTTCCCCTCACCCACGACTCACATGAGGCATGGCATGACCCAGCTAGTGTGAGTATAGGGGATAGGGCTTACATGAGGCATGGCATGACCCAGCTAGTGTAAGTACCGAAATTCTATGGTGGCGACGGCCATGGTATGAGCTCATTACCACTTATGTTTAGTGGGTGAAAAGAGAAGGACTCAAGATGAGTCAAGTTAAGAAAAGAAAAGGACTTAAGATAAGTCAAGTTAAGAAAAGAAAAGAAAAGGGACTTCGGTCCAAACCCTTAAAGAGAAAAAGTTAAGAGAAGCTTATAGTACAGTCATGCATGTTTTATGTGCTTATACTTATGCCCATGTATGTTATGATATAAATGATTAGAAAGTATGTTAAAATTGAATCCACTTCGGATATCCATGTTTTCGAAAACCTAAGAACTGAACCTTATGAATGCTCACTGTTTTCATTAATAAAACCGAAGTGGCTGGGACGATGACGATGACACCTCTGTGTCGGGTTTGAGTCCTACTGAGAAATCTTATTTCTCACTCTAGTTACTTTTCCGCATCGTCACCAGATTTTTGTTGGCACACCCAATGGAGTGGAGCTTGGAGCCACCGCACTACGAGCGGACGTACGACGTGGAATGCCAGACGAAGCTATTTTGGGACTCATAGCGACCGTCACTCTACATCTTCGCATATTCTTTTTGAGAGGAGCTTTGTCATTGAAGTCTGTAGTAGTACCTAGTACTTAGGTCATGGCATGACCATGAGCTTTCTTTGATGTAATGTTTACATATATACATATATATATATATATATATATATATATATATATATATATATATTATGAACTCATATGGATGTAATGATTAGTTAATTAATGCAATGTATTTGTGAATTTCTATTTATTTACCTTTCTCTTGTCTTATGATATTTGGGTATTTATTTTATACGACACGCTCTTTCTCTATCTACCTTCTCGCTCAAGGCTTTACTTTCCAAAGCGATGACGTATTTCAAAAAAAGAAGATTTTACCGTATTTTCCGCGTAATTTAATTTCAAGTGAAGTTTAATTTTCCACGAGCATAAGTAACAACTAATAAAATGCCGTAATACGACTTAAGCATAGTATGGGTTTATTAGGGTGTTACACTTAGTGCAGAGAGTGACCTTTCCGAGGCCACCGGCTCATCACCCTCTTCCTCCTTGGGACCCAGTGCAGAGTATTCTCCAGCCGGGCTTGGCATGGCTAATGGCTATCTGACAGAGTAGCTCAGCCAGCAAGAGATGTTGTACAGCATGACCCTCTTTTGACAGCACGTAGCTCTGGGTCATAGACTTGATAGTAGGATTAATAGTAGGTTTTGAAATGTCCTTTGAGGACCCATAGGATCATGTTGACTAATACGAGCCTTATTGTCTTTTTGGTACACCAGCCCACTTATGTATTCTACTTTGAAACTCTGTACATAAACTAAAGCAGTGGCTTCTGATATATATATATATATATATGCACGTATACAGTTAATGTTATTGTACTATTCTTATCTCTTGTGATATGTTGATAAGTTCGTTTCGCCCTTAGCATAGCAGCGCGCCGTTTCGTCTGTTTACAAAAAGAAAAAAAATAATGAAATGATGAGATATGACACAAATCATGAAAGGTAAGCAGAGTGTTAATACGGTAACACAATCTACTTAATTTCATGCTATGACTTAAGTATAACATTAAATTGGTAGGGTGTTACATTTTTGGTATCAGAGCAGTTCGTCCTAGCTAAAGCCTGAGGATTGGACTAACTATGCTTCGTGCATATTCTATACTTTTTAGCTGATAACGTGCACTGGATCTTGCCTGTATGGTTGAGATATAGTTGTGCATGTGTATGAAGTTCCTGACCATATGAGCTGTTATTTACTAGCACATTAGACTTAGTATTGAGCCTGATCAACTCAATAACTTTTGTTTTGTGTGCTCAGAGCTTAATGGCTTTCGGAAGGTAAGGCAGACCATGTGCAGAACCTGCTCCAGAGGACCCGACTGATTTTACGGCCACAATGCGAGAAATGGCTCACGCAATGCGGGAGTAAGCCACAGTAGCTCACTAGATGATGGAACAGCTAGGCAGATGACCGGAGGCAAGCTGTGGAGGAAACCCTCATGGTTCAGGAGTTGACCTAGACTATCTCAAGTTTGCTGAGTTCAGAAAGGCAAATCTGCCAAGTTTCCGAGGGGCGTATGATCCTGATAAAGCTAACGAATGGATCAAAGCCATGGAGAAGATTTTCTCTATCCTGGATTGCTCGGATCATCAAAAGGTGACCTTTGCCACTTACATGCTCGAAGCAGATGCCGAGTTTTGGTGGAACGGCGTACAGAGATTGTTCGATGAATCTCAAACGACAGTCACTTGGACGATTTCAGGGATGTATTTTACCAGAAGTAATTTCCGGCTTCCGTTCGAAATGCCAAGGAACTTGAGTTTATTCAGCTTCGTCAAGGGAACCAAACGATATCTGAATACATTGCCAAGTTCGAAGAATTGTGCAAATTTTCCACAATTTACCAGAGGAACCCAGATGAAGCTTGGAAGTGCGTTAAATTTGAAGGAAGGTTACGAGAAGACATTCTTACTGCAATAGGGCCAATGGAGATTAGGGATTTCCTCACGTTGGTGAACAAGTGCCGACTTGTGGAGGATTGCAATTTAAAATTAGCTACAGCCAGGGCATCTGGTGGAAATTTCAAGGGGGGTTGGCCCCGCAGGGCCCAAGATTCAAGCCCAACATACAAAAGTAGCGGAGATTTCCACTGGCAGGCAACAAGGGCAAGCAGCCCCAAAGGCCTTTTCCAAATCCAATTTGCACAAAATGCGATAAGAATCATGGCGATCAGCCATGTTTGGCAGGCCAGAATGTCTGCTACGGATGTGGCAAGCCAGGCCACAAAATTTATGAGTGTCAAACCAGGAATCCATCATAGCCGCCTTGACCCCAACGTCAAGGATAGGTCTTTACAATGAGTGCAGAAGAAGCTGACAAGTCGGAAGTACTTATCCAAGGCACCTATGACGTGGACGGTGAGACTTTAACTATACTCTATGATTCGGGTGCTTCACATTCGTTTATTTCCCATAACTGTGTAACTGCTTTGCAATTGCCAATTTCTGAATTACCTTATGATCTATTGTTTCTACTCCTACCAATGGGCCTGTTAGAACTAGTCAAATATGCATCAATGTTCCTTTTCGAATTGAGGGCAGGACCTTTACTGCCAATTTGATTTGTCTCCCTCTGTCTAGTCTTGAGGTAATTCTAGGTATGGATTAGCTTTCTGCTAATCGAGTCGTACTCAATTGCTCGGATAAGACAATGGTACTCCCCTCTGTCTCACTTTCTAAATCCCAAACCGCAACACTCTTCTATTTGAACTCTTTTGGGTCAAAGAATCAAGGGTATATCCTCTTGTCAGCTAATGTGATAGAAACTGAGCAGGAACTAGAGGAGATTCTGGTTGTCAGGGAATATCCGGATGTTTTTCCAAAGGATATTCCTGAATTCCCTCCGGAGAGAGAGAGATTGAGTTTACCATCGAGTTGGTTCCAGGTGCGGGGCCAATATCTATAGCTCCATATCGAATGTCACCTATGGAGCTGACGGAACTAAAAAGACAGACCGGAGAGCTTTTGGAAAAAGGATTCATACGGCCAAGCGCGTCGCCATGGGGAGCTAGTCTTGTTAGTCAGAAAGAAAGATGGAAGCATGCGCTTATGCATAGATTATAGGCAGCTGAACAAAGTGACAATTAAGAATAAATATCCACTGCCAAGGATTGATGATCTCATGGACCAACTACAGGGTGCAATGGTATTCTCCAAGATCCACTTGCATTCTGGATATCACCAAATTCGAGTTCGGGAACAAGATATCCCTAAGATAGCTTTTCGAACCCATTACGGACACTATGAGTATATCATGATGTCGTTTGGGCTGACGAACGCACCGGTAGTATTCATGGATTACTTGAATCGAATATTTCGCCCATATCTGGACAAATTTATAGTGGTCTTCATCGACGACATACTTGTCTACTCGAAGATAGAGCAAGAGCATGCGGAACACTTGCAGCTAGTTCTGCAAATTTTAAGAGAAAAGAAACTCTATGCTAAATTATCCAAATGTGAATTTTGGATAAAGGAGGTAAAATTTCTCGGCCACGTAGTGTCCTCTAGAGGAATCGCTATAGACCCCAGCAAAGTAAAAGCAATTCTAAACAGGGAAAGACCGACCACAGTCTCTGAAGTCAGGAGTTTTTTCGGGTTAAGCTGGATATTACAGGCGATTCGTTAAGGATTTTTCTCGAATAGCCTTGTCGTTGACCAAGCTAACCAGAAAGAATGTTCCATTTGAGTGGACGCTGGAGTACGAACAAAGTTTTCAGGATTTGAAGAGGCGGTTGACTACAACGCCAATGTTAGCCTTGCCAGACCCTCATGGACCATTTGAGGTCTATTGTGATGCTTCCAAACAAGGATTAGGGTGCGTGTTGATGCAAACCGGAAAGGTGGTCGCATATGCCTCTAGGCAATTGAAGCCACACGAAAAGAACTACCCTACTCACAACCTCGAATTAGCAGCAGTAGTATTTGCATTGAAGATATGGAGACATCACCTGTACAGAGTGAGGTTCGAGGTATTTTCTGATCATAAGAGTTTGAAATACCTTTTCGATCAGAAGAAATTAAACATGAGGCAACGGAGATGGATGGAACTCCTTAAAGACTACGAATTTGAATTGAAATACCACCTAGGTAAGGCAAATATCGTGGTAGATGCGTTGAGCAGGAAATCATTGACCGTAGACTGGATGATGATTAAAGAGACGGAACTTATTGAAAGCTTCCCAAATCTTAATTTGGGAATCCTTACAACTCCCAAGACCCTTCAATTACACCAAATTAAGATAACCAGTAGCTTTAATGACCAGATTCGGCAAGCACAGCAGCAGGATGCTAACTTTCAACATACAATTAATCTCGTGCAATCAGGGAGATTAACGGGTTTTACCCAAGATAAAGAAGGCATCTGCGATGTCATGATAAAGTATGTGTTCCCGAAAGGAATGATCTCCGAAGAAAAATCTTAGAAGAAGCACATAAAGATGAATTCGCTGTATATCCTGGCATAGCCAAAATGTATCAAGACCTCAAGAAAATGTTTTGGTGGCCGGGCATGAAGTCAGATGTAGCAAGCTTCATAGGTAACTGCTTGGTTTGTCAGAAGGCGAAAGTAGAACATCAGAAACCCTCTGGGATGTTACAACCCTTGGAAATCCCTGAGTGGAAGTAGGAGAGAATGTCCATGGATTTTATAATGGGGTTACCAAGGACGTCAATGGGATATGATGCTATATGGGTCATTGTGGATAGATTAACCAAATCTGCTCATTTCCTACCCATCCGAGCAAATTACCCGTTAGAGAAATTGGCGCAGTTGTATATCCAAGAAATTTTTAGGCTACATGGTACCCCTTCAACTATTATCTCTGATTGAGACCCAAGGTTTACCTCACGGTTTTGGGGAGCTTTACAGAAGGCGTTCGGTTCGAAATTGTGTTTAAGCACTGCATATCACCCGCAAACAGATAGCCAAACTGAAAGGATGATTCAAACCTTGAAAGATATGCTACGAGCTTATATACTGGAGCAACGCGGGAATTGGGATCGATACCTACCGTTGGCCGAATTCGCATACAATAATAGCTATCACGCTAGTATCGGCATGGCTCCTTACGAAGCATTGTATGGACGAAAGTGCCAATCTCCCTTGTGTTGGTATGAGACAGGGGAATCAACTCTATTAGGGCCTAATTTAGTTGAGCAGACCACTGAGCAGATCAAGAAAATACGAAGTAAGATGCTTGCCGCTCAGAACCGCCAGAAGAGTTATGCGGATACCAGGAGGAAACCTCTGGAATTCCAGGAAGGAGATCACATATTTCTGAAGGTTACTCCTACAACAGGGATAGGTAGGGCAGTTAAAGTCAAGAAGCTAAATCCTCGCTTTATTGGTCCCTTTCAAATCTTGAAGTGATTCGGATCAGTTGCATACCGAGTCGCTTTGCCTCCACGTCTATCAAACTTTCATGATGTTTTTCATGTCTCCCAACTCAAAAAGTATCAACCTGACCCTACACACTACCTAGAATCAATACAGTTAAAAGAGGACTTGACTTTCCGCGTACAACCAGCACAGATCGTAGATAGAAGTGCCAGACAAATTTGGGACAAGATCGTGCAAGTAGTAAAAGTAGCAGGGGAAAAGGAGATACTGAGGACTACACCTCGGAGCTAGAATCAGATATGAGGAAAGAGTATCCTGAACTACTCCCAGGTATTAAATTTTGAGGATAAAATTTTTTTAAGGATGGTGGTAATGTAAGGATTATTTTTTCTAGTGGTTTTTAGAATTTTATATGTAAGACATATTTTCAATGACTGTTTATTTACAAGAATATTCTCTTATATTTACTAAGTTGAATAAATATATTTTGACTTTGTCCCATGTTAGCTATAGATAAGTTATCTCTCACTAAGTTGTTTAACTCACCCAGTTGCCTACCTATATTTCAAGTACTGGGTTAAGTTAGAGTTTAGTTGCCAATTACCTTCCAGAAAGCCCAACACTTTGGGCCTTCTCTTATCGTTATAGGGATTACAATATATAATATGGTCTGATGCTCCATTGAACAGCAGGCGAGTCGCAAACTATGGTAGTATGGCCTTATTTGTGTTGGAATAATTTATGTGTATATATATTATGTCTATACTTGATTAAGTATTCAGAGATTATTTATGGAAAAAGGTCCAATTTTTCAATAAAGTTTCAGTTGAGACTTGCTAAAGAGCCAAGGCTCCTTATGAGCCAATCACGATCAGGTTGGGTCATGACACCTTGGAAATGCTTTTGTGTTTTTCTAATCTAAAGTGGCGAGCAAAGTCTCTTCTTTCGTATTTAAATGTGAAAAATCACACGTGCTCACTGTTGGCATGCACCTAGGCGATGAGTCTTGGGTACCTGGGCGCTAGACCACTTGAACAAAATTTTTGTCAGCAACTTCAATGCCTAGGTAGTGGCTTAAGCACTTAGGCGCTAGTCTAGAACATGTCATTCTCTTTTTTCTTTTTTCTTTTTTTTTTCTTTTTCTTTTTTTCAACTTGCCATAGCTTTCACTTTCTTATGACTTAAAATTGTAACCAAAGTTCATTCCTAAACCAAAATATATTTGAAAACAAACTAAAAAAAATTGCAAAACAAATACTCAAAATCAAGAATAAAACACTGACCAAAGGTTCAAATTAAAGGGATCTTTGATGACTTAAAGGTCTTAAAATCTCAACAAATTAATGAAACATCACAATAAAGCGGCAAATCATTTTAAAATGGGATGGAATTTTATACAGTTGATCTAGTTGGTGAAAACTTTGAATTCAATGGTTGGATTAATGAAATTCAATGTTTAAAAAAAGTTATTTAATGGAGTAAGCATAGCAAGACTTAACACCTATGTTACTTTTAAGTTTTAATACATATATATGTGTGTGTGTGTGTGTGTGTGTTTTGACTGATCCAAATCTCAAGTTTCGGGAAAACAATCCCTATTTTGTTCTGCATTGCCGTTATTTCCTTCTTTCCTAATATTTTGAGTTGACCACAAAACTGTCTTTTTCATTTGCTCGTAATTCATTCGGCGTATACCTTCCTTGTTCAATATTATTGACTTTTGAATGCCTTGCCAGCCAAAATATTTGAACAATTTTAAGGGGACGGATCATTAATTCTACAACTTTGATCCTGAGACATGTGAAGTGAAACTAGCTAGGATATAATTTCAATACATCCTTTGTGTAAATATATTCTATATAGTTATCTAATTATATATATTGATATATAATTACAAGTGTTTAATTTTTAACAATTATTTTAAAAATTATATTTATAAAGATCTATGATTAGTTAAATTGTAAATTATTTTACACCGAAAATTAAAATTATCAAAATTATATAATTATTCTCCTAAAATTATTTCGATGCCTACGTGCAAACTTTTATATAGATTCCATCATTTTAGATTTTTGCAAGGAGGTATCTCCTCAACCCTATATTTATTTAAGTGTATCAATATTTTAATAGTTAGTGGTCAAGATTTAGTTATATATTCCATTTTTAATATAAAAATATGAAAAAATATTAAATTAATAAATTCATAATTAAATAGAGCAATCTAGAATTTATTGCTAGACAATTTGACAGAAAATAAGGATAATTGTTAGATGGAATAAAGTTGCATGATTGATTTACTCATCCAATTATCAACATGCATGCCATATCATTTTAGCAAATACATTTTGGCACTCGAGCATTTTTCTTTTGGCAAACAGTACGATTATATTTGTCATGAATTCGTCAATAGAAGTTGGTTTGCTAGGCTGACTTTCTATTTATATATAACCATAAATTGAGTGTGATTTCTAAGTTTTCCTAATTATGGTTATCTAGAAGTAATTCTTTAAGTGTTTAATAAGACAAAAGCATGCCCTTATGTCACCTTGATGTGAATGTATCCTTCAACCTAAAGTTTTGTTTTCAGAAAGAAAAAAAAAATGTTGCTCTAAATAGTGAAAATTCAACAATTTTTATGGAAGGCTTATGTACAGGAAATAAATGCAAACAGTGCGAAGCTTGAAAAAAAAAATTTACATATCAAATTAAAATTAATTGCACATCACATATATAAATTTTAAAGTAAATAATTAACATGGAAAAATAATTTTAAAGAGAAGAATTGGAAAATACTTTATATATATATATATATATATATATATATATATATATATATATATATATATATATATATATATATATATATATATATATTGCTTTATTAATGACTTAAAACCATCAATAATCAAATTAGAACTAAAACGTTTAGCAATTTTCTTTTCAATATAAATAATTATACTATTTATAAGAAACTTATCTTTTATTTTATTTCTCAACATTGTCTTCATTACTTTCATTATTGGAAATGATTGTTTTATAGTACCTTTAGAATTTGGAAGGATCAAGATAAGGCAAATCAACTTATTAATTAAGTAGTATTTTTTTTTTTTTGTTTTTACCAAATATATATAATTTATGAATAGTTGATAAATTTTTCAATTTTGGTTGTTAGTAGAGATCAAGAATGAAATATCAAAATTGAAAAGACAATTTAATCGTTTTCCTTTTAGTAAAATTCATTGTATAGTATTTATCAATAAGAATACAAATACTAGTGTAAAAAGATTTATAAACATCTTTAAAAATTAAAGTAGAGCTTAAAATTAATAAATCCATTACTTGATTATTGAATATACTACTCAACTCTTTGCTTATTTAATGTACTAAAAAATATTATTATTAAAATGATACTCAATTGTAATATAAGATTTTTTTTTAATTACAAAAATAAAATAATGAGCTTTTATTGTTGAAAAAATTTTGGGGGCCGGCGCAGTGGCCATGGCCCCCATTGTCTGGATTAAGCTCCGCCCCTTAATGCAAACAATTTAAATTATATATATGTAGGTATACACACAGGCGGTTTACATTGTCCAATAGCAAATTGATAAGCGACGTATATGTAAAGAAACCTCCGTATTAGGACTTCTTGGCAATTACACGTTCGTCGGTTCTCTCATTTCATTGACTATTATTTTTCCCACACGAGTTTATTTTATTTTTGTATTTTGTTTTGTTTTGATTTTTTTTTTTTAATACGAATTCATACCGTGGCTTTCCCCGTGTTTTCAGTGGCGTGTCACAGAATGTCGTGTATCACATGTCGTAATCAACTTTGATCAAATCAAAAACACCAAGGAATACACAAAAGCTGAAAAGACAAGGAAATTTCCAACGTTTAAAAAAAAATCTTCAAATCACTCGACTTACCTTGTTATATATGGTTCATGCAAACAAAGTATGATTATCACGAACATCTCAGAATTAAAAATTGGCCTTCAATTAATCTGTTGTTATTCCTTCACCTTGTCTGAGATTACTGCAGATTCTCCAAATTAAGGGCCATTTTCGGCCGTTTCACTTTAAGAATATGCACTTTTCTTGGCTAGTCAAACATCATTTCTTAGCAGTCACCATTTTTATCGTCGCCCTCACCAAAGTTGGCTGCTTCCAATTCAATTTCTCCGCCTTCCAACAACAGGAGGAGGATGCTATATTGATTCCAAACAATATCTCAAAAATATACAAGGATGCCATCCAAGTAACCCCTGATATGCAAGGTGCTCCAATAGATAATTATTCTGGACGTGCTTTCTATAAAACACCATACAGACTATGGAGCATGAAGAAGAACCAAACCGCAGCCTTCAACACCACTTTTGTGCTCAACATCAAGCCTATAACTTCCCCTGGTGGGGAAGGCTTGGCCTTCATCTTAACCGCAGATACCACCCTCCCAGAAAACAGTTTTGGGGAGTGGCTAGGCATTGTGAATTCTACTACCAATGGAACTTCTCAAGCCGGTATTCTGGCTGTAGAGTTTGACACAAGAAAAAGTTCCGCAGAAGATGGCCCTGACAACCATGTTGGCATCAACATAAACAGCATTAACTCCATCAAACAGGTCCCATTAGTAAACACTGGGATCAATATTTCATCAGGTAGTGATGTAACGGTGAGAATTCAGTATGCCAATGATGTAATATCAGTTTTTGGTTCCATGAATGGAAATTCAGAAGAGTCCATGGAGACCCTCTTGGTATCCCCACCTCTTAATATTTCATCCTATCTTCAGGAAGAGGTTTATGTTGGTTTCTCGGCTTCAACAGGTAACAACACCGAGCTGAATTGTGTGAAAGCATGGGAATTCAACGGTGTAGATATTGTTTATCATAATAAGAACCTGTTGTGGGTTTGGATCACTGTTCCAACTGTCATTGTTATCATTGGTGGGGTGGTGCTTTTCTTGCTTTGGCAAAGGAAACGCAACATGGAGATACCAGAAGATGCATATCCAAGGATAGAGGACCAGATTCAGCACTCCTCTATGGCACCAAAGAAGTTTCGGTTAAGGGAAATAAAAAAAGCGGCAGGTGGATTCAGCCCTCAAAACAAGCTTGGTGAAGGTGGCTTTGGAACTGTATACAAGGGACTACTTGGAAGCAATAACGAGATAGCTGTGAAGAGAGTCTCCAAGAATTCACGCCAAGGGAAGCAGGAATTTATAGCAGAAGTCACAACAATTGGAAGCCTTCACCATAGAAATTTGGTGAAACTAATTGGTTGGTGCTATGAGAGCCGAGAACTCCTCCTAGTCTATGAGTTCATGCCTAACGGAAGTCTAGACAAGTACCTATTTGGTGACAAAAATATAGAAGGATGTAATGATTCAAAACTAAAGTGGGAAACTAGGCACAGTGTGATATATGGGGTAGCTCAAGCACTGGACTATCTTCACAATGGTTGTGAAAAGAGGGTGCTTCACAGAGACGTCAAGGCCAGCAACATAATGTTGGATTCAGAATTCAATGCCAAGTTGGGAGACTTTGGATTGGCTCGTACCCTTCAGAAGAGGAATGAAACTCACCACTCCACAAAAGAAATTGCAGGAACACCAGGTTACATGGCCCCAGAATCATTCCTCACTGGAAGGGCAACAGTGGAGACTGATGTGTATGCATTTGGTGTTCTTGTTTTGGAGGTTGTGTGTGGAAAGAGGCCATGGAATCTGCATCCACAAGAGGACTACAAGAATAGCATTGTGTATTGGGTTTGGGAGCTTTATGGGAAGGGGAGAATAGTTGCCGCTTTGGATTCGAGGATAAGCAAGGAAGAGATCAAGGAGGAAGAGGTTGCCGGTGTGCTTGTTCTTGGGTTGGCTTGTTGCCATCCAAACCCACATTATAGGCCCTCCATGAAAATTGTTCTCCAGGTTCTCAATGGGGAAGCACCCCCACCAGCGGTACCCGAGGAAAGGCCTGCTTTTGTGTGGCCTGCGATGCCTCCATCGGATAAGTTGATGAAAATCGCTCCCTCATCAATGGATCACTCGCTCCAATATTCACTGAAGTCACTAGTAGATGAAATCATTTGACTAAGGTTAGGAATTAAGATGATCCTAATTAGTTGGTTGGTCAGTGGTTCTTACAGTGATTGATTATTTTCTGTATCTTTATGAACATAATTACTACATATGTACTCTTTTTGTATTGTGTAGATTTCACCGAAGTGTTCATGTTATAGTTTTTGGACATTTCTATATGTATATGATCTCTTTTTATTTTTTATTTTTATTTTTTATTTTTTTGAGAATTGTGAATATGTGATCTCTTTCTATTATGGTAAATTGCATTGATCATAATATTAATTAAAGGTTATGCAGGTCCATGAATATTGCATTGCTGGGGAAACTTGTGTCCTTATGTTCATATATCTGATTCTCACCTTAGAGTGTGTAAACTTTGGAGAGAGGGAAGCTGGAGTCTGGCGATTCTCAGCACGCTGATTTCGGATGTTGTTAAATCTTTGGTTGAGGATTCCTTTATCTGGCTTCACAGGGATGCGGAAGATTGCATGATCTAGGAGTTGGCTGGATCTGGTCTTTACTCATCTTCTCACAAGTATATGTGGCTAATGTCTAATAACTAGGATGTGGTGAATTTGAATAGGTGAATGTGGGTGTGGAAGCTTCAAACTTCTGAAAAATGTAGATTCCTAGTCAAATGCATGATGTGTGATGAGAAAGGATCAAAGACTTCAGTTATTAAAGGATAGGATCACATCATGATTATTTCTATTTCAGTCCATTATTTCTGTTTTCTTTTTTTTCTTTTTTTTTTTTTGTGGTTGTTATGCCTTAAGCCTCTTCATGTATATAAGGGTCACATTATCTGTAATTGTAATAGTAATTCAGTATACAAAGTTCATATTTCAGTTCACCCTCTCTTTACTTTTCTCTAGTTCTCAAGAATTCTTTCTTTCTTTCCTGGGGTCTGATACCTTACGTGATGGTATCAGAGCACTAGTTTGATCCATGGCGATCGTACAACCCTCCTCCACTTCCGCACTTACTGTTTCAAGTGCAACCTTCACAGCCAAGTTATTTCCAAAGCCCTTTTCAGATAAGTTGGATGATGATAGCTTCTTTCCATGGAAGCAGTTTGCATTAGCCTCTATCACGGGTCAAGATTTAGAAGATCATCTCATCAAAGATAATGTCCCAACTCGTTATGCATTAGAGGAAAATGGAGTCTCGGGCACTGAATCACAAAAGCATAAATAGTGAAGACACAGCAAGACTACCATCTTATGTCTTGGCTATTGTCCTCTATCGATGCTGCCTTCAAGAGTAGAAAACTAACTTGTTTCTCAAACAAAAGCAAAGGTCAATTAAAAAAGACAGTTGAAAGCAATCAAAAAACAAGGTCAAATAGCCTCTGCATATGTACTCGAGTTTAAGAAAGTGGTAGACTCTCGTTGCAATTGGATACCCTATTTTGCTTGATTATCATATTGAGGTAATCTTGGATGGCCTTAATGAAGAATACGCTGCCTTTATTGCCACTGTAATTTCTTGGTCAATACCCTTTACCATTAATGAAATAGAGGCATTATTAATTGCTCAAGAAGAAATCATTGAAAGGTTTAAAAAATAAGATGTTAGCCTAGTACAAGTAAATGTAACTCAAAGTTCCTTTCAAGAACCAACAACTGGTGATAAGGGCTTTGAAAGAAGAAGTGGCAGAGGTGGGAGATCCTTTACAGGAGGTAGAAATTCTTGGGGTAATCCTAGTCAACCCCAATGTTAATTATGTGGAAAATTTGGCCACATTGTATGGCGATGTTTTCATGGATTTGGTCAATTCTTTCGGAATCCATCAAGACCTACCAATAGTAATTCTTATCAATCACCAAATTCGTCTCGGTACCTAGATTCGATTGCTAGCCATCACTTCACCTCTAATTGTTCTTATTTGTTCACAACTTCAGATTATAATGGATCTAAACAAGTTTTGTAGCCAGTGATGCAGGTATGGATATCCAGCATGTTGGTACTTCTATTCTTTACTCTGTTATTTGTAACGTTTCCTTCAAACTTGACAATTTGATGCATGTTTCCTTAGATTACCAAAATTTAATTAGTGTTTCAAAATTTGCAAAAGATAATAATGTGCTTTTTGAGTTCTGTCCTGACCTTTATTATTTGAAATCTCAGGATACCAAGGAGATCATTCTCCAAGGCTGACTTAGAGATGGTGTCTATCAATTTGACCATGTTATAGCTCCTAAACTAAATTCTAGTTGTTTTGTACCTACCGTTCTTTCCTTGTTAGAATTATGCCCAAAAACCAATGACAGTTTAAATAGATCTGGATAATAAAATTATCCTTTTTGTTATAAATCACAATTAGTTTTCAAAATCTTTTTTGGATGATAAAGAGATATCTTTTATGAGATAAAAGATAAAAATTGAAATCAATTTTAAATGCCTTTGGGATAAGATCACAATAGCATATATTAGAGAAAGGGTTCTCTATAGCTAATGCACATTGAAGTAAGCCGCATATAGAGAGAAAAAGTGAGACTTGAGTTTCTCTAATTGAGATGATCAGAGTTACAAGATTTTCTTGGTGTGGATCACCATTGGAGGATGTGCATTTGTGTGTTTAATTGAAGGAACATACAAAACAGTCATTCCCCATTTGGAAGGTATGTTTGGAGACTAGTCTCTTTGAATTCTAAATCACATCAAGGGGATTATCAGGGTTTTAAGAAATTAAACTTTTGTGATTTATTTTCACTAAACGCATGTTAAAATTTCAAATAGTGGTTTCAAAGCCATCCTTGAATGTAGTTTGGAATTCTTATGCAATGGTTGTGATATCAAAAGGTGTTTTGAAAGATAACAATTTTTGGTAGCATGTAGCATAACTATTTGATGCTTCATACATATGATGTTAGCATGACTATATCATCATAAGTTTATGTATTTGATATAAACATTCATTGTAACTTTATATATATAGGGGATGTATCTAGTGGGAAAGGCTTTCTTGTGTGAGATATGAGAGGAAGCATTTTCAGCCATTAGATCAAAATGAGCGGCTATGATTAGATGTTAATTTTTAAAAATCACGTGACTGCAAAAGAACAACCCAACCTTTCCCTCATCTTTCCCAACACCGCTCACTTTCTTCCCTCAATTACCACTGCCGCAGACACTGAACTCCTCCAACCTTTGCGTCTCTGCCTGAACACGCCTAGGCATTGCCGTCCTCCACAAGTCCTCACTGCTGCTACAAGCCCTTGCTTTTCTCCTTTGCACTACTCCTTGCTCTTCTCCCTGGCACCTTCTGTAGCCCTTTCCCAAATCAACGGATTCATTTAGTTTTCTTCATCAATATAATGTATTATAGTTGAAGAAAATCAAGCAACTCTTTGCGACGATAGCTATGCACTACAACATGTGGGTGTCGCTGGGTGTGGAGGAAGGAAGCAATGTACACCGTAAACTATATGCAAATACCATAACCATAGCCATGGACACCTTATATAACCGTAAGATAAGGTGCACAACACACATACAATTCACATAATCTCATGATAAGGCACAAAAGTCACTTTTAAGCATATAAAGACTTTACTAAACATGTAATCATGCATTTTTCATATAAACTATGCAAATTGCACATAAGCCAAGCACTTTAAGCGTCTAACAAATTCAAACAAGGATTAGAGCATAGACTTCATATATTTATGAATAAAGAAGCAAACACAAATCGGTCAAGAATATAAAACCAAGTAAAAGTAATAACTTTATGACTTTAGAGGAAACCATTAGTTTCACAATCATAGTATAGAAAACCACTCTAGCAAGGAATTAATTAGTCACATGTAATTTCTAATGTGACCTTAATTAAATCTATTTATTTAGCATTATTGATATGATTAAGTCTTAATAAGTCCAATGGTCCAAAGTCCATGATCATATCTCCATGCACAGTGTAACACCCTCCAAACACATACACCATGCTCGAGTAATAGTGATATATTTAGATGTTGTTATGAATGCTGGGAAAATACTTTAAAATAAGAAAATATAATATATGGCCCTTAAAACTACGTACTTTATTACTGAATAAAGGTTTATAATCTCAAATATCCGATGCATATAAAATATAATAATTACAATTTGAAAGAAACTCAACTAACATTATATACAGAGTTTGTCTTAGACTATGGTTGTCGCTTCATGGTTGTAAGCCACCCACCTTAGTTTCCCGAGCTGGACTCAAGTCCAAGTCTTGCATCTTGTAAATATTCCAAGACATCAACTACAAACTTGAGGTCTACTCTATATACTAGAATATTTACGGAAAACATACAAACAGGTAGCGAGAACTTTAAGTTCTCAGTAGGTACACTTAATCTACTAATCATACAATGTGTCATCATCAACATTCTAGCTGCTTCAGTTTGTTATAAAAATATGGACACATACACATAGGCACATGTTCAATTTTAAGTTTGAAAATGTATTTCTCAAAGCAAGATTACTTTTAGCAATCAATTGACATGGTTCATATTAAGCATAATAGTAGTAACAATATAAAATTTCAATCATAGATGATCATAGTACTACAATATAATAGTAATATGCTCAAATATGCATATGCTAATACACCTTCTTAACTTATGCAAGTGCACTTGATTTTCTTATCTCTTTCTTTAACTTCCACCTTGCTCTTCTGTATTTGGTCCCCTAAAGGTGAATGACTTTTCTCACCTCTAAGTAATAGCCTACTCTTCAAGACTGAGCTCGTTTTTATATAGGATTACCAGGTTTACATTTCCCGACTCTTCTACAGGTTATTCGACTTAAATCTGGTTAGAGATTGGCCCAAGTCTTAGTCAATACCGTCCTAACCCATTATGATATGGAGGCTTGATACGTCCCTTGGCAAGTTCTTAGTATCTTTTCATCTCAGTACATAATCATGCATGAATATACTATATGCACTTATGCATATTTCTCATAGCTTACTTTCAAACATTTCTTGCATTCATAATTTACATAAACATGACATATAAAGATGCATCTCTGTTAGAAATTTGACAGTATATCAGTTGAAACATGGAAGGTTTCCAAAATAGACAACATATCCAGTCAGCCAATCAATTATAGCAATCATGCTCATTATGGATAACATATTAATATAACATTATATTTATGTGAAATTGAATAACACTTATGCCTTCGAAAATTTTATAGCTTATGGACCCTTAAGTTAAGAAAACTCTTAAGTTATGCCTTTATCCTTAAATCTACCCTATTCTTCTAAATTACACTAAAATTCTGTTTTAAGTCATTTTGGTGTAGAAGTTTAATATATTGTAGCCTTCTTTGTCTACTTTTAAATCTCTTTGGTCTCATTAAATTTTAAGGTCTATAATTTAAGTTATTAAAGTTTTACTCAAGGCAACCCTATGTTAAGATAGACTTGTACACCAAAATTTAGAAAATCACTAAAAATCCATTCTTTATCATTTTAATCCGAATTTGATATCCTTACGTATCTATTTGGACCATCTTTCAATAGGTTTCATTCCAATTAGGTAACTAGAATTCAAGTTATGAGCTCCTCAAGTGGACTACCTTGTTTCCACTCAAACAGAGCATAGGTCAATTTTTAGGGAATTATTGCAAAAAATTCACTTATTATCTAATTCTGAAATTTTTATGATATAATCTCCTATGTATTATCTTTCTAATAAAATTAGTTTCACTAAATTTGAAGTTATATAAGGTGAGGTATGTCCTTCACATCACACTCTAATCAGGATAGAGAGTGAAATGTAATAGCCAACTTCAAAATTTCATAACTAATTCATTTTAAACCCAATGTCTTATAATTTATTTGGTTGGATTTATCTTGAAGTCTAGTTTCATTTAAAATTAGTTTTACTCAAATTTGAGTTCTACAAGTTGAGTTATTAACTCCTCTATACAGATGTCGCCTAGGGTTTCTATTTCATAGCTTCTTTGTTTTGATTTCCTTGTGATCTTTTGCTATATCTTTCAACCTAAACCAAGTTTTCCTATCTTAAATCACTAGAAAGGGATCATATAAACATCATTCAAGATTAAATATATGACGACACAAAGAATTAATGCCAGCCACAGAACCACACTAGACATCAAATAACTAAGAATTTGAGCTATCTACCTCAAAATCCTTGAAACTATGGAAGCAAAAGAGCCAAGAACAACATCCTAACCTCCTTACTCCTTCATGGAAGTGACCTATTTGGAGATGGAGAGCCTCTATTTGATGTTTGATCATCTAATAATTAGAGAGGTTTTGTAGAGAAGAGGATAAGGGTCAATTTTCATAAAAGGAGCAAGTGGATTTGAGTCTAAGAAGGCCTTCAACTTTGAACTTGAAGCTCTTTGGCCATGGAGGTGGAGAAAAGGAAACGAAGATGTAAAAGAAAATGGAGGAGATCAATGGAGGGGCAGGGGCCAAAAATTTAAAGGCAAGGAAGGAAAATATGTTAGCTTCTTACTTAAGTTGGTTTGGCTTCTTGACTAAGTCATTAGGTCAAATCTCATTAGTCAGTTTGAAACGCAAATTAAATTCTCCTAGGCTTGAATTTCAGTGGCTCATCTTCAACTATCAGGAGGGTTTTTAATTGATACTTATGCCTACAGACAATATATAACACTTGAAAATTAATTCAAGATGTCCAACTATCGATTTTGGGTATTTTAAGTTACCCGAGTTACAGTAACAGTGTGAGTAATTTCATACTTTTGTTTAAAATTATGGATAGAAAATCTCAACTTAAAGTTATTTGAAGTCTTTTAGTTATCTACTAGTGTCATGGCGCTCACAAAATCTCGGAACCAAAATTTTCCCACAATTGCGCCTCTTGACAACCGTAAACCCTTATTTACATTTTTGCCATTATAAGCTAGATACAATTTTGTCCCTACTTTTACTATAATTTACATAATTATAATTTTGCCCTTACCTCGGGCTCATGCTTCCTTCTATCGTAGTTTGCCCTTAGAGTTCAGGATGTTACATAGGTACTCCAAGCAGAGGGTAAGACTTTAAAGGTCTCAAATAAAGTCCATATGAGTCACATAGACTCATTATAGTCCATAAAGAATCCATAAGCGTGGATAGTAGAGTCTAATAGTCCATAACTCCATAAGCAAAGGTAACAATCCATTTTATTAAATCTTTAGAGTCTTTGACGAATTATTAAGTCTTAATGGTCTGAAAAAAAAAAAAATAAACACATTAACTAAGCTAACTCAAACATGCTTAGAGGTTTGAAAATGCATGCATTTACAAACTTAAGAAAAGTAGTTTCATGCCTTAGAAAAACATATGGCCGAATTCTTTAAGAAACCATATCTTGGATATTTTATTCCAAAACTTCACAAACTTGTACAAAACACTTAAATCTTCATCTTTAAGCCTTTGAACACACATGAAAGACATAAACCTCCATATTATTCTCCATTGATGTCACCATACATATAGTGTTAGGATGATGAACTCCAAGTGCTCTCAAGTTCAAAGAGTCCAATATTTTAAAAATATGAGCTATACAACATTCTACTCAATAAGTAAGATTGTCATATCCATTTTCTAGCCTTTGAAACTCATGAGAACTAAACATCATTGAGACCCTATATAGGCATAGCCATACATATGGGGTTTAGTATGGATCCTTTTGAATTTAGGGTTTATTATTAAAGAAAACTCAAGAAACAAATTCAAGAATCCAATAATACAAGATGTCATCTCGTTAAGATGTTCAATATCATCATCTAGCCTTGTAAACATGTATAACCAATTCACCATTGAGACACTCATGTAGGCTTAGCCATGCTAATGGTGTTTGGTGTTGGTTTCCATGTATTAAGGCTTCAATCATCAAAACAATTGAAAATACAAACTAACTTTAAAAAACTTAAATATCCTCTTTGTGAAAACTTGACTAAAGTTCTTTTAAGCATTTTATCAAACACTTGGTGTGCACCCCCATGGTTTTTCACGTGTAGGAAGCAACACCTTCACAAAACATCACCAAAAACATGATTTTTCAAGCTTTTAAGCATCACAAATGAAGGAATACTAATATATATGGATCAAGCACTTATATTTCATCAAATATCCACCAAAAACTCTTCAAAAGCATGACTTAAAGGTGGCTGCCCATACATAGCCGAGAATACATGTACACGCACCAAACTTCATGATTTTCAAGCTTGAAAGTCTAAAAACCATAGAAACTTATGTGTACATGAATTAAGCATGCTCAAATCATCAAGTACCATCATGAAAGCTCACATAACACAAAGCATCCTTCAGCCCTTATAATGGCCATGGGCTTCATGAGGAGAATGAGAAAGATTTATGCTTCATATGTAAAAGAAAACAAGGTTTCTAGTTTTGTAGAATCAAGATAAGTAATTTAAGCTTCAAGAGCTCAAAAGAAAGCATGAAAATCCATACTTTTCAAGAACTTTAGGGAATTTTAAGAAGCTTGAAAGAAGAGATTAAAATCTGAAATAAGAAGTAGAAACCTCAAAGAACACAAGAAATCACAAAGAACTCATGCATGGAGCCTGAAAGTGAAAAAGAAAAACCCTACATGGTTTGGAGACTTAGAACTCGAAAACGTGACGGGCTGGGTAGCAGCTACATCAAGCTTTTTAATGCTGGTTTGTAGGCTTATATTCAAGTTTTGAAGGTGGAGGATGATGATGTTTGATGGTGGAGGAAAAAGGTAAAGCTTTAGTGGTATTTTAATGGAGTTTCCTTGAAGCTTTTGAGTGAAATGGTGGAGGATGGAGAAGATGAGAGTCTCGGCTCTTGGTTGTGTTTTAGGCTGAAACCAAAAGTGTCAACTGTAACATCTCCACTTTCTAAAAATAGCATAAAAGAAACTTTGAATTATTTCCCTTAGGCAATGTGAGAATTTCTCAAGCAGCGCTATGCTTGACGATCCTTACACTTAGAACTATAGGGTAGCGTAACACTACTTTAAGTTATATGATTCTCCCATGAGAAACATGAAGAGTCCTACTATGATTCATAAGATGTTACATAGAGTGCAAAGAAACCTTAGATACTAATTAGGGTATGAGTGTATATCACTCCCATGCATGATTGTTGACCGGCATGACTGATTTGAATATGGACTTATGATTGATGGATTATTGATGCTTAATGAAATACATTGGGTGATGAATATGATGGATTGTTGATGCTTGACGAGACATTCCATGATGAATATGATGATATAAGATGAAAATAAATGGTTATTGGTTAAAATTTCTATGATTGGCATTTTGGGGAAGCTCCAATCTACCCGTCATGCTGCTGGATTTTTGTCAGAATTATAGATATAGTCATACCATTACATGTCCACATGTGCCTTGTCTATAATTTCAATGCATGTAAGATGTGACTATAACAACAGAAAAGAAACAATAGGATATAATCCTTGGATCACTTCGGTAAAGGAAGAAAGGTAAGGTGATCCACTAAGACTTAAAGACCTTCTATGGTGGAGACAAGGGTGACATAGAGGACCCTCCAATTTAGAGGCATAAAAAGCCTTTGTCAAATTTTTCTAATTTGGTTTTGTAGTGCATGATGACGATCACAGAATGAGCTTATATCCAATAGCAGTCTATTCCAAGAGAAAGTAGAGAATGTTAAGCACGTGCTAAGTATGAAGGTAAAGTTAAAGAAAGACTCCGGTCAAGTCCATGAAGTTACATGAATGTGCATGCATCTTGTAATATCCTCAATTTCATGTTGTGCTAAATTACCTCAATAACCCTGAGTAATTAGGCACTTAATGAGAAATTATGAGATTATAGCTTAATCAAGGGGTTAACGAAGAGTTTATGAGTTAACTCGGACGAGAAAAGTCAAGAGAATGCTTACTTGAGATTAGATAATCTCTAATTAAGCAAGTCAAACTCTTGATAGCTTAATTAAGCACTAGTCGCCCTTAATTAGCTTAATCGAGTTTGATTAAGGTTAATTAAGCTTAATCACAAGATTAATTTTTGTTAATCATGCTCTTGTGTGTTAATCATTAATCCTTGCTTAATCATCTTAATTAAGTTGTATGAGCACTTAATCACATGATTAAATTTAAATTTAGTCAACTAGACAATAAAGTAAAGAGTGATGTCATAAAAGCACAAAGCATAAGACAAGACTACTTTATGTAAGAATTTGACCATGCTTTGTTCCCCCATCATCCAATTTGTTCCCCTAAACCTTAATTGACACAAAATAACACAAAAATATCTCTTTCCCTCCCTTTAATGTGGATGCCACTTTGAAGCACACACACACTCACATTCTCATTTTTACTCATCCTATTCTCTCTCTAAAACCCTCATCCTCTCACTTCTCTCTAAAAGTCTCATCTTCTTCTCCATCTTCTTCTTCCTTTCGTCACCACCACCACCCAAAACCACTCACTTAGCCCTTCAAAGATCACATCTTTTGGTTTTTGGAGACAAGATCTAAACACTACAAGACTTATTTTCAAGAGAACTCAAGAGTTCTCTCCTTACTCATCCAAAACTGCCACCATCATCAACCAAGGAAGAGTCTTCTTCATCTTCTTCTCCTTCCTCAAAGACGCCATTTTCCAAACTTAGGTAGTGATCTTCATCTTTTTGTTTTGTTTACTCAAGAAAGCTTGAAGCTTAGTTCTCTTCATGACCAAGATCTTTGAGTGAAAACTTGAGGAAATCTTCTATGCTCTTCATGAGCAAAAGTTTCTATTTTTAGAAAAATATGTTCTTGATGTTCTTCATGTGTTCTTAAGTTTCTAATTTTAGAAAAATATGCTCTTGATGTTCTTCAAGTGTTAGTAAGTTTCTACTTTTGGAAAGTATGATCTTATTGTTGAGTGTTCTTGATGTTATCTTATTTGAAATTCTTCCTTTTCTTATGATGAGTTGATGATTGGAAAAGCCTTATCTTTTTATATTTTTCATGATTTGATGAGAGTGTGAACATTCTAAAAGCCTTAAACTTTTAAAAGTTTGCTTCTTGATACACAAAAAGTGGTGCAAGTTTTAGTGCCATCATAAAGTCTTCTTTTGTTTTGTTTTGAAGACAAGAATACATGTAAAAGTCTAAGCTTTTTGGCATACTAAGCCTTTTTGAGTTAGAAAATGATATCTTGTCACTTTATGTCTTAGAAATCAAACCTTAAAGAAAAGACCTATCATAAAGTTTCAAACTTTAATCAAGAATGAGACCTTTAAGTCATAAAAGTGTTGTTTTATAACATTTTATTCATAAAGTTTAGATTTTGAACCAAAACAATGCTAGAAAGGGTTAGCTTTTATCAAGATTAAGACTTTTTAACCTTAAAGTAATGTTTCATATCACTATTTAATAAAGTAGGAACCATTTTAATGTAGAGACAACTTTAAGTCATAAAGTTGAGACCTTGATGGTCTTAGAATAATTAAATGAGTCAACTTTCATAAAGAACAAGACTTTTTAGTTAAAAAGCTAGTAACTTGAACCATTATTTCATAAAGATCTAATCTTTAAGATAAAAGCTTGAAGCTTTGTAACTTGATTAAGTTAAAATCACCCTTGGCATTTAGTGAACATAGTGTTATTGGGTTCATGATGTGGTTATGCATTGTCATGACCCAAGGATTAGAGGGATCTCGAACTCCTTGGGAACAAAAGTATGATTAGGGCCTCTGAGCATACTATGAACCTAGGAATCACTAAGTGCACTATCTCAAGGAAAGGAAACAATCACTTAACTTAATTAATTAGAACAAGTGTTCTATAAGACATGAACACAAGTGAAGAATAATTTCATATGAGAGCTAAGTAACTGAAAGACCACATACACATATCTTAACTATGTGATTCTCTCACGGGTAACCATGAGAAATCATATGATGATTCATAATACTCTTCATAAAGAATAACACAACTATGAACCCCTCTGGGTTATGAATGTATGATAGCATTGGCATGATGAATGACAAGTTTGATTGAGCACTGTCTCATGATTGAATGATGAGTATGATGATATGATATAGATATGATGAACTGTTGGTTAAAAGTTTTTGATTGGCATTTTGGGAAAGTTCCGGTCTAGCCGTTATACTGCCGGATTTTTGTCAAAATTATGGACTTAGTCATATCTTTGCATGTGTCTAGTCAAAGAAGAACTATGCATGTAAAGTATAATGATAAGAAAAGAATTGATAGGACATGACCTTTCAATCACTTTGGTAAGGGAAGTGTGAGACGGCGATCCACAAACACTCAAGGAACCTCTATGAGGGAGGCAAGGGTTGTAATATCCCCATATAACGTTATAGGAAATAATGAAAATGTCATTAGGCAAACTTTTATTATTCACAACCTTGCCTTTGAACTTTTTAAAAAATGACATTTAGGTCCCTATATCAACAAGATTAGTAGAATAAGATTTTAAATGAAGTAGAATCACGTAGCAAAAACGTAGAAACCTAAACCTCGGTTGATTGAGCCACAGAGGTATCCATATGTGAAATGACATGGGATGCCCCTAGATGTACCCATAATTATGAAGATGCCATTAGCCATGAAAAATAGAAAAACAGAAAAGCCATCAATTTGCAAAACGTTTAATTTACACCTTTAATCGATTAATTCGATTTTAATGGATAAGTAAAGCTAATTAGAAATTAATTAAAGATTAATTAGGATTTAATTAAGTGTTAATTATAAGGATTAAGTTTAGAGAAGATTAAGATAGATATATAGGAATTCTTACAAAACTATTTAGTAATGTTTTGTCAGTTTGAAGGAAATCGGTAAGATTACAGTGTTTTAAACTGTCGGAACCGAACCAATAGAATTTCAACTCATTAACCCTACTTTAAGTGGCTGAGAACTCAGCCACTTAGCTCAAGAAAGTGGCGCTACTTTGGCCACAAGAAGGGAGGAACGTTGGCTGAATTTCAACCTCCCAAGTTTCAACCAATCAAAGCCACCCATTCTAACTACCACTCCATGCCTATATAACACATCCTCCTTTTCTCATTTAGACCCATTTTTTCTGCGCCCTCCCTTCTTCTCACTTCAGCTCTCTTCTTCTCTTCTTCACTCATTCAACTCCATCAAAGCTTCAAGCTCAACAAGGTTTTGATAGTCCAAACTCCAAAATCAAGCCAAATCACACATAACAAAAGGTAGAGGTTTAATTCTTGTCTTAATTCTCTGATCTTGGGTGGCTAGTGGTGGCTTATTTTGTCAATCTTTGATGTATTGATTGAATGATTATGATGATATATGGCTGATTTATTGGCTATTTGTGAGGTTAAAACCAAATTAGAAGCAAGAAAGAATGAAAATAGGAAGAGTTGAAGGGCTGGAGAACCAAAAACCCTCGGTAGACTGTACGGCGGAGTGTACGGCTCCACCTACCACCCTTTAAATTTGATGAAACCATTTTTATATGAAACTAGACATCTGGGGCTTTCCATACATATATCATATAAGGCCATTAGATTAGTATTGAGAGTGATATGAATTTTTGAATTTCGACCTAGGTTTTTGACTTTGATTCTGGGTAGACTGGGTTGTTCAAGGTAGAACTCGTTCGTTACACATAGAAGAATGTTCAATAAAAATTTCAGAGTTAGATAAGTCCCATTTGCTCCCAGTGATCCAAGAAAGTTGTCCTATGTCCAAACTGGGCTAGAACAGGGCAGTTCAGGAAGGTCAAATTTCGGGGCTTATAACTCGAGCCCTACTAGGTCAAATGGAATGGAACTTTTTGCAAATGAAATATTGTCCTTTAATATGAGACCAATTTCATATGATTTGAACTAGTTTTTGATTTTCTGTGAATTTTTTCTTTTAAGTGTGTAGTTTTAGCTAGCTTCAGGGCAGGCCGAAATACTTGAGCTATATTTATCAAAATTAGATGGGACCAAAGAGGTTACAAAATAGACACATAACACTTCAACATATCCAAAATTCAGGTCCAAATGAGTTAAAATGAATTTATGGCCTAAGTTACAAAAATCGGTAGAATCAAAGGGAAGTGGCAGAAAACTAATTCAAGACCAAGGTTATGAAACTTTGTTTAATTATTGGAGCATCTATACCTTGCATTGATTTTTTTGTATGAATGACTGTCTGGTGGATTAGTACTATTCACGAGGAAGTGGACTTGATCCGTTATGCTGCTGAAATTTCGGCAGAAATAAGTGCATTATATGAATGTGATAAACATTTATGTATTATGTTCATAAGGTTCATATATGAAAGAATAATTTAAGTATGATATAAAGTATATTAATGAAATTATGATAGTTTCTATTATGAATATTCATGATATGAATATGAAATTCTGTATGCAAGAATATATGAAAGTAAATGATGAAGCATATGTATGAGTGCATTTAACATGTCTATGTATGATTATGTATGGGAATAAAAGGACATGAATATATTAAATGTGAATCCCTTCACCTGGATGCAGTTATGAGATCCCTCCTTGTGATAGCAGTAAAAAGACAAAGATGTGGGTCCCTTCACTTGGAGGCAGTTGCACTTTGAATCCCTTCCTGTGAAGGCAGTATAAAACTATGAGATCCTTCTATCTTGGAGGCACGTGGTCAGATGAGATCCCTCTACATTGAAGGCACGTGGTCAGCTGAGATCCCTCTATTCTTGAGGCACGTGACTAGAAAAGATCCCTTCAATTTAGAGACACGTGACCAAAATGAGATCCCTCCAAGACTAGAGGCACGTAGGTACCCTTGTGGGTTAGTTTGTGTAATGACAGTCACCAGTTGAGTTGACAAGCTCACTCCTAGATCAGACTACCCAAGGGCAGTAAAGAATAAAGATTAAAGCAAATGCAAGCATCGTACTCACATGAGGCATGGCATCGACCCAGCTAGTGTGAGTATAGGGGATAGGGCTTACATGAGGCATGGCATGACCCAGCTAATGTAAATACCGAAAATTCATGATGGCATATAAATATTCATGATAAAGGATATGATGAAGGTCCCATATTCCTAAGGATCATGACATGGTGATCACGCTCTGATAGGGTATGACATGGTGATCATACTCTGGAATGTGGCATGATGATTCCACACCCTACGGAATATGACATGGCGATCACATCCCAATGGAGTATGACATGGCGATCATACTCTGGGACGTAGTAGGATGGACTTATCCCTAAGGAGTGTGACATGGCGATCACACCCTGATGGAGTATGACATGGTAATCGTACTCTGGGATATGTGTAAAAGTAAAGAAAGATAAAGGAAAAATATGTGTATTCCGCATAAAATCCAAATACAGGTAAAGATGTGTATAGATTTTATGTTTTCAGTATATTGGTGCTATTATAAGTTAACATGTTTCAGTTATTATTCATAGTATAATTCATGAATTGATTTGTATTGGCTTGCCCAAATTACAAGTGTATGAATAAAATGAACTTTGCTTCGGACAGTATGTTTTCGAACTGTAAAATTAAATAGCTTGTATAACATGTTCACCTTTTTCATAATAAACCAAAGCAACTGGAGATGACAACGATGACATTATGTATGACAGTGAATGAATCCTACTGAGAATTTATAATTCTCACTCCTATATTCATTTCTGTGTTATCTCCAGATAGTTCAGAAGTTCCGAAGAAGGCCCTCCGAAGCGGAGTCGACTTGTAAGATTGAAGGTGGCCGAAGGTTGCTGCCAGACAAGGTCCGATTAAGTGACAGTAACAACTCCTAGATGAGGTATTATGACTTAAGCATAGTACCGTACTTGGGAGGGTGTTACAAGGGTGACATGGAGGACCCTCCAACTTAGAGGTAACCAATATCGGCTTAGTCTGATTTGGTTAGTACTACGTGATGACAGTCATGAAATGAGCTCATGTCCGGAAGTAGTCTATTTCAAAGGAAAAGTAAAAGAATGTTAAGTACATGCTAAAACCGAAAGTCAAAGTAGGACCATGGTCAAGTTAATGAGTTGCATAGCCATGCATGTTATTATATTCCTTATATGTATTATGAATGTATGTTATGTATATTAGCATGTATGCCTATGTATGACACTATGGATATGATGATAAAGTTAAAAGTAACCCGCTTCGGGATTTACGTTTTCTGAAACTATTAAAATTGAACTTATACCTGTCCACTATTTTTATAATTAAACCCGAAGTGACTGGGACGATAACGATGACACTGTGTTTGTCTAGTTGCGATCCTACTGAAAAATTTAGTATTTCTCATTCCTATGTTTTCCATGTCATTTTCAAAGGATGTCGACGTCGGGCATGGTAGTGATCTACATTGAGTTCTCGGTGTGGCGTTGGCGCTTTGACCTGGTGCTGAACGCCTCCGTACTGTCGGTGAGCGCAGCGATGAGGGTCTACATCTTCCACAATCGCCGGTTTTAGACTCTCGTGATGAGCCCATTTTTCTGACCGCATCAGCCATTTGGCGAGGTTACTATGGATGACATCCACCCCTATTTTCAGCCACCGAGATACCCCATCAACGATGACGAGACTGACTCGGATACCCGTTTGACTCCAACTATTTCACTGGATTCCGATCCCTTGGAGCCGTCTTATCCAAGCTACCATGTGGAGACCGATTCGTCTGAGCCCTTCTATTCGACTCATTCTGGGGGATCTCACCGTTTGGGTTTGTCGTAGCCTTCGGTGATTCATCTATCTTCTGATTCTTCTACTTCATCTACTGGCCCAGCTTCACCCCTGGTTTGCTAGTGTGGGTTCATTCGTACCCGCACTGTGCCCCGTAAGCAAGGACATCCTCGAGGAGGGGGACGTAGTGGTGCTTCTCTTGGTGGATATGGGAATGATTTCCTCCCGCCCGATGCTTGATGTGACGATTGCATGTGGAGCCAAGCACGAGGATAGCCCCTTTTGGTTGTAGTTATAGGGTTATCATTCTATTGTATGGCATGCTTGGGTAGTAAAGTTTTCTGATATATTTCCTTTTATTATGTATTTGGTAGGTTTCTTGTGTAGGGCTGACGGTAGATATCGGACCCATTATTATCTTATGTATGACCTGGTATGACTATTATCATATTATTATCGATGGTCGTGGAATGAATGTTATCTTTATCTAAGATTGTGGTTATTCTTATGGTTTCTATGTATGTTAAATGTGACGTATGAATGAGATAGTGATGTTTATTTTACACATTCAAGAAGATGTGCTCATGGCTCTCGATTTCAAAAACGGTTTACTTGTTTTGTTCAAAAAAAAAAAAAACTTACCCCTATTTTCAGTAAAAAGTAATTTCTAAAAGGTAATGTTAGTTCCGTAAGCAAAATTAACAACTAATAATTCTACGATATGACTTAAGCGTAGAATGGAACTATTAGGGTGTTACACATCTTTATTCTCTCATATATATGGTCATGAACGTTTATACTATGTTCTCATATATATGTTCCTATCTTATGGCCTTGTATTTCTTTATATTATGTTTATATGATGAAGGTTAAAAGAAACCTATTTCGGGAATCTATGTTTTCAAACCCTTCAAAAATGGAATCTATACATGCTCACTATTTTAATAATTAAACCCAAAGTGGCTATGATAATGATGATGACACATTAATGGTTGGGATCCTACAGAGAAATCTTGTATTTCTCACTCTTATATTTCTGTGTTGTTTTCAGATGGAGTTGATGGCATCCATGGTAGCACTTCCTGTGGTACCTAACTGGATAAGACAAGGAGTTGTAATGTTACAACACCTAGCTAAGGAGGATTGAGATAGTAGCATAATGTTTTTGCTTTTTTAAGGGCCCTAGTTGGGTAGTTTATATGTAATTAAGTGCATGTGGGAAGTTATGCTACCTAATTTGACCTATTACATATGTAATAGTTATTAAGTGTAATTATGACTCTTGATTATCTATGATTGCATTATTATCTTAAGGTATTGTGTTATATTATTTCAACTTCGTCATATGTCTTATTCGTAACTTAGTGACACAAGGAACAACATCCATATGTGTACGAGTAAGTAAGCACTTAAAGGCTCAATTTTCTAGCATAAAGGTTTTAAAAAAAAAAAGTTACATGCTATTTTCGTATATTACATTAATTTCAATTATAAAAGCTTCTGCTAGTTACGAATAACAACTAATAATGCCATAAAATGACACAAGCATAGCATGGTACTATTAGGGTGTTACATCCGTGGCTCAATTAGTTGAGATTTAGGTTCCTATAGTTTCGCTATATTATTTTACTCTGCTTAAACTCTAATTTTGTTAATTCTAATATAATTGGGACCTAAATGTCATTTTCTAAAAGTTTTGGGGTCAAATTAGAAATAATTTCTGTGGTCTAAGTGTAATTGCTAAAAATCTTGGAGCAATTCTATAAATAACAAAAGTTTACACTACAAGGGTACTAAAATCATTTCTTGATTTTAGTATGCGGCAGTGCCGTAATTTCAATGACAGTGTCATACCGCCCTATAATTTTCAGTGTAAAGATTATCATGGCATAGTATTGCTTGAAAAATTCTCATACTACCTAAGTGAAATAAATCAAAATTCATATTATGCTATATTAGGAAAAGCAGGGATTGTGAGGTCGCCAGTGCAAGCCAACAACTTTGAGTCGAAGACTCATTCATCACATTCTTGTAGTAGAACTGCCAGTTTAGGGGGCTACCTAGTGAGGACCCATTGACCATACTAGTAACTTTCTAGAGGTTTGCAAACCATCAAGATAAACGGAGCCACTGAAGATGCTATCAAGCTGAGACTTTTCCCATTCTTACTAAGGGATAAGGCCAAGTCTTGGATCAAGTCACTACCTCAGGGATCTCTCAATACATGGGACATTGTAGCTAGGAAGTTCTTGGAGAAATATTTCCCTTCAACCAAGTTAGTCAAATTGAGAAATGACATTACATTATTTGCTTAAACTAAAGGGGAGTCATTCTTTGATGCTTGGGAGCATTATAAAGAGTTGTTAGTCAGATGTCCTCACCATGGCATCCTTTTTTGGATACAAGTATAGGCTTTCTATAATAGTCTACTACTCACTATATAGATCATGGTAGATGCAACAATAAGGGGTTTTCCCAATAATAAGTAGTCTTGGGAGCTGTTTGAAGTAATGGCTAGCAACAACTATCAGAGACCTTGTCACAGAACTCAAAAGAGGGGAGATCTGGACGTTAACATTACTACTATCCTCTTGGCCTAGATACAGGCTCTCTTTGTCCAAAATGCAGCCATTCAGAAGCAATTGGACATACTTAGAACCACTTCACTAGCACCAATATTGCATTTCAACTTTTGCCATAGGAATCATCATAATGGAGAGTATGCTATAGAACTTATCCCTAATGAACAAGTCAATTACATGAATGCTAGGAGATATAACTTCCATTCCAATAGTTATGTTCTTGGATTTAGAGATCACGCCCACTCCGGTCAGTATCGTGGGAATTAAGGTGCACCTAGGCACTAATATAACCTAGCAGCTCAAGAGATGAAGTCTAACTAGGAAGATATTTCCAGCAATTCATGCAGACCTACTCTAATTTTGTGGATATAATTAAGGCAAAATTTAAGCAATATGATGCCTACCTCAAGAATAGTGAAGCCTCTCTCAAGAACATTGAGATTCAATTGAGACAAATCTCTAAACAGTTGTTAGAGAGACCACAAGGTTCCTTGCCTAGTAACACTGTTACAAATGCTAGAGAGCAAGTGAATGCAATTACTTTGAGAAGTGGAAAAGAGCTAGTAGAGCTTGAGAAGTCAAAGGAAGAAGAGCCATCTGCCAAGACTGAGAGACAGACACCAAAAAGGGAAAAGTATGAGAGCCCCATGAAGCATAATAAAGAGGTGGGAGACAAAGAGAAGAGTTCTACGTATGTGGCACCTCCCTCTTATGACCCTCCAATTCCATATCCATAGAGGTTGAAACCTAAAAAAAAGGAGCAATCAGAGAAGCGATACTCCAAGTTCTTGGAGTTGTTTAAGAAATTGCACATTAATATTCTCTTCGTGGAAGCCCTAAGCAAATACCGAGCTATGCTAAATTTATGAAGGATATCTTATCTTGCAAAAGGAAGCTCAAGCATGATGAGACAACAATGTGGACCGAGAAGTGTAGTGTCATATTGCAAAATAAGCTACCTCCAAATTCGAAAGATCTAGGGAGTTTACTATTACATGTGATATTAGTGGTGTTCATTTTGACAAGGCTCTTTGTAGTCTAGGTGCTAGCATTAATTTGATGCCCTTGTCTATTTTTAGGCAGCTTAGGATTGGAGAAGTGAAGCCTACTATAGTATCTCTATGACTAGCAGATAGATTCAGCAAATATCCAAGGGACATGTTGGAGGATGTGCTAGCAAAAGTAGACAAGTTCATCTTCTCGGTGAATTTCATTGTCCTTGATATGGAGGAAGATAGAGAAGTCCTGCTAATCCTTAGAAGACCCTTCTTAGCTATTGGAAGAACTTTAATGGATGTAGAAGAAGGAAAATTTAATTTGTACGTTCAAGAGGAAAAGGTTACATTCAACGTGTTTGAAGCAATCACACCTCCGTTAGAGACCAACTCTTCCTTCCGTGTGGATGTAGTGCAAGCTGATTTGAGCACTTCAATCCCCACATCACATGTCACTCCTCCTTTGAAGTCAAAATTGATTGAGATCAAAGCAAGGTAGAAAAAAGAAAAGGCTGGGGGATGAAGATCTTAACCCACCCAATAAGCCATTGGAAGCTCTCCACTTATCATCAAGCCTGATTCGTTCTCCTTGATCCTTAAGAAGAAGAGCTATTGCCTTTGTGACAAATCACCAAAGAAGGAGAGGAAAAAACCACCATAAATTATAGGACCATGTCTAATTTAGGGATATTAAACTAAAGTGCTTGTTAAGAAAGAAGCCAATTTCCTAGCTTTTCTTTGATTTTAATTTTTTTTTATTTTCTAATTTTTCTTTTAGTATTAGGTAGAATTCTAATTTTGCTTAATTTTAATTTATTTAATTTTACTTGTTTTGTTTTGTAGATTTATTGGATTAATTAGGAAGTGCACAAATGAAGGAGGAAGCCTCCATGGGCATACAAGGCAAAGTATTCAGTATCAGAAGCAATAATAGTGCGCTATCATGCGCTATAGTGTGCTGCCATAGAACCATCAGATTCAAGATTTTTATGTTGTGCTATAGTGCAATCCCGTTTCCTGTAAAGTGTGAATTTGGGGCTTTTCATACATGGTGGACACTAAAATCTCCAACAATGATGATGATTAGCATTGGGGAGTAACTTTCCTTTTTCTTTGTTGACTTTATTTTCATATATTGGGGATATTGCATAATTTTAAATTGGGGGTTAGGAAAGTCCATTATTGCACTTTTCTATTTGTTCTTGTTTCCTTTTGTTAGTTTAGTTCATTAGGTTGTTAATTTTGTTAGTTGTTAGTCTCTTTGCTTTTATACAAAAAAAAAGCCCAAAAAGATTTTTGTTTAGTCTTTTTTTAATTTCTATTTTTTGTTGGCCAGCTGGTTGTTGTTAGCATGTGCCTATGATATGAATATTGCTCTGTTTTGTTAACTTCTAAGTAACTTTGGATCCTAATACTATTAAATTGGAAAGGATCATATTTAAGCACTTTTGATAAGAGTTGGCAACTCAGGATTAGTGATCTTTATGCTTTTATACTTTATTTAGGTTGAGACATGCATTGTTATTTATTTGAATCTCTCATAAAATATATGTGAGTGAATCTTAGCCATAAAGATGGTTTAGGCCATGTTTGTTAGCCATAATTAATCCTTATTGCCCACCCTTGGTCATTGACCCTCAGTTACTCCATTTAAGCCTTAAAGCCTATTCTTGGATTGAAGCACATTATGAGTTTAATGCCCCTCATTCTTCTTCCTCTTTGATCCCATGGTTTACTCTCAAGCCTTATCTTCTAAACTCATTTGAATGGGGTTCTACGTCTACTACCATGCTTTCTAAAGTCATAAGTGGATTGGGAAATTTTTTAAAAAAAAAAAAAGAAAAGAAAAAAAGGAAGGATGAATGAAGAGTAAAGAAAAAAAAAAAAAAAAAAAGAGAAAAGGATGCCAATACAAGTAAAATAAAATGTTAACATTCAACAAGAAAAGTATGATGGTTAAAAAGCAACTAAGTTGGGGGTACCCCAACGAGAATGAGTTAGGGGTGAGGGTTCCTTAAATTGAGGGAAATATTGAGCTTAAATGACTTTCCATCATACCCTTTACATTGGCTTACCACTACAAGCTGGCAAAAAAGTCCTTTTGATCTTTAGCTAAGTGACATTCATATAGAGATAGATAGAGAGAATTTTGGATATTTTGATGCTTTTGTCTCTTCTTAAACATTGCATGGGCATAAAATGAGTCAATTCTTCATTATTTCCCCCTATACATACAACACACTTGATCCATTCCCTTGATAATGTGGTTGCACAATTAGATGGTCCTGATACTTAGATTTGGATTCTTGGTAACTTTTGAGTTAAGTTATGAAGCAGTGATGAGGATTGCCATAGGCAACAACTTCTGGCTTAATCATTTTATGTTTGTGAGTCTTGTTGTGTTTAGTGTTTTTTGTTTGAGTCTTTTGTTTTCTTGATTTTAGTTTTTGTTTTAAGTCTTGCTTGGGGACAAGCAAGTTCTTAAGTTGGAGGTTGTGATAACTTCCCATAGTGAGTTATTTTTGTTTTGTTTTATTTAGATTTAGGCTATAGTTACTTGAATCTATTTAATGTTCTGGCTACTTTTAGTTGGTTATTTTTTATTTAGGGTCTTTTCTAGTGTGATTGTCATTTCATCATATTTTAGATACTTATTATGTTTTTGTCTACTTGTCATTAGGTACAAGCACTCAAGTTGGAAATTGGAGCCATGAGAGAGCTTGTCTTGCATGAAATTAGGACTTTTCAACATTCGAAATTCAATATCTAGCCCTTCAAAAGTTGAATTATGATGATTCAAGATTCTTTGAAAAGAAGATAAGGATATCTCCAGCTTTGATGTTGGACACTTTTTCTAGCTCTTGAGTCTTTTAGGAGACAAAGCGAAAAAATATTGAGACTTTATCTTATCTTTGATGTTGTTAAGTTTGACCTTTCATCAGTATTTCACTTTTATCCTCAGCTACAAAACTTCAATTAAGGTGGTTTTTATTGTGTTGGAAAGCTTACTTAGAAATCTACAATTTTTATTTTACCTTGAAGGATAAATTCCAACTATTCTGATCGCTATAAGGCTTGGAAGTGTGTAAAAAAGGTCAAGCAAATGCACTATAGTGCAATTTGTTGCACTATAGTGCAACATCGATAGCACACACCCTTGTTTTGTGCATTTGTTGTGCTATAGCGCAACCCTTGTACTATAGTGCGACCCCGACTATAAACATTAATGGGCTTGGGCTGAAATTTGAGAATAGGGATCTACAGACTGTAAAAGGCAATATTGAAGATTTGAAAATGGACCTTTTTGACACTCTAGACACTTGAAGCAACCTTAAAGGAGGGGTTTGGAGATTCAAAGAGCTTTGTGAAAAGTTTTGTGAAGAGTTAGAGACATCCTTTACCCTCAAGATATTGGAGTCCTTGTTTTTCTTCATGTCTAATCTTTCTTTTGTTCTTTCTTCTACTTTTTCTGTTTGTGATTCCATCATGAACTAAATCCCATTCTAGGGCATTAATTGATCAAACTATGTGACGAGAATACTCATGAATTGATTTTATATATGTTTTTATCTTAATCATTAAGTGTTTATGATTATTCTTAAAGCTTTTGAGTGATTGGCCACCATTCAATTGATTTGTTGGTTTGCAATAACTAGAGATAGGGCACGTAAACAAAGCTTTTCATCATAAACATCATGAGTTCAGCAAAAACTGGAGATAGACAAATGCGACTTATGTGGTCATCTTAAGAATCTATAAAGCTTTAACCTATTACTAAATTAGTTTGTAATTAAAGATTAGACAATCAATTTAGGATAAAGAGAATTTTGTAACCTTGAGAAAGGCTTGGAATTAGTTCAAGGAATCTAGCCATTAATCAATTAAGGTAAAAATAAGATAATTAAGATCCATGGTAATTGAGCCCATAGTTAAGTGAAGTCAATTGGCCCTAGTATCCATTCCAGTGATCTAAGTCATCTTTAAGTGCAATTTTGTTCTTTTGTTGATTTGATTTTTAAGTCTCTTTAATCATTTGATTTCTTTTGGTCCAAATAGCTATTCCTGTTAGTTACTTGGTACTTGATCTATCCTTGTTAGACAATAACTCTCTCATCACTTTATTACTTGTACGACTCGGTGTACTTGCCGAAGTCGCATCAATTGATTAATATGAACTTGACTTGTTAAGGGTTCCTAATTATGAAACTTGATTGAATCGTATTGAGATTGGGGTTTCCAATTAGGACAATCTTGATTATGTGTTCTTGTTGGATGGTATTGATATGAGGATGCATGACTAAGATGTTAATTAGATGTATGTATAAGCTTTAATGCCCTTCAGAAACCACCATACGGTTTAAACCATATTAAGCTTAAAGGTTTTGATGAGCTACAAATCAAGTTTTAATAAAATCTTTTGTTAACTAATGGTTTGTTTAAAGTGGATGTATTCTTTTATGAGTAATATCTTGCAATTCGAATGGAACCAAGTCTTAGACAACACAAAGCATATCGTCTTTCCTATATCTCATGAATATACACTTACCCTTAGACCAGTGGATCATAAAGGCTTATGGCTCAAGATCTGCACATCTCAACGGATATATTTTGAAGTCTATAAAAAGCTGGAAGTCCATGAAGAAGTGGTTAGATAGTTTTGAGCATTCTGCATATTCTATAGCTTTCATACTCTATCTTTCTCAACCTTTTGAACTACCAGAAAGTTACTTGCTATAACTTCTAAATAGAAAATCTTCTCGTTTGATTTGTATTGGATAATGTCCTCTTGCTGAGAATATTGAGAAGTCATTACACACTATAACTATTTCTTTATCCTCTTTTGAGAGATTTAGTGTGAGTGTATCAAACACAAATCTCAAAAATCTATTTATTGTAACCTGACCCATTAGTAGTCATTTTGAGCTTCGAGAAACTAGGATAAAACATTACTCACTGTAGCTTGGAGAGGCTTGGTAAAAGACTACTCATTTGTAAAGCTTGGAAAGGCTTAAGAAAACTACTCTGCTGTAAAAGTTTGGAGAAGCTTGGACAAACAATACTCTGATTATAAAAAATCTCAAGAAAGTGTTAGGGACTAGATGTAGGCAAAGTGGTTGGCTGAACTAGTATAAAACTCTCAATGTGATCTTTCGATCCTTTCTACTCCTCATTATTTTTATATATTGAATCATTTGTTTTGTTCGCACCAAAGTATTTTTCTAAAAATTTTTTTGTTTATAACTAACTTAATCGCTTCCGCATTCCAAGTTCAAGACTTGAAAAAGTTGTTTTAAAAGATTTTTTGGAATTTAAGTTTTAATTGAAGCAGGATTAACCCCCTTTCTTGTGCTACTTCAATCTACAGTATATTAATTGATTGATTGATGTATGTTTAAATAACTAAATAATTGAGAATTGTCTTAATTGCGACTTAGGTTAATGTAACTAGGGCTAAAGGTTAACATGAGTTAACTAGAGGTTGAGGTCTCAAACATCTAGTAATTGTGTGTTAATCGAATGCTTAGCGATTGTCAAGTGAATTGTGAGCCATTAGTAGCAGTCGCACTAACAACTCAAGTTAGCCACACACTATGTGTTTGATCATATGCACGTTTGTGATAGATATGCCTTTGGCCTTAGGAAATCCTTGAGCCAGTGTCCATTTTAGTTGTTAGTTTCTTTTCTTAATTAGTTTTCTTGCATGCAAACAAAACCCCCTTGTTACTAATCAAATAGCTATCAACATCCTTGTGAGATGACTTTGCTTGCACTATTCTACAAGTAGTGTAATTAAGTTTTAAAGTTGTAATTAGGAGTCAGCTACAACATTCGTTACTAGAAGAGAAGTAGGTTGACAACCCAAAGAGTGAATAAGAGCTACGAACAAGTTGTATTTGAACCTAGTGATTGGGTTTGTGTTCATTTGAGGAAGGAATGACTTCCTACTAAAAGGAAATCTAAGCTTGTCACTAGGGCAGACGATCCATTTCAAGTGCTGGAGAGGACCAATGACAATGCCTACAAGATTGACCTTCTGGGTGAGTATAATGTCTCTAATACTTTCAATATTTTTGACCTTTCTCCTTTTGAGATATGGATCCAGATTCGAGCATGAATCTTTTTGAGGAGGGAGGGAATGATATGAGCATAGGAAGGTAAAATGGATGTTCCAATACAAGAGGGCAACATGGAGATTTCAGCATGCCCGTGGGACCTATCACAAGGGCGAGAGCTAAGAGGCTAAGAGATGGTTTTGGGAATTTGGAACAATCATTTGTCGAATAGATGCATCAAGAATAGTCCAAAGAAAAGAGGACAAAGCTAAATCGGCCAAACATTGAAAGTGGGCAGCTTAATGGTCCAATGGCAATAAAATGTATTAAGTCCACATTAAGTCAAGTTTTATTTAATATGTCTATTAGTTTATGTTTTAAGATATGTTTGTATGTTGAGGTATTTATTCAGCCCAATCATTAGTGTAGCAACTTGGGTTTTTTTATTCTAGTGGGCTTAAGAAACATTTTAACCTAATTTTCTTGAATAAAAATATCATTTTCTAGTTTTTTTCTAAAGAAACTCCCAAGTGTGTGCAAGTGAGGAATGACCATCTTTACTTGCTAAATTAAGAAACTAAAAAGGCTATTACAAAGATAAATTCTCTTATGATATTTGTTCAGTTTCACTTATCTCTTATCCCAATTATCTAGGTTTCCAAGAATGGGCTTCTTAGAGATTTAGTAGGGAGACTATTTATTTTATTACTTGTTTCTTATCAAAGAATGTGCCCAGGGTTTCAGGATCATTGTATCCTTGGGGTTCTACATTAGGAGCGGTGGTATTATGTGGCACATTTGGTTTCCCTCCAAAAATTCCACCACTTAGGATGCCCAATCTTAAAATTCCACCACCAATGATACCCAATGAAATTTATTCATTTCTATTAATTCACCTAGACTTGTGCAACCAACCTTTTTATTATTGGTTTATGACTTATGTTAGCTTATACACGGCAATGACTTATTGGTTATAAATCCATATTATGCCACCATGTTAGCCAATTATAATTTTTCTATTTTTTTTATTTTCTTTTTAAATACATGTTGATTATCGGATGCTTCTCTTAGAAGCCTTTCCATGGTGATATTAATTATGTACTTATGTTAATTTTAATTTGATAAATTATATATACATGTATATTTTTAATCATATAATAAAATATATTTTTTTGTAATTTTGTGAAGAAGGAACAAGTAATTTGAATCATTATTAATTAATTCTTTAAATCTTGAAAAATCCTTATTGTCAATTTATATCTTATATCTATATTCATTAGATTACATAATATAAGCTTTAATAAAAGAGATTAATACTTATATATCCATAGTATGAAATAATTTTATGTTGTAAGCAAATAGAATTTAAGGAGCATGACAAATCATGGTGAGTAGTTACTTAACATGATTTTACATTTTCCTTGAATTTTATAAGTTGATAGTGTAAAGTTGTTTTACATTATTAATAATGCATAGAAATTATATCATTAATATAAATGTTGTTCACTTTCTAATTAATATTGATATATTTAATGGGTGATACCAGATATATACATGACACAGGATATGCCAAACATATATAGTACACAAGTCATAGTTTACCTATCTGACCATTTTGATCAATTTATATTAAATTTAAATTAATGAATCATATTTACTTTATACAATTGATTTAAAAACTTGAAAAAGTCGGATACGAAAAATTTTATAAGATCTGTATAATTTATTCTACAAGTTCATATTAAAATCTTATTTAAAATATTAATGCTTGCATAACAAAAGAAATTAGACATATAACAATTCTTTTATTAATATTGATACCTGAAATGGGAGATATCAAGTATATAATGGTTTATTTAGTTTATCAATTTATCAAGGCTTAAATATAATTTTAATTCCTATAAATATAGGTCATTTTGATTTTAGTCCATGTAAACAAACTTCTTCATTTCTTGTCTGTAACGTCCCGAATCGCAATACATGTAATTTGTGCTGGTAATTGATTTATTGGATTTTATTAGATATATAAGAGTAATTAGTGGTGAACTTGGGAGATTTGGGTTAGAGGAATTTGAAATAGTTATGTAGAAAATTTAAGAAGATTATTAGAAATATTTGACAAGTTTGAAGGAAATCGGTTAAATTTCAGTATTGTGTACCACAAGAACCAAATCAATAGAATTTTATAATGTGAAACCTAAATTGGGTGGCTGAAATTTGGCCACCTTCACCCCCACAAATGGCACCTTGTGTAGCCACAAAATGGGGAGATTTAGTTAAAATCCAAACACCCTTGACATCCACCAATGGGGAACAAGTCTTTATCACTTTGTGTTATAAAGCTTTCATAATTCCTCCTTACTCCCTTAAAATGTAGCCCCCACTCTACTGAGTTCTTTCTCCCTTCTTCTTCCACTTCGTTTCTTCCTTCTTCAAGATTCATCAACTTGCTCCATCAAAAACTTGAGTCTAGCTAGCTGATACATCAATTTTAAGATGGGTTTCATGATTTTTTTTCTTGTTGTTTATGATATGGTGGCTGCTTGGGATTTTATTTCTACTCATTTATTTGATGATATATTGTGTTCATATGAGTTGTTATGGCTGCGCTATCATGTAAATATTTGGTTTGGGTTGGAAATTTAGTGAAAGGTCTAAAGGATAGCTAACCAGAATTGGCTGGATTGGAAAAAACCCTAGATGTGTCCGTACGGCGAAGTGTACGGGTTCACCTACAACCATCAAATTTTGATGAAATCAATTTTAGATGAAACTAGACATCTAGAGCTTTCCAATCATATAATCATAAGGATATTGGATCTGTAGTGAGTGAGATGTGAATTTTTGAAGTTAACCTTAGAATTCTGTGCCTGGTCCTGACTAGACTAGTTTGTGAAGGGCATAATTCACCCTATACAACCTCAACTAGAGTGTGTTAAAAAGTTAATACGTAGGGTAACATGCTATAAAAATTTTAGAATCAGATTCTTTCCTTATTTTTCACAACAATTCACCAAAGTTACCCTATGTCCTGAAAGGACTGAATAAAAGCTAGTTCAGTTAGCTTTAAATGATATGAATTTCAAACAAATCCAATAAGATTTCTATTTTTAGTAAATTTTTATATTTCAGTACCCAATTCTGCCCAATAGCAAGGCAAACTAAGATTAAACTTCAATAACTTAATTTATACTTATCAAAACTTAAGGAGACTAAAGAGAACACCAATTAGACAAACAATACTTTAACATACAAAAATTCAAATTTAAATAAGTTAAATGGAAGTTATGGCATAAATTATAAACCAGGGCAGAATTGAGGAATTTAGGTATAATTGCCAAATTGAGTGTTTTGCACCTTAAAGTAGGAATGATCTTTATTTAAAGTTTAAATGTTGCAATTTTATATTGGTACTAAAATGTTAATATGTTTTGTTGATTCTGATGCCTTGGCTGACTATCTAATTGAAAAAGAAATATTTATGGGGAAGCAGATCTGATTTGTTATGTTACCAGAATTTCGACAAAAACTTATGTACATCATGTATTGTGCATGTAATTAGATCTATTATCCAAATTGATTTAACTATGATTATATATGTAACACCCTACTTATTTAATGTTATGCTTAAGTCATAGCAAGAAATTAAGTAGTTTGTGTTACTGTGTTAATATTCTATTTACGTTTTGTTTATCCGAATCATTTGGGGGAAATGGGATGTCATACAATGAACGTGATAGAGTTTATTTCATCATAACCACACAGTAAGCATAAATAACACACATACTATCAACTGTATATAGCTATATATATATATATATATATATATATATATATATATATATATATATAGACAGGAACCATTGTTTTGATTCTGACAAGTTTCAAAATAGGATACATAAGTGGGGTCGGGTACCAAAAAGAAACATAAGACCCATGTCAGTCGATCCGATACTACGTGGTCCTCAGTGGACGTTTCAAATCTATCACTGCGTGTATGACCTAAAGCCGCATACTACCAAAACAGGGTCATGCTGTACAATATGGCCTGTGGCTGACCTACTCAGTCAGGTAGCCGTTGGCCACACCGGGCCCAGCTGGTGAGTAGTCAGGAACTGATCCAGAGGAGGAGGAAGATGAGCCGGTGGCCTCTGAGGGGTCGCTCTCAGAGCTGAGCGGGAGGTCTGGTACTACCTGCGGAGGTGACTCCGGTGCAGGGTCAGCAGGGGCTACAGTCTTTGCAGTGCGGGGCGCTGGTGGAGGATGTGCCGCGTACAACGGGACCTCAAAGTATGGGGTGGTAGGATCAAAAGCAGGATGATGTAAGGGGACAGTAGAATCCCTATCACTAAATAGATACAAGCGAAATCGCGGCAGAGCGGCTATATACAATGAGCCTACTGCCGGATCATGGTGGAGCTGCAAGTCTGGAATCTCAACGAAAAGGGTAGCTATCGTGTCCATCGTCCACGTCTGAGAATGAAGCGGAAATGCGAAGCGAGGTGAGAATTTGGAGAAATTCTCAGTAGGGTTTGCATATAGTGTATACTGACCTCGCGTTCATTCTCAGTTGCCTCGGGTTTTATGAAATTTTCTTAAATCATGAGATTAAACTTAACTATATATACTTGGTAATGTTGAGAAAAATGTCTAGTCCGAGGCAAGGTTCAGTTTTACTTAAATAACATAAGAAATAGAATAAACCATCAACACTAATACATAGGACAAAGGGGCAAGATAGTGTATATACAACCACAAGTAAACACGACGGACAAACTGCAAACAGTATGCAATGACATGTTAAATGCAGCCATGCACTTGATGTAATTATGCAAATCTCATTCTTCATAACTTTTCCTCTTACTTTTCATCATTTTCCATCACTTGGTCCCCTGGGAGTTCTTGGCCATTTTAGACTCTTGGGTAATAGTCTACTTATCAGGATCGAGCTCGTTCCTATACAGGAATGCCGGGTTTACTTTCCCCGACCTTCCCACCGATCTATTCCCCTTAACTTTTATCCGGGGCTGGCCCAAGTAGCATGGAAATCTCATCATAACATGTTCTTGGAGTTCATCATAACATAGCTTTCATAGCTTTCTTGAAAATGCACATGCCTCTACATGTATCTCATAATTCATGCATAAGCTTTATCGCAATTTCGACGGCATAACGGAACGTGTCCGCTTTCCCATGAATAGTGCCAGTATTTAGCATATCAATTTGTCAAGAGAAACACTTCATTTCATACATAAATCAACATATTTCATTTATGCTTCAATTCTCAATTCAGGATATAAGTATTGCACTTTAGAATATGCCTACTGCCTCACTGCTTATATTCAACCCGGTTCTTGTAAATTATGCCATAATTTCTATTTAGGTCGTTTGGACCTAAATTTTGGATATGTTGAAGTATTATGTGTCTATTTTCTAACCTCTTTGGTCCCATCTGATTTGGATAACCATAACTCAAGATATTCGGGTTTTATCCCGGTCTGCCCTGTGGGTGGCCAGAATTGCACACTTAGAAGTAAAAATCTACTAAAAATCGAAAACTGGCTCAAATCATATGAAATTGGCCTCATATTAAAGCTAACAGGACGAATTTTCAGATACAAAATGTTCCATTTCATTTGCCTTAGTAGGGCTCGAGTTACAAGCCCCAAAACTTAGCCTTCCTGAACTGCCCTGTGTTGGCCTGGTTTGGACATAGGGTAACTTCTTCAAATCACAGGGAACAACTGAGATGATAACAAACTCGGAATCTCTTGGATATTGTTCTCCTATGTGTAAGCTTTCCAACAAAATTAGTTTCACTCGATTTGGAGTTGTATAGGGTGAGTTACACCCTTCTCAACCCATACTGCCCGGGTGGATGTTCTGATTCCTAGGTCGAACTTCAAAAATTCATATCTCTCTCAATATTACTCCAATGGTCTCATATGATATATGTGTGGAAAGCCCTAGATGTCTAGTTTCACATAAAAATGGTTTCATTAATTTTGAACGGCGGAAGACGGAGCCGTACACTCCGCCGTACGGACTGCCGAGGGTTTTGAGTCTTCCAGCCCCTCAATTCTTCCTATCTTCATCCTTCCTTGTGTCTAATTCAGTTTTAATCTTATTGACAGCCAATAAACCAGCTATAATTCATCATAATCAATCAATCAACATGTCAAAATTAAAGATTTAAATCACCATCAATCATCCAAGAGTCAGAAAATCAAGCAAGAAGAAAACCTCTACCTTTATGATCAGGTTAAGCTTGTTGAGTTGGTAGCTGAAATGAGAGTTGGATGGAGTGGAAAAGAGAAAAGAGGGTTGAATTGAGGAAGAAAAGACAACGTGGGAAGAGTGGGGCTGAAGAGGCAGGAGGAGGATATATATACACAAGGCTCTGAAGTGGTAGTTAGGATATGTGGCTTTGATTGGGTGAAATTCTTGTGGGTAAAATTCAGCCATGTCTCCTTCTTGTGTGACAAAAATGCTCTCCACGTCGCTTAAGAAGTGAAACTCGCTGCCAGCGCATAGGAATGTGACATCGGAACTCGTGAGATTGTTAAAGTCGGAATTCATGCATAGCTGTTCGGACGAAGTCGGAACTCGTAATTACCTTCTCATTTAGTGAGAATTTGGGTATGAAGTTGTAATCCGGAGATCGCAAGGCACAGATACCTTAAAAGCGAAAGTCAGGGCCAGAACGTGAAACCAAAACACTCAAACCCGGAAGTCGGGGTCATCCTTGAATCGATTTTTAAGCATAGCACCGGATATAAGGGTTCAAAACATAAATTCTGTGTACCCGGAACTCGGAATTTATAGAACCTGGCACTCCAACTCGATATCGAAACTTGTGAACGAGGAGAAAAGATCTTGGTAATGAACTCGGAATCCAATTTAGTTAAACTCTGAGGTCGCACGTCGTGTCTATTTTGAATCACCTAATATCGGAACTCAGATATCACGTTCGTTCCTATTTGAGCATAAGGTCGGAAATCGGAATAAATCCCTTGTAAGCCTTGGAACGAAATCGGAAGTCGAAGATAATACTGAGGTCGGAAGCGGAATTATAAGATAAACTCGGAACTCGAAATTTTCAACATTAGATGGGATCGGAAGTCGGAAATCGGATGTTACAATATAATTCATAAGGACTATATGGATTCCATAGTATTTGGCCCAGCCCCGGAATAAAGTTAAGAAGAATAGATTAGTAGGAGAGTCGAGAAATGTAACGTCCCCCATTTTCTTAAGTGGAGTGTAATAAAAACTTTGAATTATTTCTCTTAAGCAGTGTGAGAATTTCTTAGGCAGTGGTATACCTCGAAAATCCTCACACTCAGAAATATGGGGTAGGATAAAACTGTCGTTAAAAATATGGCACTGCCATATGCAAAAAATTAAGAAATGACAAAAGTGCCCATATCAATTTTTGTTAACTGCAATCTTGCCCAAAAGTTTTAAAAATTTTACTTTAACCCCAAATGCATATTTCCACAATAATCCTCAAACTTTTCATAAAATGACATTTATATCCCTACATCGGTAGAATTAGCAGAATAGGGTTTTAAATGAAGCAGAATCATGTGGTGAAACTGTAAGAGTTTAAATCTCTACCGTTTGGGCCATGGAGGCAGTCTGGTGTGAAATGATGTGGGGTGCCCCTGGACTTGCTCAAAACTACGGATATGCCATCAGCCACGGAAAATAGGAAAAACAGAAAAGCACTAAATTTGCAAGAATAATTATTTCACGTTAACAAACAATTTATTCAATCTTATTGACTAAGTAAGGTTAATTAGGAGTTAATTAGATGTTAATTAAGGAGGATTAGGCTTAGGAACAATTAGAATAGAGATATAAAATTTCTCTCAGAATCATTTAGTAAAGTTTCGCTGATTTGAAGAAAATCAGCGAAGATTCGGTATTTTAAACCACCAGAACCGAACCAGTAGAATTTTCTATTGGAATCCCTCACTTAAGTAGCTGAAATTCAGCCACCCTTACCACATATGAGTGGCGCCAAGTGTTGCTCAAGAAAGTGGAAAAACTTGGCCTTACCTTCATCAGATTTTTATCGTTTTTGCCTAGTTGCTCGGTTTTATAAACTACTTATGATTAATTAGCATTCAATTAAATTTTTACTTAGAGCTAATTAAGTATCATTTATGGAAATTAGATACAAGAGAATTAGATTGAAAGCATAGGAAACTTCATAGGATTTTTCCAAAGCCGATTTACCGATTTAAAGGAAATCGGTAAGATTTCGGTATTTTGAACTGTCGGAATCGAACCAATAGAAATTATACGGTGAGAACCCTAGGATGGATGGCCAAGATTCAGCCAACACATCCTACAAGTGGAGCCACAATCAGCCTTCAAGAAGGCAGCCAAATCAGATTGGAGAAGGAAAACACATCCACCAATCACAATCTAACTTCCTTCAAAAGTCTTGAAATAATTCCCTTCTCCTCCCCTTCAATTTTCGTCCATATAAGCTGCTGAACTCTCAACCTTTTCCTTCTATTCACACTCGCCTTTACTCCATCTTCAACCCCTCTTCAAGTCTCATCAAGAGTTTCTTCAATCTAGGACATCAAACCAACGAGATTTCAACTAGACAAGGTAGGAATTCCAACTTCTTTTCTTGTTTTCTTTGAATTGGGCTGATTCGAGCTCCACTTTCTTCCCTCCTTCTTGTATGATTCTGATGTTATCTTGAGTGATGATGATGAATTAAGGCTGGTTTAAGTTGTATATGTGAGTTTGAATTGGAGATTGGATGGATTGATTTAAGGAAAACATGAATTCAAGAAGAATTCAAGAAGCTGTTAGGGTTTTCCCCTCGATGGTCCGTACGGCGGAGTGTACGGCTCCGCCTACAGCGTTTGAAATTGATGAATATATTTTTATATGAAACTAGACATTCAGGGCTTTCCATACATATAAAATATAAGGCCATTGGATTAGTATAGAATTAGTTATGAATTTTTGAAGTTTAACCCAGAAATCTGGATTCTTATCCGGGCAGTATGAGTTGAGAAGGGTATAACTCACCCTACACAACCCCAAATTGAGTGGACCCATGGTTTTTTGAAATATAACATGTGAGGGAACACCCCATAAAAATTTTAGAACCAGATTTGTTGCCATTTATTCCCAGCACACCAATGAAGTTGACTTAAGTTCAAATCGGGCTGAAGCAGGGTAGTCCAGTAGGGTCAAGTTTCGGGACTCATAACTCAAAATATACTCACGCAAATGATATGAAACTTGCTGGAAATAAAAGCTTGTCCTGTTATCTTTAATTTGGTATAGGTTTCATATGGTTTCACTGAGATTCCTATTTTTAGTGAATTTTTACTTCGAGGAGTGTAATTCTGGCTAGTAACCGAATAGGCTGAGGCAAAATTTAAATATCTTGAGCTACGCATATCAAAATGGGATGGGACCAAAAGGGTTGGAAACTAGACACATAAAGCTATGACATATTGAAATTTAGACTTAGATGAGTTGAATTGGGCAAAAGGTAGATCATACCAAAATCGGGTAGAATAGGAGGGAGTAAACTGAAAACCCTATAGATGCTTGAATTGAACTTGATGAATGATGTTACGAACATCAATATAATTGCTGATCTATATTGAATTGCAAGTTTGAAAGATTGTACTGGTTGTCTGGCACTATTCATGGGGAAGCGGACTCGAACCGTTATGTTGCCGAATTTTCGGCAGGACTTTATGAGAACTTATGCTATGGGTGATTATGCTTTGAATATATTTACAATTACATGTCATATTCATGTACATCATGCATGCAAGTATATTTAGAATATGATATGATAAATAGGGTATGAGGCATATTCATGAATGCACCAAGTGTCCACATGCATGACAAGATATGAAAAGGAAAAGATAATAAGAACTTGCAAGAAAGACATACCAAGTTACCACGTGAGGCATGACATTGACCCAGCTAGTGTGGGACAGAGCGGTACTATCTGAAACTTGGGCTAGCCCTCGACCAAATTTAAGAGGAATAGACCGGTGTGAGGCTCAGGGAAAGTAAACCCGTCACTCATGTATAGGGACGAGCTCGAACCTAAAAAGCAGGCTATTACTAAGGGGTGAGAGAGGCCATTCACCGCCGGGGGACCAAGTGCAGAAAGAGCAAGATCAAGCTGCAAGTTAAAGAAAGATATGAATTAAGTCAAGTGCACTTGCATACAGACGAGTACGAGCATCTTTATGTGCACCGTCAATTATCTTATTAAGTCATAATGCTTTTATGATTCTTGTTGAAGCATATTATACTATTCGTATTTATATATCTGTCATATGAAATGGCAAGTGGCTGTTTAAAATATATCTCGCTTTGAGTAAAGTGTTTTCCACTTAAAATTGAACCACTATTTGTTTATATGTACTCATATTTTCATAATAAACCGAAGCGGCTAGAATGTTTATGATGACGCTATAAGAATGGTTTGAGTTTACCTACTGAGAACCTTAGGTTCTCACTACCTGCTTGTATGTTTTTCTTTTCCATAAACATTTCAGCACCCAAGTTGGAAATCAATTGCGAGGTGGAGTGCTGAGCCTTTCATTGAGCAAGGATCGGGCGTAAGCCAGATCAAGAAACTATTGAAGCTAGCTAACGACTAGTCGGATGTAGACGTTGTGTACTATGTCAGTTACAATTTCTTTAAAAGTGTAATTATTTTATTCTCTATATATCAAAGATTATTAGTGAGTAATAAAATGAGTAGTTAAAGGGCCATGTATTATATTTTCCATATTTTAAAGATTTCTTGGCACAGTAACAACCTTTTAATATAACTCCATGACTCGAGCATAGCTTATATGATAGAGGTTGTTATAAGAAAAGTAAGCACGGCTATCCTATATAGGAACGAGCTCAATCCAGAAAAGTAGACTATTACTCAGGAGTTAATTTTTAATCTAAATGCAAGTCATCAGCTTGGCTTCATATCACCTAAGCGATATATGTCATGCACGGTGCATTGCGATGTAAAAATTTAATAAATTAAGGTAAACAAGATAAGAGTTTTGAGCATGTGACAACTTACTGACTAAAATATTATGATTTAAGCATAATATTATATTTGGTAGGGTGTTACATTCTTGGTATCAAAGCCAGGTTTGTCCTAGCAAAGGCCTGAGGATTGGACTGACTACGCTTCGTGCATACCCTGTATCTATTAGATGATTTCATGCATTGAATCTTGTCTGTCTAGATAAGATTTAGGAATACGTAAAAGCATGATTCCCTGGTTGTGTGAGCTATTAATTACTAGCACATTGTACTTAGTGTTGAGCCAGATCAACTCAATAACTTTTGTCTGTGTGTTCAAAACTTGATGGCTTCTAGTAGGCAAAGTAGGCCATGAACAGTAACCACTCAAGAAAAACCTGCCGAATTCATGGATATGCTGTGGGAGATAGCTTACGCAATGAGAGAACAAGTAGTTGTGTGGCTTGCCAAATGATGGACAAGCTGGGAAGACAACCTGAGGCTAGTCATAGAGGGAACCTGAATGGTCCGGAGGTGGACCTGGACTATCTTAAATTTGATAAATTCTGAAAGGCGAATCCACTTAACTTCAGAAGAGCCTTTAACCCAAATAAAGTTGAAGAGTGGATCAAGGCCATGGAGAAGGTCTTTTCTATTTTAGCTTGCACCGATCATCAAAAAGTAGCATTTGCCACTTATATGCTAGAAGTAAACATTGAATTCTGGTGGAATGATGTGAAGAGGTTATTGGAAGGTTCCCAGACCAATATTACCTAGGATGTGTTTAAAGAAGCCTTTTATCAAAAATATTTCCCCACTTCAGTTCAAAATGCCAAGGAACTAGTGTTTATGCAACTCCGCTACGGAAGCAAGAGTGTATCGGAGTGCATCACCAAATTTGAGGGGTTATGTAAGTTTTCTATAATTTATCAGCAAAACCCAAACAAGGCATGGAAGTGCGTCAAATTTAAAGGCAGACTGAGAGAAGATATCTTAATTGCTGTGGGACCTATGGAGATTAGGGGTTTCTCTACTTCGGTAAATAAGTGCTAACTTGTAGAGGATTGTGATAGAAAGTTGGCAACTGCTAAGTCTGCTGGCAGTAACTTTAAGAAAGGGTTAGCACCGCAAGGCCCACATTTCAAGCCCAATTGTAATACCCTAATAGTCTTATACTATGCTTAAGTCATATTATGGAATTTACTGGTTGTTACTTTTGCTCATGGAACTAACATTATCATGGGAAAATACTTTTATACGAAAATAGGGGTACTTTTTTTTTTTTGAACAACGAATAAGCTATTTTGAAAACTAAGAGCCATGAGCGCATCGTGAATGCATATACTAAACAACGCTATCTCATACAAATCGTGCGAATAATGATAAACAGAAGCAACAAGGATAACAATAACTTAGATAATCATAACATTCATTCCACGGCCATTCATAGCTAATATAATGCTAATATTGTTACTAAAAGTCATACATATAGATAATGATGGGTTCGATACCTACTATCGGCCCTACACATGAAACCTACCAGATATATGATAAAAGAAAGTACATCAGAAATCCCTACAGCCCAAGTATGCCATATAGTAAAATGATAACCTTATAACTACAACCAAAAGGGGCTATCCTCACGCTCGACTCCGCATGCAATCACCACATCACTTGTTAGACGGGAGAAAACCATTCCCGAATCCACCAGTAGTAAAATCACCACGTCCCCCTCCTTGAGCATGCCCATGCCCTTGAGGCACAGCATGAGTACAAATAAACCCACAACTGCGAACTGGGGGTGGAGTGTGATGAGGAGCTGCTAAAGAAGAAGATGTATCAGATATATCACAGACAGATAGGAGGGCTCAGATGGGAAGGCTCCAAAGGGTCGAGATCCAAGGAAACAATCAGAGTCAAATGGGTATCCAAGTCGATCTCATTGTCAATAAGGTACCTGGGCAACTGAAAGTAAGGACGGATGTCATCCAAGGTAACCTCACCAAATGGCTGATGTGGTCGGAAAAATGGGCTCATCATAGGAATCTGAAACGAACGGTCATGGAATATGTAGACCCTCATTGCTGCACTTGCAGACATCATTGAGGCATTTAGTACCAGGTCGAAGTGCCAATGCCATACTGGGAACTCAATGAAGATCACCACCATGCCCGACATCGGTATCCTTTGAAGACGACACGAAAATATAGGATTGAGAAATACTAGATTTCCCAGTAGGATCATGACTAGACAAACACTGTGTCATCGTCATCGTTCCAGCCACTCCAGGTTTAATTAGAAAAGTAGTGGAGAGATATAAGTTCAATTTTAATGATTTTGAAAACTTAAACCCCTAAGTGGGTTGCTTTCAAACTTAACATCATAACTACATCATCATAACTAATATACATACTAAAGCATAGAGTAAACATTCATAATACAAATGGACGACATAAATACATGCGAAGACATGCATCATGATAGACATAATCATGGTTATATTTTGACTTTACTTTCATTCTTAGCACGTGCTTAACATTCTTTACTTTCCTTTTAAATAGACTGCTTGTGGACATGAGCTCATTCCATGACCGTCATCACGTAGTACTAAACCAAATCAGACTAAGTTGATAGTGGTTACCCCTAAGTTGGAGGGTCCTCCATGTCACCCTTGCCTCCATTATAGAGGTTCCTTAAGTCTTTGTGGATCACCGTCTCTCACTTCCTTTATCAAAGTGATTGAAGGGTCATGTCCCATTAATTCTTTTTTTATCATTATACTTTACATGTATAATACTTCTTTGACTAGACACATGTAATGATATGACTAAGTCCATAATTTTGACGGAAATCCAGCAGTATAATGGCTAGACCAGAGCTTTCCCCAAAATGCCAATCATAAGCTTTCAACTAACAATTTATCATATCACAATAATCAATCAATCATGAGATAAAGCTCAGTCAAACTTATCATTCATCATGCTGAATGGCATCATACATTTATACCCTAAAGGGGTTCGTAGTTGTGTTATTCTTTGTGAAAAATCTTATAAATCATCATATGATTTCCCGTGGTTACCCATGAGAGAATCACATAGTTAAAATATATGTACGTAGTCTTTTAGTTACTTAGTTCTCATGAAATTATTCTTGACTTGAGTTCATATCTTATGGAACACTTGTTCAAATTAATTAAGTAAAATGATTGTTTCCTTTCCTTAAGATAATGCACTTAGTGATTGCTAGATTCATGGTATGCTCAAAGGCCCTAATCATACTTCTGTTCTAATGCTTGGGTCATTGACTCGCGCGTCGTAACACGAGCAAATTAAACCGAATAGCGACTATAGTATAGTAACCAACTCGGATCGTTTCCCAAAGATGAACACACTATTTGATCAGAAAATTCAGGGGGGTTTTTATAACAAACACTTAAAATGCAATACTGAATTCCAAAGCAAACAGAAAACAAAAAGGCTAAACCGAATTAAAATTCTAATCCAAGACACACAAGAGGAAAGCAATCAACACTCAATCATTGGTTTCAAATGTACATGCACACTCCAATTCGATGATTTATTTTAGATTCAATTGAAACCTCAAATCAAACCTAGCATTCACATGAAAATCTCCATGCATTCAACTAATCACTCAAGCCATTCGGTTTAGAGACCTCTAAAACCGAATTGATTTTGGATTAGCTTCCAAACCAATGCTTTCATCTCATATTCAGAACCGAAATATGAATCACACTCTTGAACAATCGAATCACATATATCAACCGAATTATACATGATTTGATTGACTCTTAATCAACATGCATGAATGAAAACCTCCAATTCAATTATGAGATTAAGAAGAAGAGAAGAGGAGTGAAACCGAAATTGGAATTTCCATGTCTTGATGCACCAATCCTCAAGAGCTTGAATGCTTCTCTTGATGCCTTGGATCAGAGGAGGATCACCCCTCCATTAATGGAGGAAAACGCAAAAGAAAGAAAGAGAGAGAAAAAGAGAGAGAGAGTTTTCTTATTCAATCCACCTCCAAATTACAAAAAAAAATACCAAAAAAGAAGAAGAAGAAGAAGAAGAAGAAGAAGGTGAAGGTCCTGAAGCATAATCAGAATTTCTATATATACCTCTAATTAAAAGTTACTAATTACTTAATTAAAATAATCCTCTTTTCCTAAGCTAAATTTGGATAGCTCAATTGCCCAATTTGGATGCTTAGAGAGAAAGTTGTGCCCAAAACAAGTTGAGTGGGCTCTCTTAGACTCAGCAGCGACTTCCAACACGTTTTTGGGCCTCATAACGGTTCTTCTTGGCTTAGTGTTCTGAACATAAAATGAAGCCCTGGATGTTAGCTTTCCAATGCCATCGGAATGGGCTCAATTGAGTCCCTGTAGCCCAAGATATGGTCCAATCATTGAAGGCTGCTCAGAAACCGCGCCCAAACGCTTCAGTTCAGTTCCGAGCCCAATTTCGGCTTTAAGATCTCAGAGTTAGCCCTTGCCCTCTTCATAGAAATTGTAGCTATATCTCTTAGCTTTCCTACAAATTAAGAAGCATAATAAAATGAGGTATAGAGCTCAAGATATGATCTAAACACTGAAACAGGTCAAAATAACCAAAATGCTGCAAAAAATTAACTAAGTCTCACTAAGATCCAAAAAAGGAAAATGATCTAAACTGAACCAATTAAGCGCAAAGGAGGATTAATGAGACAAGTATGAAGGATAAAAATAGTATAAAAATCCAATTCATCAGTCATGACAATGCATAACCACATCATGAACCCAACAACATCGTGTTCACAAAATACCAAGGGTGATTTTTACTTAACCAAGTTACAAAGTTTCAAGCTTTTATCACTAACATAACAAGATCTTACCTTAAGTCTTACAAAAGTTACCGTTCTGTATAAAGTAGTCATAAAGTTTTATTCTTTATGAAAGTAAGTGCCTCAAAAATTATATTCTTGACTTAAAGATTAGATCTTTATGAAATAATGATACAAGATACTAACTTTTGAACTAAAAAGTTTTATCCTTTATGAGAGTTGACACTTTTAAGCATTGTTTTGATTCAAGATCTAAACTTTGTGAATTAAAGGTTGCAAAACAACACTTTTATAACTTAAAGATTCATTCTTGACTAAGGTTTGAAACTTTAAGAAAGGTCTTATCTTCAAGGTTTGATTTCTAAGACATAAAGTGACAAGATATCGTTTTTATAATTTAAAAAGGCTTCATCTTTCAAAAAGCTTAGACTTTTACATATAGTCTTATCTTCAAAACAGAACAAAATAAGACTTTTATGAAGGCACCAAACTTGTGCCACTTTTTATGCTTCAAGAAGCAAACTTTTTAAAGTTTTAAGCTTTTAGGATGTTCATAGTCCTATCAAATCATGAAAAGCAAGCAAAGATGAAACCTTTCTAATCATAAACTCATCATAGGAGAAGAACAACTTTAGGCAAAATATCACCAAGAATATCAAGAACATTCAAGAATAATAACATGAATATATTTTTCCAAAAGTGGAAATATCACGAACACTTGAAGAAGAACAAGAACACATTTCATCAAAAGTAGAAACATCAAGAACACTTGAAGAAGAACAAGAACACATTTTACCATTGAAGAAAAACAAGAACACATTTTACCAAAAGTAGTAACATCAAGAACACTTGAAAAAGAACAACAACACATTTTACCGAAAATAGAAACTTTTGCTCATGAAGAACATGAAAGATTTTCTCAAGTTTTCACTCAAAGATCTTGGTCATGAGAAAACTAAGCTTCAAGCTTTCTTGAGTAATCAAAATAAAAAGATGAAGATCACTACCTCTTCTTGAAGATGGCGCAAAAACAAGAGAAGAGGAAGAAGAAGATGATGGCTCCTCTTGATGATGATGCTGGCAGTTTAGCAAGAAGGAAGGAGAAGCTCTTGAGTTCTCTTGAAAATAATGGTGGTAGTGTTTAGATCTTGTCTTCAAAGACCCAAAGATGAGGTCCTTGAAGGGCTAAGTGAGAGGTTTTGGTGGTGGTGGTGAAGAAAGGAAGATGAAGAAGTGTTTAGAGAGAAGTTGGAGGATTTGGTTTCAGGAGAGAGAATGAGATGAGTGAAAATGAAAATGGATAAGGGTGGGGAGAGAGAAAGTGGCATCCAACATAAAAGTAAGGAGGGAGATATTTTTGTATTATTTTGTGTTAATTAAGGTTTAGGGGGACAAATTGGATGATGGGGGAACAAATCAAGTACTAACTCTTACATGAAGCACTTTTGTCTAATACTTTATGCTTTAGTGACACTACTCTTTACTTTATTGTCTAGTTGACTAAATTTGAATTTAATCATGTGATTAAGTACTCTTGCAACTTAATTAAGATGATTAAACAAGGATTAGTGATTAACATCCAAGAACATGATTAACAAAAATTAATCTTGCGATTAAGCTTAATTAAACTTGATTAAGCTAATTAAGGGTGATTAGTGCATAATTAAGCTATAAAGGCTCTGACGTGCTTAATTAGAGATTATCTAATCTCAATTAAGCATTCTCTTGATTTTTCTCATCTGAGTAAACTCATAAACTCTTCGTTATCCCCTTAATTAAGCCTTAATCTCATAATTTCTCATTAAGTGCCTAATTACTCAAGGTTACTGAGGTAATTTAGCACGATAAGAAATTGAGGATGTTATGCCAATTATCAACAACAGAAGAAGTTTTAGCCAATGGACAGCAAGGGCAAGCAGCCCCAAAGGCCTTTCATGAAGCAGACTTACACATAATGTAGGAAGAATCATGGTGATCAACCAAGTTGGGCAAGGCAAAACATTTGTCTCGAATGTGGCAAGTCAAGCCACAAAATTTATGAGTGCCCTCCTAGAAATCTGCAATTTACCCCTATAACACCATAATAGTCCCATACTATGCTTAAGTCATATTATGAAATTATTAGTTGTTATTTTTGCTCGTGGAACTAATATTACCATTTGAAAAATACTTTATAATGAAAATAGGGATAAACTTTTTTTTTTGAACAATAACGAATAAACTATTTTGAAAACCAAGAGCTATGAGCACATCGTGAACATATAATACAAACTTCGCTAACTCATACATATAGTGCGAATAAAATAAATGGAAGCGACATGAATAACAAATATCTTAGGTAAACATAACATTCATTCCACTGTCTTCATAGTTAAGATAATAAAAGTAATGTTAGAAGTCATACATAAATATAATGATGGGTTTGATATCTACTGTCGGCCCTACAAAAGCAACCTAACCAAATACATCAAAAGAAAAGTACATCCGAAATCTTTGCTATCCCAGCATGCCATAGAATAAAATGATAACCATATAACTACAAGCAAAAAAAACTATCTTCGTGCTCAGCTCCATAAGCAATCCCCATATCACTCATCCGACGGAAGGAAACTGCTTCTAAAACCACTGGGAACAACATCGCCACGTCCTCCTCCTCGGGCATGCCCATGCCAGGAGGCACAGCAAGGATATGAATGAACCTGTGACCTCGAACCAAGGGTTGTGCATGATGAGGAGTTGTTGAAGAAGAAGACGACTCAGATGTCAGGCAAATCACGGACGGGTAAGAGGGCTAGGATGGGTCACTCTCCACATGATAGCTCGGATAGGACAACCCTGAAAGATCTAAATCCAATGAAACAATCAGTGTCAAATGGGTATCCAAGTCAGACTCTCCATCAGTAGGGTATCTCAGCAGTTGAAAGTAGGGGTAAATGTCATCCGGGGTAATCTAGCCATATGGCTGATGGGGGAGGAAAAATGGGCTCATGACTGGAACCTAAAATGGGCGATAATGGAAGATATAGACCCTCATAGCTGTGCTCATAGAGATCACAAAGGCATTCAGCACTAGGTCAAGCACCAACGTCAAACTAAGAACTCAATGAAGATCACCACCATGCCCGACGCATCCTCTGAAGATGAAACAGAAATGTAAGAGTGAAAAATACTAAATTTCTTAGTAGGATCGTGACTAGACAAACACTATATCATCGTTACCGCCCCAGCTACTTTGGGTTTTATTATAAAAATAGTGGACAAATATAAGTTCAATCTTAATAATTTTGAAAACATAATTCTCGAAGCGGATTGCTTTTAAGTTTATCATCATATCCATAACGTCATACATAGGCATACATGCTAACACTTGCGATAAACATTTATAATGCGCATGAGAAATATAGACACATGCATGGCTATGCAAGTCATTAACTTGACCATGGTTTTACTTTGATTTTAATTTCATTTTTAGCATGTGCTTAACATTATTTACTTTTCCTTTGAAATAGACTACTTTTGGACATGAGCTCATTCCGTGACCACTCTCATGCAGTACTAACCAAATTAGACTAAGCTAATAATGGTTACCTTTAAGTTGGAGGGTCCTCCAAGTCACCCTGCCTCCCCCATAAAGGTTTCTTGAGTCTTTGTGGATCACTGTCTCTCATCTCCCTTACCGAAGTAACTAAAGGGTCATATCCCATTCTTTCTTTTCTTATCATTATACTTTACATGCATAGTACTTATTGACAAGACAAAACTTAGTCCTTACGTGAAATTACTCTTTACTTGTGTACATGTCTTAGGAACACTTGTTCAAATTAACTAAGTTAGGTAATTATCTTCTTTCCTTGAGATAGTGCACTTAGTGATTCCTAAGTTCATGCTATGCTCAGAGGGGCTAATCATAATTCTGTTCCCAAGGATTTCGAGATTCCTTTAGTCCTTCGGTCATGACAATGCATATCCACACTCATAAATCCAACAACACCATGTTCACTAATCACCCAGGGTGATTTTTAACTTATCCAAGTTGCAAAGTTTCAATCTTTTATCATTAACATACAAGATCTTACCTTGAATATCACAAAAGTTATCATTCTTTATCAAATAATTATAAAGTTTCATTCTTTAAGAAAGTATGTGCCTCTAAAATTATGCTCTTGTCTTAAAGATTCAATCTATATGAGATAATGATACGAGATGCTAGCTTTAGGACTAAGAGTCTTATTCTTTATGAAAGTTGATACTTTTAATTATTTTAAGACCATCAAGGTCTCAACTTTATGATTTAATGTTGCCTTAAATTCTAAAAGATTCCTACTTTATGAAATAATGATACAAGACATTAACTTCAAAATTAAAAAGTCTTGTTCTTTATAAAAGTTAACACTTTTATGACACAAAAGTGACATTCTTGCTTAAAGCTTAAAACTTTACTCAACATTTTCATCTCAAGGTTCAACCTTTACAAGACTAAAGTGCAAATTTATAACTTTATGACTTAAAGTTACTTTCTTGATTAAAGTTTAGAACTTTATGAAAGGACTTGTATTCAAGAGTCTATCTTTAAGACATGAAGTGACAAGTTATCATTTTTACAACCTAAAAAGGCTTCATATTCCAAAAAGCTTAGTCTTTTACATATATTTTTTCTTCAATACAAGACAAAATAAAACTTTATAAGGGCACAAAACTTGTGCCACTTTTAAGGTTGAATGTAACAAACTTTTTGAAATTTCATGCATCAAGAATTTGTTTAGTCTTGTTGAATCAAGAGAAAATGATAAAGGTGACAACTTTTCCAATCATAAGCACCATCATAAGAAGATAAACAACTTTCAACCCAAACACCAACAAGAACATCAAGATCTCATGCATCAAGAAAGGAGAATAGAAACATTGAAGCACTTAAAGAAAGGAGCTTTTAAAAAAAAAAATCAAAAACAACTCATGAACTAGAACATGAACATATTTTACCAAAAATAGAAACTTTTGCTCATGAAGATCATGAAAGATTTTCTCAAGCTTTCTTGAGTAAACAAAAGAGAATAGCAGAGATCACTACCTAATGGTAAAAATGGCATCCTTGAGGATGGAGAAGAAAATGAAGAAGACTCCTCCTTGGTAGATGATGGTTGCGGTTTGCTGTAACGTCCGAAAAATTTTATCGTCAATAACCGAGTTGTTCGGCTTTCATCAAATAATCACGATTAATTAGAATTCAATTAAGCATCCATTTAAAGCCAATTAACTATGATTTAGAAGGATTAGACTTGATGGGGTTAGGAACATAGAAAACCTCATAGAGTTTTTCAAAAATCAGTTTGCCGATTTAGGAAAAATCGGTAAGATTTCGGTATTTTAAACTGTCGAAAATGAATCAATAGAACTTATATTATGATTGCTCTAGGATGAATGGTTAGGATTTAGCCAAAACACCCCCATATGTGGTGCCACTTTCAACCAAAGATGGCAGCCACAAAATCAAGTTGAATAGCCAAATCACTTCCACCAATCAAATGCAACTTATTTTAGAAGTTTTTATTTTTTCCTTTTCTGCCCTTGCAATTTCGGCCCCTTATGTTGTTGACCCCTCTCCATTCTTTTCTCCCTCATCTCATCTTATCTCATCTTCATCTTTTACAAACCTTCAAGCCACATCAAGATTTCTTCAACTCAAACCACAAATCTAACAAGAATCACACCTAGATAAGGTAGGAATCTAGCTTCTCTTCTTCTTTTCCTTGATTTGGGGCTATGTAGGGATCTTGTTTTTCTCATGATACTGATGTGATTTGGAGTGATCATGATGGATTACGATTGATTTTGCATGTATGTTGTGATTAGAATTAGAATTGGTATGAAAGAACTTGAAGATAGAGAAGGATTCAAAAAGCTATTAGGCTTGTCACCCGACGGTCCGTATGGCAGAGTGTACGACTTTGCATACAGTCATTTAAATTTGATGAAACTAGACATTTAGGGATTTCTATACATATAAAATATAAGGCCATTGGATTAGTATAGAATTAGTTATGAATTTTTGAAGTTTGACCTAGAAATTTAGATTCTTATCTGGGCAGTATCAGTTGAGAAGGGTGTCACCCTACACAACTCCAAATTGACCGAACCCAATGTTTTTTGAAAGCTAACATATAAAGGAACATCCCATAAAATTTTCACATTCAGATTCATTGTCAATTATTCCCAGCACATCAATGAATTTACCTTAAGTTCAAACTAGGCTGGAACAGGGTAGTCTAGTAGGGTCGAGTTACGGGGCTTATATGTCAAAATATACTCATGAAAATGATATGAAACTTATTTCATTTGAAATACTATTCATTTAGCTTTAAATTGATATAAATTTCGTATGATTTCACTCAGATTTCCATTTTTAGTGAATTTTTACTTATAAGGGTGCAATTCTGGCTAAGAATAGGGCAGTTTGAGGTAAAATACTAATAACTTGAGTTATACAAATCAAAATGAGATGGGACCAAAAGGGTAAGAAACTAGACACATAGAGCTATGACATATCCAAAATTTTAGGTTTAAATGAGTTGAATTGGACTAAGGGTGGATTATACAAAAATTCGTACAGAATAGGATGAAGTAAACTGAAAACCCTAATAATGTTTAAATTGAATTTGATGAATGATATATGAATATATAATTGCTAGTCTATATTAGATTGCAAGTTTGAATGATTTTACTGGTAGTCTGGCACTATTCATGGGGAAGCGGACTCGATCTGTTATGCTACCGAAATTTCAGCAAGGAATTCATGTGTTGTGTAAGTTATACTTGCATGAATACATAATATTTGGAAGAATGAAATTAGTTGTGCATTCAATGCATGAATATTATAAAGGATTCCATATTACTTGGGTCAGCTCCTGAATAAGTTTAAGGGGAATAGATCAGTGGGAAAATCTGGAAAAGTAAACCCGGTAATCCTGTATAAGAACGAGCTCGATCCTGAAAAGTAGACTATTACCCAAGAGTATATGGCCAATAACTCTCATGGGACCAAGGATAGAAAATAAGTTTTAAGAGGCGAGGCTTCAAAGATATGATGCATTCCCCAGCTGCACATTTATATGTACTGTATGATAATTCTTAATTCATTGTCATAGTTATTTGTTTATTCCTCATGACATGTTATTGTTTATTTATGGTTACTGTCTTAGTTGTATTTGTACATCTGTTAGCTATATTTTCATTATTCTAATTTAAAATTTAGTTTGTTTCGGTGTATGTTCCTATAATAAGAATTTAAGTTGAATATTTCTATTATGTTATACTATTTAAAATTGCGGAAAAATCAAAACAACTGAGAATGATAATGATGACAGATATGTATAAATTTAGGATTCCTACTGAGAAAACTTTATTTCTCACTCTACTACATGTTTCTGCATCATTCTTAGATCATGGAGAACGTGGTAACAGGCATGCTGTTCATCGAGTTCCATGAGTTTCATATCCATCTGAACCCGTTTTTAGACTATATATATATATCTGGTAGCTGTCAGTTCTATTTTTATTTCTTCTTTGGTAGAGATTTTGCTGTTCCTCTGACTACCTACTCTTTAACCCCGCCGCACCTTATATTGTTATTCCACTATACATGGCCCATCCTTTTCCACCTCCACACGCAGCAACAGCAGTAGTAGCAGCACTGGCAATAGCAGCAGCTCCCATGGCTCTGCCAGCTTTACCACCGCAGCAGATCCTCTTATTCTCATTGTCTAAGGAGGATCCATCGGAGGCGGTGAGCTTGTCTTCCTCGTCTTCTACCCCGAGCGTAGACTACACTCCTGTTGATGCCGATATGGCGAATAGATTCCTTTCCTTGAAATCTATCTAGAGTGGCTGTGCAGTGCAGTAGTAGGATATGTATAGAATGGCCTTCTTTTGGCATTTTTGGGCCATAGGCGGTAGCTTAGTGGATGTTATATGTAGATGGTTAGTACATGAAATGTCCCGTGGGGACTAGATAGGGTTCTAATTGTAGTGACAGGCCGATGTTTTTATTTGTTTTAGCAGCCTCATTATTATACCCTATACCAGATATGTACTTTGATAAACTTGGAAAAGCGACATCTATTATGCATATATATATATATATATATATAACGCAATCAGATAGTTCCATTTATTTTGCATATTCTCTTTATTTATTGATTTATTATTTCTGATACAGAACTCACCAACAAATTAAATGGTTTATTGAGCAATTAACGTCCTATGTATAACTATTATTGAATCAGAGTGTGGCGTAATCAGGCAACCTTTCATAATAAGTTATCAGGTAATATATTATGACTTAAGCATATTATTTTGTCTGGTAAGGTGTTACATTTGGCTTGGATAGAATGAGAGCTCTTGAATTCTCTTGAAAATGAGTCTTGTAGTCTTTAGATCAATTCTCCAAAGACCAAAAGATTTGGTCTTTGAAGAGCTAAGAGTTTTGATTATGGTGATGGTGGAGAAAGGAAGAAGAAGAAGAAGAATAAAGAGAGAAGTGAGAAGATGAGAGTCTTAGAGAGATAATGAGAAGTGTGAAAATGAAAATAGACGTGTGTGTGTGCGTTTGTGTAACGTCCGAAAAATTTTATCGTTAACAACTGAGTTGTTCGGTTTTATCGAATAAGTGAGTTTAATCAGAATTTGATTAAACATTTACTTAAAGCTGATTAAATGTGATTTAAAAGGATTAGGCTTGATGGAATTAGATTAGGAGCATAGAAAACCCCACAGAAAATTTTCAAGCCAGTTTACCGATTTAAGGGAAATCGGTAAGATTTCGGTATTCCAAACTATTGAAACCGGACCAGTAGAATTTTTCTATGAGTGCCCTAGAATCAACGGCTAAGATTTAGCCAAATACACCCCCTCAAGTGGCACCTAGACAGCCCTTGATGATGGGGAATGAACCAGATTTTATGATTAAATTGGATCCACCAATCAAGCAACCACCAAATATCTTCACCTTTTTCTCCTTTTCTCCTCATCCATTTTTGGCCCCTCATCCATATGCTAAAGCTCTCCTCTTTCTCTCCTCTTTGCTCTCATTTCTACTCCATTCTCATCCATTTTCAAGTCTTATCCCAAGTCACCACCATCAAAGACACAAAATCAAGACAAACTCAACTAGACAAGGTAGGAAATCCTACTCCTTCTTTTATTTTCTCTGATTTGGGGCTGTGAGCATGCATAATCTGAGATATTGATGGTTTTTTGAGTGATGATGATGTCTTATGACTGGTTTTGCATGTATGTTGTGGTTAAAATTGGAATTGAGGGCAAATAGTTTGAAGGAGGAAGCTAAATCTAGAAGCTGTTAGGGTTTTCCTCAGCAGTCCGTACGGCGGAGTGCACGACTCCACCTACCGCCATTTAAATTGGATGAAACAATTTTTATATGAAACTATACATCTAGAGATTTCCACACATATATCATATAAGGACATTGGATTAGTATAAAATTAGTTATGAATTTTTGAAGTTTACCCTAGAAATCTGGATTCCTATCCGAGCAGTAGGAGTTGAGAAGGGTATAACTCACCCTATACAACTTCAAATTGAGTGAACCCAAGTTTGTTTGAAAGCTAAATGTAAAGGAATATCCCATAAAAATTTTAGAACCAAAATCATAGCCGTTTGCTCCTAGTGCACCAAGGAAGTTGGCTTAAGTCTAAATTGGATTGAACCAGGGTAGTTTAGTAAGGCTAAGTTTCGAGACTCATAAGTCAAAATATACCTATGAAAATGACATGAAACTTAATTAATTTGAAAGGTTATTGTGATACCTTTAATTTGATATAAATTTTGTATGAATTCACCTAATTTTCTATTTTTAGTGAATTTTTACCTAAAAGGACCCAATTCTGGCTGAGAACAGGGCAGTCTAAGGTAAATTGTTTATATCTAGAGTTATACACATCAAAATGAGATGGGACCAAAAGGGTTAAAATCTAGACATATGAGGCTATGACATATTCAAAAATTAGATTTAAATGAGTTGAATTGAATGAGAAGTGGGGCATACCAAATTCGGGCAGAACAGAGGGGGTTAAACTAAAACTCTATTGATGTTTAATTTGAAATTGTTGATTGATGCTATGAATGTACATGTATAATTGCTGGTCTATACTGAAATTGCAAGTTGTACAAATATACTGGTTGTCTGACACTATTCATGGTGAAGCGGAGTCGATCCATTATGCTGTAAGAAGTTCATATGCTGTGAAACTTTATGATAGCTTGAGTGCATTAAAGAGTCAAGCTAGATGTGCATTCATTTCATGATATTATAAAGAATTCCATATCACTTGGGCCAGCCCCGGAATAAATTAAGGGGAATAGATCAGTGGGAAGGTCGGGGAAAGTAAACCCGGCCATCCTGTATAAGAACGAGCTCGATTCTGAAAAGCGGACTATTACCCAGGAGTATATGGCCAATGAATCCCAGGGGACCAAGGATGGAAATAAGTTCTAATAGGCGAAAGCCTTCAAGAATAAGATGCATTTTCTAATTGCATATGCATATGTATAGTGTAATGCTTCCTTATTGATTGTTTTAAATCCCTGTTTATTGTTCTTAATACGCTATTATTCCACCATGATTACTATTTGAGTACATTAGTGTATCTGTAACTAAAATTGAATTTTGTTTCAGTGTATGCTTTTCAAACAAGTATTTAAGTTGAATGTTATCATATTACCATACTATTTGAAAAATATTGCACGACCGAAACAACTGGGAATGACAGTGATGACAGATGTATAGAAGCTAGGAATTTCTACTGAGAAATATTCATTTCTCACCCTATTGTATGTTCCGCGTCATTCTCAGACCATGGAGCACGCAACGACTGGGGTGCTATTCATTGAGTTCCCTGAGCTACACATACACCTTGACCCATTTTTGGATTCTGTATATATCTCCGGCCGATGTCAGTTCCACCTATACTTCTTCTTCCAGCGAGATTTCGCCATCCCGCTCATGCACCCTCTCTTTGATCCTGTTGTCCCATACATTACCATACCCCTGCACATGGCCCATCCATTTCCACTACTACCAATAGCACCAACGGCTCTAGTTCCCATGGCCCCTCCTGCTTCACCACCACAACCGATGTTGTCGACCTCGATCTCGGAGGAGGATCCGTTCGAGGCGGCGAGTTCTTCTTCATCATCCTCGGCTCCCAGTGTCGGATGCCTTCCCGCGGACACCGCCATGGCGAACGGGTTCCTTGCATCAGACTCTGTTTAGATAGCGTGCATGCTGTAGCAGGGTTAGATGTACAAAATGACCCTCTTTTGGCAGTCTGGGTCATGGGTGGATGGGTACATGGTAGGAATGTACATGCAATGTCCCATGGGGACCACTCAGGGTACTGTGTATAGAAACTGGCCGTTTCGTTTTGTATTAGCGGCCTCATTTTGTTACCTTGTATCATTTTGACAAACTTTAAAATCAAATATATATGTACATATTTATGATACATTTTGCAGTTGTTCTGTCCTTATTGTATTTTTATTTATGTTACGTTATTTACAGTATACTGATTAACTAGTATTTATTCCACTGTCATGCAGGAAATTTTGTTACGCGATTAAGTATTCTTATGCAAGTAATTAATACTAATACAGAAAATAGAATTTAACCAGTATTATATGTAATCACTTATCAGATAATTTATTATGATTTAAGCATAGTACTTTGTCTGGTAAGGTGTTATAGTGTGGGCGTAACTTTTAGTGGGTGGAGGAGAAGATATTTTCTTAATTTTGATCTAATTAACATTTAGGGAGACAAATTGGATGATGGGGGAATAAAACATATACAATCTCTTACAAAAAGCAAACTTGTCTTATGCTTTTGTGCTTTATGATATCACCTTTGGTTTATTGTCCAGTATGCTAAATTTGAATTCAATCATGTGATTAAATGTTCTTGCAACTTAATTAACATGATTAAGCAAGGATTAGTGATTAATACACAAGAACATGATTAAGAAAATTTAGCTTGTAATTAAACTCAATTATCCTTAATTAATCTTGATTAAGCTAATTAAGGGTGATTAGTGCTTAATTAAGCTATTCAGAGTTTGACTTGCTTAATTAGATACTCTCAAACCTTAATTAAGTATTCTCTTAACTTTTCTTCTTATAATTACTTATAAAAACTTCGTTAATTCCTTAATTAAGCTTTAATCTCATAATTTCTTATTAAGTGCCTATTACTAAGGGTTATTGAGGTAATTTAGCATGACAGGAAATTGAGGATGTTACATTTCTCCTCACCTTTAAAAAGAATTTTGTCCTCAAAATTCGTTACCTATAAACAAGTCGGGATACTCGATCTTCATTTTGGACTCCAGCTCCTACGTAAATTCTTCCATATTTCCTCTACCCCAAGCCACCTTGACCAAGGGTACTGTCTTATTCCTCAGCTATTTTACCTCACGATCTACGATCCGAGACGATGGTAAATTGAAGGTTAAGTCCTCCCTTAACTATACACTTTCAAGTTCAAGTAGATGACTAAAATCGAAATAGTATTTTCTCAGCTAAGAGACATGAAAGATATCGTGAAGGTTTGACAAATTCGAAGGTAAGGCCATTTGATAACAACTGACCCGACATGTTTCAGAATTTGAAAGGGGCCAACAAATAGGGGCTCAACTTTTTGACCTTCATGGAGCTACCTATACCAGTCGTAGGAGTGATTTTCAGGAGCATATGTTCTCCTTCTTAGAACTCTAGAGGCTTTCTCCTTTTATCAGCATAACTCTTTCGACGGCTCTAGGCCATAAGAATTTCGTCCCTAATCCTACTTATTTGTTTTGTGCTCTGCCTCACAAGATTAGGTCCTAATAGGCTTGTTGGCAAGGGTCATCAACTTGATAGTGCAATCTCTGGCCATATGTCCAGGCTTTCAACATCGAAAACACGCATTTTGGCAAGCTAAACAAGGGCATCCTCCACAGTCTCTGCCACATTTAGGGCAAGCTTTAACATTCATAGGCTTAGATGGATTCCGAGTGTATTTCTGTGGTTGCTTGCCTTTGAAACCTCCGCTTTGAAATGGCTTCTTCGGGGGTTGGGGCTTGAACTTCTGCCCTTGTGGCACTAACTTCTTCCTGTAAGCTTTGAACCGATAGCTTACGGTTGCAATCTTCCACCAAACAGCACTTGTTGATAAGTGCAGCACAGTCACGGACCTCCACGGGTCCTACACATACCAGGATCTCCTCCTGCAGTCCTCCTTCGAACTTGACACATTTGCATCGCTCATTAGGGTTCCCTTGATAAATCGTCAAGAACTTACATAGCTAATCGAACTTGGTAGAATACTCAGCAATATTCATAGTCCCTTGATGCAGACTCATGAACTCCAGCTCCTTTGCATTCCTCACTGAAGTGGGAAAATACTTCTCATAAAAATACATCTTAAACACATCCCAAGTTATGTAGGTTTGGGCTCCTTCTAATAGCCTCTCGATGCCTACCCACTAGAACTGAGCATCTACCTCTAGCATGTAGGTAGCAAAGGCTACCTTTTGCTCCTCGGTGCAAGCCAACACCGTGAAGATCTTCTTAATGGCCTTAATCTATTCATCAGCTTGGTTGAGGTTGTAGGCTCCTTGGAAGCCTGGCGAATATGCCTTTCTGAACTCAGCAAACTTGAGATATTCAAGGTCTACCTCAGCTCCCCCATTGTGCCCTTCGAGATTCTCTTCATCACTTTGCTCTATCCACTCCATCATGCGATGAGCAGCAACAGCAGCTTGCTCCCTCATGAGAGTAGCCATTTCACGAAGCGTCCCAATGACTTCCTTGGGACCTTCTGGCTCGTTACAGGCCGACCACATCTACTTGATGCCATTAGTTCCTAGTACACAAAATATAAGACATTGAGTTGATCAGGCTCAATATTTACGCTAAGTGAATTAGCAACTAACCATATTTAGGATAGATAACCATGCATGTCTAATCCCTACGTCCCATCATACAGACAAGACTCAAAGCACAACTTAACTAATATGTATGCTTAGAAGCATAGTTAGTCCATGCCTAGGCTCTCTATGGATAAACTACTCTAATACCAAAATATAACACCCTAATAGTTCTATACTATGCCTAAGTCATATTATGGAATTACTAGTTATTACTTTTGCTCGCGGAACTAACATTACTATTTGAAAAATACTTTATAATGAAAATAGGGGTGAATTTTTTTTTTTAACAATAACGAATAAATTGTTTTGAAAACCAAGAGCCATGAACGCATCATGAATGTATAATACAAATGTCACTAATTCATACATACAGTGCGAATAAAATAAATGGAAGCGACCTGAATAACAAATACCTTAGGTAAACATAACATTCATTCCACGGTCATCATAGTTAAGATAATAATAGTAATGCCAAAAGTCATACATAAATATAATGATGGGTCCGATATCTACTGTCGGCCCTACAAAAGCAACCTAACCAAATACATCAAAAGAAAGTACATTCAAAATCTCTGCTGTCCTAGCATTTGATACAATAAAATGATAACCCTATAGCCACAAACAAAAAGGGCAACTCTTGTGCTTGGCTCCACATGCAATTACCACATCACTTATAGAGCGGAAGGAAACTGTTCCCAAAACCACTGGGAGCAACATCGCCATGTCCTCCTCCTCGAGCATGCCTACGCTTGCGAGGCACAACACTGGTACAAATGAACCCATGACCTCGAACTGGGGTTGGTGCGTGATGAGGAGCTATTAAAGAAAAAGACGAATCGGATGTCAGGCGAATCACAGACGGGGAGGAGGGCTCGAATGGGTCAATCTCCATGTGATAGTTAGGATAGGACAGCCTCGAAGTATCAGATTCCAATTAAATAGTCGGCGTCAGATGAGTATCCGAGTCAAACTTTCCATCAGTGGGGTATCTCAATGGTTGAAAGTAGGGGTGGATGTTATCTAGGGTAACCTCGCCATAGGTTGATATGGGCAAAAAAATGGGCTCATGACTGGAACCTGAAATGGGCGATCGTGAAAGATGTAAACTCTCATAGCTAAGCTTGCAGACATCATAAAGGCATTCAGCACTAAGTCAAAGTGCCAATACCAAACCGGGAACTTAACAAAGATCACCATTGTGCCCAGCGTTGGCATCCTCTGAAGATGACACGGAAATGTAGGAGGGAGAAATACTAGATTTCTCAGTAGGATTGCAACTAGATAAACACTGTGTCATCATTATCGTCCCAATCACTTCGGGGTTTATTATAAAAATAGTGGGCAGATATAAGCTCAATCTTAATAATTTTGAAAACATAATTCCCAAAGTGGAATGCTTTTAAGTTTATCATGATATCCATAACGTCATATATAGGCATACATGCTAACACATGGGATAAACATTCATAATGCACATTAGAAATATAGATATATGCATGGCTATGTAACTCATTAACTTGACCATGGTTTTACTTTAACTTTACTTTCATTTTTAGCACATGCTTAACATTCTTTACTTTTTCTTTGAAATAGACTGTTATTGGATATGAGCTCATTTCGTGACAGTCGTCGCGCAGTACTAATCAAATCAGACTAAATTGATAATGGTTACCTCTAAGTTGGAGGGTCCTTCATGTCACCTTGCCTCCCCCATAGAGGTTCCTTGAGTCTTTGTGAATCACCGTCTCTCATTTCCCTTTTCGAAGTGATTGAAGGGTAATATCTCATTCTTTCTTTTCTTATCATTATACTTTACATGCATAGTATTCTTGACAAGACACATGCAATGAAATCACTAAGTCCATAATTTTGACGGAAATCCGATAACGTGACTACTAGATGAGATTCCCCAAAATGCCAATCATGAAATTTTAACCAACAATTCATCTCATATCATCATACCAATCATCTAATCATGAGACAAAACTCAATTAAACTTGTCATTCATCATGCCTACTGGCATCATGCATTCATACCCTAGAGGGTTCATAGTTATGTTATTCTTTTCGAAAAGTCTTATGAGCCATCATATGATTTCCCATGGTTACCTATTAGAGAATCACACAATTAAAATAAATGTGTATGCAGTCTTCTATTACTTATTTCTTATGTGAAATTACTCTTTACTTGTGTACATGTCTTAGGGAACACTTGTTCAAATTAACTAAGTTAGGTAATTATCTTCTTTCCTTGAGACAGCACACTTAATGATTCCTAGGTTCATGCTATGCTCAGAGGCCCTAATCATATTTCTATTCCCAAGGATTTTGAGATCCCTCTAGTCCTTGGTTCATGACAATACATATCCACACATGAACCCAACAACACCATGTTCACTAATCACCAAGGGTGATTTTTAACTTATCCAAGTTGCAAAGTATCAAGCTTTTATCATTAATATAACAAGATCTTACCTTGAATATCATAAAAGTTATCATTCTTTATCAAGTAATTATAAAGTTTCATTCTTTAAGAAAGTATATGCCTCTAAAATTATGCTCTTGTCTTAAAGATTCAATCTAGATGAGATAATGATACGAGATATGAGATACTAGCTTTAGGACTAAAAGTCTTGTTCTTTATGAAAGTTGGCACTTTTAATTATTCTAAGACCATCAAGGTCTCAACTTTATGATTTAAAGTTATCTTAAAGTATAAAAGATTCCTACTTTATCAAATAATGATACAAGACATTAACTTTAGAATTAAAAAGTCTTATTCTTTATAAAAGTTAACATTTTGATTACTCAAAAGTGACATTCTTGCTTAAAGCTTAAAACTTTACTCAACATTTTCATCACAAGGTTCAACCTTTACAACACTAAAGTATAAATTTATAACTCTATGACTTAAACTTACGTTCTTGATTAAAGTTTAAAACTTTATGAAAAGATTTGTATTCAAGAGTCTATCTTTAAGACTTGAAGTGACAAGTTATCATTTTTATAACCTAAAAAGGCTTCATATTCCAAAAAGTTTAGACTTTTACATATATTCTTGTCTTCAAGACAAGACAAAATAAAACTTTATAGGAGCACAAAACTTGCGCCACTTCTAAAGTTGCAAATAACAAACTTTTTGCAATTTCATGCATCAAGAATGTGTTTAGTCTTTTGAAATCAAGAGAAAATGATAAAGATGACAACTTTTCCAATCGTAAGCATCATCATAAAACGATAAACAACTTTCAACTCAAACACCACCAAGAACATCAAGACCTTATGCATCAAGAAAGGAAAATAGAAACTTTGAAGCACTTAAAGAAAGGAGCTTTTCAAAAAATAAAACACAACTCGTGAATAAGAACATGAACATATTTTACCAAAAATAGAAACTTTTGCTCATGAAGAACATGAAAGATTTTCTCCAGCTTTCACTTGAAAATCTTGGTCATGAAAGGAACCAAGTTTCAAGCTTTCTTGAGTAAACAAAAGAGAAGAGTAGAGGTCACTACCTAGGGGTAAAAATGGCATCCTTGAGGAAGCAGAAGAAAATGAAGAAGACTCCTCTTTGGTGGATGATGGTGGTGGTGGTTTTGCTTGGAATAAATGAGAGATCTTGAGTTCTCTTGAAAATAAGTCTTATAGTAGTTAGATATCTTCTCCAAAGACCAAAAGCTGTGGTCTTTGAAGGGCTAAGTGAAAGTTTTGGTTATGGTGGTGGCAGAAAAAGGAAGAAGAAGATGAAGGAGAAGAAGAAGAAGAATGAAAAGATAAGTAAGGATGAGAGTCTTAGAAAGAGAATGAGAAGTATGAAAATAAAAATGAATATGTGTGTGTTTAGCCATAACTTTTAGTGGGTGAAGGAGCAGATATTTTTTTAATTTTGAGCTAATTAAGCTTTAGGGGATGATGGGGGAACAAAATATGTACAATCTCTCACAAAAAGCAAAATTATTTTATGCTTTTGTGCTTTTATGATATCACCTTTGCTTTATTATCTAGTTAACTAAATTTGAATTTAATCGTGTGATTAAGTGCTCTTGCAAATTAATTAACATGATTAAGCAAGAATTAGTGATTAATACAAAAGAACATGATTAAAAAAGTTATGCTTATAATTAAACTTAATTATCCTTAATTAATGTCAATTAAGCTAATTAAGCATAATTAGTGCTTAATTAAGCTATTGAGAGTTTGACTTGCTTAATTAGAGATTCTCTAATCTTAATTAAGCATTCTCTTAACTTTTCTCCTCACAATTACTCATAAATACTTCGTTAATCTCTTAATTAAGCTTTAATCTTATAATTTCTTATTAAGTGCCTAATTACTCTGGGTTATTGAGGTAATTTAGCACAATAGAAAATTCAGGATGTTACATTTCTCCTCATCTTTAAAAAGAAATTTGCCCTTAAAATTCTTTACCTGTACACAAGTCGGGATACTCATTCTTCATCTCGAACTCCAGCTCCCATATATATTCTTCCATATTTCCTCTACTCCAAGCCACCTTGACCAAGGGTATTGTCTTATTACTCGGCTGTTTTACCCCACGATCCACGACCCGAGACGGTGGTAGATTGAAGGTTAAGTCCTCCCTTAACTGTACACTTTTGGGTTCAAGTAGATGACTAGAATCGAAATGGTGTAACACCTTACCAGACAAAGTACTATGCTTAAGTCATAATAAATTATCTGATAAGCGATTACATATGATACTAGTTAACTTCTATTTCCTATATTAGATTAACTACTCGCATAAGAATACTTAATCGTATAACAAAAATTTCTGCGTGACAGCGGAATAAATACTGATTAATCAGTACACTATAAATAACGCAACATAAATAAAAATACAATAAGGGCAGAACCACTACAAACTGCATCATAAATATGTACATATATATATATATATATATATATATATATATCTAATTTTCAAGTTTGTCAAAAGTACAATGTGACAAAATGATGCCGCTAAGACAAAATGAAACGGCCAGTTTCTATGAACAGCAACATAAGTGGTCCCCATGGGACATTGTATGTACATTCCTAATATCTATCCATCTAACCATGACCCAGACTGCCAACAGAGGGACATTCTATACATCTACTACCACTACTGCAAACCCACTATCTAATCGGACTCTGAAGAAAGAAACCCATTCGCCATGGGTGCATCTGCAGGAGGGTGGCCCGTGCCGGGAGCAAAGGATGAGGAGGAACTCGCTGCCTTTGATGGGTCCTCCTCTGATGTCGAGGCGGAGAGCATCGGGTGTGGTGGTCACGCTGGAGGGGCCATAGGAGCGGGGGCTGGTGCTGGTGCTGGTGCTGCTGTTGGAGGAGGTGGAAATGGATGGGCCATATGAAGTGGAATGGCAATATATGGGACAGCGAGGTTAAACAATGGGTGCATTAGTGGTACAGCAAAGTCTTTCTGAAAGAAGAAATACAAACGAAACTGGCACCTGCCAGATATATATACAGAGTCTAGGAATGGGTCGAGGTGTATGTGAAGCTCGGGGAACTCAATAAAGAGGACTCCTGTCACGGCGTGCTCCATATTCTGAGAATAATGCGGTAATATACAGTAGGGTGAGAAATAGAAATTTCTCAGTAGGAATTCCTAGTTCTATACATGTGTCATCGCTGTCATTCCCAATTGTTTCGGTCGTGCATTAATTTTCAAAATAGTATGGTAAAATGATAATATTTAACTTAAATACTCATTTGTAAAGTATACACCGAAACAAGTTCAATTTTAATTAACAGATATACTAATTTACTCAAACAGTAATCATAGCGGAACAATAGCATATTAAGAATAAATAACGAAGGTCTAGAATAATTAATAGAGAATTTTTACACTGTACATATGCATGTGCAATGAGAAGATACATCTTATTCTTGGAGGCTTTCGCCTATTAGAACTTATTTCCATCCTTGGTCCCCTGGGAGTCATTGGCCATATACTCCTGGGTAATAGTCCGCTTTTCAAGACCGAGCTCGTTCCTATACAAGATGGCCGGGTTTACTTTCCTCGACCTTCCCACTGATCTATTCCCCTTAATTTATTCCGGGGCTGGCCCAAGTGATATGGAATTCTTTATCATATCATGAAATGAATGCGCATTTAAATTGTTTCTTTATGTATGATGCACTCAAGTTGTCATAGACTTTCATAACTTATAAACTTCTTACCGAAATTTCGGCAGCATAACGGATCGAGTCCGCTTCCCCGTGAATAGTGCCAGACAACGAGTACATTATACAACTTACAATTTCAGTATAGAGCAACAATTATAAATGTACATCCATAACACCAATCAACAATCTCAATTATACATATACATTCATAATCTCAATCAACAATTTCAATTTAAACATCAATAGAGTTTCAGCTTCACCCCCTCTGTTCTGCCCGAATTTGGTGTGCCTCATTTCTCATTCAATTCAACTCATTTAAATCTAATTTTTGGATATGTCATAACCTCATATGTCTAGATTCTAACCCTTTTGGTCCCATTTCATTTTGATGTGTATAACTCTAGATATGAACAATTTACCTTAGACTGCCCTGTTCTCAGCCAGAATTGGGTCCTTTTAAGTAAAAATTCATTAAAAATAGAAAACTAAGTGAATTGATACAAAATTTATATCAAATTAAATATATCAGAATAAGCTTTCAAACGAATTAAGTTTCATGCCATTTGCATAAGTATATGTTGACTTATGAGTCTCGAAACTTGGCCTTACTAAACTACCCTGGTTCAATCCAGTTTAGACTTAAGCCAACTTCCTTGGTGCACTGGGAGCAAACGGCTAGGATTTTCGTTCTGAAATTTTTATGGGATATTCCTTTACATGTTAGCTTTCAAAAAATCTTGGGTTCACTCAATTTGAAGTTGTATAGGGTGAGTTATACCCTTCTCAACTCCCACTGCCCGGATAGGAATCTAGATTTCTAGGGTAAACTTCAAAAATTCATAACTAATTCTATACTAATCCAATGGCCTTATACGATATATGTGTGGAAAGCCCTAGATGTCTAGTTTCATATAAAAATGGTTTCATACAATTTAAACGGCAGTAGGAGGAGCCGTACACTCCACCGTATGGACCACCGAGGGAAAACCCTAACAGCTTCTAGATTTATCTTCCTTCTTCAAGCTATTTGCCCTCAAATCCAATTTTTATCACAACAAACATGCAAAACCAGTCATAAAACATCATCACCATTCTATAAAACATCCAAATCTCAGATTATACATGCCCCTCATATAGCCCCAAATCAGAGAAAATAAGAGAATAATTAGGATTTCCTACCTTGTTTTGTGAAATCTATGCTGATTTTGTGTCTTGGATGCAAGTAGTTTATGGTGAGGCTTGAAGAAGAGATGAAAATGGAGTGGAGGAGAGAATGAGGAGAAGAAGAATGAAGAGAGTTCAGCTGGGATAAGTGGCCGAATTTTTGGATGAGGATGCAAGGAAAAAGTGAAGATATTTTCAAGGAGGCTTGAATTTGATTGGTGGAAGGAGTCTTGGTCAAAAATCTAGCCTATTCCCCATCACCCATGGCTGTCTAGGCGCCACTTGGGTGGGGTGTTTGGCTAAATCCTAGCTATTGATTCTAGGGTACTCATAGAAAAATTCTACTGATCTGGTTCCGACAGTTTGAATTACCAAAATCTTACCGATTTCCATTAAATCGGTAAATTGGCTTGAAATTTTTCTATGAGGTTTTCTATGCTCCTAATTTAATTCTATCATGCCTAATCCTCTCAATTCACCCTTAATTGGCTTTAAGAAAGTGTCTACTCAGATCCTAAATAAACTCACTTATTTGATAAAACCGAACAACTCAGTTGTTAATGATAAAATTTTTCGGATGTTACAAATGATATTTTTTCAATTGAGACACATGAACGACTTCATGAAGGTTTGACAAATTCAAAGGTAAGCCCATTTCATAAGCAACTGACCTGACACAATTCAGAATTTGAAAGGGGCTAAGAAAATGGGGGCTCAACTTTTTGAGCTTCACAGCTCTACATATACCAGTCGTAGGAGTGATTTTCAGGAACACATGTTCTACTTCTTAGAACTCTAGAGGCTTTCTCCTTTTATCAGCATAACTCTTTTGATGGCTCTGAGCCATAAGAATTCTGTCCCTAATCCTTCTTGTGTGCTCTATGTTTTGCCTCACAAGATCAGGTCCTACCCTAGTTCAAACCAATACAGGGGAGATTGACACTTGCTTCCATACAAAGCTTTATACGGTGCCATACCAACACTTGCATGATGATTATTATTATAGGCAAACTCAATCAAAGGTAAGTATCTATCCCAACTTCCTCGATTGTCCAACACACAGGCTCTCAACATGTTTTTTAAAGTTTGGATAGTTTTCTCTGGCTGTCTATCTGTCTGGGGGTGATAAGCTGTACTTAGGCAAAGCCTCGTCCCAAATGCCTTTTGCATGGCTCCCCAGAATCTAGAGGTAAATCTCAGGTCCCTATCTGATATTATGGTTGAATGTAGACCATGCAGCATTATTATCTCTTGAACATACAGCTGAGCTAACTTTTCCAAGGGATGAGTAGCTTGAATGGTCAAAAAGTGAGTAAACTTTGTTAATCTGTCAACAATTACCCATATCGCATCAAAACTAGCTTGCATTTTGGATAAACCCATCATGAAGTCCATAGAGATGCTTTCCCATTTCCATTCTGGGATCTCTAATAGTTGCAACATACCAGAGGGCTTTTGGTGTTTAATCTTTACCTTTTAACTGACTAAACACTTGCTCACCAATTCGGCAATGTCCCTCTTCAATCCTGGCCACCAAAACTTCTTCTTAATGTCCTGATACATTTTCATCACACTAGAGTGTATGGTGGAATGGCTCTTGTGAGCCTCCTCCAAGATCCTTCTTCGGAGGTCACCACTCGTGGGTATGCAAATTCTTCCTTCATAGGCCATCTGTACCTCGAGCAAAACCCTTCAACTTTCCTTTTTCCACCAACGCTAAGGTTTTTAAGAAATCCTCTTCCTCACTTTAGGGTTGAGCAATTTGGCTCTTGAAATTGCTCGTTGTAACACCCTAATAATGTCATACTATGCTTAAGTCATTTGATGGCATCACTAGTTGTTACTCTTAACTAGCGAAAGTTGTTATAGTTGAAATTAGCATAATATACGAAAATAACATGCAATTTTTTTTTTTGTAAAACCTTTATGCTTGAAAACTGAGCCTTTAAGTGCTTATTTACTCACATACATATGGATGTTGTTCTTCATATCACGGAGTTACTAATCAAACGTATGATAAAATTGAAACAACAGAACACAATACCATAAGCCAAGAATGTAATCATAGATACTCAAGAGTCATCATTACACTTAATAAATATCACATATGTAATAGGTCAAATTAAGTAGCATGACTTCCTACATGCTCTTAATTACACATAAATTGCCCAACTGGGGCTCTTAAGAAAATGAAAATACTATGCTACTATCTTGATCCTCCTTAGCTAAGTGAAGAAACATGGCAGCTCCTCGTCTTATCCGATTAGGTACTGTCAGAAGTGCTACCATGGATGCCATCAGCTCCAGCTGAAGATGACACAAGAAGGTAGGAGTGAGAGATACAAGATTTCTCAGTAGGATCGCGACTAGACAAACATTGTGTCATCGTTATCATCCCAGCCACTTTGGGTTTAATTATAAAAATAGTGGATAGTTTAGTTTTAACAATTTTTGAAGATATAAATCCCGAAGCAGATTGCTTTTACGTTTTTCATCATATTCATAATGTCATACATAGGCATACATACTAACACATGGGATAAACATTCATAATACACATGAGAAATATAGAAACATGCATGACTATGCAACTCAACAACTTGGCCATAGTTCTACTTTGACTTTACTTTCATTTTTAACATGTGCTTAACATTCTTTACTTTCCTTCGAAATAGACTGCTTTTGGACATGAGCTCATTCCATGACTGCCGCCATGCAGTACTAACCAAATCAAACTAAGCTGATAGTGGTTACCTCTAAGTTGGAGGGTCCTCCATGTCATCCTTGCCTCCCTCAAAGAAGTTCGTTGAGTCCTTGTGGATCACCGTCTCTCACTTTCCTGAAGTGATCGAGGGGTCATATCCCATTATTTCTTTTCTTATCATTATACTTTACATGCATAATAGTTCTTTGACTAGACGCATGCAATGATATGACTAAGTTCATAATTTTGACGGAAATCCAGCAGCATAATGGCTAGACCAGAGCTTTCCTAAAATGCCAATCATAAAACTTTTGATCAACAATTTATCATATCACAATAATCAATCAATCATGAGACAAAGCTCAATCAAACTCATATTCATCATGCCGAATAGCATCACACATTCATACCCTAAAGGGGTTTATAGTTATGTTATTCTTTGTGAAGAATCTTATGAATCATCATTGGATTTCCCATGGTTACCCATGAGAGAATCACTTAGTTAAAATATATGTATATGGTCTTTTAGTTATATAGTTCTCATATGAAATTATTCTTTACTTTAGTTCATGTCTTATGGAACACTTGTTCAAATTAATTAAGTTAAATGATTGTTTCCTTTTCTTGAGATAGTGCACTTAGTGATTCCTAGGTTCATGGTATGCTCAAAAGCCCTAATCATACTTCTGTTCCCAAGGAGTTCGAGATCCCTCTAATCCTTGGGTCATGACAATGCATAACCACATCATGAACTCAACAATACCATGTACACTAAACTCTAAGGGTGATTTTTAACTTAACCAAGTTACAAAGTTTCAAGCTTTTATCACTAACATAGCGAGATCTTACCTTAAGTATTATAAAAGTTATCATCCTTTATAAAGTAGTCATAAAGTTTTATTCTTTATAAAAGCAAGTGCCTCTAAAATTATACTTTTGACTTAAGAATTAAATTTTTATGAAATAATGATACAAGATACTAGCTTTTAAACTAAAAAGTTTTGTTCTTTATGAAAGTTGGCACTTTTAATTATTCTAAGACCATTGAGGTCTCAACTTTATAATTTAAAGTTGTCTTAAAGTCTAAAAGATTCCTACTTTATGAGCTAGTGACATAAAACATTAGCTTTAGAGTTATAAAGTCTTGATCTTTATAAAAGTTAACACTTTTATGACTCAAAAGCGTTATTTTTGCTTAAAGCTTGGAACTTTACTAATATATTCATCTCAAGGTTCCACTTTACAAGACTTAGTGTGCAAGCTTATAACTTTATGACTAAAAGTCACCTTCTTGATTAAAGTTTAAAACTTTATGAAAGGATTTACATCCAAGAATCAATCTTTACAACATAAAGTGATAAAATACCATTTTTATAACTCAAGGAGGCTTAATGTTCGAAAAAGCTTAAACTTTTACATGTAATCTTGTCTTCAAAACAAAACAAAATAAGACTTTTATGAAGGCACCAAACTTGTGCCACTTTTTATGCATCAAGAAGCAAATTTTTTAAAGCTTTAAGCTTTTAGGGTGTTCATAGTCTTATCAAATCATAAAAAAACATGTAAAGATGAAAATTTTCTAACCATAAACTCATCATAAGAAAAAGAACAACTTTAAGCAAAATACACCAAGAACATCAAGAACATTCAAGAAGAAGAACAAGAACATATTTTTCCAAAAGTAGAAATATCAAGAACACTTGAAGAAGAACAAGACCCTATTTTTCCAAAAGTAGAAATATCAAGAACACTTGAAGAAGAGCAAGATCATATTTTTTTGAAAGTAGAAATATCAAGAACATTTGAAGAAGAACAAGAACATATTTAACTAAAAATAGAAACTTTTGCTCATGAAGAGCATAAAAGATTTTCTCAAGTTTTCACTTAAAGATCTTGGTCATGAGAAGAACCAAGCTTCAAGCTTTCTTGAGTAAACAAAATAAAAGAGTGAAGGTCACTACCTTTACTTGAAAATGGCGTTACAACAAGAGAAGAAGAAGAAGATGATCGTGGTTCTTCTCCTTGAAGATGGTGGCAGTTTGGCTTGGTAGAAGTGGAAGCTCTTGAGATCTTGTGAAAATGGAGGTTGTAGTCTTTAGATCTTGTCTCCAAAGACCCAAAGATAAGGTCCTTGAAGGGCTAAGTGAAAGGTTTTGGTGGTGGTGGTGAAGAAAGGAAGAAGAAGATGAAGAAGATGATGAGAAAGTTTAGAGAGAAGTGGGAGGATTTGGTTTCAAGAGAGAGAATGAGATGATGAAAATGAAATGGATGAGTCTGGGAGGGGGTGAGGACAGCGTAACTTTTAGGCCATGGGGTGGGGTTATTTTGCTTAATTTTGTGTTATCTTGTGTTAATTAGTGATTAAGGGGACAAATGGGATGATAGGGAGACAAAACATAGTCAAACTCTTACATAAAGTAGTCTTGTTTAATGCTTTTTACTTTAGTGACATCACTTTTTACTTTATTGTCTAGTTGACTAAATTTGAATTTAATCATGTGATTAAGTGCTCTTGCAACTTAATTACGATGATTAAGCAAGGATTAGTGATTAACATACAAGAACATGATTAACAAAAATTAATCTTGCGATTAAGCTTAATTAACTTTAATTAAACTCGATTAAGCTAATTAAGGGTGATTTGTGCTTAATTAAGCTATAAAGGCTCTGACTTGCTTAATTAGAGATTATCTAATCTCAATTAAGCATTCTCTTGACTTTTCTCATCTGAGTTAACACATAAAGCCCCTTAATTAAGCCTTAATCTCATAATTTCTCATTAAGTGCCTAATTACTCAGGGTTACTGAGGTAATTTAGCATGAAGAAATTGAGGATGTTACACTCATCATCCTAAGCTATTTCAACCTTAAGCTGTTAGGGGTTACCACCACTCCAGGGTTAAGATTTCTAAAGCTCCTTACTAGCTCATCCTCCTTGACCATCATCTACGACGCATGCAAAGATTTTTGACTCAGAGCATCAGTGACCACATTGGCCTTCCCAGGATGATAGTTTAACCCAAACTCATAATCCTTCAAAAACTTCATCTATCTTCTCTGCCTCATATTCAACTCCTTTTGATCAAAGAGATACTTCAAACTCTTATGATCAAAAGCAACTCCAACCTCACACCATATAGATAATGCCTACATATCTTCAGGACAAACACTACAACCGCTAACTCTAGGTCATGGGTTGGGTAGTTTACTTCATGAAGCTTCAACTTCCTAGAGGCATAAGCCACCACATTCCTGTTTTGCATCAAGACACAACCTAAACCTCTTCCAGAGGCATCATAATAAACCTCAAATGGACCACTTGGGTTAGGCAATACTACTATTAGGGTTAAAGTTAACTTTTCCTTTAGCTCTTGAAAGCTTTTCTCACAATCTATAGTCTATATAAATGGGGCATCCTTCCTCGTCAGCTTGGTTATGGGCAAGGACATCTGGGCAAAATCCTTTTATAAACCTACGGTACTAAATAGCTAAACCCAAGAAACTCCTTATCTCAGTTACCGAGATTGGTCTCTCCCAATTCATTATAGCCTCAATCTTACTTGCATCCACAATGATACCTCCTTGTGGCACCACATGTCCTAAGAATTTTACTTCCTTCATCCATAATTCACACTTAGACAACTTAGTATAAAGCTTCTTTTACCTCAAGATTCCTAACCCAACCCTCAAATGTTCTTCATGCTCCTCTTTTGTTCTCGAATAGATGAGAATATCATCTATGAAAATAACTACAAACTTATCCAGATAGGGTCTAAAAATTATGTTCATATAATCCATAAAAATAGTAGGGGCATTAATCAAATCAAACTGCCTTGGGTATATCCTCCTCTTTCACTCTTATCTGCTGATATCCATATCTCAAATCAATCTTAGAGAACATAGCTGCATCTCGCAGTTGGTCCATGATGTCATCTATTCTAAGCAAAGGGTACTTGTTCTTAACAGTGACTTTGTTCAACTGCCTATAATCCACACATAGCCTCATACTCCCATCTTTCTTTGTCAAAAACAACACCGAGGCTCCCCAAGGTGAGGCACTAGGCCTTACGAATCTCTTGTCTAACAACTCTTCCAATTGTCCCTTCAACTCTGACAACTCCATTGGGGACATCTTATAGGGTGTTATAAAGATTGGCCTATTCCCAATATCAGTTATATAGAAAACTCGATTATATCATCAGGAAACATATCTGGGTATTCCCTGACTACAGGGATCTCATCCAATACCTGTTCAAGTTCCACTTCACTTGCCATAAAAAGAATATATCCCTAATCACCAGACTCATTACTTCCTACCTTAATGAAATTCAAGAACAAACTAACATGTTCAACAGGCTTAACAAGTATAGGAGGAAGCACAATAGATTTCTCAGAATAATTTATCATAGCATGGTTAGCTAAAAGCCAATCCATGCCTAGAATCAAATCCAAACCAGACAAAGGCAAACAAATCAAATTTGCTACAAAAGACCTACCATCAATTTGGAATTGACAATTCAAACAACATTGACAAGTCTTAACTAGTTTCCGACCAGGAGTAGAAACAATTAACATGTAAGGTAATTCAAACACAGGCAATTCCAATCTATTTACACAATCATGAGAAATAAAGGAGCGTGTAACTCTAGAATCATACAACACAATTAAGGTATTACTGTTAACCTTGCACTTATATTGGATTAGATTGTCGAACTGAGTGGCCTCCTCAACATTGAGGGCAAAGACCCTTCCTTAGTGTTGGGGCTTATTGGCAGGGGTCATCAACTTGATAGTGCAATCTCTGGCCATATGTCTAGGCTTTCTACATCGGAAATATGCGTTTTGGCCAGCTAAACAAGAGTGTCCTCCATGGTGTCTACCACATTTAGGGAAGCTTAACCATTCACAAGCTTAGATGGATTCCCAGTGGATTTTTCGGGTTGCTTGCCTTTGAAATCTCCACTTTGCAATGGCTTCTTCGGGGATTGGGGCTTGAATTTCTACCGTTGCGGTGCCAACTTCTTCCTATATGTAACATCCACCGGATTTTTTTTTATCATTTTTCGCCTAGTTGTTCGATTTTTATCGAATAATTGAGGTTAATTAAAATTTGACTAAATATTTATTTAGGATCAATTAATTAGCAATTAGAGAGATTAGATGTGAGGGAATTGGATTAGAAGCGTAGAAGATTTCATAGAAACTTTCTTAAACCGATTTACCAATTTAATGGAAATCGGTAAGATTTCGGTATTTTAAACTGTCAGAATCGAATCAATAGAATTATGCACCCAAATTCTATTATGTTAATGCTGATTACTCAGCCATTTACTCCTCCTTTGGTGGCGCCACAAAGGCCACAAAATGAAGAGAGTTGGCTAAAATTTAGCCATTAGCTCTCAACCAATCAAATTGCAAGTTTCCAACTATTTCCTCAAAGCCTTAATAACATATTCCTTTCTTTTTCCCTTCAGCTGATTGCACCTCCCTCTCTCTCTTGTTCCAGCCTTCTTCTTCTCTTCTTCTCTCAACCAACTCCATCAAACCTTCAAGCTTTGAAAAGGTTCTATCAAATTAAACTCAAACTTAGCAAGATCACACTTAAAGGAGGTAGAGATTCAACTTTGTTCTTGTCTTCTTGGGTATGGGTAGCTGATTGGGTCTTTTGTTTTCTCATTTCTTGATATGATGTTTGGATGTATATGATGATTATTGGCTGGTTTGATGGTTGTTTTTGTGTTTAAAATTGATTAAGAAGTAAAAAGGAGTGAGAGTGGGATGCAGGGAGGGGCTAGAAGAGTAAAACCCTTCAGCAGTCCATACGGTAGAGCATACGGCTCCACCTACACATTCAAGGCTTTCCATACATATATAATATAAGGTCATCAGATTAGTATTGCGAGAGATATGAATTTTGGAAATTTGACCAAGGTTTTTGCATTTGATTCTGGGCAGACTATGTTGTTCAGAGCAAAACTTGCCCTATACAATTTGAAATTGAATGAAACAAACTTTTTTAAAAATCTTACACATAGGAGAATATCTCATAAAAATTTTAGAGTTAGATACTATCCCGTTTGCTCGCAATAGTTTGAGAAATTTGCCCTATGTCCAAACCGGGCCAAAATAGGGCAGTTCAGAAAGGTCAAATTTCAGGGCATATAACTCAAGATCTACTAAAGCAAATGAAATGAACTTGTCAAAAATGAAATATTGTCCTATTAGCTTTAATATGATACCAATTTCGTATGCTTTGAACTAGCTTTCGATTTTTACTGGATTTTTACTTTTAAGTGTGTAATTCTGGCTAGCTACAAGGCAGACCGAGATAGAACTTAAATAACTTGAGCTACATTTATCAAAATTAGATAGAACTAAAGAGGTTAGAAAATAGACACATAACACTCTAACATATCCAAAATTTAGGTCCAGATGACTTGAATAGAAATTTTGGCTTGATTTACAAAAACCAGGTTAAATGAATGTACTGAGACAGTAACTATGTTTTAATTGCAACAATTGTTCCTGTGAGATTGATGATTGAATTGTGAATGAAGTGTTATGATTTCTATACAAAATTGGTTTTCTGAGTACTGGCACTATTCATGGGGAAGCTGTTATAATATACATTCAGATCCATATGCATTTGCAAGAAATTCGTAAAGGTTATATTATGATGAAAGTTCCATAATACTTAGGCTAGCCCCGGATTAAAGTTAAGGCGAATAGATCGGTGGAAAGGTCGGGGAAAGTAAACCCAATATTCCTATATAGGAATGAGCTCGATCCTGAAAAGCAGACTATTACCCAAGAATCGAATGGCCAAGAACTCCCAGGGGACCAAGTAACGGAAAAGATTATGATGTTAAGCTTGAGAATGAGTCCTTGCATGGTTGCATGGCATGGTCATTACAAGTTGTTTACAGTTTGACTGTTATGTTTACTTGCTGCTGTTTGTTTATTTATTTTGCTTATTATTCTGTGTAACCATATTCATTAGTTTATTTTGTTTCTTCTATTTATTCTACTATCTTAAGTAAAAACTGAACCTTGCCTCAGACCAGATATTTACTTAAACTTATTAAATGTGGATAGTTCCATTTCACGCCATTTTTTTTATAATTAAATAAAAACTGGGGCAATTGAGAATGAATGTGACGTCAGTTTAATATCGTACTTAAATCTTACTGAGAATTTCTTTAAATTTTCACCTCGCTTTATGTTTCGACATCATTCTCAAACCCTGGTGATGGATACAATAGCCACCTTATTTATTGAGATCCCAGACCTGCAACTCCACCATGATCCCATGGTGGACTCGTTGTACATAGTTGGCTCCTACCATTTCTGTCTCTACATTTTTAGCAATAGGAATTTTATTGTTCCTTTATTTCACCTTGCTTTTGACCTTGCCACTTCATACTTTGTGATCCCGTTGCATGTAGTACACCCCCCTCCAGCACCCCCAGCACCTGCTGTAATGTCCGAACAAAAATTTTATCGTTAATAATCGAGTTGTTCAGTTTTCATCAGATAAGTGGGTTTAATTGGAATGTGATTAAGCATCTAATTAAAGCCAATTAAGTATGATTTAGAAGTGATTAGACTTGATGGAATTAGATTAGGAACATAGGAAACCTCACAGGATTTTTCTGAAACCGATTTACCGATTTAAGAGAAATCAGTAAGATTTCCGTAATTTAAACTATCGAAACCGGATCAATAGAAATTATACTGTGAGAGCCCTAAGATAGATGGCCAAGATTTAGCCAACTTACCCATGCAAGTGGCGCCATCTCAGCCCTCCAAATGGGCTGCCAAACCAAGTTATATAACCTATTCAAATCCACCAATCACATGTAACTTGCTTGAGAAGTTTTTAAATTTTTCCTTTTCTACCCTTGCACATTTTCGACCCTTATCTATACTGACCCCTCTCTATTTTTCTCCATCATCTCATCTCATCTCAACTCATATCATCTTCCTTTCCCACAAATCTTCAAGCTATCACCAGATTTCTTCAACTCCAATCATATATTCAACAAGAATCATACCAAGCAAAGATAGGAATCCTACTTCTCCTCTTATTTTCCTTGGTTTGTAGTTGTGTGTGGGTTTTGTCTACCATATGATATTGATGTTATGTGAAATGATGATGATGGTTTATGGCTAATTTTGTATGTGTGTCATGATTAGAATTGAAATTTGTATGAAAGGACTTAGAAAGAAGAGAAAACTCAAGAAGCTGTTAAAGTTCTTCCTCGGTAGTTCGTATGGTAGAGTGTATGACTCTGCCACAACCGTTCAAATCATGAATCTATTTTTATATGAAACTAGACATTCAGGGTTTTCGATACATATATAATATAAGGCCATTGGATCAGTATAGAGATAGATATGAATTTTTGAAGATTGACCTAGAAACCAGGACCTTTATTCGGGTAGTGTGAGTTGAGAAGGGTGCAACTCAGCCTACACACCTCCAAATTGAGTGAATCCAACGTTGTTTGAAAGCTAACACATGAGGAAACATCCCATAAAAATTTCAGATTCAGATTCATTGTCATTTATTCCCAGTACATCAATGAATTTACCTTAAGTTCAACCTAGACTGGAAAAGGGTAGTCTAGTGGAGTCAAGTTTCAGAGCTTATATCTCAAACTATACTTATTCAAATGATATAAAACTTCTTTCATTTGAAGGTTTGTTCTGTTAACTTTACATGGATATAAATTTTGCATAATTTCACCCAGATTTCTATTTTCAATGAATTTTTCCTTACAAGAGTGCAATTCTGGCTGGAAGTAGGACAAGTCCGAGAGAAAACACAAACAACTTGAGTTAATGTCGGAAGTAGAGACTTACTAAATAGAAAGCTAGGTCGGTACACTTAAAAATTAAACTCTAAACTTAGTAAATAAGGGATTAGGTTAGGGATCTTTGAGGTTGAATTCAAGACTTAGTAAAACAGAAAGTTAGGTCAAGAATATTTAAGGCTCGGAACTTAGTGAATAGGAAATTACAATCGAATATAGTCAATATCAGAAACTTAGAATTTAGGAAACACTCATAAAGTTCTAGAAAAGACCAATCTTGTGTTCAGGTTGAAGATCGAGACCATAGGCACACAAAACCCTTATACACGAAATTTCGAAACTCGACCCAGAATCAACCTCAGAGATCGAACCTAACCCCGGAGGTCGGAAATTATATAACCTCGGAACTCGGAATTCATTTAACCTTGGAAACCGAACTCAGGAACCTTAATAGAAATTAAAAGCTTGCAAGATAGATTGATGCTTAAGGTTCTAAATCTTGCACTTATTGATATTGTTATATTCTTGGTATGAACATGATGTTGTGTATTGAGTTTGCGGCGTGATTAAAATTTTCTACTTGTCTAGCACTATTCATGAGTAGTGGACATGATCCATTATGCTGCCGAGTTTCAGCAAAGACTGCAATTAACATAAATTTACAAGTTATGCATGTATTGGTCAAAGCATGAGACAAGTAATGCTACCCTTATAAGAATAAGGAAGGATTTACATGTGACTTGGGCCAGCCCTTGAACAAAGTTAAGGGGAATAGATCAATGGGGAAGTCGGGGAAAGCAAACCTGGCAACCCTGTATAGGAACGAACTCGATCTTGAAAAGCAGACTATTACCTAGGAGTCTTATGGCCAATATACTCCTAGGGGACCAAGTATGGAAAAATATGACTTAAAGTCAAGTGCATTATCATTTCTGATGTCCACAGTTTCTGTTACCATGATTTGAGTTAATTGCACTATTATCTGCTATATATGTACTTTTGTTTACTTTACAGCTAACACTTAATTATGTCAAAATATATGTCTTGTTGCTTATTTTTCTGTCTTATTTTCCTTTATCTCCTTAAGTAAAACCAAGTTGTGTTTCGGGCTATGATTTCTATAATTAATTGAGTAAGACATCCTGTTGATGTAACGTTTTCTTTTAACTAAAATCCGAAACACCTGAGAATGGCGGCGATGACAGTTATATATACTCAAGATTGCCTACTGAGAAATCTTTATTTCTGACCCTACTATACATTTCCGCGTCATTCTCAGAGCATGGAGAACGCGGCAACCGGCGTCCTATTTATTGAATTTCCAGAGCTCCACATCCATCTCGATCCGTTCATAAACTCTGTGTATATATCCGGTAGATGCCAGTTTCGGCTTTATTTCTTTTTCCAGAGAGATTTTATTGTACCCGTTATGCACCCGCTCTTTGACCTTGCCATCCTTACATCGCTATCCCTTTCCATGTGGCTCATCCCTTTCCACCTCCACCCTCACCAACAGCAGCACCAGCCGTGGCTCCGCCAGTTGCTCCACCGCAGTCAATCCCCTCTACCTCCATGTCTGAGGAGGATCCATCGGAGGCAGCGAGCTCGTCGTCATCATCTTTTGCCCCGAATATAGACTATACCCCTGCTATGCTGGTATGGCAAATGGATTCCTTTCTTCAGAATCCATTTAGTTGGAGTATCCATCGTAACAGCAGTAGACGTATAAGATGACCTTCTTTTGGCAGTTTACGTTATAGTCATATGGGTAGGAGTTATTAGTTATACATGCAATGTCCCATGGGGACCAATTAGGGTGCTGTTCATATTGACAGGCCAATTTATTTTGTGTTAGCGGTCTCATTTTTCTACCATGTACTATATTTTATTTCTTTTGACAACTTTGAAAAGAAATGTATATGCATGTATATATATATGATGCAGTTTGGTTATTTCAAAATCTTATTTGTGTTACTTTATTTCTGGTACAATGACTGACTAGTGTTTATCTCGCTACCAAACCAAAATTGATTAAAGTAAATGGATAATTCTTAGTTCACTACATGTAATAACTTATCAGGTAATATACTCTGACTTAAGCATAGTATTTTGTCTGGTAAGGTGTTACACCTGCAGCTCCTGCCAACCTTTTACCAGAGTCACCTCCGCAGGTGGTTCCAGACATTCCTCTCTGTAACACCCTAATAAATCCATACTACGCTTAAGTCGTATTACGGCATTTTATTAGTTGTTACTTATGCTCATGGAAAACTAAACTTCACTTGAAATTAAATTACGCAGAAAATACAGTAAAATTTTTTTTGAAATACGTCGTCACTTTTGGAAAGTAAAGCCTTGCGCAAGAAGATAGCAATAAATGAGCGTATCATAAAGATTTCAGTATAAATTGAAGGAACAAGGGATAGATCATAATACCATGCATTCAAATTACTACAACAACCATATAATTATAATTAGTCTCATAATATCCAACAAATACATAAAAAGGGAACTCATGGTCATGCCATGGCTCCAAAATATCAAAGGTACACAAGTCTAACAAGGTCCGATACAAAATGAAATACAAAAGATAAGGAGCAATAATGGAATAGGTCCACGTAGACATATGCTGGCTTCTCTGCCCCTTCCACGCCCTTCAATCGAATGGACTCAGGTTCTCGAGTGCTTGGTCCCCCTCGCTCCTCGGCCTCGGGGAACATGAGGAGTATGGATGATACGAGGGTGCCGATTGATCACCTCCACGCGACGGATGCGACGGCTAGGAGTATAGCTAGCGACCGAAGAATGTTCCTCGGAGGCCTCCTCCTCAGACGCGGCAGGGTGATACTCGGGGAGCGGCGGCGAAGCGGCTGCAGCCCTAGGAGTGGCCGTCGAACTCACATCGATCACAGGGACCTCTGGCGGTGGCACGGGCTCAGTTGCAAGTAGACCCGGAGACATTGGCTCCATCTCGATTTCTGGCAATGGCTCAGGCAGGAAATCTCAAGGACCCAGCGGCAGTCCAAGGTGAGCCGATGAAACGTCTACAGGGACTGGCGGGATTTCTAGCTCCTCTTGCTCAAAAATTTGACCCAGGTAGAAATATGTTCAGACTACTGTGGTGGTCGTGGCCACAATAGCATGAGTATCCCCATCGTAGGCCCACTCATGGTGGGGAGGGTCCATGCTCCACTCCACGGGGTGTGCCATGAGTATCTGGTGATGAGACGGAAAAACAACTAGGGTGAGAAATAAGATTTCTCAATAGGACTCGACCCTGACACATAAGTGTCATCGTCATCGTCCCAGCCACTACGGTTTTATAAATGAAAACAATGAGCATTCAATAGGTTCAATTCTTAGGTTTTTGAAAATATCAATGTCCGAAGTGGGTTCCATTTTAAGCATGTATTTCTCATATGCTAACATCATGGTATATATAAGAACTTGTATGACAATTTGTATCATGCATGCACATCTTATGAGTTTCATTCTTTACTTGGGTCGGACCGAGGTCCCTTTCTTTTCTTAACTTGACTTATCTTAAGTCCTTTTCTTTTCACTCACTAAACATAAGTGGTAATGAGCTCATACCGTGGCCGTCGCCACCATAAAGTTTTGGTACTTACACTAGCTGGGTCATGCCATGTCTCATGTAAGCCCTATCCCCTATACTCACACTAGCTGGGTCATGCCATGCCTCATGTGAGTCATGGGTGAGGGGGACTTAAATTAGGTCACCTTCCCTTTTGAAGGATCACACACTTTATTGAATCTCTTCTTATTAAAGCTTATGATGCAAAATATTTCTAAGTCCACAATTTCTACAAAATTTCGGCAGCATAACGGCTAGACCGAAGCTTCCCAAAATTTTGCCAAACAGAGAAACCAATATCACAGTATCATTAAGCATCATATCATATCATCATTATCATATCATTATCATACCATCATTATCATATCATCATCATCACATCTTCATCATAACATCATGCTTGCACATAAACATAGGCATATCCTCAAACAAAGTTTTATGAGCTTAGCTTAGTAAATCGAGTGCAAGCTTTTAATTGAGGTTACCTCTTGTGTGTCCCCTTTTCTTGGTTGTAGGGTCAATTTTGTCTAATGTCCTTTTTGATACTTTTTAAGTTGAATTATGAAGGTTTTCTAACACTTAATATAAGGGTATTAATGTCTTAAAGCTTATTCTTCATTAATCTTTAACTTTTACCCTAACTAGTTTTACTTTTACAGTGGAGCTGTAACTTCAAAAATTCACCATAATTTCATATTTTACTATTTTATTTCTAATTTTGGTATTATTATACTTATCTGAGTCTATTTTTAAACAAAAGAAACCCCACTCAAAAATTCATTTTGTAGCTTGAGTTATCACATTTTATTCTGAATGTTCAGACTTGAAAGTTCATCTCAGGTCAGTAACTTTTAAACATTACTGTGAACTCCTCACAAGGAATCTGCTAAAACTATTTTATGGGGATGTTCCTCTATGTCTTAGCTTTCTAATAAACTTAGTACCACTCAAAAATGTTCTGTATAACTTGAGTTATGCACGTTTTATTACCTACTGCCCGGACAGAAACCCATCCAGGAACAGCAAACTTTGAAAATTCATATCTCTCTCGTTTTAAGTCCAAATCTCGCATATTTTATATGCATGAAAATCTATTTGAGTCTAATTTCACAGAAAATTGGTTTCATTTCATTTTGAGTTTTGTAGAATGAGTTATACCGTACGTATTACAGACTGCTAGAAATTCAGCTTAACTAGCTTTTATATTTTTCACTTAAAGCTTATGGAGAAATTGTTATATCACTTCAAATCACCATTTTCATGTTTTATCTCACCATCATATTCAATGTTTTAGTTACCAAATCAGTGTTTTAAAACAAAATAAAGCAAGACACATAAAATCATCATACCACAAAATTTCATTTCCAAAATAACATTTTCATCAAGGCAAGAAAACTCATAGAGTAAAATGTGGTCATGAGACCTTGAAGCAAGCTTTAAAACCACCTAGCTATTAAGAGCTTAGGGTTTCTAGAACTTGAAAAAAATTACATGGAGAAGAAAGATAAGAGTCACTACCAAAAAGTTTCTCTTGAAGGCTTGGAGGATGAAGATGGTTGGAGATGACCTCCTTCTCCTTGAGCTTGATATTGGGGCTAGGTGAGTGTTTGTTTTGCTTCTCCAAGAACCAAAGAGAGTGGTCCTTGAAGGGCTTGTGAGAATGGTGATGGAGATGAGGTAGGAAGTAGTAAGAAGGTTGGAAGAAGAACAAGAAAGATGAGAAGAACAAAAGAGTAGGATGAGACTTGGAGAGAGGAGAGAGCTTTTTGTGTTTTAGTGAGAAGAATGGAAAATGAAATGAGGGGGAGAGAGGGGCTGAAGGTGGCGCATAATGAGGGGGGAAAGGTGATGTGATTTTTGCTTCTTACACAAGCTAGGGAGTGGGAAAAACCTTGGGGCAAAAGAAAGTGTTGTGTTTCCTTTGAGTCTTGGCACTTGGGTAAAGACCATGTAGTGTTTTTGTCAAGTGGTTAAAAGTATGAGCTCTCTTAGGATTTGACTTGGATGGCTATGATCACTCCAAGTGTCACCATCTTGATGGAGGAAAGTACATTTCTTGTCTTGACTTAAGGAACACTACTAGCATGGACTCTTGATCTAGGGGTGTATGATGAGAAGGCAAATGGATAGTTAGATATGACTCTTGCCTTGACCAAACTTTCAAACAATAATTAAAGGGATGTTTCTACATCTTTATAATTGTTACAATTATCTAGATGTTAGTTAATTTGATTGATTCAATTATACCTTAACACATTTTTATTGAAAAGGATTTTTCCTCATTAATTATGTAAAGAGGGTGTGATGCTTGTCATGCTCTTAGTTAATAAGATTAAAGCACCTTGATTTTTATGTTCTAAATCTTGGGTTAATAAGGATTGGGCAATTAGGTTCTTAATTTTAACCTTTAATGCATCATATTTCAATTGTTGAATTGCCTTTAATTTACTAAGCTCTTACTCTCGAGATTAATCGATTAATTTTGAATTAATCGTTAACCCCTCTAATTAGCTGGGAACATCGAGCTAACTGACTTAGGTGAAAATGGGGATGTTACACTCTCAGTTCTGAGAGTGATCCTTCTGAGGCTACAGACTCACCATCCTCCTCTTCAGGACCGAGTGCTGGCTACTCTCCAGCCGGGCCTAGTATGGCCAACAGCTACTTGGCCAAGTAGGTCCTAGCCATGGGTTACGTTGTACAGTATGGCCTTCTTTTGGTAGTGTGCAATATTGGGCCATAGATTTAGCCATATGTACATCAACTAGTTTGAAATGTCCTCTGAGGACCGTGTAGGACTGTTCGCACTGACACAAGCTTTATGTCTTTTTAGTACACCAGCCCCACTTATGTATCCTCTTTTAAACTTGTATATAAATTGAAGCGTTGGCTTCCAACATATATATGTACATATACAACTAATGATATATTACCTGTCTTTATCTTTTTTGTTGTGCTTTTTATTAAATTTTGTTACATTCTGCGATACTGATCACATTTATTATATACAGCGCATCGTTTCTTCTATTTACATACATCTATGCGACCTCTGCGCCCTGACGTATATTTCGTCAAATATATAAATATACATATCAGAGAAAAAGAGAATATAATATAATGAATACAGCTATAAATGGAACACTAACATGATAACGTAATCTACTCAATTTTATGCTATGACTTAAGCATAACATTAAATTAGTAGCATGTTACACTGTAAGCTTCGGACCTTGTCACAGACAGCTTATGGTTGCAATCCTCCACCAAACGGAACTTGTTGACTAGTGCAGCAAAGTCACATATCTCCATGAGTCCTACAGATGCCAGGATCTCCTCCTACTGTCCCCCTTCAAACTTGACATACTTCTATCTCTCATCAGGGTTCCCTTGATAAATCATCAAGAACTTACATAGCTCCTCGAACTTGGTAGTATACTCAGCAACATTCATAGTCCCTTGATGCAAACTCATGAACTCCAGCTCCTTCACATTCTTCACGGAAGTAGGAAAATACTTCTCATAAAAATGCATCTTAAACACATCCCAAGTGATATGGGTTTGGGCTCCTTCCAATAGCCTCTTGGTGCCTACCCACCAAAACTCAACATCTGCCTGTAGCATGTAAGTAGCAAAGGCTACCTTCTGCTCCTTGGTGCAAGCCAACATTGTAAAGATCTTCTCAATGGCCTTAATTCATTCATCAATTCGGTCGAGGTTGTAGGCTCCTCGGAAGCCCGGCAGATTTGCCTTCCTGAATTCAGCAAACCTAAACTATTCAAGGTCTATCTCAACTCCTCCATTGTGCCCTTCGAGATTCGCTTCATCCCTTTGCTCCATCATCCGGTAAGCACAGTAGCAGCTTGCTCCCTTAAAGTAGCAGCCATTTCACTGAGCATCCCCATAACTTCATTTGGACCTTCCGGTTCATTACAGGGCCTACCACGTCTCCTTGATGCTATTAGTTCCTGGTACACAAAATATAAAACATTAAGTTGATCAGGCTCAATATTTATGTTGAGTGAACCAGCAACTAACCACATTCAGAGCAGACAATTATGCATGTTTAATCCTTACATCCCATCATACAGATGAGACTCAAAGCATGACTTAACTAATATGTATGCTTAGAAGCATAGTCAGTCCATGCCCAAGCTCTCTAAGGACAAACTGCTCTGATACCAAATGTAACACTCTAATAGTCTCGTACTATGCTTAAGTCATATTATGGAATTACTAGTTGTTACTTTTGCTCGCGGAACTAACATTATCATTTGAAAAATACTTTATAATGAAAATAGGGGTAAATTTTTTTTTTTAAACAATAACGAATAAACTGCTTTGAAAACCAAGAGCCATAAGCACATTATGAATGTATAGTACAAACGTCGCTAACTCATACATACAGTGCGAATAAAATAAAGAGAAGCGACTTGAATAACAAATACCTTAGGTAAACATAACATTCATTTCACGGCCACCATAGTTAAGATAATAATAGTAATGCCAAAAGTCATACATAAATATAGTGATGGGTCTGATATTTACTGTCGACCCTACAAAAGCAACCTAACCAAATACATCAAAAGAAAGTACATTCGAAATCTCTGCTGCCCCAGCATTCCATACAATAAAATGATAGCCCTATAACTACAAACAAAAACAGATATTCTCATGCTCAGCTTCGCATGCAATCAGCACATCACTCATCGGGCAAAAGGAAATCGTTCCCGAAACCATCGGGAGCAACATTACCACGTCCTCCTCCTCGGGCACGTCCACGCCTGCGAGGCACAACACTGGTATGAATGAACCCAAGACCTCGAACCGGGGGTGGTGCGTGATGAGGAGCTACTAAAAAAGAAGACGAATCAGATGTCAGGTGAACCACAAACGAGTAGGAAGGCTCAGATAGGTCAGTCTCCACGTGATAGTTAAGATAGGACAACTGATCAATTGGATTTTTATATACTTATTTTCCCTCATCCCTAGCTCATTAATTCTCTCTTGTGCCTAATTGTTTTGAATTGGACCATTTTGTATTGTTTGGATTTTGTTTGGGTTTGAGTTAAAATTTCCAGCATTAAGCGAATTCTGACACTATTTTGGTTTTTGGGTTATATCTTGAGTTATAGAGCTCATTTTATTGTGATTCTTAATTTGTAGGAAAGCTGAGAGATAGGCCTACAAGTGATATGAAGAAGTTAGAAGCCAATTCTGGTGTTAAGGAGCTGAAATTGGGCCTAGAAGTGAACTGAAGCGGTGCAATCACAGTTTCTGAACGGGGTGCAGTATTTGGACCATACCTTGGTCCATAGTAGCCCAATTGAGTCCATTCTAGTGGCATTTTGAAGCTGACATCCAAAGCTTTAAGTGATCTTCAGACCACAAATCCAAACTGAAGCGTTTTCAATACCAACAATGCGGACAAACCTTACTGATTGGATTAGAAAACATACTTGCATGTTTTTAGCATAACTTCCTTTATATAATTCAGAATTTAGGAAATAAGGTGTCCAGATTCAAAGAAGAGAGAGGGGATTAATGTAATAGCTGTTACGGATTGATTGGGAGACGTTTTGATTCGGTTTTGGCTGGCTGACTTAAGGGGAAGCCAGAATTGTAACCAGACAGATTTTGGGAATAGAAAATAGTTCGGTTTTTTGTTAGTTCTTCTTCTCCTCTCTTCTCTCACGCCCCCCCCCCACCTTAACAACTCGTCTTCCTCCATTCATGGAGGAGTAAGCTTCCATCTAATCCAAGAATTCCAGGAACATCATCACTCAAGAGGAATGGCTAACAAGAGTTCAACTATTCCATTCGGTTTCTTCTATCCTTTCTCTCATCTTAATTCGGTTTTGGAATTGAAGGTTTTCATTCTAAAATTCTAATCAAGAGTTCAATTGTCTCATATCAATTTGTGATTGTTCGATTCAATTGTTGAAAGAAGAAGAATTAGAATTCAGGTCTGAGTTTTAAGGTTAATGCATTGGTGATTAAAACTGATACAACTCAACTAGGTTTTAGAGATTTCTGAACATTGGTTGATTATGTGTTAGTCAAATGCATGAAGGTTTTTGTGTGAATGCTACAATTGGATTGAGGTTTCATTCAATTTTATGATTAACCATTGAGTCGAATTGTTGATATATATATCTAGAATTCGATGATTGAGTGATAATTGTTGCCTTTTGATTCTTGGATTGGATTTAAAAATTCTGTTCATTTCTTTTTCTACTAATTTCGGTATTTTAAATTCCAAACCCCCCCATTTCCCGATCATATAACATTGTCATCGCTGGGAAACGACCCGGGTTGCACCCTTGCTACGAGTTTAGTGTAATTTGGTTTTTATTGTAATTTGATCGAGCTCGGCACTCGAGTCAAATTTTGGCGCCGCTGCCGGGGATGATTGATGTTATTTGGTCATGTTAATATGTGTTTATAGCATTGCATATTCTGTTTTGATGTGTGCCTGGTCAAGTTGTTAGTCTTAATTCATAGTTAGTAGTTCGGTACTACGGTTTTTTGACGACTAACTCGTTTCAGTTGATTTTAGGGGACTTGATTTCATAGCAAAACATCATTTTGAGAAAAACTCAATCCTTTGGATTGAGTGCCCCTTGTTTTTGTCAAATTCCATCGTTTAGATAGGTTTTTAGAGGTTTCTTGATCTTTTCGGTATTTTTTAGGGACGTAACGGGTATTTTTGTAAAAGATTTTGTGCTCTGATGGACTTGAAAATTGGTCAGTTGAAGGAAAATGGCCTTCTGATCAGGATTAAAGCAAAGCTATTGACTTTTTATTTGTAAGCCAAATTCTTTTGTTTAGACCACTTTTTGAATTTTTTAAGATTTTTCTTTGTATTTTCTTACTCCTTGAGGGTAAAATTTTTTAGGTGTGGTGGTCCAGTAACTTTTAAAAATTTTATGGTAGTGTTTTTATATTTATTTTGATTATTTTGAGTGTTTGTGCGCATGTTTTAGTGCTTTGTGCATATGGTTCTGTTTGCTATTTTTTTTTATTAATTATTTTTTTTTTAGTGCATGACTAGGTCTGATCCAACTTCTAATTTTGTTGAATTTGATCCTGAATTAGAGAGAACTCTCAGACAAATTAGAAGAGCTAAGAGGAGGTTGTTTGAGACTAGTTATGCTAGTAATTCTGTTTTTGATTCTATTCCTGATTTTGTTCAAAATTCTGATTTTCCAGGAAGCATGGCTAATAGAACCTTGAAGGAACTTGCAGCACCTGATGTCAACTATCAAGCTTTGGCCATCCAGTACCCGAATTTGGATGCAGATTTCGAGCTAAAATCAGGACTGATACATCTGCTGCCTAAGTTTCATGGCTTAGCTGGAGAAGACCCTCACAAGCACTTGAAGGAGTTCCATGTAGTGTGCTTAACCATGAAGCCGCATGGGGTGGAGGAAGATCACATCAAGCTGAGGGCATTTCCCTTCTCCCTAGATGGATCTGCCAAGGATTGGTTGTACTACTTGCATCCGTGTTCCATTATGAGCTGGCAAGACATGAAGAGGATGTTCTTGGAGAAATTCTTCCCTACCTCAAGAGCTGCTTCCATCAGAAAAGAAATTTGTGGCATAAGGCAGATTAGTGGAGAGACATTGCATGAGTATTGGGAGAGGTTCAAGAAATTGTGTGCAAGCTGTCCACACCATCAGATTAGTGACCAGCTTCTCATTCAATATTTTTATGAAGGTCTCATGCCAATGGATAGAAGTATGGTTGATGCTGCTTCTGGAGGGGCTTTGGTAGATAAAACACCTGCTGCAGCTCGTGAATTAATTGCAAACATGGCTGCCAATGCACAACAATTTGGTACCCGAGCCATAGTGTCAACAAGAGGAGTGAATGAAGTGCATACCACTGATGCCACTGATGCAAACCAGCAGAGGATGGAGAACCGAATAGATGAGTTGACAACCTTGGTGAGGCAATTGGCACTTGTCCAACAGCAACCCCAGCAGCCAGTAGCTATGATTTGTGGCATTTGCTCTATACCAGGACATCTAACAGATCAGTGTCCGCATCTACAGGAAAGCAATGAAACTGTTGCAGGAATTTTTCCTGGTAGGCCTTATCAGCAGCAGCAACAGCAGAAGACCTACGATCCATTCTCCAACACATACAATCCTGGCTGGAGAGATCACCCAAATCTGAGGTATGGCAATAACTTCAATCAGTTTCAGCAACCTCAGTTTAAGCAAAATCTCTTTGGACCAAGCTCAGGACAATACCATCCAACAGTTCAGCAAAATAAACCACAAAGCAGCAGCAGCAGCTCAGAGCCAAGCTTGGCAGAATTGGTGAAACAGATGGCAACCAGTAGCGTTCAATTTCAAAGAACGAACGAAGCCAAGATTGAGAATCTGCAAACGCAGATTGGTCAATTGGCTACAACAGTAAATGAGATGAAGTCTCAAGGCTCTGGCAACCTTCCCTCCCAATCCGTGAGCAACCCAAAGAATGTGAGTTCCATCACTTTGAGAAGCGGCAAGCAGCTTAAGGTTCCTGATGCTGCAGATTCTACAAAGGTGGTAGCAGAAAATTCTGATTCTGCAGAAATAAAAACAAATAGGCGTAACCGAAGCGAGCGACAAGCAACCTAAACAAAGTGTTCCACTGCCTTTCCCCAACAGAGTGACACAAAACAAGAAGCGGGCGGAAGCTGAATTGGACAAGGAGATCATGGACACATTCAGAAAAGTGGAGGTCAATATTCCGCTCCTAGAAGCCATCAAACAGATTCCAAAGTATGCCAAATTTCTCAAGGATTTGTGCACTCATATAAGGAGGCTAAAGGGAAATGAGAAGGTGAGCATGGGCAGAAATGTTTCTGCAATCATTCAGCCAAATATTCCTCCGAAATGCAAGGATCCGGGGACTTTCACCATTCCATTTCATAGGAAGTAAGCAGTTCAGTCAAGCTATGTTGGATCTTGGAGCTTCAATTAATGTCATGCCAAAATCAATTTACCAGTCTTTGTGCATTGGAGAGCTCAAGCCAACAGGAGTGGTCATCCAACTCGCCAACCGGAGCACAACTCACCCTAAGGGAGTTTTAGAAGATGTGTTGGTAAGAGTAAATGACCTTATTTTTCCTGTTGATTTCTATGTGCTAAATATGGAGGATGAATTGCATGCTAATCAACCAACATTAATCTTAGGTAGGCCATTTTTGAAAACTGCTAAGACTAAGATTGATGTGCATTCTGGTACATTATCCATGGAATTTGGAGATAGTAAAGTGCAATTTAATCTATTTGATGCCATGAGATACCCAACAGAAGAGCATTCTGTTTTTCATATAGACATTATTGATTCATTGGTTGATGAAGTGCATGAGAACCTGGTAGCAGACCACTTGAGTCGCATTTCACAGACCTTGGAGCCTCTACCTATCCGTGAGACCTTTCCAGATGAGCAACTTTTAGAGTTGCGAGGTAAGGATCCATGGTATGCTGATTTGGTTAACTATCTAGTTGCTTCTGAATTGCCTGCCTACTTTAAAAAGCATCAGATAAACAAACTTAAGAGTGAGGCTAAATATTATGTCTGGGATGATCCTTATTTGTGGTGCATGTGTAGTGATCAGATTATTAGGCGTTGTGTGCATGAACTTGAAATTCCTTCTATTTTGCATTTCTGTCACACACTTGCTTGTGGTGGTCACTTTGGACCACAACGCACTGCTAGGAAAGTCTTAGATGCAGGTTTTTATTGGCCCATATTGTTTCGTGATTCTTACACTTATTGTAAGAATTGTGAACAGTGTCAAAAGACAGGTACTATTTCCCGTAGGAATGAGATGCCTCAACAACCATTATTGTTTTGTGAGATATTTGATGTTTGGGGTATTGACTTTATGGGTCCATTTCCTATCTCATTTGGTTTTGTTTATATTCTGCTGGCTGTTGATTATGTCTCCAAGTGGGTGGAGGCCAAGGCCACCCGGACTGATGATTCTCAAGTGGTTGTAGATTTTGTCAGATCACACATTTTTTGCAGGTTTGGAGTGCCTAAAGCAATCATCAGTGATCAGGGGAGCCATTTCTATAACAGGAACATGGCAACTTTGTTGAAGAAATATGGTGTCACCCACAAGGTCTCAACTCCATACCATCCGCAAACTAATGGACAGGCAGAGGTATCAAATAGGGAGTTGAAGCAGATTCTGGAGAAAACAGTGCAGCCTAACAGGAAGGATTAGAGCAAGAGGCTTGAGGATGCATTATGGGCTTATCGCACTGCCTACAAGACTCCTTTGAGGATGTCTCCCTATAGAATTGTCTTTGGCAAGGTATGTCACCTTCCGGTAGAAATTGAGCACAAAGCCTATTGGGCAATCAAGAACTGCAACCTTGATATGAGCCAATCCGGACTTCACAGGAAGCTCCAACTTCAGGAGTTGGAGGAGATCCGGTTGGAAGCCTATGAGAACTCCCACATGTACAAGGAGAAGACAAAACTCATTCATGATAAGAAGTTGCTGCGAAAGGAGTTCTCCATTGGTCAGAAAGTGCTTCTCTACAATTCTCGCCTCAAGCTCTTTTCTGGTAAGCTTCGTTCTAGGTGGCTAGGTCCTTATATAGTGACTAAGATATTTCCATATGGTGCTGTACAGATTTTGGAGCCTGGGACTGATAAAGCTTTCACAGTGAATGGCCACCGCCTGAAGCCATTTCATGAAGACACACCCTTGGAGACCATTGAGGAGGTCCGCTTGTTAGCGACCACTTACACTTACACTTGATAGGGGGAGTTTTTCTGTTCTTTCCCTCACCTCATTTTACTTGCCTTGCATTTCCATTGTGTGTATTACATTGAGGACAATGTAAAGTTGAAGTGTGGGGGAGTGGTTTCGACATAGGTTGTAGGTTGTGTTGTTTGGTAATTAATCATGCATTATAGATTTGTTTCATGGTTGTTTTTACTTCATTTTTTCATTTAAAAAAAAAAATTCTGCTTTGTTTTACTTCGCTTCTCCATTGTTGAATTGAAAGTTGTTAAGTTAAGGCATTAGGTTATAGGGAGGATAGAGTTCCAACATGATTTCATTTTTCTATCCCCTCTTGATATGTGTGAGTTGGGTGGTTGATCTTGATTTGCAATGATTGAGTATGTTGGACTTTACCTTTGTGAGCTTTTGAGCCTTATTTTGGATGGTAGCACTTCATGCCATTCTTTTCTTTCTTGTGTGTTTTCCATCATAGATTTTGTTATTCTAGAACTTGCTTTGATTCTTCTTTGAGGCTACATTTTTTTTCATACACATTCATGAACATGATAGAGGCATTTCTTTGATTTTAACCACTTAGCCATATAGCCTACCCTGCATTTTGCCCCTTGTTTAGCCCCTTTGAGCCTTATTGACCATTCTTTGATTTCTAGCACATTACAAGCTTTAAGTGGAAAACCATGTTATACCCAACCTTTGGGAATAGGGAGTGCATTGGTTTCATCATTATTGTTGTATTTGGGATCAAGTGTGGAGGTTTGAATGAAAAAAAAAAAAAAGAGAAAGAAAGAAAAAAAAAAGAATAAGTAAAAAAAAAAACAAAAAAATAATAAATAAATAAAATGGGGACTCTTGATAAAGGGAAAAGAAAGTTTAAAGAGAGTAAGTGTGTGATGGCTTAATTTGTCTAATGACCAATGTCACTTCTATTCTCTTAGGTGTATCTTGTCATATCCTCATATTTTCCAACCCTTACCTTAGCCCCATTCAACCTTGAATAAAGTCCTCTTGATTTTGTGTTTGCATATGATTGTGAGTAGTGGAGAAGTAGAAGATTAACAAGCTTATGGTAATGCATTGTCTATTGAGGTGACTTGAGTGAAACACTTTTGCCCATACACTTGAGAGTTGAGAGATTTAAACACCATCTTGTTAATCCTTTCATGCTTGATCTATTTGCATTTTGAAGGATATTGCTTAACTTACATTTTTGAGAGATGGAATGTATAATGATTTGATTGTTGGAAACTCTTGATGCCTTGTATGCTCTTATGTTCCTAAGCTTGGCACTTTTGATGATTCATTGGAGAATTTGCTTGTTCACTTTGGGTTATTCCATGATTTTTAGGTTGCATGTTTCTTTGTCCTTAGTTGAATCTTGCATGAGGACATGCAAGAGTTAAGTGTGGGGGAATTTGATCAATTGGATTTTTATACACTTATTTTCCCTCATCCCTAGCTCATTAATTCTCTCTTGTGCCTAATTGTTTTGAATTGGACCATTTTGTATTGTTTGGATTTTGTTTGGGTTTGAGTTAAAATTTCCAGCATTAGGCGAATTCTGACACTATTTTGGTTTTTGGGTTATATCTTGAGTTATAGAGCTCATGTTATTGTGATTCTTGATTTGTAGGAAAGCTGAGAGATAGGCCTACAAGTGATATGAAGAAGTTAGAAGCCAATTCTGGTGTTAAGGAGCTGAAATTGGGCCTAGAAGTGAACTGAAGCGGTGCAATCGCGGTTTCTGAACGGGGTGCAGTATTTGGACCATATCTTGGTCCATAGTAGCCCAATTGAGTCCATTCCAGTGGCATTTTGAAGCTGACATGCAAAGCTTTAAGTGATCTTCAGACCACAAATCCAAACTGATGCGTTTTCAATACCAACAATGCGGACAAACGTTACTGATTGGATTAGAAAACATACTTGCATGTTTTTAGCATAACTTCCTTTATATAATTCAGAATTTAGCAAATAAGGTGTCCAGATTCAAAGAAGAGAGAGGGGATTAATGTAATAGCTGTTACGGATTGATTGGGAGACGTTTTGATTTGGTTTTGGCTGGCTGACTTAGGGGGAAGCTAGAATTGTAACCAGACAGATTTTGGTAATAGAAAATAGTTCGGTTTTTTGTTGGTTCTTCTTCTCCTCTCTTCTCTCACGCCCCCCCCCCCACCTTAACAACTCGTCTTCCTCCATTCATGGAGGAGTAAGCTTCCATCTAATCCAAGAATTCAAGGAACATCATCACTCAAGAGGATTGGCTAACAAGAGTTCAACTATTCCATTCGGTTTCTTCTATCCTTTCTCTCATCTTAATTCGGTTTTGGAATTGAAGGTTTTCATTCTAAAATTCTAATCAAGAGTTCAATTGTCTCATATCAATTTGTGATTGTTCGATTCAATTGTTGAAAGAAGAAGAATTAGAATTCAGGTCTGAGTTTTAAGGTTAATGCATTGGTGATTAAAACTGATACAACTCAACTAGGTTTTAGAGATTTATGAACATTGGTTGATTATGTGTTAGTCAAATGCATGAAAGTTTTTGTGTGAATGCTAAAATTGGATTGAGGTTGCATTCAATTTTATGATTAACCATTGAGTCGAATTGTTGATATATATATCTAGAATTCGATGATTGAGTGATAATTGTTGCCTTTTGATTCTTGGATTGGATTTAAAAATTCTATTCATTTCTTTTTCTACTAATTTCGGTATTTTAAATTCCAAACCCCCCCCATTTCCTGATCATATAACATTGTCATCGTTGGGAAACGACCCGAGTTGCACCCTTGCTACAAGTTTAGTGTAATTCGATTTTTATTGTAATTTGATCGAGCTCGGCACTCGAGTCAACGACTCCAAAGGATTGGAATCCAATGAAATAGTCGGTGTCAGACGGATAACCTAGTCAGACTCTCCATCAGTGAGGTATCTCGGCAGCTGAAAGTAGGGGCAAATGTCATCCAGGGTAACCTTGCCATACGGCTGATGTGGGCAGAAAAACAAGCTCATGACTGGAACCTAAAATGGGCGATCATGGATGTACACCCTCATAGCTGCGCTTGCAGACATCACAGAGGTGTTCAATATTGGGTCAAAGCACCAATGCCAAACCGGGAACTAAACGAAGATCCATTAGTGAGCAGATATAAGTTCAATCTTAACAATTTTGAAAACATAATTCCCGAAGTGGATTGCTTTTAAGTTTATCATCATATCCATAATGTCATACATAGGCATACATGCTAACACATGGGATAAACATTCAACATATGCATGAGAAATATAGATACAAGCATGGCTATGCAACTCATTAACTTGACCATAGTTTTACTTTAACTTTACTTTCATATTTAGCACATACTTAACATTCTTTAACTTTTCTTTGAAATAGACTGTTGTTGGACATGAGTACATTCTGTGACCATCATCACGCAGTACTAACTAAATCAGACTAAGTTAATAATGGTTACGGCTAAGTTAGAGGGTCCTCCATATCACCCTGCCTCCCCAATAGAGGTTCTTTGAGTTTTTGTGGATCACCGTCTCTCACTTCCTTTTCCAAAGTGATTGAAGGGTCATATCCTATTCTTTCTTTTCTTATTATTATACTTTACATGCATAATACTTCTTGACAAGACACATGCAATGAAATGAGTGAGTCCATAATTTTGACGAAAATCCGATAGTGTGGCTACTAGACCAGAGCTTCCCTAAAATGCCAATTATGAAATTTCAACCAAGAATCCATCTCATATCATCTTACCAATCATTCAATCATGAGACAAAAATCAATCAAACTTGTCATTCATCATGCCTAATGGCATCATGCATTCATACTCTAAAGCATTCATAGTTGTGTTATTCTTTGCGGAAAGTATTATGAGCCATCATATGATTTCTTATGGTTACCCATAAGAGAATTACATAGTTAAAATAAATGTGTATGCAGTTTTTTAGTTACTTAGTCCTTATGTGAAATTACTCTTTACTTGTGTGCATGTCATAGGGAACACTTGTTCAAATTAACTAAGTTAGGTAATTATCTTCTTTTCTTGAGATAGCGCACTTAGTTATTCATAGGTTCATGGTATGCTCAGGCCCTAATCATACTTCTGTTCCCAAGGATTTCTAGATCCCTCTAGTCCTTGGGTCGTGACAATGCATATCCACACTCATGAACCCAATAACACCATGTTCACCGATCACCAAGGTGATTTTTAACTTATCCAAGTTGCAAAGTTTCAAGCTTTTATCATTAACATAATAAGATCTTACCTTGAATATCATACAAGTTATCATTCTTTATCAAGTAATTATAAAGCTTCATTCTTTAAGAAAGTATGTGCTCCAAAATTATGCTCTTGTCTTAAAGCTTCAATCTATATGAGATAATGATACGAGATACTAGCTTTAGGACTAAAAGTCTTGTTCTTTATGATAGTTGACACTTTTAATTATTCTAAGACCATCAAGGTCTCAACTTTATGATTTAAAGTTGTCTTAAAGTCTAAAACATTCCTATTTTATGAAATAATGATACAAGACATTAACTTTAGAATTAAAAAGTCTTGTTCTTTATAAAATTAACACTTTTATGACTCAAAAAGTGACATTCTTGCTTAAAGCTTAAAACTTTACTCAACATTTTCATCTCAAGGTTCAACCTTTACAAGACTAAAGTGCAAATTTGTAACTTTATGACTTAAAGTTATCTTCTTGATTAAAGTTTAAAACTTTATGAAAAGACATGCATGCAAAAGTCTATCTTTAAAACATGAAGTGACAAGTTATCATTTTATAACCTAAAAAGGCTTCATATTCCAAAAAGTTTAGACTTTTACATATTCTTGTCTTCAAGACAAGACAAAATTAAATTTTATAAGAGCACAAAACTTGCGCCACTTTTAAGGTTGCAAGTAACAAACTTTTTGAAATTTCATGCATCAAGAATGGGTTTAGTTTTGTCAAATCAAAAGAAAATGATAAAGATGATAACTTTTACAATCATAAGCACCATCATAAGAAGATAAACAACTTTCAACCCAAACATCACCAAGAACATCAAGACCTCATGCATCAAGAAAGGAAAATAGAAACTTTGAAGCACTTAAAGAAAGGAGCTTTTAAAAAAAAATTAAAAACAAGTCATGAACAACAACATAAACATATTTTACCAAAAATAGAAACTTTTGGTCACGAAGAGCAAGAAAGATTTTCTCAAGCTTTCACTCGAAGATCTTAGTCATGAGAGGAACTAAGCTTCAAGCTTTCTTAATTAAACAAAAGAAAAGAGTAGAGATCACTACCAGTGGTAAAAATGGCGTCCTTGAGGAAGGAGAAGAAAATGAAGAAAACTCCTCCTTCGTGGATGATGGTGGCAGTTTGGCTTGAAAAGAATGAGAGCTCTTGAGTTCTCTTGAAAATGAGCCTTGTAGTGTTTAGATCTCTTTTCTAAAGACCAAAAGATGTGGTCTTTGAAAGGCTAAGTGAGAGTTTTGGTTATGCGGGTGGTGGAGAAAGGAAGAACAAGAATGAAGAGAGAAGTGAAAGGATGAGAAGATAAGAGTCTTAGAGAGATAATGAGAAATGTGAAAATACAAATAGATGTGTGTGTATGTGTGTGTGTGTGTGTGTGTGTGTGTGTGTGTTTGTCCATAACTTTTAGTGGGTGGGGGAAGAATATATTTTCTCAATTTTGAGCTTATTAAGGTTTAAGGAGACAAATTAGATGATTAGGGACAAAACATGTACAATCTCTTACAAAAAGCAAACTTGTCTTATGCTTTTGTGCTTTTATGATGTCACCTTTACTTTATTATCTAGTTGACTAAATTTGAATTTAATCATGTGATTAAGTGCTCTTGTAACTTAATTAACATGATTAAGCAATGATTAGTGATTAACACACAAGAATATGATTAAGAAAATTAAGCTTGTAAGTAAACTTAGTTATCCTTAATTAATCTTAATTAAGCTAATTAGGGGTAATTAGTGCTCAGTTAAGTTATTGAGAGTTTTACTTGCTTAATTAGAGGTTCTCTAACTTTAATTAAGTATTCTCTTGACTTTTCTTCTCATAATTACTCATAAGCACTTCGTTAATCCCTTGATTAAGCCTAATCTCATAATTTCTCATTAAGTGCCTAATTACTCAAGGTTACTGAGGTAATTTAGCACGACAGGAAATTGAGGATGTTACGACCCCTAAGCCTCAGCCGCAAGGAAGGGTTTTCACTATGGATGCGGAGGAAGCTACTAAATTTGAAGATTTAATTCAAGGTGCATGTGAAGTAAACGGTAAGACCCTAACTGTATTATATGATTCGAGTGCCATACATTTCTTTATTTCTCGTGATTGTGTAACTGCTTGACAATTACCCATTTTTTAGCTACCTTATGATCTAGTAGTTTCCACTTCTACAAACAAGCCTATTAAGACTAGTCAAGTCTATGTGAATATTTCTCGTTAGATTGAAGGTAGAACCTTTGTAGCTAATTTAATTTGTCCCCCATTGTCTGGGCTTGATATAATTCTAGACATGGATTGGCTTTTCACCAATCGAGTCATGTTGAATTGTTCTGATAAGACCGTTGTGCTTCCATCTGCCCTACTTTCTGAATCTATAACCCCTATAAATCTCTATTTAAGCTTCATAATGGTAAACTATTGTAGGAAGGAGAATTAGGGATACATTATCTTGTCAACTAATGTGGCAAAAGTTGAATGATGTTTTGGTCATTAGAGAATACCTAGATATATTCCCTGAGGACATTCCAGAATCTCCTTCAGAAAAAGAAATTGAGTTTACCATTGAGTTGATGCCTGGAATGAGACCAATATCTATAGCTCCGTATAGGATGTCGCCTTTGGAGTTAGCTAAACTTAAGAAGCAGATTGAAATACTTCTAGAGAAACAGTTCATTAGGCCAAATGCATCGCCGTGGGGGGCTCTAATTCTGTTGGTCAAGAATAAAGACAGGGGCATGCGGTTATGCGTGGATTACCGGTAGCTGAATAAAGTCACAATCAAAAATAAATATCCTTTACCATGGATTGATGATCTCATGAATCAACTATAAGGAGCAACCATATTTTCTAAGATTGATTTGCGATCTAGATATCATCAGATTCGGCTTCAAGATAAGGATATTCCCAAGACTGCCTTTTACACTCGCTACGAACATTATAAATGCACCGTGATGTCATTTGGATTGACGAATGCTCTGGCAAGAGAACACGCAGAACATTTGAAGCTGGTGCTACGGACTCTAAGGGAGCGAAAACTCTATGTTGAACTGTACAAGTGCAAATTCTGGATGAAAGGAGGTCAAATTTCTTGGACATGTAATATCTCTAGGAGGATCTCTATAAATCCTAGCAAAGTTGAGGCGAAGCTAAATTGGGAATAGCCAACCACAGTTACTAAAGTTAGGAGTTTTCTGGATTTGGCTGGGTATTATAAGCGATTTGTGAAAAACGTCGCCCAAATAGCTTTACTCGTGACAAAGCTGACCAAGAAAAAAATCATGAATCCCATTATAAAATTGATGTATAGGCTAGCTAAACTCAAGTTTCTGAGGGAGGAAGTTGATGAATCTTGAAGAAGGAAGAAGAATGAAGTGAAGTGGAAGAGGAAGGGAGAAAGAACTCAACAGATTAGGGGCTAAAATTTTAAGGGAGTCAGGAGGAATTATGAAAGCTTTATAACACAAATAGATAAAGACTTGTTATTCCTCATTGGTGGATGTCAAGGGTGTTTGGATTTTAACTAAATCTCCCTATTTTTTGGCTGCATAAGGCGCCATTTGTGGGGGTGGAGGTGACTAAATTTCAGCCACCCAATTTAGGTTTTCACATTATAAAATTCTACTGAATGGGTTCTTGCGATACACAATACTGAAATTTAACCAATTTCCTTCAAACTTGTGAAACATTGCTAATAATCTTCTTAAATTTTGTACATAACTGTTTCAAATTCCTCTAACCCAGATCTCCCTAATACACCTCTAATTACTCTTATATATCTAATGAAATGGAATAAATCAATTAACAGTGCAAATTAGATGGATTGTGGTTCGAGATATTACACTACTTCCCTTCTAAAAAAAAAAATTGTCCTTAAAATTTAGTACTTGAAAATAGTTCAGGGTACTCCTTCCTTATATCTGACTCTAACTTCCAAGTGTAGTCCTCTGTTCCTTCTTTTCCCCATGCTACTTTTACTAACTGCACTGTCTTGTTTCGGAGTTGCTTAACACTTCTGTCTACTATATATGCTGGGTGTACATGGAAGGTTAGATCGTCTCTTAACTATATTGTTTTGGGTTCCAAGAAGTGTGTGGGATCATATTGATACTTTTTGAGTTGTGAGATGTCAAAAACATCATGAAGGTTAGACAAGTGCGAGGGCAAGAGAACTCGATACACTACTGGCCCGATTCGTTTTAGGATTTGGAAGAGACCAATGACTTGATTTCTTGACTTTAACAGCTCTGCTTATTCATGTTGTGGGTGTGACTTTTAAGAATATGTGGTCTCCTTCTTGGAATTCTAACGGTTTCCTTCTTGTATCTGCATAGCTTTTCTGACAACTCTGGGCTGTGAGTATCTTGCTTCGGATTCTTTTTATTTGTTCTATGGTTTGTCTAGCTAGATTCGGCCCTAGCAAGTTCTTTTCTCCCGGTTCATACCAACACAATGGAGATTGGCATTTTTGCCCATATAACACTTCATAGGGAGCTATGCCGATGCTAGCGTGATAACTGTTGTTGTATGCGAATTTAGCTAGTGGCAAGTATCAATCCCAATTTCCTCATTGCTCCATTATCTACCCCTTAACATGTCTTCCAAAGTTTGAATGGTTCCTTCCGTCCGCCCATCCATTTCCGGATGATAGGTGGTACTTAAGGAAAGTATTGTACCAAATGCTTTCTGGATTGCCCCCCAAAATCGTGAAGTAAATCTTGGGTCTCGGTCTAAGATAATAGTCAAAGGGATTCCATGCAACCAGTAAATAAAAGCTACGCAACCGATAAAAAGAATTTGAAGCAAGATACTTACAGCCCAAAGCAGTCAAAAAAGCTATGCAGATACAAGAAGGAAACAGTTAGAATTCCAAGAAGAAGACTACGTATTCTTAAAAATCACAACCATAACAAGAATAGTCAGAGCTATTAAAGTCAAGAAATTGAGTCTTCGATTCATCGGTCCCTTCCAAATCCTTAAACAAATTAGGCCAATAGCGTATCGAGTTGCCCTGCCCCTGCACTTGTCTAACCTTCATGATGTTTTTCATGACTCCCAACTCAGAAAGTATCATCCTAATCCCACACACTTCTTGGAACCTGAAACAATACAATTAAGAGATGATTTAACCTTCCATGTACCCCCAGCCTATATAGTAGATAGAAGTATTAAGCAACTCCGAAACAAGATAGTGCAGTTAGTAAAAGTAGCATGGGGAAAAGAAGGAACAGATGACTACACTTGGGAGTTAGAGTTAGACATGAGGAAGGAGTACTCTAAACTATTTTCAGGTACTAAATTTTAAGGACAAAATTTTTTTTTAGGGGGTAGTAGTGTAACATCTCAAACCGCAATACGTCTAATTGCGCTATTAATTGCTTTATTCGATTTCATTAAATATATAAGAGTAATTAGAGGTGAATTAGGGAGATTTGGGTTAGAGGAATTTGAAATAGTTATGTAGAAAATTTAAGAATATTATTAGCAATGTTTCACAAGTTTGAAGGAAATTAATTAAATTTCGATATTGTGTATCGTAAGAACCGAATCAATAGAATTTTATAATCTGAAAACCTAAATCGGGTGGCTGAAATTTAGCCACCTCCACCCCCACAAATGGTGCCTTGCATAGCCACAAAATGGGGAGATTTAGTTAAAATCCAAAACACCTTTGACATCCACTAATGAGGAGTAACAAGTCGTTATCACTTTGTGTTATAAAGCTTTAATAATTCCTTCTCACTCCCTGAAAATTTTAGCCCCCATTCTACTAAGTTCTCTCTCCCTTCCTCTTCCACTTCACTTCATTCTTCTTCCTTCTTCAAGATTCATCAACTTCCTCTATCAAAAACTTGAGTCTAGCTGGCCTATACATCAATTTTAAGGTGGGATTCATGATTTTTTTTCTTTTTGTTTGTGATATGGTGGCTGCTTCGGATTTTATTTCTATTCGTTTATTTGACAACATATTGTGTTCATATGAGTTGTTATGGCTAAATTATCATGTAAATATTTGTTTTGGGTTGGAAATTCAGTGAAATGCCTAAACGATAACTAAGCAGAATTAGCTGGATTGGTAAGAACCCTAAATGTGACCATACAATGAAGTGTATGGCTTTGCCTACAACCTCAAAATTTGATGAAAGTAATTTTAAATGAAACTAGATATCTAATTATATAAATTATAAGGTCATTGGATCTATAACGAGTGAGATATGAATTTTTTAAGTTAACCCTAGAATTATGTCCCTGTTCCTGACTAGACTAGATTATGAAGGACATAACTTGCCCTATACATCCTCAAATGGAGTGCAACAAATTTTGTTAAATGTTAACACATAGGGTAATATACTATAAAAATTTTAGAGTCAGATTCTTTTCTTATTTTTCATAGCAATTCACTAGATTTGCCCTATGTCTTGAATGAACTAAAACAGGGCAGACCATTTTAGCAAAATGTGAGAGCTTATAACTTGAGCTCTACCCACTCAAATGAAATGAAACTATTAGAAATAAAAGTTGATTTGGTTAGCTTTAAAATGATAAAAATTTCAAACAAAACTAATAAGATTTCTATTTTTGGTAAATTTTTACAGTTCGGTAACCCATTCTGGTCAATAGCAAGGCAGATCTAGATTAAATTTCAATAACTTAATTCATACTTATCAAAACTTAAGGGGACTAGAAAGAACATAAATTAGACAAACAACACTTTAACATATAAAAATTCAAATTTAAATAAATTAAATAGAAGTTATGGCATAAATTATAAATCAAGGCAGAATTCAGGAATTTAGGTATAATTGCCAAATTGAATGCTTTGCACCTTAAAGTAGGAATGATCTTTATTTAAAGTTTAAATGTTGCAATTTTATATTGATACTAAAATGTTAATGTGTTATGTTGATTCTGATGCCTTGGCTGACTGTCTAATTTAAAAAGCACTATTCATGGGGAAGCGGATTTGATCCGTTATATTGCCAAAATTCCGGCAAAAACTTATGCACATCATGTATTGTGCATGTAATTACATCTGTTATCCGAGTTGATTTAGCTATGATTATATAATTCATAAGGACTATATGGATTCCATATTACTTGGACCCCAGAATAAAGTTAAAGGAAATAGATCGGTGGAAGAGTCGAGGAAATTAAATCGGAGTATCTTGTATAGGAACAAACTCAATTCTAAAATGTAAATTATTACTCAAGAGTTATATGGCCTAACTCCCAAGGGACCAAGTATGGAAAACTATGAGACTTTGTGTGTGTGTGTGTGTGTGTGTGATAGAGATGCTGTGATATATTTATTTTTGCCCAAGTTATTTAATTTCTTTTATATCGCAACACACCTCACACGACACATATCACATAGGTGATATGAAGCCAAGCCGATGACTCACATTCAGTTTAAAAATTAACTTTGTTAACATTAATAAATTAAGGTAGACTAGATAAGAGTTTTGAGCATATGACAACGTACCAAGTAAAAATATTATGACTTAAGTATAGTATTATATTTGGTAGGTTGTTATGTGATCCCTTCCTTTTTTAATATTATATTTTTGTCCTTATCATTCTAAATTTTAGTCCTAAAAAATAATTTAAAACATACATTTAACCTTTATAAATATTGAAAATTTTGTTTTATCATTATAAATATTTTAATAATCTTCTTTTGGACCTTATAAGAGTCATTACTGAACATGGTGCTCACTAATAATAGAGACCAAAAACATAATGTTGAAAAAAAAGGACTAAATGCCAAAAAAAAATTTTGAGGGATTAAAATCAAAATGATCTATATTTACAGGAACTAAAAATATATTTATGCCATCTTACACAACTATATCTGTTTGTTTACATACTTTAAGCTTGAATATGGAATGTTATTTACTTTTTGATTAATAAAAATACCATAGATTTAAAGGCTTTAAAAAAATAGGAAATAAAAAATTTTATAAGCTCTTTACAACTTTACTACAAGTTTGTGTTAAAATCTTATTTAAGATATTGATACCTACATGAAAATAACTTATTTGTAAATCCATACTATGCCACTGTGTTGGCCAATCATACTTTTTATATTTACTAGTTTTCTTTTTAAATACTTGTGATTATTGGATGCTTCTCTAGGAAATCTTTCCATGGTAATACTAATTATGTACTTATATTAATTTTAAATAGAAAAATTATATATTTTTATATATTTTTAATCATATAATAAAATATATTTTTTAAAATTTTATGAAGAAAACATAAGTAATTTGAATCACTGTTAGTTAATTTTTTAAATCTTGAAACATTGATTTTATCGTCGATTTATTTGTTACAGCAATATCTATTAGATTACATAATTTAAGCTTTAAAAGAGATTAATTTCTATACACTGATGATATAAAAATAATTTTATATTATTAATCAATAAAATTTGAGGAGCATGACAAAATATAGTGGATAGTTACTCATCATAATTTGATATTTTTCTCGAATTTTATAAGCTAACAATGTAAAGTTAATTTATATTATCAATATTGAATAGTAATTAAATCCTTAATATAAATGTTATTTGTTTTATAATTAATATTAATGTATCTAACAGGTGACACCAAATATATATATGATATAGGATATGCCAAACATATACATTACAAGAGTCATAGTTTGCCAACTTGATCAATAATGTTAAATTTAAATTAATAAATTAGATTTACTTTATACTATTGATTTAACGACTTAAAAAGGCAGGACATGAGAAATTTTATAAGATCTTTATAATTTCTAGAAGTTCATATTAAAATCTTATTTAAAATATTAATATTTGCATGACAAAAGAAATTAGCCATGGAATGAATTTTTTATTAATATCAATACCTCAAATGGGTCATGATATCAAACATATAATTATTTACCTACTTTATCCTTTTATCAATTTATATTAAATTAAAATTGATAAATTATATTTATTCACTTTGATTAATCTTTTTAATTTCACAAAACTCAAATTGTGGATCTTTATCACAACTATATCTATAGTTTGCATACTTTAAGATTTAATATAAAATGTTATTTCCTTTCTGATTAAAAAAAATACTATAGATTTAAAAGCTTGAAAAAAAAAACGGGGGGAATGAAAAAATTTATAAGGTCTTTACAGCATTATTACAAATTTTTATTAAAATCTTATTTGAGATAAATCTTATTTTATAAGGTCTTTATCATGGTGTACTTCTGATATGGCGCTCAAGAGGTAAGCTCTCTCCTATTTTAAGTCCTTATTTTGTTTGGCTGTTTATTGCCAACCTTTATCTATTAAGCTTGATTTTGTGCCGACGCTTTCTACTGATGCTTGTTTGGGTTTGTCTTCATTAGTTTCGAAGCAAGAGGTGTGGCGTGCTCTTTTATCTATGGACTCTTACAAGGCGCCAGGTCCAGGGGGGTTTCAACCGATTTTTTTCAAGGCTTTCTGGGAAACAGTTGGCAATGATATTTGGCAAGTGGTTGATCAGGATTTCCTAACTGGGACTTTTGATTTGGCCGAGACTCTAATAATTTTGATCCCCAACTAATCCGCTAACCAGATTAAAGGAGCTAAGACCTATCAGTTTATACAATGTGGGGTTAAAGACAATCACCAAGGTTGTTGTCAACCACCTCCGCCCTTTTCTTAATGACATTGTGGGTCCTCTCCAGGGCAGCTTCATGCCAGGTAGGGCTGCTTCTAACGATGTGGTCATTGTGCAGGAGGTTCTCCATTATGTACATAGAGGAAAGGGTAAATCTTGCTCCTTAGTGATCAAGATTGATTTTGAGAAAGCTTATGATAGAGTGAACAAGAATTTCTTTTGTCATGCTTTGTAGGAGTTTGATTTTCCTCAGGGTATTACTGATATGATTATAACCTGCATTACTACTTGTAATCTTTCTCCAGTTTGGAATGGGGAGAAGATGGATAGTTTTGCGCCTACTAAGGGGGCTCCGTGAGGGGAACCCCTATCTCTATATCTGTTCGTTCATTGCATAGAGAAGCTAGCTCTTGAAACTTAGTGATGGTTCTTGTTGGCCGGTTAAGGTCTTGAGGGGAGGTCCTGCTAACTCTCATCTCCTCTTTGTGGATGACTGTCTCCTTTTGGTGAAGGCGAAAGCCTCTCAGGTTCAGTTGGTGTCCAAAGTCGATTTTTGTTTGGCATCACGGCTTAAGGTGAATCTTGATAAGTCTAGATTTATTGCCTACAAGAATCTTTCCAGGACCAAAATTGCGAAGTTCTCAGGTATTACATCTATGACTCATACAACAGATCTTGGAAAATACCTGGGATTTCCTCTTGCTCAGGGGAGGGTGAAAAAGCAGAATTTTGAGTTTATTGTCCAGGTAGACTTGCTTTGGCAATTTCGATTTTATCTTCTATTCCCACCTATCCTATGCAGACTATATATGTGGCTTCCTTCTAGTATTTGTGAAACTATTGATTCTACTGATCGTAACTTTATATGGCGCGAGAAATTCTAATGGCTCCCGTGAGTGGAGTCCGGTGAAGTGGGATCATATTGCTAGACCCAAGAAGCTTGGTGGGTTGGGGTTCGGCGTGGCCGATCGAGCAATACTGCTATGTTAAGGAAGTTAGTTTGGGACTTGCTCAAAAAGCCTCAAAGCTGTGGATTCAGCTGTTGACTAGCAAGTACTTGACTAACTCTTCCATTCCTCGTACTTCTACTAGAGGTGGGGACTCATTCACTTGGAAATCCATGACTAAGGCAGTTGTTGCACTCCGGGATGGCTATAGATTTCGTATTGGCAAAGGTAACATTTCCTTCTGGTACGATAAATGGCTGGATCATGGTTTCCTTCTGTGAAATGGTGCCCTTTGTGGATGATATTCAAGATACCCGGTTATCCGTTTCTGATGTTTACCGAGATGGGGGTTGGCGGTTTGATAGCGACTGGCGACAATCCTTCCTGCTGTATTGCGTGAACAGATTATTTCTACCCCTATATGGCAGATGCTTGTCCACTTGATGACGTTGTGCTTTGGTTCCCGGACATTTCTGGCACTTACACTTCCAAAGGGGGGTGTCGTTGGCCGCTTATGAATGAGTTAAACTCCTCCAATTTACATGGCCCTTGGGGTTGGGTGTGGGCACTTCCAGTTCCTGACGATTAGATTTTTGATTTGGCTTATCTTTTACGACTCTCTCCCTACAGCGACAATGAGGCACCGGCGCCATTTGGCTCCTCATGGGCTGTGTGGGCGATGCCTTACAATGGAAGAGACGATCTTGCACTGCTTGCGTGATTGTCCAAAGGTTATTCATATTTGGCAATTCTTCTCATTTAGGCTGGATCCTAGCTTTTCTTCATTTTGGGCAGGGTGCACACGGCGTTACTTCTCTCGCTATCATTGGGTGGATTTGTCGTGCTCGAAATGCGGAGATAATGGCAGCCGAAGTTTGAACTGAGTATGATATTCTGATTCGTATTCGTTGCATGGAGATAGATTGCCAGCAGTCTGGCATGGCGCCTTCATCTACCCAGCCGCTTGCAAATTCAGTGTAATGGCATTATCCGCCTCAAGATTTTTTTGTATTGATTGTGGTTGGTAGATAATCCTGGCCGGGCCGGTTTCGGTGGTTTACTCAGGAATGATAGTGGCGAGTGGGTTGCGGGCTTCTCAGGTTTCATTGGTGATTCTTGAAATCTTCATGCAGTGCTCAGAGCCTTGAAGTTTGGTTGCGGTTCGCTTACAACAGAGGGATCGGTCATCTCATTTGTTGCTCCGACTCTCGAGTAGCTACTCGCTTAGTGTCAGGAGCATCATCAGCTCGCTGTCTTGATTCGGGACATTAAGGACCTATTAGCAGTTCCTTGGACCGTGGTTTTGCGGCATACGTATAGAGAGGGTAATGCTTGTGCTGATTAGCTCACGAAGGCAGGCGCCAAAGGTGATGATCTTACCAAGAGTTGTTGATCCTGAGGAATTCCATCTGCTGCTCCTTGCCGGCCGATGCTGCGGGTGTGACCTCCAGGCAGTAGTGCTTCTTTTTTCCTGTTTTAACTTACCTTCATATGTACAAAAATAAAAATAAAAATGATATTGGTAGTGTCTGACAAAATAAATTAATTATAAAACAGTTTTTTTTCTTTTACTGATACTTATTCCTTAAATGGATAATACCATACATATATATATATATATATATATATATATATATATATATATATATATATATATATATATATATAGCATAGGAGATATTAAATATATACATATTACATAAGCAATGGTTTAACTATTTTACCACTATTTTTATCCATTCATATTAAGTTTAAATTAATAAATAATATTTATAATAAATAATTTTTGTAAATTTTGACAAGAAAATACAAAAAATTAAATTATTATTAATGAATTTTTTAAAAATTTTGCAACACTCTAGTTATAGATTTATATCTTATAACTTTAACTATTAGATTTGATACTTTAATTTTTCTTTTTTCTTTTTTTTTTTTTTTGAGAAAGAGAAATTTTTGAAATTTTTTACATCTAATGCTACAAGTTTTTCTTAAAATTTTATTTAAGATAATTATGTTCACATGGTGAAAGTAATTAGTTATAGAAATGTTTTCTTACAAAAAGTGATATCTTAATTAATAATACCAAACATATACATTGTACAAATGATACCAATATATATGATGTAAATTTATTGATTTACCTACCTTATAATTATCATTATTTATTATTAAATTGAAATTAATAAATTAGATTTATATATTCTCCCTGCTTGAATTAAAATGTTGTAACAGAAAAATTTTAAAATTTTACATAAATTTGAGACTTTGAGGGTGTTTCCCTTATTTACCTTAACCATGTAGTAACAAAGAAATTAAAATCACTTAGATGAAGATGTGTTCCTTTTGTAAAATAAGAAGTGCATGTTAAAAATAATAATTAAAAAAATTTAAAAGAAAACAAAAAACCTAAGTAGTGTAGCGGGAAAAAATGAGTGAAGAACACACTACACCCTCAAGTGTGGTGACTACACCATTACCCTCTCTTTCTTCTTCTCCATCCTTATCGAGAAATGATATTTTGACATAGTCTATTACATACTCCGAACCGATATACCACCATCCACCATTGGATTGGTGTGTGGCCCCCACTTAGACTCGATTCCACACCCATTCAATGGTGGATAGATGGTATGTCGGCTCGGAGTACAAGATAGGCTACATACAAGTAACATATCTCATCCTTATCATTCCCCCTATTTTGTCACCGTCCCCTTCTCTCTCTTAATCACAATGTCACTTTCTCTCCCTCGCCTCTCCCTCTCTCTATCTCATCTCTCTCCTTTTGTCTCGCAGGAATTGCCTCTCTCTGTCCTACCGGAACTCTCTCTTTGCTCGCCGGTTTTTTTTCTCTCTACCACATCCCTCACTGCCTTTTATCCCTCTATCTGTCCCGCTCTCTCTCTAGGGTGGGACTTTGATTTCTGCCTTCTAAGTACAACATAATTGCTGTGGTGAGTGTCCCCTCTCCTTATGCTTTGTTTTCCTTTTTTTGGAAGTCAATAGCAATGTGTTACTCTTCTTTTTGATTGGAAGAATTTAATTAAACCTAAAAGTGAAACTGAACTTTGGTCTATAATGTTGATTTTGGGGTGAAATGGTGAGGGAGTTGATTTTTGAGGTTCTAATTGTTTGGGTTATAAGGTTATATTATAATTTTGATCATGGTTTGTGATTATGTGAGATGTTTTGTATTTGGCTAATTACCTCAACTATCCTTAGTTGAATAAAGAATGTTATGGATTGAAACTATGGAATCTTTATGAAAACAACTAAGTGGTGTGTGACTGCAAACTTGGAGGGAATGGATTTTATGATAGATTTTGAAAGTTGGATTTTAAATTAGGGAAATTAAAAGAATTGTAAGTTAGGTAGCTTAGTTTTCTTTTTACCTTGGAAGCTAATCAATTTGACCTGTGAGTTTTATTGTTGTCTAAGTAGTAAATATAGTTAAGTTGTGATGATGATGAAATTTTCTAGTATTGGCTCGTCACGGGTTTTGTTCCTTTTTGACATAGAGTGATCAATGAGGGTCGTTATAAAGAGAATTTCTTTTCTTCTTGGTTGTGGTCTTTTGAACACTAGGAAGCGTATGAATTAACTCATTAAGTAAGACAATAGAGACTAGAACTCAAAAGGGAGGAATTAGTAAATATAGGAGCTAATCAAGCGGTGCTGGGAATTTTGATAAGAGGTCAAATACTTTAGGGGAAGAAGGGGATTTCTTTTTCTTCTTGGAAATCATTCTGCTAAGCCTTTTGAGGGACGCTTGGGCATTACCATTGGTTTGGGTTAAAATTAGATGATAATGTGCTTGGGAAACATAAACAAATTATTTCGTTCTAGTTTCATAAAGTCAATCTTTGATATGTTGTTAGATTGTGTTGTTTCTAATATTTGACTAATTAAAACAAAGCAGGATGTTTTAGTTATAAATTGGTAATTAATGATATCCTATTGGTAGGGTTGATGAAGGAGCATTGAGACATGATCTTAACTCATAATTTTGTGTTAAAACTAGTCATATGCTAGTTTCAGATTTTCCAGGATGGGCGACCTTTGAGTTCATCAGCCTAGTATGTAGATTTGACACTCTTTACTATCTATGAGTGAATAATATATCTATAAAGTCTTTCTTTTATATATTCGAATGTAACTCTACTGGATATCTAGTTTTACTTTTATATAAGTCTTAAAAAGATTGAAGGTTAAAGCTTTGACTAAAGAGCAGACTTTTCTGTGGCAAGGTAATTGTTTGTGACAACTCTTTTACTTGTTAGGTTAAAATGGGTTAATTTTGTAAATATATGTGAAGAGTTGTTATGTTGGAAAGCAAACTAACTGCATGGTTTACTGCCGTTTACTATTTCAGATTGATCTTTGTATTAATTATATTGTTAGGGTTATATAAGAGCATAAGCAGCTTGAATTGTTCACTAAGCTTTGATTTGTCTATTTGGATTGAAATGAGAAGTTACTAATCGGATTGATACTTGACTTTCTAGGAGCAAAGTGCAACATATTATAAATTATCTGGGGGCCACCTCTTGGGTCTTAGGAAGGTAAGGAGCAAAGTGTCACACGTGATAAAGAACTTAGGGGCCACCATTTGAGTCCTACTAAAGGCTAGAAACAAAGTGCCACAGGTGATAAAGTACCTGGGGGCCACCACTTGAATCCTGGTCATATTATGTAAGCCATGATTTATGATACTTGATGTAACATCCCGATTTCCGAGTTCGGCTTCACCCTCAGGATTGATCCATCCCGATTTCCGACTTCATCTTTGAAACACAGATAAGAGGATTATTCTCGAGTTCCGAGTTAGTCTTGCTGAATTCTCGACTTCATGTCCTGTACGACTTCCGACTTCATCTGGATTATTTTCCACGACTTCCGAGTTTAACCTGGAAGTCTGAACACATGAATGTAATTCTATGAGATCCGACTTCATGTCTCAAGGAAAATATACACGGTTTCCGATATCATCAAATGTAAGATACCGACTTCCGAGTTTAAGTACTTGAGTTTGGAAATGTGACTCGAATTCCCGAGTTCCGACCTCATACTTCATGCTTCAAAATAGTGTGCGTGGTTTCCGACTTCACAAGTTATAGTTTAACACAATGGTACAATACCGAACTCCGAGTTTAATGTTACGAGTTCCGGCCTTAGAGTTGAACTCAATGGACATGAGTTCAAATCTTTGGGTTGATTTCAGTCATACACTAGATCCGACCTCCGATTTGATATCTAGCATTGACATTCCCAAGTTCAAATAGGGAGTTCCGAGATTATATGATTGTCAGCTGCATGGCTTCCGACCTACGACCTTGATTCAAGATTTCCTCAAGTCACAAACAAGCTGGTATGAGTTCCGACATTAGGCTTCAGCTCCAAGCTCAAGTAAAAACGACACGAGTTCCGACCTCAAGTGTAATAGGGACGAGTTCCGACTTGAAATAGAGTAAATGCGAGTTCCGATTTCAAACAGTATGGCAGCAAGTTCCACTGAAAGGGAGACGTAGCTAAATTTTGTCCACAAGAAAATTCAGCCAATCGAAGCCCTCCAAGTTAACTACCACCTCAAGCTTATAAACTCATCTCTTTGTCTCCTTCAGCCCCATTTCTACACTACTTTCCCCCTTGTTCAGCTCTCTTCTCTCTTCTCCAACTCCATTACTCCTTCAAGCTTAGTAAGGCTCTAACACTCCAAGTTTCAGCACCTAGCTCAAATCATACTCCAAAGAGGTAGGATTCTACTTTTATTCTTGAATTATTTGCCCTATGGCTGCATGAACTTGTATTCTTCTTCATGTATTTGATGAGTTAATAGATATATTATGATGGATCATGATTGAGTTAACGTGAAATATTGAGTTGGGATTAAGATTAGAGGAAGAAAACTAGGAGAAGTGAAAGTTGGAATACTGTCTAGTTGAGGAATTCCACGGCAGTCCGTACAACGGAGTGTACGGCGCCGCCTACAATTAGGGTCAAATCCAATGAAACCATTTTTAGATGAAAGTAGACATTTAGGGCTTTCCATAGATATATCATATAAGGTTATTGGATTAGTATTGAGGGAGATACGAATTTTTGAAGTTTGACCTAGGGTTCAGGATCTTCATCCGAGCAGGGTGACTTGAGGAGGGTATAACTCACCCTATACAACTCCAAATTGAGTGAAACCAGTTTTGTTAGAAAGCTTACACACAGGGGAACACCCCAATATAAGATTCTGAGTTTGTTATGGTCCCAATTGTTCCCAGTGATTCGAGGAAGTTGTCCTATGTCCAATCTAGGCCAAAATGGAGTAGTTCAGGAAGGTAGATTTTCAGGACTTATAACTCGAGGTATACTTAAGCAAATGGAGTGAAACTGGTGGCAAATGAAAGTTTATCCTGTTAGCTCTGATATGAGACCAATTTCGTAAGAATTGAGCTTAGTCTCAATTTTTAGTGAATTTATATTCCCAGGAGTGTAACTCGGGCTAGTGACTGAACAGGCTGAAGTAAAAGTTGAATATCTTGATTTATATAAATCAGAATGACATGGGACCAAACAGGTTAGAAAGTAGACATATAGAGCTATGACATATCCAAATTTCAGATTTAAATGAGTTGAATAGAGATAAAGGTGGATTATACAAGATTCGGGCAGAACCGAATAGAATTGGCAGAATGGCCAAAATGATAATTTTACAAGTGTTAGTGGAACACATAAGGTTTGAGTTGAGGATTGCCAGCTTGACATTGATATATATGTGTTAAGTTGATTATGTTGCTATGACTGATTTGTCCGTGAAAGCTGGCACTATTCATGGGGAAACGGACCTGATCCGTTATCTTTGCTGGATTCTGGCAGAAGTCTAAGAAGCTATGAATGTTTAGATGTAAGGATGAATTGAAATATAAATGGGTATATAGAAACCCTATATTCAAGAATAACATAATTATGTTATGAGGTATGTGAGGGTAAGTGATGTAGCATATGTATAACTATGCTTGAATATGTTTGAGAATGAAAGAATGTGAATATATTGAATGTGAATCCCTTCACTTGGAGGCAGTTATTTGAAATCCCTCCCTGTGAAGGCAGTTAAATAATAAAGATATGAAATCCCTTCACTTGGAGGCAGTTGCACTTGAATCCCTCCCTGTGAAGGCAGCTAAGACGATGAGATCCCTCTATGTTGAAGGCACGTGGTCAGATGAGATCCCTCAATTTTGAGGCACGTGACCAGAAGAGATCCCTTCAACTAGAGGCACGTGACCAGAAAGAGATCCCTCCAAGACTAGAGGCACGTGAGTCCCCTTGTGGGTGAGTCGGTGTGACGACGATCACGGGTGAAGCTGACGAGCTCACTCCACGGCCAGGCTACCCAAGGGCAGTAAATGCACCCTAGGGACTACGTCACATGCGCCTAGGTGTGCCAAGTAAAAGATTAAAGACTAAAGATTAAAGTATATGCAAACACCCCAATCACATAAGGCTTAGCACCGATCCAGCTAGTGTAAGTACCGAATGAAAGAGAAGTAAATTTTATGTATATGTATGAATTCAAGTGCAAGTTAAGTTAGGTACAGATGTTATGTTTCCAGTAGATTAATACTATGTGCGGTTTATATGTTGAAGTTATTATCCATGGTATTATTCATGAATTAATCTTGTGTACACTTCCCCAAAGGACCAGTATATGAGTAAAAATGAACTTTGCTTCGGACAAGACATTTTTCGAAAGGTAAAATTAAACAGTTTGTGCTGCATGTTCATCTTTTTCAAAAGAAACTGAAGCAAATTGGAGACGACCATGATGACACTATGTATGAAAATTAGAGAATCCTACTGAGAATTTTATAATTCTCACTCCTATTTCCATGTTGTCTCTAGATGATTTTAGAAGTTTCCAAGGCAGTGAAGTTCTTTGTCAAGCGAGGTCCACTCAGTAACGATACATGACTTCAGGGTATAGTACTATGACTTAAGCATAGTACTGTGCTTAGGGGGGTGTTACACTTGATTGTTGTAAATTTAGCAATGATTGATGTTTTGGTAACTGAGACCTCCCTCTAGATGCTTACTTTATAAATGTATTCCTGGTATGTTTCAATTAATGTATCTTATTTCGCCATATTTGATAGTAATATTTTAGACATATTCCATGTTGTACTATAGTTATATTATCTCTCATTGGGTCCATTTGACTGACCTTTTGTTTTCCTCTCTCTATATGGTTCAAACGTAGGTGTCGATCTGTGCCCAATCTTTTGGCTGTTTAGAAGCACTGAGCCTTTGGCTATGCTCCATTAGCTCATAAGCAGGGTCCTATTTTTCCTATGTTACTTTATAAAGTGTTATAGTTAATCTTTCGGTTTCTGTAATATATTTTAAGAATGTCTGATTGATTCTGAGATTGTATTAGTATTCTGAGACTATAACAAGAACTTTATGTTTCATGGGGATTGTCTGATTTTAGAGGAAATTCTAACCCTTTTTCTATAAGACTTTCAATAGGCTATCTAGAGGACCAGTTCCTCCTATGTGTCCGGCATGATCCCTAGGTTGGGTTGTGACATATGTTGTTAATCTTCTAATAAATAATTTTGTTAAAAGGAGAACCATTATTTTGGCACTCAAAAGATTAATATGCTAACAAATTGGTCCTGAGATGTTTTATTAGCCCGTTTACATTAATGATTAGCATATTAACAAATTAGTCTCTAAAAGATTAAGATGATGACAAATTAGTCCTTAAAAGATCAATGTGTTGATAAATTAGTTTTTAAAATATTTTTTGTTAACATTGAGCCCATTAGCAATAATAGAATTCCTTATTAGAGTATTACAAACTAATAAAACATTTATTAGGGATTAATTTATCAACAACGTGATCTTTTAAGGGCCATAATATTAGTTTTTCCTTTGTTAAATTTGGATAATAAAATATAAACAAAATTAATATATTATTAATAAATGTTTTCATTCTTACCGGATCTATATATTACAGTTATATTTATTAGGTTAGATATTTTAAGTTTTAATAAGCAACATCATTTACTGCATTGGAAAGTATTAGAATGACCTGAAGAAATAGAATATGAAGATAACAACAGTTGAATATACTTAACTTTGTAAGTTAGGAGATTGTTTGTCATATACTTCGTTTTGACATTCAACTTATATCCATTTATTACATGTAAGTGTAATGTTTTAACTAATATTTACATATCTTTCTATTTTGCAGATCATGTTGATAACCACGTTACATGATTCATAAAGATTAAAATTGCAAAATGTATTATTAGTTATCTGTCTTATTAATTTATAACAACGCATAAGGCTATCAAAAAAACATTGTTGAATTGATTAAAATACTATATCTTTGATTCTCTACTATAGTTTTTTGAAAACTTATATAGTTTCTTAAAAAAATAATGCGCATAAACCCTTGAAACAAAATTCAACCAAAGCCATTATGTTTTTGTAGGAAGCATAATTCTATACTATTCATATCCATCACATTCAATGAATTATTGCATAACATTAAATATCTATGCAACGTAATGAAATCCAAATTTCTACTTATATTTATTTTATTTTATTGGATTTTAAAATTAATGTATAAAATGGATAAGTATTCGTTTTTATGAAGTCAAATAAATGATAAAATATATTTGTATTAAAACTTTTGCTCATATCATTCAATTTTGATTAAGACAATGTAATGTTCCCGTGTATTGAAAGGTCATATCATTCAATTTTGATTAAGACCGCGTATTGAAAGAGTAAAGTTATTATTTTATCTATTCATTTATAATTATTTTTTGAAATTGTGGTACATAGATTAAGAGATCATTAAAATTGTTTAAATATAGAAAAATTTAGACTAGCAAGATAGAATTGCCCCTTTTTAGAAAATTATAAAATATTTATTATGAGTAGGAGAATGAATAAGAGTAAGGATAAAATTAAAAAAAGGTTAATTAATATTACCTTAAATTTTTTAAATGACAGATAATTGTGAAAAAAATTTATTAAAAAGATAATTATAAATAGATTGAGGGAGTAATTTCTAACAAAAAAAAAAAAGCAGTGGGATATGCTAAACAATATAACAAGGTCGAAAATTGTTTTGATCGATCCATTTCTCAAGTTTCGGAGAAACAATCGCTATTTTGGTTAGCGTTACCCTTATTTCCTTTTTTTTTTTTTTTTAAAGGGATGTGAAATTTGGACTCTTAAAAGGAATGTTTATAGATATTTTTAAAGATAAAAAAAAGAAGAAGAGTGAAAAAAGAAAAGAAAAAAAAGAAATAATGATAATGAGATTTATATTTTTTTATCTCTTAATATTAAATATCCCATAATAGGAAGTGGTGCAAATAATGGATATCCTTTTCTAATATGTTGAGTTGACGACAAAGCCGCCTCTCTCATTTGCTAGCGAGTAAGGTACGGCCCGTTCCACGGACACCTGGCGTGCTCAATATTATTGACTTTTGAATGCCTTGCCGGCCAAAACAATTGAACAATTTTAAGAGGTACTAATATGTACAGTACTGAGATCGAACGGATCCTTTTGTTTTGTTTTTTTTTTTTTTTGGGTTTTATGAAAAAGAAAATGGGCTTGCTTGATTAAAATTTTAAAAGAAGTATTCTTTTAAAGTAAAATTATAAATAGAAGTAAAAGTAAAAATTATTTATATTTTGATATAATTATAAAATTTTTTTAATCATTAATCACAAGTTACTAATATATTTGGATATTATAAATATAAAAGTATTTATTTGTTATAAAATTACAATTTAGTTGATAGGGAGTAATATCTTTGACAAAAAAGAAAGTTAAGAAAAAAATGATGGATGATAATGTGAAAAAGTAGCGGGTTTGAAATTTAAAAATTATTTTTCTCTTTCTTGTACTACTTTTAATTCTAGGATCTCCCTATCTGATTCTCAGAAATACAAAAAAATTAATTATTTTATGTTTCTATTATTTTCGATAAGCAGAAATAAATAACATTAGAAATACTTTTTTTAGCATAAATTTGAATACAAGTACTTTTGATCCTCTAGAGGCGGAAACAATAGGGCTCATTCATAAAAAAGCTAACGACACTTATGGACCCAAAAAGATATATTAGATTTAAATTTAATAAAAAATAAATATATTTTTATATTTTAAATTAATCAACAATCTATGTATTTGATTTTTGCCTAAAGACTATCAATACCTAAATATTTTATATTGGAAACCAACACAAAAGTACTGAAAATGATGGGGCTGCCACCAAAGAAAAAAAATGGCAGCCCTCCCTCAATAACACTTATAAGGGGAGACCAAAAATATGTATCATATGAGTTTGAGACATATACAGTGAAATTAGGATATAATTTCAATATATTATTTATGTAAATATATTTTATATAGTTATTTAATTATATATATTGTTACATAACTAAAAATATTTAATTTTTTAATAATTATATACAGAACAATATATGATTAGTTAAAGTGTAAAATATTCTACGTCAATCAAAATTAATTATTCTCCTAAAATTATTTCCATGATTGTGCTTACATGCAAACTTTTATATAGATTCCATTATTATATATAGTTTTTGACAAGAGGATTCTCCTCAACCCTATATTTATTTAAGGGGCTATCAGTATCTTAATAGTTAGTGGTCAAGATTTAGTTATATATTCTATTTTTAAAAAACAAAAATATTAAAATATTTTAAATTAGTGAATTAATGGCTAAATATTAATTACTCATTGATTAATGGCATTAATATCCTTACAATAGATAAGAATATTCTAAAGGAATCTCTTTTCGCGCACACAACCATTTGTATTTGTTATGAATAGGCTTATAAGAGTTTGCTCACTTGGTCAACTTTTTATTCATTTAGAATTATAACTTGAGTTTGATTTCTAAATATTCTTATTTATAATTATCTATAAGTAATTTTTAAGTGCTCAATAAGACAAAAGCATGTCCCCATGTTGCATTGGGGTGTATCTATTCCTCAACCTAAATTTTTTTCAGAAAAAAAATGTTCTAAATAGTTAAAATTCAAAATTTTTGTGAAAGACTTAATGTACATGAAATAGATGCAAAAAAGTTTAAATGACAAAGTATATACAATTATTTTAGTATATACACGCGCAGTTTACAATGTCAAACAATGGTAAATTAATAAGTGACAAATCAGTGAAGAAACCTCCGTCGTTGAACGTCGTGACAATTACACGTTCATTGAATCTTTCATTTGATTGACTATAAGTTTTCCTACGCCAATTTATCTATTTTATTGAAGAAAAATTCTTTGATCATGGAGGTTCCTTCTCCACATGCATCTTATATCATTAAATGACTTTAAAAAAATAAAAAAGTGATAAAATTAATAAAAATTGATGATAAATATTACATATGAAAGGAAAAAAAAAAAAGGTTTCTTCCATAGAGGAAGCAAAATTGTCTCCTTCTTGAAAGCGTATAATTAAAGATTCAAGCATATCACATGACAAAGTCATTATGTCTTGATTTTATCCAAAAAAAATAAAAAAATAAAAAAAGTCATTATGTTTTGATTGTCTCTTTAGTTAGTAGTTCCTGCCTCGTGGAATGTTTTCACACGGACACCAATTCCACGTGGGTTTTATCGAACATTACTTTGTCAGTGTATTATAAGCTGAAGGGGTTCGTAGCGCATTACTTAGAATTAGTCGTTGAATCCTATCACGGAAAAATGTCGTATATCACATGCCGTAATAAACTATGAATAAACACTGAGAATTACACAGGCTGAAAAGACAAGGAAACTTCCAACATTTAAATAAAAAACTTTTAAATCACTTGACCTACCTAACTATATATGGTTTATACAAACAAAGGATGGGTGATCATAAACATTTCACAATTCAGAACTGGCCTTCAATTAATGTCTTGTTATTCCATCACCTTGTCTGAGATTAGCACAATTTCTCCAAATTAAGGCCATTCTTGGCCGTTTCAATTTAAGACTATGCATTTTTCTTGGCTAATCAAACATCAATTCTTAGCAGTCATCATCTTTATCATCGCCCTCACCAAAGTTGGCTGCTTACAATTCAATTTCCCCACCTTCCAACCACAAGATGAAGCTAATTTGTTGCTGAGCCAAAACTCGAAGATATACTTAGATGCCATCCAAGTAACCCCTGATATTCGTGGTCAAATAGCCAATTATTCTGGACGTGCTTTCTATAAGACACCATACAGACTATGGAGCAAGAAGAAGAACAAAATTGCAGCCTTCAACACCACTTTTGTGCTCAACATCAATCCTCAAACTTCCCCTGGTGGAGAAGGCTTGGCCTTCATCTTAACTGCTGATACCACCCTCCCAGAAAACAGTTCCGGAGAGTGGCTAGGCATTGTGAATGCCACAACCAATGGAACTTCTCAAGCTGGGATTCTGGCTATAGAGTTTGACACAAGAAAAAGCTTCACAGAAGATGGCCCTGACAAACATGTTGGCATCAACATAAACAGCATCAACTCCATCAAGAACGTCCCGTTAGCAAACACTGGGATCAATATTTCATCAGGTATTAATGTAACGGTGAGAATTCAGTATGCCAATGATGTAATATCAGTTTTTGGTTCCATGAGTGAAACTTCAGAAGAGTCAATGGAGACCCTTTTGGTATCTCCACCTCTTAACCTTTCTTCCTATCTTCAGGAAGAGGTTTATGTTGGTTTCTCCGCTTCAACAAGCAACTACACCGAGCTGAATTGTGTAAGAGCATGGGAATTCAACGGTGTAGATATTGTTCAAGATAACAAAAACCTGTTGTGGGTTTTTATCACAGTTCCAACAGTGATTGTTATCATTGGTGGGGTGGTGCTTTTCTTGCTTCGGCAAAGGAAACGTGGCATGGAGACAGCAGAAGATGCATATCCAAGGATAGAGGATCAGATTCAGCACTCCTCTATGGCACCAAAGAAGTTTCTGTTAAAGGAAATCAGAAAAGCAACAGGTGGATTCAGCCCTCAAAACAAGCTTGGTGAAGGAGGTTTTGGTACTGTCTACAAGGGGCTCCTTGGAAGCCATAAGGAGATAGCTGTGAAGAGAGTCTCCAAGAATTCGCGCCAAGGGAAGCAGGAATTCATAGCAGAAGTCACAACAATTGGAAGCCTTCACCACAAAAATCTGGTGAAACTAATTGGTTGGTGCTATGAGAGCAGAGAACTCCTCCTTGTCTACGAGTTCATGCCTAATGGAAGCCTAGACAAGTACCTATTTGGTAACAAAAAATTTGGTAATGACTTTGAAGAAGGATGTAATAATTCAACACTAAATTGGGAAACTAGGCACAGTGTCATATATGGGGTGGCTCAAGCACTGGACTATCTTCACAATGGTTGTGAGCAGAGGGTGCTTCACAGGGACATCAAGGCCAGCAACATAATGTTGGACTCAGAATTCAATGCCAAGTTGGGGGACTTTGGATTGGCTCGTACCATTCAGAAGAGAAATGTAACTCACCACTCCACAAAGGAAATTGCAGGGACACCGGGTTACATGGCCCCAGAAACGTTTCTCACTGGAAGAGCAACAGTGGAGACTGATGTGTATGCATTTGGTGTTCTTGTTCTGGAGGTTGTGTGTGGAAAGAGGCCAGGGAATCTGCATCCACAAGATGACTACAAGAACAGTGTTGCGTATTGGGTTTGGGAGCTTTATGGGAAGGGGAAAATAATTGCTGCTTTGGATGCAAGGATAAGTAAGGAGGAGATCAAGGAGGACGAGGTTGCTGGCGTGCTTGTTCTGGGGTTAGCTTGTTGCCATCCAAACCCACACCACAGGCCCTCCATGAGAACTGTTCTGCAGGTTCTCAGTGGGGAAGCACCCCCACCAGTGGTACCTGAGGAGAGGCCTGCTTTTGTGTGGCCTGCCATGCCTCCATCTTTCAAAGAAGATGCAGATTGCTCCCTCATCAATGAATCACTCACTCCAATATTCACTGAAGTCACTGGTAGATGAAATCATTTGACCAAGGCTGGGAATTAAGAGATTGTTTTCTTTTCTATATCTTTATGAACATAATTGCTAAATGTGTACTATAGCTTGGTGTATATTTGCACAGAACCTCTTGTATTCCGTAGATTTCACCTTATATATATATATATATGACCTCTTTTATTTATTTTTTGAGAATTGTGAATATATGATCTCTTTTTGTTATGGTAAATTTACCTCGCTCATGATAGTAAAGGTAATGTTACTGCGTCTATCCAAAAAAAGAAAAGAGAGTTATTTTTTTTTATTGGGACCAGGGAAAAAAAGAAAAGAAAGGTTAGGTATTGCTCTAGTAATTTATTTATAGATTAATACCAATAAAATTAAGCAGAACTATTTTTTTAGTATGAAAGGTCACTTCCTAATCGCAAACTCTACTAATTAGTCGCCCTCCCATGAATTTTTCTCACTCTTTTTTTTCTCCCCCTCTCTCTCCCTTGTTTATTTCATCTGTTTTCTTATTGACTAAAATAAAACTCCTACCATTTATACGAAATTTCTTTTTTGACAAATACCATTCCTAAAAATTAAATTGTAAATGTCAGTACTATTCGTTTCATTATGATTATCGAAATTGCATATAATTACACAAATTAAATAAAGCTTATGGACCGTAATTACTAACTTAGTTGCGGTTATAAAGACATTCAAATTGTACAAAAAATTCTTTTAAAGTAAATTTATTTATAAAATGAACAAGTAAGAGGCTGTACCCTCTTAATCTTATTTAAATTGTATTATTGTCTTAATTTATAAAATATTTTAAAAATAGATGTACTTTACTTATTTTCTGTACAAATAAGCGTACTGTGAAATATTGTTAAAAGTTGTCATAGTGATTTCCAGTCCCAAATGCTAACAAGGTCTCTTCGATGCTAAAAAATCTAATTGTGTTTCAATATGGTTTTACTTATTGTAGTTAAATGCTATTATTGCAGGCACAATATTTTTTTTTTTCTTGGAAATTTCATGCGTAAATTTAGTTTGACTCAAATTTATTTAACACTATATAGTCATATGTCGATGCATCTTAAAAAAAACAAAATGACGACAACGATAACTACTAAAGACCCAAACAAACCTTAAATTAAAATAGATAAAAGTTGAATTCAAAGTTAACATATAGCTTCAGCAAAACTTTTAAAAGCATGAATGTTCATTCCAAGTAACTACCAGACCAATTTCATCACTTTTAGTTAAGATATAAAAAATAGAATGATGTAATGATGTGCTGTTAAACTATCAAATTAAAACATTTGCTTTTGTTTAGGAAAAATTAGTTTAGATGAAAAATCGAATTAATTCATTACTTAGTTTAATTTAAATTATGCTTCTAATTAACTCTGAAAAGACAAAATAACACAAAATAAGGGGTTTTGTTGCTTTAAGAAATCAATCAGAATTTATGCATGAAAGTTGAAAATAACTAAAGCAAATGATATTGTTTTTGTTAAAATTAACGAAAAACGAGTTATAAGATCTCTTTTCCCCCACCAAATTATCTTATGCAACTAATTAATTCTCAATTTCAGTCGTAATTTTCCTTTTGAATTATCAATCTTAGCCAATGAAATATCTTATTATCTACCTTTTTTTCAATAGATTAAGGAATGTTAACCTATTCTAATTACCAATTGGCTTAGGGAATATCCACTAAGGTCAATTAACACCTGAAATTGGAAGGACAGATTTATCTAAGTTTTAGTTTCTAACATAGGACCAAGTGACATAGTTATATTTTCCTTACATACAATCAAAACTTGACCATTAAGTTTGCACACAAGTTATAACACATGAAAAAGGATAAGTGAATATCACAATCCTAAATTAATCTAGCAATCAGTCATACCATAAAAGGTGGCCAATCCAAACAAATCACAATATAGCCATAAACATGAAATCACAAGAGAATATAATCAACTCTTAAAGAAATATAGGGTCTGAAAATCAAATTAATTTCATGATTATTTGGGATTCAAAGTTCACCCATAACCATAAAAATAAATTAGCCTAATATACTAAAAAAAAATCATATCTTCACAAATTGAAGAAAACGTAAATTAATTTAATGAAAGAATAATGAACATGTGAAAACTAAAGTATGAAAACAAAACTGTCGAAATTCTAATCTCCAACACCTATTTCTTTTTCTTCTTGTCCCCAATCATGTCCCTAAAGATTCTAGGTGAAAATTGTGTTTCAAGATCGAGATGCAAATCTGTCTACATCATGTCCAACCTGATCTTTGCTCAGTATTTCACTAATATTGCGAGTTACAAAAGTTCGATTAAGGTGATCTGTGCAACATTGGAAAGCTAACAAAATGATTTACAACTGCTATTTCTACTTTGAAGAGCTATAATTCCAACCATAGAGAGTGCTACAAAATCTACAAATTGACGGTCCATATTTGATCCTACACCAGAATGCGAATTGGGCTTCCTTAGCCCAATTAAGACACATCCAAGGGTTAATTTGACCCATTCCTCTCATCTCAATTGTGCCCTACACCTCTTAACTGAAGAAGAACATTATTTGCCCTAATCTTACCTATAAAAAGGAAATTAGAAGCAAACCTTAGAAGACTTTGGACATACTAGATACTTACACACTCTTTCCCTCAAATACTACATACTTGGTAACAAATCCTTATTTTGGAGAGGCATAAGAGAGTTTGAAGCTAGAGCATTCTTGGAGCACATGGAAGAATATTATGATTATGATATTTGCTTCCTCATTGAGTATGAATATTATATCCATGAGTGACTAACTCTCATTTGCTAGAGTGAAGATGTAGCTTTTGTGAATGATAATGTATTATGTAACGCCCCGATTTAACCGGGGGTACAATTATTACAATTAAATGATTAATTACTAAATAAATTTATAAAATAAATAAATAAATAAAATAGAAGAGAAGACAATAGGATAATAATAATAGTGTTATACAGTTACAAATTTTATAAAAAATAAAATAATAATTGTTCCGGATTATAACGTAAGAGCCAAACTCGGCCCAATGGCCAGGCCCAAACAGATAACGGATCTATAATCCGAGATTGGCCCAAATCGTCTATCTGAGCTGGGGCCCAAACTTGGGCCAAGCCCTTTGCGCCCTGGCTTCACGGAACGACTTTCCCTCGTGCGACCGGAAAACTCGGATTCATCCGATATCCCCAAGGTAACGGACGTCCAGAGTTATCCCCTACAAAGGCGAGATCGAATCCCCCTTTCTTCTCAACTACACACCAGTATAAAAATGGGTCCAATTTCGAGCTACAGGTATCTTTTTGACCTACCTCTCACATATTCCTACACTCACCGACTTGAGCGTCGGAGTCCTTGCAGGTACACCCATCACCACTGTGGAAACACACCCTTCAAGCAGCTTGAGATCCCATCTATAGTTCGGAAACTTCCCAGGTAACGCACTTCCGAACATTGGCGCCGTCTGTGGGAACAGAGGCGAACACCGATTCTCCGGATCCCACCGACCTTGGACTATTACTCCTATCCCCCTCGTGTAACCTCTTCAATATCCTTCGGCAAAACTCGGCAAGGGCGGACTTCGGAGCCGTCTCGTCTGCAAAAGAAACATTAACGGTAAGTACTCGATAGAGGGGACATATGATAACGCAATAACAGAGAAATAACAACCTAAATACCGCCTGGCCTCCCCAGGATCTATGCCGACTATGTTCTCCAAGTTTAGATGATTCTTCCCAAAGCATTCGAAAAGGAAGCCGACAACGGCTCTTTCCTCGGGTTTAAGAGAATTCTCCTCCATCCGGGGAGCGCTAAAATGCTTACACCATAAGACATTAAATCGAAGCTCCCCCTCCAAGGTCTCCCAAAAGGGGATCGAGTTCGGACACCCGAAGACCTTGAAGAAAACAGGCTTGAAGTTATGGAAGGATTCCTCGTACAGAAGGAATATCTTCCGATTGGCGTGAGCTCGGAAGGATAGCCATCCCGAGGTTAATCCTCCACCAGTAGGTCGGGTCAGAGTGATCAGGAAAAAGAAAGCGTCCGGAGATGGCGTCAATCCGAGATACTCGCAAATGATCTCGAAACCCCGGATCATCGCCCAACTATTCGGATGTAGTTGGGACGGAGCAGCCTCAGTTTGGCGTAGGATTTGCATTTGAAAGTGGGAAAAGGGGATCCAAACTCCGAGCTTGGAGATGAGTACATCATAAAACCACATCCACCGAGGCCCCCCTTCAAGGTTAAAGTCGCTCACCCTCTCACTTGGACCTGGAGCCTCCAAATAGTACTCCTCCTCGTACTCGCCCTTTGGCGAGATAAGGTTCTCCTCTCTGAAATGAGTCAGGAATTCCGGGATTACGACCGATGGAGTCCCCAGAACCTCGGGGTCGACCCACCGGTAGATAAAGTTGATCTTGGAAGGAAAGGTCAAAGCCCTCTTTTTGGCCATTTTTTCGCGATCCCAGACAACCTACACAGGAAACCACCACTACGTCACGAACTCGGAAAAATCCTAAGTCGGAAACCCCTAAAGACCAAATGGAAACTAAAAAGACAAGCGTTCTACGGTGGTTTCCCTCTACGAAAAGCCGCCGATAGGCGGTGGAAGCAAAAACTGAAGCAAAATGAACACTAAAAACCTCCCCAAAGGCATGAACCAGAAGAGATCAGTGGAAACCAAACCCCCCACTGACGCACTATCCCACGAAGCTAAGTAACAGAAGCAGTAAGCAAAAGGGGTAAGGCATACCTATCAATTAGCAGGGCAATGGTGGCGCGAGCAACTGAATCTCTGCTCTGCTCCTTCGTCTCCTCTTCAAGATGCTCCTTCGTCTCCTCTTCAAAATGCTCCTTCATCTCCTCCTCAAGACGAGTCTCTTTGGGGTAAGACAACAGAAATGGGTTGCGAAGACACAACGCCCCTTTTATAGGAACGGAAACGCCCTTTGCTGCGCATCCCAAACGTCGCCAAGGGTGCGACCCGTCTTTTCGCATAAAAGGAGTGGGGGTAGAAATGGAAAGAACGCCCCAGTTCAAATAATGAGGCGCTCTGAACGAGACGCCAAAACAGCACGTGTCCGCTTGGGGTTATCAGGCACGACTTATGAGACGAAAGGACGTCACCGGTTCGCGAAGACTCAGGACATCGCCACAGGTAAATGTCAAATCACCTAAACGGCAATCCGAGGTCAGAAAGCAGTATGCTAACTCGAAGGTTCACGAAGAACTCGGCATCCGAAGAATCCACATCGGACACCGAGTTGGGGGCACTGTTCCGGACTATAACGTAAGAGCCAAACTCGGCCCAATGGCCAGGCCCAAACAGATAACGGATCTATAATCCGAGATTGGCCCAAATCGTTTATCCGAGCTGGGGCCCAAACTTGGGCCAAGCCCTTTGCGCCTTGGCTTCACGGAACGACTTTCCCTCATGCGGCCGAAAAACTCGGACTCATCCGATATCCCCAAGGTAACGGACGTCCAGAGTTATCCCCTATAAAGGCAAGATCGAATCCCCCTTTCTTCTCAATTGCACACCAGTATAAAAATGGGTCCAATTTCGAGCTACAGGTATCTTTTTGACCTACCTCTCACATATTCCTGCACTCATTGACTTGAGCGTCGGAGTCCTTGCAGGTACACCCATCACCGCCGTGGAAACACACCCTTCAAGCAGCTTGAGATCCCATCTATAGTTCGGAAACTTCCCAGGTAACCCACTTCCGAACAATAATATTTCACCTGCATACTAAAACTTTTATGGGCAGTTTTTTGTAACACAAGAAATTGACCTAGTAGAGATTTAAAATATAAGAGAGTTTAATTGTCAGGAGACCATAGCTATTATATATGGTTTGAAGTGAGGAACATAGCCAAAAATCTTAAGAAGCATTGTGGACCATACAATTAAACAAAAAATTATTATAAAATCTAGATGAATATCCTAAAACCCTAATTTGCCTTTATCTTTTCTCTTTCTTCAACTTCAAACCTGAAATCTCTTTCTCTCTAACACCGTCCTCCATTTTTGTTCATACAAGCTACCAAACACTTAGTTTGCTCCGGTTTCTTCAGCCACCATCTAACCTTTAAGTCTGTTCACCATATTATAACCTAAATAAGAGCCAAAAATCTCTCCCCTTGGACAATATAGCTTCTGCCAAGAAGGGAAAGGAGTGGGTTGAGTGTTGTCTTGTGGTTTTAGGAGAGTTTTAGAGTAGAAGGAAGCAAAGTTTGGAGTGTTTATAAGCTTGGAAATGAGATGGGCTCCTAGAACTCCCTATATGTGGATATGTCACCATATGAGCTAGGGTTTCCATTTTATTATTTCCCACATGTTTTGGGTTGAAGATGATGTTTTATAGTCTTATTTTAATGAACTAGAACTAGTGAAACTTGATTTAGTGAGAAAAATAAGCTAAAGACTCAAAAACACTCATAACTGAAAATAGATTAATTTAGGCAATCCTGAACAGAAAAAAATCCATGGATCATATCTTGAGCTAAACTTTCAGATGAGGTAGAACTAATTTTAATTGAAACTTAGCCCACATAAGAGTGGACCCACAAAATTTCAAGCCAATTGGACTTAGGATGAAGAAGTTATGAATTTTAAATTTTGCCTATGAGAAGAGAAGGGTGTTCTTGAGTTGCACAAATTCCAATGAGCATTGCTTGCCCTATAGACCTTTAATTTGAGTGTAAGTTCTTATGTTAGAAAATAATAAGTAGGAAAATAAGCCTAAAATTTCAGGTCCAAACTCCAAGTGAGTTGTCTCCAGTAATTCTATGAAGTTGCCCTATGCTGTATAAAGGTCAATACAGGGCAACCCTAATATAGAGCTTACAACTTAAGCTCTACCTATTTAAATTGAGCGAAATTTACTGGATTTGAAAGAGGGTTCATAGAGATATATGATCATGAAATCTCAGGACAAAATGATATAAGATGGATTTTTGGTGATTTTCCACTTTTAGGTGTCCAAGTCTATCCCAAAATAGGGCAACAGTAGATCAAACTTGAGTAACTTAAGTTATACATATCAAAATGTAGTGGAGCCAAAGATGTTTGAAAATAGACTAACAGAGTAATGGTCTTATAGAATTTGAGATAAAAAAAAGGTTTAAAATGGAATTTGGTGTAATTTACAAGTTTGAACAAAATTAAGGAATTCCAATCTAACTTGTGGTTAATTAGTGCATAATTTAACTTAAAGGTCTCCAATCTATATGAGACCAAATCTAATTGAGGGGTTGAGGAATATATGTTCGTTCTAATACCATATTGATATATATGCCATGATATAGTTATTCATTTGAAATCTGAGTTTAGGGCATGTTTGTGCCTTATATGATTACAAGTATGATTGCAATCTTGTTACATGTGCTGGAATTATTTTCTCTGTTGACTGGCTGGCTAAATTGCTATTGTAAATCTTGGGAACCTTCACATTATAGTCATCATACTATTGAATTTTCGGTAGAAATATTTTGAAAGTAAGTTATGTAGCATAAGCAAAGGTGCATCAAGCATCCTCATGTATAATGCTGTATAAAGAGTGCATATGAAGATATGAGCTAAGAAAGTATATGAATACATGACCTTGCTGTAAGCTCCAATGCCCAATTGAAAGTCTCTCTGCTTTAGACGTTTCAAGTTTTAAAGGTTTTGATGGATGTCAAATCAAGCTTTAAGTAAATATCTTTAACTGCAAATGATTTGTTAAACATATTTTTATTTGGGTAAAATAATATGCTTTAAAGCTAAATTGCTTTTTTTGTATAAATCAAAGCGTCAAGTGCATGGTACATTTTTCGAATGAGATTATATTGGATATATCGCTTTGTGTACTATATATTTACTCACTCAAGAACAAAATAGAAAATTTAGAAGCATAGTGATAATGCACCAGAAAGGAAAAGTAGACCATGAGAAGGGTCACGCCTTATTCAAAAAGATGACTTGATCCAGAAGGATGAATTCTCATGAAGTATTTCACCATTAAAGCTTCTTTTGTACGCTTCATTCAGAAGTTCAAAAAGAGTCAAATATGATGTGACAAGTTATAAAGAAAGCACTGACAAGTCTAAAAGGTTGGTGAAGATTTCAATGGCTACTTTCTCCCTTCTATGTCATCCAAACTTGTTCAAGTAGAAAGCTGTACCCTCTCTTTCGAGTTATAAACCAGTGGATCATAGTAACACAAGGCTTAAGGTTTGCAAGCTTCAACGGTAACATCTCAAGTCTATATAAAGCTAGAACTTGAAGAAGAAGATAGAGATGCTGTTCAAATTATCAAATTAGCAACTATTTCATATCTTCATCCTTCTTGACTTTCTAATTTTCTAGAAAGTTACTCATTGTAACTTCTGTTGTAAAATCTTCTTTATAGGAGTGTAATAGATAACATTCTTAGTTTGAGAATACAGAGAAGTCACTCACTCTGCCTTATTGATTCATGCTTTGTATAAGAAGCTTAGTGTAACACCTAAGTCGAGAGTGCATGAGCTGTAATACTTCGTCTTGTCGAGCCTTGCGGAAGCTCTAAATCTAGATCCTATGTGTGACGCATTAAGATTTTGTAGGATATGAATTTTAAATTTGTTTGAATTATAAACCTTGGTATGATATTTTAAATTAGTATTCTTGAGTATTTAGAAGTTATTAGAGTGAAAATATGCTTATAAGTGTGAGTGAGGCTTAGATTTCCTCAACAAAAAAAAAAAAGAAAAAAATTAGCGTGCCAGCGCCTAGCGCCAGCAGTGCTGACAGCATTTGGGTTTCAAGTGATTGGGCGCCCAGGCACCAAAAGTGGCCGCCTAGGCACCCGCTACAGGATCAAATTTAGGTGTTTCGGGTTGTTGGGTACTCAGGCAACCAAAAGTGGCCGACCAGGCACCCACTGCTCGATATAAAGTGTGGGGATTCGACCTGCATTCTCATTTTCACCCAACTCTCACTCCCTTGGCTCTCGTTCTCTCTCTAGGGTTCCTCTACCCTCACATACTCTATCAATCCACCATATTTTCGTTTTAGTTTTCCTTACAAAATCCATGCTTTCAGTCCCTCTTCACTATCATCATCATCATCATCTTCTTCCTTGAGCTCCTCCTCTCTCTCTTCTTGTAGTGAGAGAAAGTAAAGAATGGAGGAGACCCTCCACTCTTCCCTTGTTCCAATCTTTCTTCCATGGTTTGAGGCGAACTTTTGATACTCTCTATCTCCTTTTAGTTATAAATTATTTGTCTATTTCTTAGGATTATATTTGAGTTGTTGAGAAGAGCGTTTTGGGTCTTTAAATTGGGGAGTTTGAGTTTGTGAATGGATTGAAGTTAAGTCTAGTTTGTAGAAGTTTATCTATGTTAGTTTCGTGTGTTTTGTAGCTTTGAACTCTTCCCAGGAGTTTCTAGTTGGCTCAGAGCCACCACCCACTTGAGTTATTGGCTTGAAGTTTTGTTTGAGTTGATAATATATTTATAGCATATTTTAAATAAAAATATGATTTTATAAATATGTTTATGATTTGAACTGTTCAATGTTAAAAGTTGAGATAGCATGGGATTGAATACCCCATGAGATTTTTCAAAGGCAACATATAGTATTCTTATATATATGTTTATGTAGTTTGGGACAAGCCACCCTAACAATTGAGTTCCAAACTATTAACTAATTGTATAAGGAAATGAGTAATTGATTTTAGCTATATCATGCTAGAAAAGTTTATGTTCATTATAGAAAAGAGTTTACTTATGTGATGCTCTAAAATTAGTTTGAAATTAGAAAGGTTTTAAAGAAAGGAAATGTGTTTCAAAGAAATTTAAGCCAAGGGCTCACATGAGGCATAGCAAAGACCCAGCAAGTTTGAGTGCTTTCCTAAGGAGAGGAAACTGTAATAGAAACTGTTTGCTAGCAGTAGCATTAACCTTGGTGCACCTTGAATAACCCAGCTAGCAGGGTGATTGCTTGCCTGGCATGTTTGGCCAACATGTCCATAAGATATAGACACGCATAGGCGTGAGATTTATTAAATACTGCTAGGGTCAAGTTGTTGGGGCTGCCCAGTCAGGCAGCTATTTTCTGAAGTAGGATCCTTGTAACATCCTTCTTGGTACAGTGCTATACTTAAGTCATAGTACCACACTCAGGAGTTGTTACTGTTACCTTAGCAGACCTTATCTGACAGCAACTTCAGCCATCTTTGAAACTTCTCGAACTATCTGGAGATAACATAGAAACAGGAGTGACAATTTTAAATTCTCAGTAGGATTCTCTAACTATCATACATAATGTCATCATTGTCATCTCTAGTTGCTTCTGTTTATTATGAAAAAGGCGAACATGTTATATAAACTATTTAATTTTATAATTTGAAAACATATTATCCGAAGCAAATTTCATTTTATTCATACACTTGTCATTTGGGAGAGCCAATACAAAATAAATTCCTAAACCATACTATGAATAATAACTGCAACATATTAAAATATAGTAACGCCAATATACTGGAAACATAACATCTACACATACCTTTACTTGTACTTGAATTTATGCAAATACACAAAATTTTCTTTTCTTTCTTTGTCTTCCTTTAATATTTATCTTTACTTTCTTCACTTAACACATCTAGGTATTACATATCGCCATCTCTAGGGTGTTTGCATCTGCCTACACTTGAGCGTTACGTATCGCCGTCCTCAAGTGTAGCCTTGCTCATCTTCCTTCACTTGTCATACATATTCCAAAATATGATCACTATGTCATACTCCTTAGGGGTGTGATCACCATGTCGCACTCCTTAGGAATATGTTCATCCTGCCATGTCTCAGAGTATGATTGCCATGTCATACTCCCTCGGGATGTGATCGCCATGTCGCATCCCTTAGGGTGTGGGATCATTATGCCACATTCCAGAGTATGATCGCCATGTCATACCCCATCAGAGCATGATCACCATGTCACGTTCCTTAGGAATATGGACTCATCATCATATCTCTCTTCATAACATCTTCATTATAGCTTTAATCATAATCATGAATGCATATGTATCAAAGTGTATTTCATAACCTAGGTATAGGCTTTGCTGAAATTTTGGCAGCATGACGGATCAAGTCCGCTTTCCCATGAATAGTACTAGACAACCAAATAATTTTAATCAAATAGCAAACCCAATATAGAACATCATATCTCCATTAGTTATCGCACACAACAAAGTCTTATGAGCAAAGCTTAGGTAGTTAGGTGCAAGTTTTAAAATCTTAAGTCTTAATCTATCTTGTAAGCTTTTAACTTCTATTGGTGTTCTCGAGTTCAATCTCCAAGATTGGATTAGGTCTGAGTTCCAGGATTATATAAGTTTTGACTTCCGGGGTTATGTTTGATCTTCAAGATTGATTCTGGATCAAGTTTTGGAACTATGTATATAAGAATTTTAAAGCATCATAGTTTTCTCAACTTCCGAGATTCGGGTATAAGGTTTCACATTCTAGCATCGACTTCCGAGTTTATGTTGAAAATCCTCGACTTCCGCATTTAAGTATTTTAGGCCTTATATTCTTATCCTTGACTTCCGATTTCAAAGTGCCTTATGTGCTATGTGATTCCAATTTCTGACATTAATCCCTAATTGTTCTTCCAAGACTTTTATGATTGTTCCTTAAGTTCCATGTTCTGACATTATTTTTACCAATTTAGTTTTATATTCGCTTAATTCCAAGTTTCTTACATTAACTATACCCGATCTAGTTTTCTATTCACTAAGTTCCAAGTTCAACATTAAGTATACCCAATCTAGCTCATTGTTTGCCAAGTTCCGAGTTCCAATATTAACTCAAGTTATTTGTGTTTTATTCCAGACTGCCCTATTTCTGGCCAGAATCGCACTCTTATAAGAACAAATTCACCAAAAATAGAAATCTAGGTAAAATCATGTGAAATTTATATCACTGTAAAGCTAACAGAGCAAGCTTTCAGATGAAACAAGTTGCATATTATTTGAATGAGTATAATTTGAGATATAAGGCTCGAAGCCCTACTCAACTACTCTATTCCAACCCAGATTGAACTTAAGGTGAATTCATTAATGTACTGGGGATAGTTGGCAACAAACTTGACTCTAAAATTTTTATGGAATGTTCCTTCATATGTTAGCTTTCAAACAACATTGGATTCACTCAAATTGAAGTTGTGTAGGGTGAGTTACACCCTTCTCAACTCACACTGCTCGGATGAAAGTCCTGATTTCTCAGTCAAACTTAAAAAATTCATAACTACCTCTATACTGATCCAATGACCTTATATTATACATGTATGGAAAGCCATGAATGTCTAGTTTCATATAAAAATAGATTCATGAAATTTAAATGGCTATAGGCAGAGCCGTACACTCCGCCGTACAAACTGCCGAGGAATCTTGAGTTTTGTCTTTTCTTCAAGGTTTTTCATACCATTTCCAATTCCAATCACAACACACATGCAAATTCAATCATAAACCATCATCATCACTCCAAATCACATCAATATCATGAGGAAAACAAGATCCCTGCATAGCCCCAAATCAATAAAAATAAGAAGAGAAGTTGGATTCCTACCTTATCTAGTTGAAATCTTGTTGGTTTGATGTCCTAGATTGAAGAAACTCTTGATGAGACTTAAAGAGAGGTTGAAGATGGAGTGGAGATGAGTGTGTATGGAAGGGAAATGGAGAGTGGTCAGCTCCTTATGCTAGCTGAAATTACCAAGGGAGAAGGAAGGAATTATCTCAAGACTTTTGAAGCAAGTTGTTGCATGATTGGTGGATTCCTACTCCTTCTTTAATTTGCTAGAGCTGCCCACTTTTGGGTAGATTTTGTGGTGCCACATACATGGATGAGGTGGATAAATCTTGGCCATCCATCCTAGGGTTCTCACTGTACAATTTCTACAAATCCGATTCCAACAATTTAAAATATTGAAATTCTACCGATTTCCTTCAAATCGGTAAAACGGTTTTTGAAGAATTTTGTGAGGTTTTATATATTTCTCTTTTAATTTTTCTTAATCCTAATCTCTCTAATTAACTTCTAATCAACTCCTAGTTAACCTCTAATTAACTTTACAAACTCAATAAAATCGAATAAATCAATTAACGTTGTAACTTAAACGTTTTGCAAATTTAGATCCCTTCTATTTTCTGTTTTCAATGGCTAATGGCATTTTTGTAATATTGAGCAAGTCTAAGGGCATCCCATGTTATTTCATATATGGATACCTCTGTGGCTCAATCAGCCGAGGTTTAGGTTTTTATATTTTCGCTATGCGATTTTACTTTGTTTAAAATCTTATTCTACTAATCCTATTGATATAAGGATATAATATCATTTACTAAAAAGTTCAGAGGCAAGGTTGTGAATAATAAAAGTTTGCCCAAGGATATTTTTATCATTTCTGATTATGTTATATGGGGATGTTACAATCCTCCTTTAAGTTTTATTATAATAATGAACAAGTATTTACTCCTTATGTTATGAGAAAATATGTCTATCCTTATGCACGATTATTATGCTTTAGTTATAAATGATTCGTTACAAGCTATCTTTAAATGTTTTAAGGATATGTATGTAAAGAAGTTTTATAAAATTTTATCTTGCTGAAAGCTTATTTGAAAGGGATTTATAAAATGAATTATGAGGTTAGTAAAGTAGTGAAATTTTCATGTGATTTTGAGTTTTAAGTTTTATAGCCATGATTTCTGAAGAAGGTTTTTTAGTAATAAGTATATGTTTTAACTTTTTTTAAGCTTGTCCCACTCTAGTTATATATATATATTATCTCTTATTGAGTCTGTTTGACTCATTCTTTTCTCTCTTTATGTTTTTAGACAAGTACAGTATTTATGCTTGGGTACCTTCAGCTAGTTGAAGCCATTGAAGTCATAGTAATCTACACTTTGTTCATATAGTTTCCAAAGGTTATCTGTATTTAAGATTTATATTTATTTTGTTAGAGTAAATATATATAACCTTTAGTAGTGCTCCATTAGCCTATAGGCAGGATCTTGCTTTTGTTGTGTTGTAAAATGTTATGTTAATAATATGTTGAATGGTTGGAGTGATATTATTAATATTGCAATCAGTATTTTGTGGGGTGCAATCAGTGATTGCCTAGATCCCCAATGGACATATGTGTGTGTTGTTTCTTGTAGGAAAAGACTTTGCATTTAGGAAATTGACCGAAATACAGGGGAAACTTCGTCCGTTTCCCTGTAAGAAATTGTATATCAGGCTTGTTAGGGGATGTGTGCCCTATGCGCTGGTCATGACTGAGGGTGGGTCGTGACACTTAGTGTGAGTGTAAATACAAAACCTTCAAATATCCCTTGTAACCAGACCCATTAGTGGTCACTGTGAGCTTGGAGAGGCTAGGAAAATTACTACTCGTTTAGCTTGGCAAAGACTACTTAGTTGTAAAGCCTAGAGAGTCTTGGGAAAAGAAAACTCTTGGTATAAAAAAATCTCAATGAAGAGTTAGGGACTGGACGTAGGCATTGTTGTGGCCAAACTATCTTTCCTTTATTTGATAGCAGTATCTATTTTATTCTTAGATCTGTGCAACTTTCAAATAAGTTAATTATTCTTTATAAAACAAAATATTTTTCTATCTAACAACTACTTCTGCATTCCAAGTCTAGAACTTAAGACAGTTGCTTTATAAAAGTTTGCAAGATTAAGAAATTTTTGTGAAGACACGATTCAACCCCCCATTTTTGTGTCATCTCTTTCAACACTTGTAAGATGATTACGATTTTAAATTACTTGGGCCAAAGAAAGTAAATCAGGTTAAGTTAGGAAATGCATACCTGGCTTCCCTGAACTAAGTTAGGGAAGTAATCTAACTAGAAATAGGTCTGTGTGAACATCAGCAAAAAGTAAACTTAGTAATCATGTATAGGAACAAGCTTGGCCCTAATAAGTAACTTATTACCTAGGAGTGGGAGAGGCTATCCGCCCATCTCAAGGGAACTAAGTACAGGTGCTCATGTCAAAAATTTAAATAACGAACAAGAGAACAAGTGCACTTGCATAGCTCATTACATTTGCATTTGCATTTGCATATGCATATCCATTATTTTACTATATTCTTATTAATGTGATGAACTATTCTTTAACTTCAAGCATGTGAATAAAATGAATCTACTTCGGATAAAGAGTTTTGAAAATTTGTCAAGTAAATCTTTATTCCCTTATCTTCTAAAAATACATTTTCTTGAAATAAACCGAAGCAGTTGAGAATAATAACGATGCAGTGTATGCAATAGTCTAGGAGAACCTACTAATAATTGTAAATTCTCATCCCTATTGTGTGTGATCCGTGTCATCCTCAGACAACATCAATGGCATCAATGGTGGTCTTCCTTGAAGCCCTTGACTAGTTCTATGACCAGGACCTAGACTCTATCTACCTGATGGGGCGGGCACAGATCTGACTATACATATCTTTTCAACGTTCCTTTGTAGTTTCCGTTTTAAGGCCTTGTATGATCTTGAGGGTCCTTTAGATGGGATTCTATTTTACATGGCATATGCAATGTTCACACCACCTCCGTCTTCCCCCTCATTAGCCATGGAGATAAACCCCTCTGAGACGAGCACATCATCTTCTTCCGCTTCTTCTTCTAGAGGTGGCGAGTATCCACAAAGTGGTCCCGGAGTAGTGGGCATTTTAGGGAACAATTTCTACACCTGTGAGCTAGATTAAGGGAGTATACAAGATCTTTTGGGAAGTTGTTAGACTAATATATAGTTGTTGCTGTCGTTCTTGTACAAGATGGTCTTCATTTGGAAATTACATGTGGTTTAGGCCATAAGCATAAATGTAGTTCTTTTTGTTCTCATGTATTTTCACTATCCACTAGTAAGCATCCTTGCATGGACTTCTGTCTACGTTTGATATAGGTCAAGTGTTAGGATTCAGCTAGAGGTCGCATATCAGATGTATGCGGAAACTTGTATTGAAATACACAGAAATGTATATAGTGAAAGGGCATTCTGTAAATATTTATTTCAGTGTATCTCCAGTACCTTCATAGTTCTCGATTTTTATTGTTTCACTTACACTTTATCTTATGGGCATGCGACTTTATGTATGTAACTCAAACAAAAATTTTACTACATGCATTCTATTATAGAGTGAATATGAGTGATACGCAAACTCAAGTCTTTTTTAAGCAACCACAATAGGAAAATATCCATTTACAATTAAATTAAGAAGCAAGCATTCCACACATGGCAACTTCTAGCTATAGTATTATGACTTAAGTATAATACTATAGTTTGGAGGGGGTTACTCATTAACTTTTGTTTGAATGTATTTTGTAACATCCACGACTTCCGACTTCTGAGCCCATAGTATTCCCAACCTCCAAACTCATCTTCAAGGCTGGACAGACAAGGATTTACGATTTCCGACCTTGTGTAAGCGTATATGAATTTTGACCTCATCAGTATGAATTCCGATTTTCGATTTCAGGAGCTGAAATGAAGTGACTGATGCTTCCAACTTACGAGTTTGTCTTCGACTTCAGCACAATTTACGACTTCCGACCTTAGCTATCAAAGATCAAAATTTTCGATTTCCGACTTCGTCTCTAAGGCTCAAATGAACTGGCTATATTCCGAATTCTGACATTATGATTCACAAATGTACGAGATCCGATCTCGAGTTCAATATCAGTAGCTCTCATTTCTATATCTTTTCGAGTTCCGAGATTGAGATTCTATAATTCCCGATTTCCTGGTACACGGATTAATGTTGTGAATTCCGCCCTCCGGAATTATGTTTACGATTGATTCGTTTTGCCTAATTTTCGATTTCCGACTTTAAGTGCTTGGCTTCACACCAGGCTCTGCTTTCAAGTTTCGACTAAACTGGATGTTTTCCAAGTTCCGACTTTACATGCAGGATGTTCACGAGTTCTGACTTTATAAAGAGTACGAGTTTCAATTTCGTTTCCAGAATATACTGGAAACTAGTCCCACTCTAGGCAACGTGGAGAGCAAATCTACCGCACAACTAAGACAACGTGGAGAGTAGTTTGGTCATAAGAAGAGGGCAAGGTTGGCTGAAACTTAGCCCTATGTTTAGAGGCCAATCAAAACCTTCCAAGTTAACTACTACTCATACTTATATAACTCTCCTTCTCTTCTTCAGATTTTTTTTTTCTCATGTTGCAAGCATAACTCCAACTTTCTCTTTTCTTTTCATCTCTCACCCAACTCCTTCATACCTTGGACTTTTACCAAGTTGCAGCTACAAACTCAAACCAAAATCATTCACAATAAGAGGTAGGGGTTCTAAATTCTTACTTAACTTTTAAGATTCTTGAAGTATTGATGGTGGTCTAAATTTTACTTTGATGTGTTGATTAAATAATTATGATGAATTATAGCTGAACTATGGGTTGTTTATGAGGTTAAGACTTGAATTGAAAGAGATAAAGGATAAAGATATGAAAAAGTTGAGAGGCTGAAAAATCCAAAACCCTCGGCAGTCCGTACGGAGGAGTGTACGGCTTTGCCTCCCTCCGTTTAAAATTAACGAGACCATTTTTATGTGAAACTAGACATCTAGGGCTTTCCATAGACATATCATATAAGGATTTTGGATCAGAATTGAGGGAGATATGAATTTTTGAATTTCAACCTAGGGTTTTGACTCTGGCTCTGGGCAGATTAGGTTATTTAGGGTAGAACTCGACCTATACTACATGAAAATGAGTGAAACTAACTTTTTTAGAAAGCTTACACATAGGAGAATGTCTCATAAAAATTTCAGAATTTAATAAGGTCTCAGTTGCTCCCAGTTCTCCACGCAATTCGCCCTATGTCCACACCGGGCTAGAACAGGGCAGTGTAGAAAGGTCCGAATTCGGGGCTTGTAACTCGAGCCCCACTAAGCCAAATTGAGTGGGACATTTTCTAAATGAAACTTTGTTCTGTTAGCTTCAACATGAGACCAATTTCGTATGATTGAGTCAGTTTTCGATTTTTAGTGGATTTTTACTTTTCATTGCCTAATTCTGGCTAGCCAATGGGCAGGCCGAGATAACATCTAGATATCTTGAGTTGTAGATACCAAAATTGGATGGGACCAAAGAGGTTAGAAAATAGGCACATGACACTTTAACATACTCAAATTTGAGGTCCAAATGAGTTAAAATGAAATTATGGCTTGACTTACAAAAACCGGGTTGGTTGAATATACTGAGGCAGGATTCCTGCCTTAATGAATTTGATATGGATTTGAATTCTATGTTGGAATATAAATGTGAAGTTGTGTTCCTTGTGATAAATTGATGTATTGATTGGCTGGCACTATTCATGGGGAAGCGGGCACGTTCCGTTATGCTGCCAAAATTTCAGTAGAACCCATGTACAAGCTATGAATTACATGTTAATACATATGCATTCTTAAGAAAGCCATGAAAGTTATGAAAAGAATTGTGTTATTATGCCTGTTCCATACTACTTGGGCCAGCCCCGGATAAGAAGTTAAGGGGAATAGATCGGTGGGAAAGTCGGGAAAAGTAAACCTGGCATTCCTATATAGGAACGAGCTTGATCCTGGTAAGCAGACTATTACCCAGGAGTCTAAAATGGCCAAGAACTCCCAAGGGACCAAGAGATGGAAAATGATAGAAAGTAATGAAAAAGTTTATGAAGGAAAGTTCAAGAACGAGTCTACATGATTACATGAATGCATGAATACATGAAATAGTTACCTCAAGATGTTTACAATTGTCTGTTATAATTGCTCACTGCTATTCATTTATTTATTTCGATTATCATTCTATGTATCCGTATTAGTAATCTATTTTGTTTCTTATGTCAATTAAAGTAAAACTGAACCTTGCCTCGGACCAGACATTTTCTTAAACTCATGAGAATGGACTTTTCAGTTTGAACACATATTTTATAATTAAATAAAACCCGAGGCAATTGAGAATGTATGTGACGTCGATCAAGATATATCGAACCCTACTGAGAATTTTCTTGAAATTCTCACCCCGTTTCGTGACTCCCGCATCATTCTCGGACAATCGGCGATGGACTCCACACTACCCTTTTCATTGAGATTCTGCGTTCTGACTCCACCATGATCCAGAGTTGGACTCTTTGTACATAGCTGGTTCGTGCAACTTCCGATTTTACCTCTTCAGCAACAGGAACTTTGATGTTCCTTTACACCATCCCATCTTCGACCCTGCTACCCCTTATATTGCCATTCCTCTACACATGGCGCACCCACATCCTGCACCTCCTGCACCCAAAGACCACGACCGCCCGAGTCACCACCGCAGCAGCCCCGACATCCGATGAGTTTAGAGAGTGACCCTCTCGAGGCCACCGGCTGCCTCTCTTCCTCCTCGGGACCCAGCGCAGACTATACACCGGCCGAGCCTGGCATGGCTAATGGCTACCTGACGGAGTAGCTTAGCGGCAGGAGATGTTGTACAGTAGGACCCTCTTTTGGACAGCATGTAGCTTTGGGTCATGGACTTGGCTGTAGGGTTAGCAGTAGGTTACGAAATGTCCTTTGAGAACCATAGGGTATTTTGGCGGATGATGGCATTATGGTCTTTTGATACACCAGCCCCCGTATGTATTCTACTTTAAAACTTTGTACATAAACTGAAGCAGTGGCTTCTGATATATATATATATATATATATATATATATATATATATATATATATATATATATATATATTTATATATGTTTGCACATATGCAGTAACGCTATTGTACTATACTTATCTTGGTGATATTTTGTTCGATTCGTTTCGCTTTTAGTATAGCAGCGCGTCGTTTCGTCAAAAAAAAAAAAGAAAAAAAATGTTTATATGATGATGACAATTTAAAGAAGGATAAAACAGGAAAGGTAAATAGAGTATCAACACGGTAACACGATCTGACTAGTTTCATGCTATGACTTAAGCATAACATAAAATTAGTAGGGTGTTACATATTTGAATTTTATCTATTCCAATTACGTTTTGATATCTGTACGTAATATTATTTATGGACTTGGTACCACCCATAGATTGATTCCAGGGTTGTGTAAACTAAGAAGAACCTAGGCACATGCTTGGATCATGGCATGGAAACCGTTATCCAACTTTTTATCTATGAGTAGTAAGGTAATCGTAGGACATCCATCAAAGGGGAATAATAGAGTAATAAATTCTCTGGCTTAGAATACAATGTTAGGAAATCTGGTTGACTTTTAAGGTGTTAGAATATGATTAGTATGCAAGAAGAATCTGGTACTAATTAATTTAGGTCCTTTCCCCTTAATTGAATAGATAGATTTAAATAAATTACAGAAAGTCAATACCTATTAGGATCTAGCTAAAATCGGAACCCTGGTGCTCATTTCCATTGGTTTACAATTTTTCTTTTAATTGCTTGCTTGCTTATTGCTATCTAATCACATGTTTTTTATCCAATCATCTTTTGATTAGCCTAAATAGTTTCTAATTGGTGATTACAGTAGTTGGCTTAATCAATCCTAGTAGGAACAATACTTTGCTCACTTTTTATTACTTGATTAACCCAGTATACTTGCCGATAAAGTGGGGAAAAAGAAGGGCATGTCCTAACCACATTGAAAAACCCTCGTCAAGGATAAAAGGCATAAATAATGTCAATTCATAGATTGAAAAAAATCAAATAGTTCGATCCATTAACACCCTAGCTAAGAGGTTCAGTTCATGATGGATGATAAAAAAACAAGTAAAAGAGATGGAACAAAAGGACATAAGAGAATAAATCCATAAAGGATCAATGAGAAAAACAAGGATTTGCAGTTGCTTAAGCATGAAGGTGATCTTCTTCTTCTAGCCAACATTTTGGAATTGTCGAATCTTCAACATCGATCTCCTAGAGTTGCCTCTTTATGTCAACAACTTTTTCGAAAGCCTATGCCCTTTTATAGCCCAAAGATAGACAACTTAGAGAATAAGTTAAATCAACAAATTATGTTGTCATGTCGATGCAGCAATTGTACTATAGCACAATGGCTATGATGCCAAAATCTTCTCCTCTTTGCCTTGTGCACTCTAGCCCAAAAATTGTGCAATAGCGCGCTTGGTAAAATGCTCTTTTTTGAATTTTTGGCTTTGTACAACTTGCTATAGTGTGATTCAAACTTCAACTTCAATTGAAGCTGTATATCTTCAAGTTAACTTTCCAATGTCTTTGGAACCACCTCATTTGGACTTCTTTACCACAAGATATTGGTGAAATAGTGATGAAAAGTTAGGTTTGATAGCATCAATCTTGTTTCACCTTTTTCTCCTAGAAGACTTGAGAAGTGGAAAAAGTATCTAATAACAAAGTTAGAGATCTCCTTATCTTTTTTACAAATAATCTTTTATCATTACAATGCAAATTTTGGAGAGCAAGATATTGAATTTTCAATGTTGAGAGGTCCTAAGTTCATACAAGATAAGCTCTCCTATAACTCTAAATTTTGTCTGCTCTTTCTAACTCGAGTGCTTGTACTTAATTGAAACATAATAAAAATACAAGTAACTATCCTAAAACATTAAAAAAAAAAAATCAAAACTCAAAATAAACCTAAGTACTATAATAAACTAAAAAAAATCATAAAACTAACTAATGCATGCAAATGAATCCTAAAACTAACTAAAAACTAAGCAATTGATAACTCAAATTGAACAGTTATCACACCCCCCGAACTTAAGTTGTTGCTTGTCCTAAGCAAAACAAAATAACACTAAAAGAGACAAAGACTAAGACAAACTCAAACAAACTAAAGACTAAACAAGTCTAATGCATTCAATTGTTGTTGGTCCATGTTCTTCTCATACATTGCTCTTCAACTTAACCCAAAAACTACCAACAATTCAAATCTAAGCCTTGATGACCATTCGATCGTGCAAGCACATTGTAAAGGAACATGACCAAGGTTTGTGTGCAAGGTAGCAAATTAATCATTAACTCACCTCATACTCATACAAAGTTTAAGAGGAACAATATTCACCAAAAAATTCACATGTATCCTTCTATATTTAAATTCAAGAAACAACTAGCCAAAGATCATAAGGGCTTTTCTTAGCTTGTAATGCTAGGCAAAGGTTAAGAGGGTAGGATAATTCAGTTACTTTAGCTCAAATGACTCTTAACTCAAGGAACCCTTACTTCTACTTTGAATTACCTTGGAGTCTTAAATATATTTATCTAGCAAATAATATTCTTACTTGAAATCTTAATATCACTTAAGTTTTATTTATGAAAGAGAAAAAAATAGAAAAAAAATTATTTAGGTGTGAGAACTACTAGAGAGATCTTAATTAGATGATAGAAAAAGTTAAAATAGTAATTAATATCGATAAAAAAATTATAAAGTTCACCATAGAAAAAGTTCCCCATAAAATTATTCGAGCTTTTTGCCTAAAACAAAATATGGAGTTTCCTAAACTTCATATGAAGGTGCGAAAGTTCAAAAATCCCTATAGGAGATATATCAATTGAGAATGAGTTTCTTGCATAGGAAGTGAAAATAATCAATTTAGCTATTGAATCAAATTGTATGGCTGATATTATATTACTAATTTAAAAAAAAAAAGCTCGTGACTGGCCTTACCTACCCTAACTCTCTCTACCTTAACCTTCCTTTCATCCTCTTTTCCTCAAACGTGAGGCTCACATCTCCATCGTCCTCCTCTATCAATGCCAACACTAATGCTAGCACTAACTTCCTTTAGTCCAACCTTTCCTACTCCACCTACTCCTCCCTTAATTTGCTAGGGGTGTAAGCGGATCAGGATAACCTAATGAACCCTACTAATCCAATCTAAACCGATTAAATTAGTTCAATTTAGTTCAGGTCATTAGGTCAATCGGGTATAACTCAATTGGAGTTGCTTAGTATTTGGTTTGGTCATCGAATCTGGGGGTTTTAGACCCAATACCTAGTCTGACACAAAGATCCCCATGTATATATATTTTCTGTTTTAAACACCTTCTGGCCTACCCATCTCAACCTTAACCTAACCCCTCCCCCATTTTAAAATGACTCTGATAGCACCAATATATAACACCCACCAATCTCTGCCTAGCCTTATCAACTTCCAGTTCTGAAAGCACCACCATATAGCACCCACCCACCTTTGCCTCGACTCACAACAACGACAATCCCTTCAATCGCCGCAACGCAACACCTTACCTTCCTATCAATCTTGTAGTTGCTTTCACTATCCACCACCCTCTTGCTCCCTTATGATGCGGCCTCACCTCAAACAACCTATAGTCCATGGGCAAACTAACACCTTGCTGCCACAACCGCACTCTGATGACCACCATATCTGGCCCAACCACCCCTCCTTACGACCTTGATTCTTCTCCGCAAGCAAACGCTGATAGTCCCATACTATGCTTAAGTCATGTTATGAAATTACTAATTGTTACTTTTGCTCGCGAAACTAACATTATCATTAGAAAATACTTTTATGTGAAAATAGGGTTAAATTTTTTTTTTTTGAACAATAACACATAAATTGTTTTGAAAGCCAAGAGCCATAAGTGCGTCGTAAACGCATATAATAAACAATGCTTTCTCATACATACCGTTCGAATAACAATAAACAGAAGCAACAAGAATAACAATAACTTAGATAATCATAACATTCATTCCATAGCCATTCACAGTTGATATAATAATACTAAGAGTCATACATAGTGATATAAGGGGTCCGATGTCTACTGTCGACCCTACAAAAGAAACCTAACAATTACATTAGTAAAAGAAATATATAGGAAATCACATCCACCCATACATGCCAAAAGAAAATGATAACCCTAGCTGCAACCAAAAGGGGCTATCCTCATGTTCAACTCCACATGCAAACTCCTTATCACTCATCTAGCGGAAGGAAACCGTTCCCGAATCCATCGAGAGCAACATCACCACGTCTTCCTCCTCGGGCATACCCATGCCTATGAGGCACAGTACGAGTACGGATAAACCCATAACTGTGAACCAGGGGTGGAGTTGAGCCAGCAGATGAAGCAGAAGAATCGAAAAATAGGCGAATCACTGAAGGCTAAGACGGCTCCGGACGGTATGATCCCATGGAATAAGTCGAGTATGATGACTCAAAAGGATCCATCTTTATGGAAGCAGTCGGTGTCAGCCGAGTGTCAGAGTCAAAGTCCTCATCCACTGGGTACCTCAGAGGATGAAAAGGTAGGCGGATGTCATCCATGGTGATGTCCTCAAACGGCTCATGAGGGCGGAAAAACGACCTCATCACAGGTGCACGGATTTGGCGGCTATGGAACATATAGACCTGCGTCGCTGCCTGAGCAGTCAGCACAGATGCATTTAGCACAGGGTCGAAGTGCCAATACATCACTAGAAACTCAATGAAAATCACCACCGTGCTCGATGCTGGCATCTTCTAAAGATGACACGGAAATATAGGAGTAAAAAATACTAAATTTCTCAATAGAATTGCGACTGGACAAACACTATGTCATCGTCATCATCCTAACTACTTTGGGTTTAATTATAAAAACAGTGGATATATATAACTTCAATTTTAATGATTTTGAAAACTTAAACCCCGAAATAGGTTGCTTTTAAACTTAACATCATAATCATCATAACTAAATATATATACTAAAGCATAGAATAAACATTCATAATGCAAATGGACAATATAAATATATGCATAGACATGCATCATCATAGACTTAACCATGGATATACTTGACTTTACTTTCATTTTTAGCACGTGCTTAACATTCTTTACTTTCCTTTGAAATAGACTGCTTTTGGACATGAGCTCATTCTGTGACTGTAGTCACACAATACTAAACCAAATCGACTAAGCCGATATTGGTTACCTCTAAGTTGGAGAGTCCTCCACGTTACCCTTGCCTCCCTCATAGATGTTCCTTGAGTCTTTGTGGATCACCGTCTCTCACTTCCCTTATTGAAGTGATTCAAGGGTGATGTCCCATTATTCTTTTTGTATCACTATACTTTACATGCATAATACTTCTTTGACTAGACACATGCAATGATATGACTAAGTCCATAATTTTGACAGGAATCTAGTAGCATAACAGCGAGACTGGAGCTTCCCCAAAATGCCAATCATAAACTTTCAACCAACAGTTCATCATATCTACATCATATCATCACACTTATTATTCAATCATGAGACAAAGCTCAATCAAACTTGCCATTCATGATGCCAAATCGCATCATACATTCATACATTCATACCCTAACGGGGTTTATAGTTGTGTCATTCTTTGTGAATAATCTTATGAATCATCACATGATTTCCCATGGTTAGCCATGAAAGAATCACATTGTTAAGATATATGTATGTGATCTTTTAGTTGCTTAGTTCTCATATGAAATTGTTCTTTACTTGAGTTCATGTCTTATGGGACACTTGCTCAAATTAATTAAGTGATTGTTTCCTTTCCTTGAGATAGTATAGTTAGTGATTCCTAGATTCATGGTATGTTCAGAGGCCCTAATCATACTTCTGTTCCCAAGGAGTTCGAGATCCCTTTAGTCCTTGGGTAATGACAACGCATAACCACATCATGAATCTAACAACACCATGTTCGCTAAACACCAAGGGTGATTTTTAACTTAACCAAGTTACAAAGTTTCAAGCTTTTATCACTAACATAACAAGATCTTACCTTAAGTATTATAAAAATTATCATTCTTTATATAGTAGTCATAAAGTTTTATTCTCTATGAAAGTTGACACTTTTATTTACTCTAAGACCATCAAGGCCTCAACTTTATGATTTAAAGTTATCTTAAGGTCTAAAAGATTCCTACTTTATGAACTAGTAATATGAAATGTTAGCTTTAGAGCTATAAAGTCTTGATCTTTATAAAAGTTAACACTTTTATGACTCAAAAGTGCTATTTTTGCTTAAAACTTGGAACTTTACTAATATATTCATCTCAAGATTCTACCTTTGCAAGACTTAGTGTGCAAGCTTATAACTTTATGACTTAAAGTCACTTTCTTGATTAAAGTTTAAAACTTTATGAAAGGACTTACATCCAACAATCAATCTTTACACCATAAAGTCACAAAATACCATTTTTATAACTCAAAAAGGTTTAATCTTCCAAAAAGCTTAAACTTTTACATGTAGTCTTGTCCTCAAAACAAAACAAAATAAGACTTTTATGAAGGCACTAAACTTACGCCACTTTTTACGCATCAAGAAGCAAACTTTTTAAAGCTTTAAGCTTTTACGATGTTCATAGTCTTATCAAATTACGAAAAGCATGTAAAGATGAAACTTTTCTAATCATACACTCATCATAAGAAAAAAGAACAACTTTAAGCAAAATACCACCAAGAACATCAAGAACATTCAAGAATAATAACATGAACATATTTTACCCCAAATATAGAAACATTAAGAACACTTGAAGAAAAACAAGAACATATTTTTCCAAAAGTAGAAATATCAAGAACACTTGAAGAAGAACAAGAACATATTTTTCCAAAAGTAGCAACATCAAGAACACTTGAAGAAGAACAGGAACATATGTAACCAAAAATACATACTTTTGCTCATGAAGAGCATGAAAGCTTTTCTCAAGTTTCACTTAAATATCTTGGTCATGAGAAGAACCAAGCTTTAAGCTTTCTTGAGTAAACAAAATAAAAGAGTGAAGATCAATACCTCTACTTAAAAATGGCACTACAACAAGAGAAGAAGAAGAAGATGATGATGATAGTGTTGGTTTTGCAAGGAGGAAGGAGAAGCTCTTGAGTTTTCTTGAAAATGAAGCTTGTAGTGTTTGAATCTCTTCTTCAAAGACCAAAAGATATAGTCTTTGAAGGGCTAAGTGAAGAAGGTTTGGTTATGGAGATGGAGAATAGAAGAAGAAGATAAAAAAGAAGAAAAAGAAGAGAGAATTTTAGAGAGAAGTTGGAGGAGTAGGAAACTTAGAGAGAGAATAGAAGTTGAAAAATGAAAAATGAGTGTATGTGTATGTGTTGTGCATGGCCGTAAGTTTCAAAGAGAAGGAAGGTGATATTTTTGGGTTATTTTGTGTTAATTAAGGTTTAGGGGGACAAATTGGATGATGGAGGAACAAATCAAGTACTAAGTCTTACATAAAGCACTCTTATCTAATGCATTATACTTTAGTGACATCACTCTTTACTTTATTATCTAGTTGACTAAATTTGAATTTAATCATGTGATCAAGTGCTCTTGCAACTTAATTAAGGTGATTAAGCAAGGATTAGTGATTAACACACAAGAACATTATTAACAAAAATTAATCTTGCAATTAAGTTTAATTATCCATAATTAAGCTAATTAATGGCGATTTGTGCTTAATTAATCTATAAAAGCTCTGACTTGCTTAATTAGAGATTATCTAATTTTGATTAAGCATTCTCTTGACTTTTCTCATTCGAGTTAGCTCATAAACTCTTTGTTAACCACTTAATTAAGCCTTAATCTCATAGTTTCTCATTAAGTGCCTAATTACTCATGGTTACTAAGGTAATTTAGCATGACACGAAATTGAGGATGTTACATTTCTCCTCACCTTTAAAAAGAATTTTGCCCTCAAAATTCATTATCTGTAAACAATTATGGATACTCGAGTTCTTCATTTCGGACTCTAGCTCCCACGTAAACTCTTCCGTGTTTTCTCTACCCCAAGCCACCTTGACCAAGGGTACCATCTTATTCCTCGGCTGTTTTACCCCACGATCCATGATCCGAGATGGCAACAGATTGAAGGTTAGGTCTTCCCTTAACTATACACTTTCGAGTTCAAGTAGATGACCAGGATCGGAATGGTATTTTCTCAACTGAGACACATGAAAGACATCATGAAGGTTTGACAAATTTGGAGGTAAGGCTATTTGGTAAGCAACTGACCCGACACGTTTGAGAATTTGAAAGGGGCCAAGAAAACAGGGGCTCAACTTTCTAACCTTAATGCTCTACCTATATCAATCATAGGAGTGATTTTCAAGAACACATGTTTGCCTTCTTGGAACACTAGAGGCTTTCTCCTCTTATCCGCATAACTCTTTTGACGGCTTTGGGCAGTAAGGATTCTGTCCCTAATCCTTCTGATTTGCTCTGTGGTCTACCTCACAAGATCAGGCCCTAATAGGCTTTGCTCACCTGGTTCAAACTAACACAGGAGAGATTAACACCTCCTTCCATACAAAGCTTCATAGGATGCCATACCAATATTTGCATAATGACTATTGTTATAGGCAAATTCAACCAAAGGTGAGTGTCTATCCTAACTTCCTTGATTATACAACATACAAGCTCTCAATATGTCCTCTAAAGTTTGAATAGTGCTTTCTGACTGTCCATCCGTTTAGGGGTGATAAGCTGTACTTAGGCAAAGCCTCGTCCCAAATGCCTTTTGCAATGCTCCCCAAAATCTAGAGGTAAACCTCGAGTCCCTATCCGAGATTATAGTTGAAGGTACGCCATGCAACCTTACTATCTCTTGAACATATAGCTAGGCTAACTTTTTCAAAGGATAAGTAGCTCGAATGTGTAAAAAGTAGCAGACTTGGTTAATCTGTTGACAATTACCCATATCACATCAAAACTAGCTTGCATTTTGCGTAAACCCATTATGAAGTCCATAGAGATACTTTCCCATTTCTATTCTGGGATCTCCAATGGTTGCAAAATACTAGAGGGTTTTTGGTGTTCAATCTTCATCTTTTGGCAGACTAAACACCTTTTTACCAACTCTGCAACATCCCCCTTCAATCCCGGCTGTAACGTCCCCAATTTCCGATTTCCGACCTCATTAGTATTCACGATTTTCGACTTCAACTCAAGGTCTTGTGGGCTGACAGGATTTTCCGATTTCCGACCTTAGTCTTCGAATGGATAAGAAATCTGATATCCGAGTTTATTTCAAGTAGGGTGAACGCGAGATCAGATCTCTGAATTGGTCTACAAGTTCGAGTAAAAACTTCACGAGTTCCGATCTCGAGTTCATTACCAAGATCTTTTCTTTTCATTCCCGAGTTTTGATATCGAGTTGGAGTGCCAAGTCCTATAAATTCCGAGTTCCTGGTACACAAGATTAATGTTTTGAATCCTGATATCCGGTGCTATGCTTAAAATCGATTCAAGTTTACATGATGACCCCGACTTCCGGGTTTGAGTGTTTTGGTTTCACGTTCTGGCCCCGACTTTCGCTTTTAAGGTGGTCGTGCCTTGCGATTTCCGGATTACGACTTTACACTCAAATTTTGAATAAATAAGAAGATAATTCCGAGTTCCGACTTCGTCCGAATAAATATGCATGAATTCCAACTTTAAGAAGTTCACGAGTTCCGATGTCATGTTCAGATGCTCTGAAAGCGAGTTTCACTTCTCTGCGACGTGGAGGGCAATTTTGACACAAAAGAGGGAGACATGGCTGAACCTGACCCACAAAATTTCATCCAATCAAAGCCACTCATTCTAGCTACCACTTCAAAGCTTTGTCTATATATACATCCTTCTCCTGCCTCTTCAGTTCATTTCTTACGTTGCCTTCCCTTCCTCACTTCAACTCCCTTTCCTCTTCTCAACTTTCCCACTCTGTCCAGCCTTCAAGTTCAGCCCAGCTCTATTTTCAAACACAAAGCAAGAGGTAGAGGTTTTGATTTCTTGTCTTGGTTTTTGTGATTCTGAATGATTATTGGTAGTTTAGTTCTTCAATCCTGATATATTGACTGAGCGATCATGATGAAATTGTTGTTGGTTTATTGGCTGTTTGTGAGATTCAAAATTGAACTGGAAACAAGAAAGAATGATGATATGAAGAAGTTGAGAGGCTGGAAAACTCAAAACCCTCGGCAGTCCGTATGGCGGAGTGTACGGCTCTGCCTCTCGTCGTTCAAACTTAATGAAACCATTTTTATGTGAAACTAGACATCTAGGGCTTTCTACACATGTATCATATACGACCATTGGAGTAATATTGAGAGAGATATGAATTTTTGAAGTTCGACCTAGGAATCAGGACATCCACCCAGGCAGTATGGGTTGAGAAGGGTGTAACTCACCCTATACAACTCCATTTTGAGTGAAACTAATTTTGTTGGAAAGCTTACACATAGGAGAACATCCTATCCAAAAATTCCGAGTTTGTTACTATCCTATTTGTTCCCAGTGATTTGAAGAAACTAACCCATGCCCAAACCAAGCCAAAACAGAGCAGTTCAGGAAGGTTGAGTTTCGGGGCTTATAACTCGAGCCCTACTAAGTCAAATGGAATGAGACTTTTCGCAACTGAAAGATAGTTCTATCAGCTTTAATATGAGACAGATTTCGTATCAATTGAGCCGGTTTTCAAATTTTAAGAGATTTTTACCTTTGGGTGAGCAGTTCTGGTCAGCCACAGGGCAGGTTAGGATAAAACCTGAATAACATGAGTTATGATTATCAGAATCAGACGGGACCAAAGAGGTTAGAAAATAGATACATAACACTTTAACATATCCAAAATTGAGGCCCAAATGAGTTAATTGGAAATTATGGCATAATTTATAAAAACCGGGTTGAATGATTATATTGAGGCTATAACTTTGCCTTAAGGAGACTGATGCTTCTATGAGTTCCATGATAAATTGTGCATGCAGTATTCTGATTTCTATGAGAAATTGGCATTCTGATGTATTGGCACTATTCATGAGAAAGCAGACACGTTCCGTTATGCCGCCAAAATTGCGGCAAAGTATATGCATGAGTTATGAGATACATGTAGATGCATGTGCATTTTCAAGCATGCTATGAAAGTTATGTTATGATGAACCCCAAAGAATATGTTATGATGAAAGTTCCATGATACTTGGGCCAGCCCCGGATAAGAAGTTAAGGGGAATAGATCGGTGGGAAGGTCAGGGAAAGTAAACCCGACATTCCTGTATAGGAACGAGCTCGATCCTGATAAGCAGACTATTACCCAGGAGTCTAAAATGGCCAAGAACTCCCAGGGGACCAAGTAATGGAAAAAGTTTATGAGTAAAGGAAAAGTTTAAGAAAGAGGGTTAAAGAGCAAGCTTCGCATGAATGCATTAGTTGCATGATTACAAGTTATTTCTAGTTTAATTATTATGTTTACTTGTAGCATATGTCCACTTATTCTGCTCATTATACTGTGTATTATTGTTAGTAGTTTAGTCGGATTCTTACGTTGTTTAAAGTAAAACTGGACCCTGCCTCGGACCAGACATTTTCTCAACCTTACAAAAATGAATGGTTAAGTTTAATCTCATATTTTATAATTAAATAAAACCCGAGGCAGCTGAGAATGAATACGACGTCGATTCGCGTCACCACGACCCCATCGAGAATTTTCTTAAATTCTCACCTCGCTTTGCATTTCTGCCTCATTCTCAGATGTGGACGATGGACATGATAGCTACCCTCTTTGTTGAGGCGCCCGACTTGCAGCTTCACCATGACCCAGCGGTAGGCTCACTGTACATAGCCGGCTCTTGCCAGTTCCGCCTTTATCTTTTTAGTGATAGGGACTTTGCCGTCCCTTTGCACCATCCCGCTTTTGATCCTACCACCCCTTACATTGAGGTCCCACTACATGTGGCACACCCTCCACCAGCACCCCCTGCACTGGCAGTGCCAGTAGCTCACGCCGATCCTGCGCCAGACTCACCTCCGCAGGTAGTACCCGACATCCCGCTTAGCTCCGAGAGCGACCCGTCAGAGGCCACCAGCTCGCATCCTCCTCATCAGGACCCAGTAGTAACTACTCACCAGCCAGGCCAGGTATGGCCAATGGCTACCTGACTGAGTAGATCAGCCGTAGGCAGTATTGTATAGCATGACCTTCTTTTGGCAGTGTGCAGCCTTGGGTCATAGACCTAGTGGTAGGCTTTTTGAAATGTCCTCTGAGGACCACATAGGATCAGGTTGACTTACATGGGCCTTAAGTCTTTTGGTACACAGCCCCTCTCATTTTGATGTGTTGTATATGAACTAAAGTAGAGGCTTTTGATATGTATATAAACCTATGTACAAATATATATATATAAGCACGTATTCAGTAATGTTATTGTATTGTTCCCATCTTTATGATATTCAGTTGAATTTGTTTCACTTAAGCATAACATTAAATTAGTAGGATGTTACACCGGCTACCAAAACATCTTCTTAATATCTCGCTATATGTTCGTCACACTAGGGTGTATGGTAAATGGCTCTTGTGAGCCTCCTCCAAAATCCTTCTTCGGAGGTCACAACTTGCGGGTACAAATACCCTTCCTTCGAACCTCCATAATTCATCTGTATCTCGAACAAAACCCTTCAACTTTCCTTCTTCCGCCAAGACCAAGGTTTTCAGGAAATCCTCTTCCTCACTTTGGGCTTAAGCAATTTGACTAGTGAAATCGCTCGTCATCCTAAGCTGATTCAATCTTAAACTACAGGGGATTAGCACAACTCCAAGGTTAAGGTCTCTAATGCTCCGTACTAGCTCATCCTCCTTGACCATCATCCATGATATATGCAAAGACTTCTTGCTTAGAGCATTAGCTACCACATTGGCCTTCCCAGGATGATAGTTCAACCCAAACTCATAATCTTTTAGAAACTCCATCTATCTCCTTTGCCTCATATTTAGCTCCTTTTGATAAAAGAGATACTTCAAACTCTTATGATCAAAAAACACTTCGAACCTTACTCCATACAGATAATTTCTCCATATCTTTAGAGCAAACACTACAACTGCTAATTCCAGATCATGGGTTAGGTAGTTTACTTCGTGAGGCTTCAATTGCCTAGAGGCATAAGCCACCATATTCCTGTTCTATATTAAGACATAACCTAAACCTCTTCTAGAGGCATAACAATAAATCTCAAATGGTCCGCTTGGGTCAGGCAACACTAATACTTAGGTTAAGGTTAACTTCTCCTTTAGCTCTTGAAAGCTTTTCTCATAATCCATAGCCCACACAAATGGGTTATCCTTCCTTGTCAACTTAGTTAAGGGTAAAGATATTTGGGAAAATCCATTTATAAACCTATGATAATAACCGATTAAACCCAAGAAACTCCTTATCTCAGTTGCTAAGGTTGGTCTATCCTAGTTTATCACAGTCTCAATCTTACTTGGATCCACGGTGATACCTTCTTGTAATACCACATGCCCTATGAACTTTACTTCCTCCATCCAGAATTCACGCTTAGATAACTTAGCATAAAACTTCTTTTCCTTCAAGATTCCTAACACTGCTCTCAAATGCTCTTCATGTTCCTATGTTGTTCTCGAATAGATGAGAATATCATCTATGAAAAGCACTACAAACTTATCTAAGTAAGGTCTAAAGATTCTATTCATGTAATCCATAAAAATAGCAGGGGCATTAGTCAATTCAAATGACATCACTGTAAACTCATAATGCCCATACCTTATCCTAAAAGCCCTCTTGGGTATATCCTCCTCTTTCACCCTTATATGATGATATCTGAATCTCAAATCAATCTTAGAAAACACAGTTGCACCTCACAGTTGGTCTATGAGATCATCTATTCTAGGCAAAGGGTACTTGTTCTTAACGGTCACTTGTTCAACTACCTATAGTCCATACATAGTCTCATGCTCCTGTCCTTCTTTTTCACAAATAACACCGGTGCTTCCTAAGGTGAGGTACTAGGTCTTACAAACTTCTTTTCTAATAACTCTTCCAACTATTCTTTCAACTCCAACAACTCCATTGGGGACATCCTCTAGGGTGCTATAGAGATTGGTCTCATTCTCGGCACCAATTCTATGGAAAACTCGATTTCCCTCTCCAGGGGAAATTTGGGTATATCGTCAGGAAACACATCCGAGTATTCCCTAGCTATGGAGATCTGTTCCAATACCTTCTCAAGTTCTACTTCACTTGCCATAAGGAGAACATATCCCTAATTACTCAACTCACTACTCCCTATTTTAACAAAATTCAAAAACAAACTAACAGGTTCAACAGGCTTAACAGGTATAGGAGGAAGAATAATAGATTTCTCAGAACAATTTATCATAACATGGTTAGCCGAAAGCCAATCTATGCCTAAAATCAAATCCAAACTAGACAAAGGTAAACAAATTAAATTTGCTACGAAAGACCTACCATTAATCTGGAACCGATAGTTCAAACAACAAAGACAAGTCTTAACTGGTTTCCCAGTAGGAGTAGAAACAATTACATGTAAGGTAATTCAGACACAGACAATCCCAATCTATCCACACAAGCATGAGAAATAAAGGAGTGTGTAGCTCCAGAATCATATAGACTGCTGCTGATATGTTCTCCTACCCATTTCTAACAACCCCCAACCTTGACTGCACACCCCCACAGCTTATTCACCATGATGTAACCAGCACCTCCTCACTTATCCATACCCTTGAACTGCTTCCATTTACCTCACCCTATCCTCAACCCTCCCAATAACCACCCATACAGCAACCCCTTCGCAAGTCATGTGAAAGACATCCCCCTCCATACCTTAGATATTTTCACTGCACATTGGCTTCTAACATAGTAGCAGCCTCATCTTCGTATAATGTTATGTATCCACTTTCACATTATTTAACTTATACTAACCTTTCTCTTTCTTATAGAAATTTTATCCTTAATGTTTCCACTATTGAAGAACCCATTAGTTACTCACAAGCAGCCAAGTCTGAATGTTGGAGAAATGCCATGGATGTTGAGATACAAACTCTTGTTCAAACTAGGACTTGGGAGTTTGTAGATCTTCTTCTTGGCAAAAAGCCAATTGGATGCAAGTGGGTCTACAAGATCAAACAGAAAGCTTATGGTTCTATTGAAAGGTACAAAGCTAGGCATATTGCCAAGGGCTTTACTCAAACCGAAGGAATGGACTTTTGAGAAACTTTTTCTATAGTTGCTAAATTGAGTACTGTCTAGTTACTCTTGGCCTTGGCTACTCAAAATTGGATTTTAGAACAACTTGATGTCAATAATGCTTTTCTTCATAGAGATTTGCATGAAGAAGTATACATAGAGCTTCCACCAAGTGCCAATCCACCAAAGTTGGGTCAGGTTTTGATGAGGACATGGAAGGAAACAAGTCCAAGGAAGGTAACAAGGATGAATTACAAAGCCTTGGAAGCCCAATGACAAGGGCAAGATCTAAGAAGGCTAAAGAGGCTCTAAATAACTTTGTGGCAACTTTATTTGAAGCAGGCCCAAGTCTTAAAGAACTGAAGCCCAAGATAGTGAATTGCTTAATCTAAATTAAAGGAATAGAGGCTTGAGGTCTGCATTCAATTTGAGCCTAATTTTTTTCCATCTAATTGCTTGAGTCTAAATTGGTGAAATGGAACATGAAAGCTGCTTTGTGTTTGGGCCAATCTACACCTATTTTTTTTTTCTTTATTTGAATTAAAGCTTGTAATAAGGCCTATTAAGCCAATCTTAGTTTTTCTTTTTAGTACATTTTGAAATGGGATGAACATTCTTTTTTTTTTTTTTTTGTTATTAGTTTATTTATAATGGTGGGCTAAATTAGTAAGTTGATTGGGGACTAATTGTAAGGGACTTGAGCTGAGTTAGGTCTAAGCAAACTTGTAAGGTGTTGCCCATTACAAAAGGCAAACCCTAACTTTTTTGGAAATCAAAATTCAGAACATATTTGATTTAAGTGTAAGACTTACTCTCTCTTGGTTCTTCATAGAATCTCTGAACTTATCAAGGGTGCTCATCCATGTGGCATTCCTAGACTTATTAATCTCTTGATTGTGGCGATTTGTTCATCCTCTTCCATTCATGTTTTCATTCATGTTTTTAATCTAGAAAATGCTCATGTTTTAACCTAGAAATGTCCATTAACCTTCATCCATATATCAAGATATAGAAATCGAATTTCAGTGATTGTTGAGCCTAAATTGTGTTTCAAAACATCAACTTTCTTCTAGTTTTTGAATTGTCCAATTCTGAAACCTGTAGCATGAGATACATGCTTATGTTAACTTTGTGCTAAATTTGCATTTTCCAACCTTGGCAAATCCTTCGTGCATGATTCAAGGAGTTTGGATCATATCATGTGGTAGTCAAAGCTCGGTTCTAAGGTTGGAATTGGGGCTGGCCTCTAATCCATTGTGGAATCTCTATTTTCTACTAAATTGGTACTGAATTTTTCTTATCCAGCTTTGTTTCTTTTCTGTGTGTTGTCGATGTTCATTGTCTGTCTTGTCTTCATTGTTAATTGGGTGCTAGATTTGTTTGAAGTCAGTTACACTTTTGCAGTCCTTTATTTCTTTATAAATTGTGCAACACCTTTTTGTCAATTGTCCTCGATTAGTGCAAATTCCAGCATTTTGTTTTTCTCAAATTCTGCACCAGTTTGTTGTATTAACTCTTGAATTAGAAGCAAAACTACCAAAAAAAATTGAAATAGAAAACAAATGACTAAAAAAAAAAGAGAAAGAAGTTTAAAATAGGAAAAAAAGCAGCTATTCTTCTGTAAATTCATTGCACACCACTTGTTTGATAAAGTTCCTAAGTGTCTTCTTGAGTATTTTCCAATTTGTTTATGTTTGTCATCACATTATTGAGTCTTCAGTTTATACTCTTGTGTGTTCATGGAGATTCTATTAAGAATTTAAAAAGAGCTATTGAGTGGTAAAAGGCAAGAGAGCATCTTACACAAAAGCCTATTAGAGAGCAAAAAACATGAGTGATACATCTCTAAGAGTGTAAACACGTGAGAAGTGTAGTGTGGTCCTATTGCTTTCACCTTTATTTTTTTTTTATTACTTGAATTATGGTAGGAATTGGTGGTGATGGTAACCTTCCTCTTGAGGGAAACAACATATTATTGGTGGAGGCTATTACAACTCAAATGCAAAGGATGATGAGGAAGCATACAGAGGAGTTATATGAGAGAATTGAGCAGTTAAAAAATCAAGGACATCATGATGACAATAGAGGTAAAAGGAGGCTTGATGGAAGGAGGAGAAAAGATAAAGAAGGTGATGTTAGGGAGGACAGAATTGAGGGGGTAAAACTCAACACTCTCTCTTTTAAAGGGAAAAGTGATATACAGGCATACTTGGAGTAGGAAATGAAGATTGAGCAACTTTTTGGTTGCCACAACTATACTGAAGATAAGAAAATGAAGGTAGCAGCCATGGAGTTCACGGACTATGCTCTCATTTGGTGGGAGCAATTGCAAAAGGAGTGACTTAGATATAAAGAATCTTTGGTGGATACTTGGGTTGAAATAAAGAAGTTGATGAGAAGGAGATTTGTCCCTTTCTATTATCATAGGGATCTTTATAACAAGCTCCAAAGACTCATGCAAGGTAGTAGGAATGTTGATGAATATTACAAGGAGATGGAAGTGTCTTTGATTAAAGCCAATGTGAATGAGGATAGGGAAGCTACTATGGCAAGCTTTCGGAATGGGCTGAATAATGACATTAGAGACGTGGTTGAGCTACAAAATTATGTGGAATTAGAGGATTTGGTACATCAAGCTACCAAAGTGGAGCAGCAACTTAAGAGAAAAGGTACCATGAGGTGGAGTTCTTCTAATTTCAATTCTTCAAATTGGAAGGAAAGAAATACGAAAGAGGGAGGTACCTCTCCTAACAATACCACGGCTGCACCTCAAAGGACTCAATTCAAGTCCAATGAGACCCTTCAAAAGACAAGAAGTATTGAGATAAAATGCTTCAAGTGTTTGAGGAGAGGTCACATAGCTTCAGAGTGTCCAACCAAGAAAACTATGTTGTTTAAAGAGGGTAGGGAAATCACTTATGAATCATTGTTAGAATCTGCACCACAAAGTGAGGAAGAGTATGAGGAGGAAACTGTACCCGAAGGAGATTTATTCATGGTGAGGAGGTTGTTAGGTAGCAAAGCAAAGGACTTGGATGAAAGCCAAAGGGAAAATATTTTCCACACAAGATGTATCATCTAAGGGAAGGTTTATTCTTTAATTATTGATGGAGGGAGCTGCACTAATGTTGCTAGTGCAAGGATGGTTTCAAAACTGAATTTGGAGACTAAACCACACCCACGGCCATATAAGCTTCAATGGCTTAGTGAGGATAGTGAAATGACTGTAAGTAAGCAAGTAAAGATGGAATTCTCCATGGGGAAGTATGATGATGCAATTTTGTGTGATGTGGTGCCTATGGAGACTTGCCATTTACTTCTTGGTAGACCTTGGCAATATGATAAGAAAGCTTTGCATAATGGGTACACAAATAAATTTTCATTTGTACATAAAGAGCACAAGACTATTTTTGCCCCTTTGTCTCCAAGAGAGCTTGGTGAGGATCAATCAAAAATGAAAGATGAAGGAAAATAAGAAAGACAAGAAAAAGAGATTAAAAAGAAAAAGGAAAAAGGAAGTGAAAAGAAAAAGGAAAAACAGAGGAAAAATTGCAAAATCTATTTATTAAAGAAAAAGAGGTGAAAAAGGCTATGTTCATGAAAAAAGCCAATGATTTTACTTTTGAGTAAGGACAGTAAATCAAATAAAGCAGGTGCTACTAACTCTCTTCCTTGTGATGTTTCTTCTTTGTTGTAGGAATTTGAAGATGTCTTTCCCAATGAGGTATCTCACGGTCTACCCCCTTTACGAGGCATAGAACATCAAATTGATTACATTCTAGAAGCTTCATTGCCTAATATGCCAGCCTATAGGAGTAATCCTCAAGAAACCAAGGAAATTCAAAAGCAAGTTGAAGACTTGATGCAAAAAGGGTGGGTGCAAGAAGGCTTAAGTCTGTGTGCAGCTCTAGTCATTTTAATGCCTAAGAAAGATGGAACATGGAGGATGTGTACTGATTGTAAAGCCATCAATAACATCACAGTAAAGTATAGACATCCCATTCCTAGATAATATGATTTGTTGGATGAATTGCATGGTGCTTGTGTGTTTTCCAAAATTGATCTTAAAAGTGGATACCGTCAAATTAGGATTGGAGAATGAAATGAATGGAAAACAACCTTTAAAACTAAATATGGCTTGTACGAATGGTTGGTCATGCCATTTGGATTAACAAATGCTCCTAGCACCTTCATGAGATTGATGAACCATGTATTAAAGGAGTTTCTAGGGAAATTTGTTGTGGTTTATTTTGATGACCTTTTGATTTATAGCAAATCCTATGATGATCATCATGTGCATTTGAGGAGTGTTTTAGAAGCTCTCAGGCATGAGAAATTTATGCCAACATGGAAAAATGTGTTTTATGTACAGATCGTGTAGCTTTTCTTGGTTTTGTGGTTAGTTCTCAAGGAGTGCAAGTTGATCAAGAGAAGGTGAAAGCTATTCAAGAGTGGCCAACACCTAAGAATGTTAGTGAGATAAGAAGCCTTCATGGTTTAGCTAATTTCTATAGAAAGTTTGTTAAAGATTTTAGTACATTGGCTACACCCTTAAATGAAGTAATTAAAAAACATGTAGGTTTTAAATAGGGTAAAAACAAGAGCAAGCCTTTGCTACCCTCAAAGATAAATTAACTCATGCACCTATTCTTGCATTGCCTAATTTTTCTAAATCTTTTGATATTGAATGTGATGCATCTAGTGTGGGAATAGGGGTTGTTTTGATATAAGAAGGGCACCCAATTGCTTATTTTAGTGAAAATTTAAATAGTGTTATTCTTAACTATCCCACATATGATAAAGAGTTGTATGCATTAGTAAGAGCATTACAAATATGGCAGCATTATGTTTTACCTAAGGAATTTGTGATTCATAGTGACTGAGTCCTTGAAGTATTTAAAAGGACAAGGTAAGCTGAATAAGAGGCATACCAAGTGGGTTGAATTCCTTGAGCAATTTTCCTATGTGATCAAGCATAAGAAAGGTAAGGCTAATGTGGTTGCTGATACATCTTCAAGAAGGTATGCTCTGTTCTCTACTCTTGAAACTAAATTCATTTGTTTTGAACATATAAAGGAAATGTATGAGCATGATCTAGATTTTTTTCAAATTTGTAAGAATTGTTTACATGCTGTCCAAAATGGATACTTTAGGCATAAGGATTATTTGTTTAAAGAGAAAAGGTTATGTGTGCCTAAAAGTTCCATTAGAGAATTGCTTATGAGAGACGCACATGAAAGGGGTTTAATGGGGCATTTTGGGGTCCAAAAGACTTTAGACATACTGTATGAACATTTTTATTGGCCACACATAAAACATGATGTGCATAAATTTTGTGAAAGATGTATTGTTTATAAGAAGTCTAAGTCAAAGGTAATGCCTCATGGATTGTATACTCCATTGCCAATTCCTGATTTTCCTTGGATTGATTTATCTATGCACTTTATTTTAGGATTACCTCGGACAAAGAATGGCAAGGATTCCATTTTTGTGGTGGTGGATAGGTTCTCCAAGATGGCTCATTTCATACCTTGCAAAAAGATGGATGATGCTTCTTACAAGGCTGACTTGTTTTTCAAAGAGGTAGTGAGGATTCATGGATTACCTAGGAGCATTGTGAGTGATAGGGACACTAAGTTCCTAAGTCACTTTTGGAGGACACTATGGGGAAAGATTAGTACTAAATTGATTTTCTTAACTACTTGTCACCCCTAAACTGATGGGCAAACTGAGGTAGTTAATAAGACTCTTTGTATTCTCCATAGGGCTGTTATAAAGAAGAATATTAAGTCATGGGAAGAGTGTTTGCCTCTTATAGAGTTTGCATATAATAGGGCTATCCATAGCACTACTAATTATTCTTCTTTTGAGATAGCGTATGGATTTAACCTTTAAGCCCTCTTGATTTACTACTTGTGCTTAACATTTCTGTTTTTAGGCATAAAGATGCGCAAGTTAAGGCTAATTTTGTAAAGAAACTGCATGAGCAAGTAAAAGCTCAAATTGAGAAGAAAATTGAGAGTTATGCCAAACAAGCCAATAAGGGTAGAAAGAAGGTTGTCTTTGAACCTAGTGATTGGGTATAGGTGCATATGAGGAAAGAAAGATTTCCTTCTCAAAGGAAATCCATACTTCAACCTAGAGGAGATGGTCCATTCCAAGTCCTAGCAAAGATTAATAACAATGCTTATAAAATAGACCTTTCAGGTGAGTATGGTGTTAGTGCTACTTTTAATGTCTCTGATTTATCTCCTTTTGATGTAAGTGATGAAGTTCCCAATTTGAGGACAAATTCTCTTCAAGAAGGAGGGAATGATGAGGACATGGAAGGAAGCAAGTCCAAGGAAGGTAGCAAGGATGAATTACAAGGCCTTGGAGGCCCAATGACAAGGGCGAGATCTAAGTAGGCTAAAGAGGCTCTAAATAACTTTGTGGCAACTTTATCTGAAGCAAGCCCAAGTCTTGAAGAACTGAAGCCCAAGATGGTGAATTTCTTAATCCAAATTGAAAGATTAGAGGCTTGAGGGCTGTGTTCAGTTTGAGCCCAATTTTTTTTTCCATCTAATTACTTGAGTCCAAATTAGTGAAACGGAGCATGAAAGCTGCATCTGTGTTTAGGCCAATCTGCACCTATTTTTTTTTTCTTTATTTGAATTAAAGCTTGTAATAAGGCCCATTAAGCCAGTCTTAGTTTTTGTTTTTAGTCATTTTAAAATGGGCTGAACATTCTTATTTTTATTTTTTTTTGGTTATTAGTTTATTTATAGTGGTGGGCTGAATTAGTAAGTGGATTTATGACTAAATTGTAAGGGACTTGAGCTGGGTCAGGTTTAAGCAAACTTGTAAGGTGTTGCCCATTATAAAAGGCAAACCCTAACTTTTGGAAATCAGAATTCAGAACATATTTGATTAAAGTGTGAGACTTGCTCTCTCTTGGTTCTTCATAGAATCTTTGAACTTATCAAGGGTGTTCATCCTTGTGGCATTCCTAGACTTATCAATCTCTTGATTGTGGGGCTTTGTTCATCCTTTTCCATTCATGTTTTTATTCTAGAAAATGCTCACATTTTAACCCAAAAACGTCCATTAACCTTCATCCATATCTCAAGATATAGAAATTGGATTTCAATTATTTTTGAGCCTAAATTGTGTTTCAAAATGTCAGCTGTCTTCTGGTTTTTGAATCGTCCAATTCTAAGACCTATAGCGTGAGATACGTGCTTATGTTAACTTCGTGCTAAATTTGCATTTTCCAACCTTGGTAGATTCTTCTTGCGTAAGTCATGGAGTTTGGATCATATCAGGTTTGCCACCTCCAAAAATCCCTATATGGCTTTCGTCAAGCCAGCCGACAATGGTATGAAAAGCTTTCTAATGTGTTAATTTCATCTGAGTACAAGTAATCACTTGTGGATCATTCTTTGTTCATAAAATCCAATTCCTCTTCCTTCCTAGCTTTGTTTGTTTATGTGGATGATGTGATTTTGGCTAGAACTTATGCTCCCAAAATTGCTATCATCAAACACAAACTAGACTTCTTATTTTGCATTAAATATCTTGCTCCTTTCAGGTTCTTTTTGGGACTTGAGGTGGCCCGTTCCTCAAAGGGTATTTCAGTTTGCCAACATAAGTACTCCCCAGAGCTCATCCAAAGTGCATGTTTGTTGGCTTGCAAACCAGTAGTGACACCTATGAATCATTCCACTAAACTAGTCAAAGATGATGGTTCCCTTTTTCTTGATGTCACTAATTATCAGAGGTTAATTGGCTAGCTCTTCAATTTAACCACAATAAGACTAGACATTGGCTATGCAGTAGGAACCTTGAGTCAATTTTTATCACATCCTATGCATCCCATTATCAGGTTGCTGTTCGGGTCCTCCGGTATCTCAAGGGAACTCCATGACATGAGCTTTTCTTCTCTTCAGATTCTGAACTCAAGTTAAAAGGGTTCAATGACTCTAATTGGCCTCTTGCCCAGATTCTCGATGCTCTATCACTAGTTATTGCATCTACTTGGGGAACTAACTCATATCTTGGAAATAAAAGAAGCAACACTTCGTATCTCAGTCATCTTTCGAGGCTGAATACCGAGTGTTGGCTGCTACTACTTGTGAAATACAGTGGCTCACCTACTTGTTACAACACTTCCAGGTGTTATTCTCCTCTTTTGCCTTACTGTATTATGACAACTATTCAACCATTCATTTGGCTAGTATTCTTATTTTTCACGAATGTACCAAACATATTGAGCTTGACTGCCATGTTGATCGTGAGAAAATCCGTAACAAGCTCATCCACTGTTTACCAATTCACTCTCAGTCTCAGGTAGTTAATTTGTGAACTAAGGCAGTGGCTCCTAATCAGTTTTAGATTCTATTTCTCAAGCTGGGAATACATTCCATACATTGCCCAGCTTGAGGGGGGCTATTGGAGATATGTGTAACTAATTGATAAGTTAGTTTCTTAGATTGGCTAGAAATCAACTTGTACAGTTAGTTCAGTTTGTTGTAACTCAAATGCTAGAGATTAGGAGTTGTATATAAATTGACTTCCACTGTACACTTTACACAACTTGATAACAGATTACTCATTTTTCACATTCTTCTTGCTCTCAATTCTCTCTCTTCTCTTATTTTCTTTCCTGGAAGCTGTGTGCACTCTCATTGTCTCATGACTCACAATAATATTGTTAATGTAAAAATAACATAATTATATAATCATATATTATGGCGTTATTAAAAATATTGAACTCTTATTATAGCTATGTCAAAAGTTTTCTTTAGCTGTGTGAGCGTGATACACTAAAAGTCAGCATGATCCAAGCATCCATGCTACTAGCTCCTGATAAATAGAAAAGTTTCAACATGGCATATTGAAAAAAGCATAAAATAGAAAGTCAAATCTAGGGCATCCCACAGTAGATAAACACTTCACCTATGGACTATGGTCCTGCCTAAACATATATGATAGACAAATCCTTATATGATTTCAGAGTACTCTAAAAGCATAATTTTTCATATATTTTATCCAAAGTCAACCCTGTACACCAAACACATGACCACTACCAATTCCCAAAACGAGCTTGAGAAACAACCTGCAAATCTTTCCAAGCAGTAATATAAACAAAAAGTAGTATACATCAAATAACGTGTGTATATATATAATGACCAGATAAAAAAAACAAAATGATGCATAAGTATGTGTATCGAATAAAAAATTTAAGTAGCATAAATTAAAGACGGCAAGATACCCCCATTGCCAATTTGATCTGTCAAACTTGCAAAAACTCGAGACACTAAAACTTCCCATGGTTGATTAAACCGGGAAATGTTTTTAAATTAAGTGCATAAGCAAGTGGATGGCAAACGGAAAGTGCATCTTGGATGCAGCAACATAAAGAAATACACAAATTAGAGTCAAATAGAGATTCATACAACACCAGCGTTATCGAGATGTTTGAAAAATGTCCATGTGTTTCTAGACAAGTAGACACAGATAATCCGAAATTCAAATAAAAAATCGACACAAAAACAGTTTTCATGTTCTAAATTAAACCCCTTTCCTTACAACTGTTAGTAGACCTAGCCGCATCCGCATTGCAAGAAAAGTCTTAACCTGTCCCAAGCATATGCCCAAACTAGCTGTAGCCCGAAGAGTCTTAGGCTTGGTTTGGTATTGTTGTGGCTTTTTAAAAGCTGTTAAACTCTCTCAGTTGTTTAAATGTTGCTCTGAAAAAGTTATAGTAGTATCATTTGGTAAAATAATGTAAAAATTACTCTCAATAAGCAAAAGCCGCAAAAGTAGTGTTTGGTAAAATTACTCATAATATCTAAAATGACTATAATGGTTATAAAAACTAAATAGAATAATTTTTATTTTTAATATTATTAAATAAAGTAAAGTTATATTACTCTTTTAAATTTTGGAGAGCACAAGCCAGCTCCGAAAAATACCTCATGAGGGCTCCTGAGAGCACCTCTTGGCTCTCAAAAACATCAACAAAGCACCCCAGCTTTTTAGTTTACCAAATAGAAAAAATTGGCTTATGCTTTTCATAAGTCAAAGCACCCCTTCGAAGAGCACTACCAAACTAAGCCTTAGAGCACTCTACTAAAAATACAGGATATATCTTCGGTATCTTTTATGTTTAAAATGGTTCAATAGCTTCTAGTAGTTAGTAATTTATATTAGCTAAAAGTTTATTAGCTTGAAATATAGCTTAGTTTTGTGACCCGTGCAAAACACATAACTTCAATTTAAAAAATTAATTTAATTAAGTTGTAAGATAAAGTAAATAATTTAGTTTTAATATAAAGAAATAAAATATTATTTAAATATAAAATTGATATATATTGTCATATCAAATGAATTAACTATAAAAGTATAATATGGAATCTAATAAAGAAAAGATAAATGCAAATTGAATAAGATCTTTATGATTTCGCATTCGTTTGAAATCTTAAACTTCTAGAAGTACACTGCACCATATAAGTATAAATTTAAAAAATAATTATATATAATGTGCAATGATGAACTAAAAATTTAAAACTAAAAATAATAATCATTATCAGATAAATACATTTTGGAATAGAAAATAAAAGTAAATTAAAATTTATTATCTCAATTTCAAATGTTCTAAAATACCTTTTGATAGAATACATTTCTTATTTTGTTGTATGGATTTCCATTGTTATCTAATATTAAAATCTTCAGGCGGCCCTTGAATTTTGCTTTTGAAACAGTGATAACTCCTTGTAGTGAGTTATATTTTTAGTTAATTTTTATTTAATTTAGGATATAGTTGTTTAGTTTAGTTAATATTTTATTTTATTTTCATTAAGTAGTTTAGATTAGGTGGTACTTTTATTTTCTATTATTTTCTTATATTTTAGATACTTATTTATGTTTTTGGTCTATTGATTATTAGGTATAAGCACTCAAGTTTGAATTTGGAGCCATGAGAGAGCTTATCTTGCATAAAATTAAGGTCTTTTAGTATTGAAAATTCAATATCTAGCTCTCTAGAAGTCCGATTATGATGATTCAAGATTCTTTGGAAAGAAGGGAAGAATATCTTCAACTTTGTTGCTGGATACCTTTTCCAGTTCTCGAGTCTTCTAGGTGAAAAAGGCAAAACAAGATTGAAGCTTTATCTTATGTCTAGTGTTATCAAGTCTGACCTTTCATCATTCTTTCACTTGTGTCTTGAGTTGTAAAACTCCGATTACTCAAAGATCTACAATCGCTATTTCTACCTCCGAGACCAAATTCCAAATATTCTGACTGCTACAGAGCTTGAAAATGTGTAAAAATAGTTAACACTGTCAGGCAGGCGCGCTACAGTGCTCTGCCTTGCGCTATAGCACGACGCCATTTACAACAAGTTACTGGTTCAAGCCAAAATTCGAGAAAAGGATTCGTAGACTATAAAAGGCAACACATAAGGACAGAAAAAGGATCCCTAGACACTTCCAAACACTTTCCAAGATAGAAGACCTCTCTAGAGAGATTGAAGGCGAAGATTCATGGATTCCCAAGCTTAACGTCAACACGGAGAGATCCACACCTTCCGAATCTCTTGTCTCTAGCTTCAATACTTTATGGCTTTCATTTCTTCTATCTTCTCATCTTCATATTCTTTCATCGTTTTCATTTCTTTAGTTATGAACCAATTTTCTTTTGCTAGGGCATTAATGGACCCTTTTTGTATGACAAGTTTACTCATGGATTAATGTTAATTTTGTTTTCTATCTTTATTGCTTAGCGTTTTTGTTCGTTCTTAATGCTTTTAATTGCTTGATCACCAATTAATTAATTTGGAGATTTACAATAACTCGAGAGAGAGTTTGTGAAAAGAGCCTATTAACATAAACACCGTAAGCTGAGCAAAAACTAGAGATAGACAAATGCGGTTCATGCGGTCAACATAGGAACCCATAGAGCTTCAACTTTTATCTAGATTAATTGTGCTAAAAAATTAGGCAATCAGTTTAAGATAAAGAGTATTGCTTGACCTTGAGAAAGGCTAGGAATAAATTAAGAAGAACCGACCGTAAGTCAATTAAGATAGAAACTGATTAACGGAAATTCATAGTAAATGCGTCTACAATAGGTGAAATTAATTAGCCCTAGCATCCATCCCATTGCATTTATCCACACCATTAGAATTTTTTGTATTAGTATTTTTCTTATTTATTTTATTTTATTTTATTTTATTTTTATTTTCTCATCAGTAATTCCCTTCTATCCGAATAGTTATTCCCTTAGACTATTTAGTATTTGATCTATCCTCGTGAGAACGATACTTTACTTATCACTTTATTACTTGTACAATCCAGTATACTTGTCGGAGCCGCATCAAACAGCTACATAAATTTGTCCGTAAGTGGATATAAACTTCGACAAAAATAACCTAACATCTGATAATGATTACCCCTGACTCTTATTAATAATCATAGCAAAGTAGAATGTAACAGAAAATTGTCCTTGTTGAAATCTTAAAGGAATTTTTGGATCAGAGGGAATCATATTTATTCGAAGAATATAAACCTTGTCACCAATATGATTTCCTGTAACAACGACTTCCCCCATGATATTATTTGCCAATTCTTGGACAATTAATCTTATTCCATTGCACAATCCTAAAGTCTGATAGATATTTCTTAGAAGCATAATTAGATTTCCTTTTTTTCTAACAGTAAGCTGTGATTTGATATTGCAGAACACTTGATTTCATTCAAGAATAGAAGAGATAGAGCAGTGTGATATTTTTTGGGCAGTTGGAGCCCACAGTTGGTGCTTTTTTTGGCTTACAGGAACCTAGAACTTGAGACCTGGTCTTAGTCAAGCAGATCTATTTCATGTTTAACATATTGAACTTTAGGTTTCCATGTTTCAATTTGCCAGATGAGCATTTAACGGCACAGAGTTGATGTTAGGGACTAATGTTGGTAACGACTGAAAAATGAGGAACCAAAATCAAGTGAAAAATTTTATAGGGAACAAATCCAGAAAATCAAATATTTAGAATGACTAAAAATGTATTTAAGCCTAAAATAAATAATATAACCAAATGATACAAATAGTATAACAATACACGAAATACAAACGTAATCATTAATACATAGATTTGAATAAATTAAAAACAAATCAATTATATCGGCTTTATTTATTTGAATCATTTATTATAATTTACACTAAATAAAAAATATATAACCGAGTAAAAGTTAAAAAAAATTCAATTTATTTTCTCCTTCTTTTTAATCCTGTATTAATTTCTCCTTTTGTTTCTAATTGGAAACACATTCATTTTAAAACGCATAATCGGGTCATTCATTGCTTCAGTACCACACTTAATTTATATCCTTCGTTGGAATTTTTTTCAAATTAATTCAATTAATTTGCTCCTTCTTTTTGTGCTCGTATATTAGTTGCTCTTTTTGTAAAAAAAAAAAAAATTGCAAATACATTCAATTCAAAATGCATAGTCGAGTCCTTTATTTACTCCAGTATTATTTGCTCCTTTTTTTTTCTAATTACAAACATATTTAATTTATTTAGTTAATTAGAAATTTTTAAAAAAATTAAAATATATAGAATTAACCAGATTTTGACATGTGTAAAGTTTTCATATAATAGCAACTTTTGTTTTATAAGTAGCATAGATATTTTTATTTTTAAAAATAAAGATATATAACTTAATTAATCACCAATTATTAAATATTATTGGTATTTTTACAAAATAAAAAGAAACTTAAAACGGCCAGAAAAACAATTATAACATGGCATTACATACCTATACAAGCTTTTTAATCAAAAATAAAATATTTTTAAATTAATATAAACCATTATAAAATTGTCAAACTATTGTCTATCATAGGATTTCTCGATAGCAATAGACACATATACCATAAGGCGCCACTTGGTATTTTTTTTTTTTTTTCTGGTCAACCCGCTTGGAGTTATACACCCGTAGCTTGTTTTTCATTTGAATTTTTTGTCAACCCCAGCTTGTTTTTTTTTTGTCTGCATATTCCACCAGTGCGACGATAAGCACTTTCTTTTTTTCGGTCTGGGAGGATAAGCACTTCTATCAAACAAAAACCAGAAGAGAATTTATGCATAAAACCGTCACCTGGTTTTGGCCCATTATCTATGTAGCTAGCCCAAAATGATATTGGGCCTTACGATGAAAAATAGGGTTAGAATTGACAATACGGAAATTATCATCCGTTCCCAACCCTAATCTCTCCTCTTTAAATGGTTTCGTTCCCTTCCCCGTCTTCTACTTCATTCGAAGTTCAGAGGATTAAAATGCCGTTGGTTGTCATGGTGTCAGTTTCTGTTTGGTTCCATACTGTTTGGTTTTTCGGTGTTCGGTTTTTTGTTCTCTTTGTTGTTCCTTTCTTTCACCTGCTGATTGCTTTCGTTTAGTTCGAAACTCGAAAACCATGTGATGAATTTGGATTTACATTTTCTCACGACGGTCGTCTGAGATTCACTTGATGCAATGATCCTCTATTTCTGATGGTTTTCGTTTCTATTTTTTATTCTTCATTGCATAAAAGACTTATTTGGTGAATTTTTTTGTTTCAGTTTTTTTTTTCTTTTCTTTTTTTATGGCGAAATTTTTTTTGCCTAAAATTTGAAGGCTTAGAGTTATATTAGTTATTGATTATTGATAATGATTAAACCTTGGGTAGTGCTGGGTTGCATAACGTACGAATTAAAAATTCATATTGTTGTGTGGTTTGTGTTATATCGCTCATGATTTCTTATGCGGATTTAATTTACCTGCAGTGATTTGTAGTATTTTTTCTTTTCTTGATTATATAGCTGTATGGGAATTACGAAATAGCAATGTTCTTAAACTTCTGATAATTTCTTAAACTTCTAATAATTTTTTAAGAGTTTCGGCTTCACGTCAATCAGAAAATCAAGTTTGTTTTGGAAATATATAATTGAACTTTGAAAGCGCTCATAAAAAAAAAAAAAAAAATCAACTAATTTTATTAAAAATTTAATTTAAATATATTTATAATATAAAATAATTTTATATTATTAATTAATAAAAATAATAAAAAATATTAATTTATATAAATAATTATTTATTATATGAAGAAATCTATTATAATTTTTTATTTTTTTATTTTTATTAATTGATAGGATAAAATTATTTTATATTATTAATATATATCAATTAAATTCATCTATTTTCTGGTACATAAAAATCAGCTAATTTACATTTGGTAAAAGGAATATTTGTTGGGAAAATTGCTCAGGGCCCTTCAGAAAGGAGTAGTTAAAAAAAAGGACCAATAATGCTAAAATTATTAAAAATAATCTAATAAATATTAATTAAAAGTATGGAACGTACAATTTTTACAAATTGTCAATAATATCCCTTATTTCCTTCCTCCTTAATTCTTCATCCCTATAAACACTATCAACTGCACTCACATTATTTTTTTTTTTTTCAAATTATTTTAAGGGTATTAGCTAGATAAACTTCCAGCTAACTTTGCATTTATCTATAGAAAAATAAACAACCTTGCATGGCTATAATTGAGGCTTATATATCAAGTTTAGCGGTCGAATTCAAGGGACGGCGGAATAGTTGAGGACTGCGCTGGCTATACATTACGTATAGCTTGGTTTTCAAGTACCATATTTATGCTCCTGTCCGTTTTTCGTTAATGGACTTCAAGAAGGTTTCTTTCGGTTCAGCTATGAGACAGTTGATGCTAAAGAAACAACACCGGCTGTGAAGTGCAGTTGTGTGTGCCGTTGCCATGTCGTAGAGTTAAGCATAATCCTTTGCCAAGCAGAAAATTTTATTGGAAAATTTTAACAATGTATTTCTTAATGGAGACAGTCAAACAGGTTTTCTTCTTTCCCAAACAGAAACCCTATCAACAAATTTGTTAAATTGATATTTTTGGCTGCAAATATAAGGACTGTTAAGATAAGGTGCTGAAGGGATGAGGAATTGGGGATAGATGAAATAAGGGATATTATTAGCTACTAGTAAAAGTTGTGTGATTCTTCTTCTTAATTAATTTCGGTTACGTCCTTTTTAATAATTTTAGTGTAATTGATCCTTCTTTTTAAATAATCCTTCTTAACTGTCCTTAACATTAATTTTCCATAGTTCTTTCTATGCTGCTACTCATGTTGCGCTGTAATGCTGTGGAATATTGCAAATTTAATAATTTGTGAAACTGCCGTTCTTAAAGCTCTTGAGTGATAATTTAAAAAAAAAAAAAAAAAACAAACGTGTTATTAGCACTGTCAATTTGTATGTGTTGGCAAATGAAACTTAACTATACTTGGATTTTTTCACAGTAACTGCTTAATGAGAAAATTTCATACCATTAACCATCTCGAATTAATTAAATATCTGTTTCTTCCTAATATTTTAGAGTTGATATAAAAAATTTGAACAGTGCTCTTTTTCCATATTTTGACATAGCTAAAATGAATAAAAGCTGGATGAGAGGTTGCGAGTATGTTGGAGCCCCTTCCAACCGCAGGACTTGTTGTTATGTAAATCTAAGATCACATAAAGTTCTGTTGATCACATATATCTGTTGTTGGCGCTACTTCTTGATGCAAGATTTTCCCAGACCAAACCACGAGTTGGCCGTTCATTATTAGTGTAACTCCAAAATCATGATCTTAGTGTTACAAAAAAGAAACTTATACTCAAATTATGATTTCAAGGTTTTCAAAGGAAAAACCAAACATTCTATACATCACCCGCTTGTGGCATACTTGCGGTTGTGTCCTCTTGGTAGGTTGTTGGTTGCATTATCTTAAGGTATCTTTGAAACGAAAGATTTTAGATGGAACAAAAGGGATGGAAAAAATTTTATTTTAAATAAAGCATTCAATTTTAAAAAAACTTAAAATAAAAATACAATAATAAACTAGTATAAAGCTTTTTTTTATTTTTTCTTTGTTTAATTTTATAAATATTTTATAATTTCTTTAATTAGAAATAAAACACTTATTGTCTTGTTTATTTTTCTCTAAACTCCTTAATCCATTGGTACACATTCTCAATTCTCCCTGAGGAAGAGCCTCGCATTCTTTTGTCCTTTTGTGTCGTTGCCCGGATGAAGGCAATGAAGTGAAAACCTAGTGGAACTAATATTGGGCATCGGGTTTGGGCGGCTGTAAGTTATTAAATTAGGCCCTCCTAACGATAAAAACAAAGTTAAATTAAGCTAAACCTTTGGAACTCAGTGTTTTCGTTTTTTAATTAAAAAAATATGGAACCGAAATTGTGATTTGAATAGTAATAATAATAATAATATATTATTTGATTATGAGTAATTATTTGTTGATAAAAAAGAATAATTGTTAATTTAATATTACGTAAGACTAATGAATCATTAATACATACTTTGACCGCTTCAACTACCAATCCAAAAATCACTGGAGAAAACAGCTTCGAGTGTATAAGGCATCAAATATCTAAGAGAAGCAACTTGTTGCAAATTGCCCTGGTTTTGAAGCTGAAAGGGGGTCATTCTTCCAAAAAAATACGTCATATGATGATTTACAACTACTCCAAGTACCAACAAAACAAATCTCAATCTTTCTTCTTTGAGAACAGCCCCTATTCAATCTGATATAGTACATCCATTCATCTAGTAAGGTTAAAAAAACGCAATTTATTATTATTTTCTTTTTAAAGAAAAAGAAGAAACTTGAGAAATTTGCTGGTGATCATGAATTGCATCAAGCGCCACTGAACTAACAAGTATTTCTTGAATTGAAGCAATTGATCATCAATCTTAAGACAATGGTGAATTTAAGCCAGCAATCTTTGGATATTTCTTGCTATGCCAGTGCTGCTGAGTTTTAAAAGGAATTGGCTGAATTCCAGAATCTAATGATAAAAAACCTGTAGTGGGGAGTCCTTGCAGAAGATACAGCCTCTCCAGGCAGAGTACTCAACAAATTTTCTTCTATTTACAATGTTCAGATAGCCAGAGTACTGCAACCAGCAAAATATTTGAAAAATTCAAGATTTGCAGATGTGTCACTAGTGATCATTAAGGAAAACAAATATGTACAAATAATTCAATGTTAGGAAATCTTGTTAGGTCTTCAGGTGGTAATAATAAATAAAAAAAAAATTATCTTTACACTCATTGAAATGCCCAAAATGCAAAACATATAGTTCATATGATATGCTGTAGTGGGCTCACCAGTTTGTCATCAGTCATGACTCATGATTGCATATGATGCTCCAGTGTAAAGGCATGAATATCAGAAGGACTAGTACCCGGCCTAACAACAATCATCAGCATAAAATCAAACTTGAGCAATAATATAGGCCCAGGGAGCTATGTAGCAGAAATAATCAATAGCTTAACCAAGCCTTGGACAGAGAGACAGGAGACAAGAGCAAGATCAAGAGTCACATAGCGTGGCGTCTGAAATCATACAGGATCATGTTCATAAGAAAATTAATAGTTATGCTTTCAAATGATTGCACAAAAATGTGATAATGCAAACCCACATAAGGATTACCTATAGCATTCTGTGCTGATTAATTTATAAGCATTTTTTATAGCATTTACCCCAGAACAGAGTGATTTGAACAGTTTCGAGCACCCAACTACTTGAGATGTACGGGGTTACGATGGCTAACAGAATTATTCCTAAACAGAAGAATAATTACTATTTAAAATGTTAAATGACTTTCTTCCCTCAAAGTAGACAATGTAAAAGATGAACTTTAGGGAAAATATCCCGAACAGAGGATGAAAATACCTTTTGTTAATAGTTCCATAATGGAATTTAGGCTTTCCTGCCTTCATGTCCTCAACATACTGCAACCATGAGAAAACACCATAAGACACATTATAAGTTGGAAAAGGTAAAATGACCCAAAATTATATAAAATGTTCAAATATTCGAACCATACCAAACTTAAAGTAACCACCATTGATGAAAAAGATAGAGAGTTAAAAGGTATATCATCAAGCGAAAAAAGCTGGCATTCTGATGATTCCGGACCAGGTGAAAAGTGGGGCTTCTTCAGCTTTGCTAAGAAGATTATATAAGTCTGCCTCAAACATGCCATAATCATAACCAAAAATCTCTACCCAGACAAAAGAAGGTTGAAAAAAAAAAAAAGAGAGAGAAAAGTTTAGAAGAAGAAATCAATGCTTCTTGCTCACTTGGCCAATCAAAGGAATATCCAATTGAGCAAAGGGAGAAATCACTTCCACGTCCGCATTGGCTTCCTCCCTTGTTTCCCTAATAGCACCTTCCATAGCCGACTCTCCAATTTCCAAATAACCAGCAGGAAGTGTCCTTGTTGACACCAAAATATGAAATTAACATAGCTCACCAAAGATAAGATAAACAATTTTCATCATAACAAGAAATTCTTAGCATCTTGGTTTTATAAAAAATTTCAGGGAAAGTAATGTAACATGTATGTAACCTGAACCAATAAAAATAGGCAGTTCATAAGAAGTCCACTCTTACCAAAGGCCATAAGATGGTTCAATCTTCCGCTTGCAAAGGAGGACCTTGTTATCATGTTCAATGAGACAACCAACTACCTACTTTGCCATTTAAACTCATGTCATGTATAGAAGACAGTATTAAGTGCTAGGAGAAATAGCATACCACTATTACAATAATTTTTCTAGACAAAAAGCCAGAGAATACATCTTAAAAAAATATGATCTTCCTCCAAAACTTTTTTGGTTTTGCATTTGTTGCACTGCGAGTTTTGCAGAACATAGAATTACTTCATGGAATGACATTAGTTATATGCCAGTAAAAATAGCATACAACTATTACAGTAATTTTTCCAGACAAAAAGTCACAGAATACATCCCGTAAAATATGATCTTCCTCCAAAACCTTATTAGTTTTTGCAGTTACCGTACCAGTTTTGCGAACATAGAATTACTTCAAAGAATGAGATTGATTATATGAATGGCACTTTAAAACATGTTACATGTGGATACCTTAACATCCACATTTACTTCAGAATCAAACCCATTCATTACATAATAAATAAAATCCTAAAGCTGATATAAATAATCTGTTTCCTCTGATCAATGTGTGCTTTGCAAAGTCAAGATTGAACCACTTATTTTTTTCTCAATGTTTGCCTGAAATTCATCTTAAAGATCCAACAAAAGCCATAATATGGAAATATGTAAAATAACAAGATAGACAGATGACCAAAGTATATAGTGCATACTAACCGTCAAACACTTTAACAGACATAGTAAATCAACTTGATATCCACAAAGCTATAACACTCTTCATCTACTTACAACCAAAAGCATAGTTTCCAAACCCTCCTTGCCAATATTTCAACAACAGCAAACAATTTTTTAAAATAAAAAATATAATTAAATGAGAGAGAAAAAAAAATGATATCATATACATATCCTAGTTCAGAACTCAAAAGTAGGTTACATGACGATTAGATGGGATAAAATGAAGCCCTAATCTAAATTTAAGGGTACAACTTCTAATTTAAAAGAAATGGCTTGAATCAGCTGCCAAAATTCAAAATATTTCCGCATATGACACATGAAAGAACAAGCAAGCCATTTTGTTTTGCATATCTTGCATAGATGCCATCATGCACATGACACACACATCTGATATTCCACTTAAAAACGTTGACACATTTTGTAAATCACTCACATGTTCAAGAAAATTTCCAACAAACTATAAAATATCCCTAATTTCTGCATAAGCACTAAATTAAATCAAGTGCAAGCTCCTGTGATCATTTTGGGCATTTACCATTTTTGGATTCTGATAGGCAATCTTCCCACAAATTGTACATATAGCTCTCAGCCTTTCTTCTCCTTCAGGTATATCATGCTTTGTTGTACCACCACACCACTGACAAAACTTAATCTTTTGAACATCTCCCTACATTGTAATGGAACTCAACTATATGACCAATAACTATACAGAAGATTGTTGTGGAATACAAGATACAAGAAGAATTTAGATTAATAATTTCAAAATTTAGATGTTGGTGTTCAAGATATCTATTTAACTGTGAACAACAGAACATGATGCAGAAAAGGGGCATTCTTATTTGTTGCAAATTGCAATGTACTCTGGTTCAACTGGATCATTGACAATGTCAAAAGCCAATCCATTATGTTATGGAACTATCTTTTCTGAAATATTAGTTACATCTTATCTATAATGACTAGCAACAACTAAACACCAACCACATCCAACTCCTACATACAAATCAAACTTAATTATATACATAAAGTTCAATTAGAAGCACGCTAGACCAGAGAAGGGCATGTACAACAAATTAAAGAAAATATATGTAAGGATTGATTTTCTTTAGTTTAAAATCAATTATTTGTTTTAAATAATACAATTGATGGGGATATTCATTCCTGTAATTCAATAATTCAATTCATTTGAAAGTATAAAATTACAACCAAAAAAAAAAAATTAAAAATAGACCATAAAGGCCACAAAAATCCCTTAGGAAATAAAAAGATGTGTAAATTCAAAATTGTAAAAGAAACAAAACACAGAGACCCATTTAAATAATTTTAATTTTAACCATATATATATATACCGAAGGGATAAAAGAATTGACAGGAACATTAAAAGTGCGGAACCAAAAATAAAACGCACGGCGGAATGAAGTGACGATGACGGAGAAGACGAGGTGTCATTGGAGGTAGCTGACAAAGAAGAGGGATCCATGGTGCTAATGAGAAAGTGTTTGAAAGAAGGGTATGGGGAGAACGATGCGATTGAAATGGGAGAGAAGAGCCTTTGACTATTACGACGTTTCCAACGTCCAGTAGTAGCAAAAGCAGACGAACAACAACCCAGGATGTCAAAAGCTCTCAGCATTATTATGCTCTCAGGATTAGAATACAGAGCATATTCATTGTAGAGAGAGAAAAAGATAATGACATCATAGCAATAAGAATTTAAACTCGTCAAAAAAAAAAAAAACAATTAAGAAGAAGAATTTAGTAATAAACCGACATACGCCTCCCTTTTTTATGCTAAGTTTCATTTTTTTTCCATAAAAATTAAAAAATATATATTAAATTAATATAAATATAGTTTATTTGGACTAAATTACTTTTTTTTTAATTTATTCACTATTTTTTTCTCTTTTCTTTTCCTCTGATAATGAAAATAAAGGTAAATTTGAAAAATAAATAATTAATACTTTTTTAAAATTTTCAGATGACAAACAATTGTGGACAAATAATATTTTTAAGGTTAAAACTAACTTTTATCCTACTATATGTTCTAGATTTTAGTTTTAGTCCCAACAATTAAAAAAAAATTGTTTAGATCTATATATACTAAAAATAATTTTGGTTCAGGTCTCGATAACGGTATTGAGTTTGTCTCAGTCATTAAATAGTGCTAATTTTTTTTGGAATGATTAACCAAAGCTAAATATAATAAAACTTGATTGAGATAGTTTTGGCATAAAAAAAAAAGATTGTTTTGATATTGTTTTAATTATTCTTTTATTTTTGAAAAAATGTTATTTCAAGCCTAGAATAGGCATAAAAGAGGTCGTTTCAAAACTATATTAAAAGTATACTATATATTTGTCAAATCTTATTAGCTATGCTTACAAAAATTAATCCCATCTAATCATTTGTTAACAGTAGAAACTAACTCCTTAATAGAGAACCATTGTAAAGACTTAAACCAAAATATGTTTAGCATTGAGATTAAAATTAAAATATGAGACATGTGCAAAGATTATAAACTAGGTTTAACCTTTTTTCTAAATAAACATTTAAAAATAGAGGAAGCAAGTAATGAGAATGTGATTAATTTCAGTACATTGTTAGTATAAATATTTTTTGTATAGTTATTTAATTATATATTAAAAATATTTCATTTTTATAATAATTACTTGAAAAGTCAAATATATAATAAGATATAATTAGTTAAAAATATAAAATATTTAATGCTAATAATATCTCAATAATAATAATAATAATAATCATTATTCAGAGTGGATATTGTCACTATCTCAAGTCTATTATTACCACTCACTCAACAAAGTTTTTTTATTAATTTCTCTAAAATGCTCTTTCTTTCTTTTTTTTCATAGTTAAATTAAGAAATATATTTAACTTTACAACTTTTCATAAAATACATTATGTTAAATTTTTAGTAGATATCTATTTTAATCCCTAAAAGATGTGTGTAACATCAACTTGATTCTTAAAGGTTGGTTGATATTAAATATATCTCTAAAAATTAAAGTATGCCATCACCTTAGTCCTTAAAAGTTCTATTACATCAAATAAATTTCTAAAATTTAAAATTATCAATTTAATCCTTTTCTTTTTTATTTGATATATTAAACTTTCCCTTATTTGAATAAGGTAAAGGAATAAGTGAATACTTTTTCCATTATAAAAGACTTAAAATAATATCAAATTTTAATTTTCATGAATCTATTTCCTGTCACACTACTTTTAGATACCAAATTAATATCACATATATCTTTTAAAAAATAAAATAAATATTTACTCAATGAAAAATACGCAAATACAGCAACAATGTCTAACTTCATTGTTTACATTAAAAAAAAACAAATGAAAACAGAAAACCCAAAAGCCTTTAACTATTTATTCTCTAACTGTAGGAGGTTCTGTCTAGAAACACATTTTTGTGTAATGTCATTACGCATTCCGCACAGAATGCGTGCCTATCCATTGTTTTTTTTTTTCCTCCCTGTTTTATTCGGTGAAATATGTATCATTTTCAACAACTCGTTGACATTTCTTAGTCTTTTGTACCTTTTTTTTTTTGTTGGGGGGGGGGGGGGCGGTCAGGGTAACACCCAGTACTTGATCCTGGATTTTTTAATAAACTCTACCAATATCATGAAAAAAACAAAGATCCATGAGGATTGGTATTGTGAGAGAGAGAGAGAGAGAGAGAGAGAGAGAGAGAGAGATAAAAGAGAAATAAAAGTAGGATCAAACCCTTTTTTTTTTTTTTAATACTAATCAAACCCCTCTTTGACACAAGTTATTAGCCATTTACCTCAGGCACATTTGGATAAACTTCTTCAAAAACACTTTCAAGATAAAGAGCAGAAATAAGAGAAGCAGCTCTCCATATGTTTATTAAAAAAAATGCTGATTAAATTTTAATTAAAGGAAAGTACTTTACTTTCTTGTAAAATATGGGTACAAACAACACAATTGCTTCTCAACTAGATTTATATCATATGAAAGCAAACTCAAGCTGGCTCAGGATCACTGCGATTCTAACTGACTTTTGAAAGACAAGTGCTTATCTTAAACAAAAATATGTGTCCCAAGAGTCCCTAATCCAAGGTCAGCTTATCACACAAAGATTGATAAGCAGCACTGCAGTGCTTGAACTTCTCCTCTGCAATAGCCTATCAACATGCATAATAATTAAAATAATTAGCAAAGTTTACAATTATTGATAGAGACACCATAATGACCAACAGAACCAGAAAGGAAGGAGAATAAAATCAGGGGTTAGAGCTCCGGAAACACCTTTGAAGAACCTTGGTGACGATCTGGATGCCACTTTAGAGCACATACCCGGTACCTGATTTCATAAAATAGTTAAAACAAAAAAAAATCACATCAAAGGAAAACCAGCAACACTGGATTCCTAGAACTTTATGGTAAAGAGAAAGTGGAACAGAACTCACGCATTTTTCACATCTTCAAGTTTAAGAGGGCCTGAAGAATTCAATCCTAGGGCTAATCTATCTGAAACTGAATCTGAATATGAACAATCAAACTCTGACTCAGTTGAAGATTCATATGCATTTTCCCTCCTATATCTCCAGTTAAAAGATTTCCCGTAATTAGAAAAGTCCCCTGACCTCCTCCACCGAGGATTTTCCTCATTAACGAATGACCAATAGAAGGATTGGTTACCACCAAAGGCAGAGCGGAAAATTGTTTCAACATCGACGTCATCTTCACAAAACTCGGCATCTCCTGAAAGAGGTCAAGTTCGGTGAAATTTAATATATGAATGCAGCTATATCCTCTATAGATATCTGAATCTTCTACTTCGCATGCAAAATAGTAAACACACCGCAGAAACAGGAAACTGATATAAGAAAGCATATGATGCAAGTTAAAACCAAATCAGCTCCATTATCTCTTACTAGTTAAGCCCATCAATCCTAATCAAGTAGACGTGAAAATTTCCAGGCAAGATGCATTTGAAAGATTTCCCAAAAGAAAACATATCATGTAAACTCCAACCAAGAGAGCTAGTAATACAAGATATATGTAATATTTGATTACAGAATAACTATTTCAAGCATGCTTACTTCTAAACCAATGCCTTGATCTTTGGTTGCCATTTCTGTACCTTCCAGAGCCCTTCGGAGAATATTGTCTTCTAAACCATGAATGGCCTCGACTAGAAGATGGATCATCCTCATCAATATCTTCCTTCCAGCTCTAAACCATGGAAGAAAAAGGAAAGCATAAGCACTTTAGATGCAACAACTACAGACAAACAAAAGCAGGGAATAGTACAAGTTGGGGAACCATCTAGATCTATGACTAAAAGAGTTTATTGAGAGAACTGTTTAGTCAAGCACCTAATAAAAAAGTTATAGCTGATAGCATGGGTACAATTTGATACTTTTAAAGTTTCTCAGAACTGGAAGTTCAAGGAGTTGCATCCATTACAAAAACTGAGCCATGATGTTAAACCCATTGAATAGTAATGGTGACAACCAAATAAAGCCAGGTGTTAGCACACCTTAGGTTGTGAGCAAACAACCAAAATGCACCAGGGTATACATTAGGAAGAAGTACAAGGGAGCAACCATGGGGGATTCTAGAAGAGCTGAGGTATTACATCAGAATGAGGATGTGCGGAGGAATGAGAATTTGGGCCTGACAATGGGCCCCACAGCTCCATAACAGAATTGCTGAGCTGTCCCTCTCTGTGTGGTGTGAGGATCATGTGTGATTTGGGTTTTTCTTTTTTTTTTTTGGCGCCTAGGGGGGGGGGTATTTGTATGGGAAGAGGAGGCTGTGGGAATTATTCTAGAATTTGGAATTTAGTCATTTGGGAGAGACTGGAACTCTCTAACGTCCAAGCTATTTTCCTTTCTTATACTGCTACTCTTTGTTGTTCCTCATCTTCCTCAAGAGAGTCCCCACTGGATTCTTCTTGGGAGTATTAATAATACTTGAGTTCTTTCATTCCTATTTTCTGTACCAGTTCCTTATCACCAGGCTTTACCTTAATCAAATAAGTCTGTCATATATATGACCTAAGCCTAGCCTATTTATCTAATATAGCCATTTTTTAAGGCCTGTGACTTAGCCAGCCCATTTTAGAAGTTTAGTCTAGCCCAAAAGCTTGTTTAAAGCCCTATTTAGTAATAAGACATTTAAATAGGCTAATAAGCCCTACAAATAAGCAAACAATTTAACTTTTTAAATTCAATAAACAATATATTATTTATAAATTTATGATAACAACAATAATATAAATCTAATATATTATATATTATTTGGCTATATAGGATGGCCTTTTCTAAAGCTAAAAGCCTGGCCTTTTCAGCAAAACAAACTCTTAAAAATTCCTTACCCTAACTTATTAAAAAGGCCAAGCCTAATGCAGGCTAAGTCTTATGCTCTTGACGAGTCACCTAATCTATTTCCACCCCTAACAACAAATGTGCAGCTATATTTCTTTTAAGTTTCTCAAAAATAGTTTAAACTTAGGGATTGCACCCGTTACGAGATGAGTTGTTCAAATTCAAGGTATGGCGTTGACCAAATAAATTCAAAACTCAAAAAGAACAGCCTATAAAAATCAGTGATACTGACGATCTTCGATATCACCCGTCTTTATGGGGATGGGCACAGGAGGGCAATGCAAACCGTATCGAAATAACCAACACTAGTAAGGCAGCAGAGGTTCCACAGGAAACATGGTGAACAAAGACCGAATAATCATAACACAAAGCATTTTGACATTTTTGCATACAAAGATACAAAAGACCATAGTCCAGTCATACAGATGCAAAAGCAGTGACACGGACAAAACTAATCATGTCAGAAATTCTGTTCATTTTGTTAAAACAGACATCGCAGAACTGCAGACGTATAATATAGAATAGAATACAGCATAATCAAAATTTAAGGGAAACGGTACTCCATATAACTTGTTCAAATCATCCTTAGAAATATGCTCTATAGGATGGTGACAATCCAAAGTTTGAGGTCAGCTAACAGTATTTTCATATAAGAAAATTAAAACTCAATAAGAAATGCCAACAAATTAAAATAATAAAAGAAAACCAAGCAAAAATGTTCCAATAACCAAATGAATAATTGAAAGAAACCTATGAATTTGAAATCCTGTAAAGTCATTGTTTAAGATCCTTGATTGAGCCCCCCCCCCCCCCAAAACAAAAAAAAAACACCACAAAAAAAATGAAAAAATAAAAAACAACTACTCCTCTCCTATCAAATCAGCCATATTATGGCACTGATGTGAAGGTTTATCTCCCATCGTCCACCCTCAGCCAATCATTGGAGAGGGAGCGGCACTAGTCTTAGACAGTAGCTCATTTTTCCCATTTGATGCTAAGAAGCTGAAGATGAAAAACATCATTGCATCATAATTACTCGTCTTTCTGTCTGATTCCACCTACAGCATAGTAGCATACTCAACACTGTAAAGAGATATAGTACACAGGTCTTTGAAGGGACACAGCCTGTTACCAAAAGGCTTTCTTTCTTTTGCTGTCCCTTCTTTTATCATTAATATTGTGGCTTGTTGAAAACTTGAAAATCCATCAACAGGAAACTTTAACACTCTGAATGTATAAAGGAAGCTAAAAGCCAAAAAAGAAGAAAAATGGAAAACCAAACAAGTGACAACCACAGGGTAAGTGCACCCCTCTGAGATAATCAATAAGCACCAGTAATAGCTCAGTTGGAGACTCCATACCATGTAAATAAATACCAAAACAAGAATATAAGAAACAGCACACACACACACACACACACACACATGTGAGAGAGAAAGAGGAAAAGAGATGAAGATATTTTGTTTTTCATGTATTGACATTGTGCAAGCATGTTTGCAGGCATTAGATTAAAAGCATCATGAACCTGGAAGAGAACTTCTGCATAAGCATTGACATTGCGAAGTAATGTTTGTTTTGCTTGCATCCTTCTAAATCTTCTTGAGTAATGGTTGCATCTCTGCAATAGCACAAAACAACCCTTATTTACAATGATCCTAAGATCATAACAAGTAGTAGAAAATACGCACGATGTTGGAGGAATAGATTGAGTGCATAACTGAAAGAAACACAAGAAAGAAATGGAAGGAAAGCATCTAACTGCAAATAATGCATGTGAAATAAAAAATATATTCACTGAGTTTGTTATTGAAAACACAAACTATGAAAAGACAAACATTAATAAAAGCAATAAACAAATGGGAGTTCCTTCCAGTTGACAGCAAAACTAGGTCGTTTTAATCTCTTTTTTTAATAAAAATAAGAAAAAATGCGTAGTGTCTCTACTGCCTCATTTAACCGTACATAAAAACCTTACATACGTCCTTGCATAATTGATAATTAAACTGAAGCTCTTATATCTCAGTAAAACAAAGCAATATCGCATATTTGCAATAGTGCATAAGGAGCAAATTTTAGCTCAATACGAGGAGGATGATACGAATTGAGACGAAATAATGGCCAACAAATGAAGACATTTTAAAAGATACCAAATAAAATAGTGCTTCCATCTTCCAAATAACTGAACACATAGTCCACTCCACATCTTTATCAACAAGATACCTATCAAGTTAGCCATGGTACAATACATTTGAAAACCTCGTCATCATTATGCAGCAAATTATCTCCCCGCTCAATTCTTATCTAGCAACAGATGACAAATTAACATTTTAGCTGGCCGGAAAAACATTTCTCTAATTGTGATATATAAATACTGAATCTTAAGCACTTAACTCCTTAACCCCCCTATCAAAATGGTTTCTATTGTGATATGAAAAAAAAATTAAAAAAAAAACTGTTAACACGATGCATAGACTTAATTGATTCCAAGACCAAATAAACCGAATAATGGTTCACACATTACAAAATTTCAAAATCAGATAACAACAACCTCCCAAGTAGGTGGTGAATCATGTGTAGTAGTTTGTTCTACATAGTTGCATTGCATGAACTAATAAAATAAAATAAAATAAAATCCTTCATACTATAGCCCAACAAAATATTCTCCAAATCCCTTGTTAAATCAAAAGATAAGAAATTCGGACAAATATGTGAAAAGAGAGAAACTAACAGATTCCCAAAAATTGCTCCTTTTGCGTTCCAAGAAAGGAGTGGAATGAAAGAGTGCACATGAAGCCCTGAAAGGCAGACATTTGGTGTTTGAGTTGTTGATAAAGGTGGCTTTGATGGCGCTATTCATTCCTAAAAATCTATTATCTACGATGACTTATTCACAGAGATAACAAATTAGAATGTGCAGGGTGCGCGACCTTAAGCTAAGGTAGTTCAGCAAATGATGCAACAAAAACCGGGGAAGAAACGAAAAGACCAAACAAAGGTAGCTGCTCTATTCCTCGGACCCAGCTTGGTTCCCCGTTTGACTCAGCCTCAGACACTGGGAACGAGGGCCCCTATTCTGGAATGCAACTTGATTCTTTGGGGGTGTATACACATTTATTTAGCCACATTTATTACATGGCTAAATGCATCTTAGTGTGTCAATTGAATTTAACAACACTTTGTGTATTTAACGATATTTTAAAAATGTGGCTAAGTGAAAGTGCACCCCCGGGGGGAAAGTGTCAAGGATTATCACCGCTATCGATTTCCACATGTCCTTGCGAGCAAAACTAAAAAATACAATAAAAACATGAAAACACGAAAACAAAATTGAAAAGATAACATAATAATTATTTTTCTTTAGCTTGAGAATGTTCTATTTTAAGTTTGTTAGATATAAAATATTGAAATTAATGTATCCAAAAATAGAAAGAAATTCCCCATAAACATAGAAAAAAAGTTGAATTTAAATATATTATTATTATTATTATTAAAATTTAATTTTAATATACTATTAATATAAAAAAGTATATTATCATCTAATTATGTATTTACATATCATTAAAAGTATTATATTATTAAAATAATTACCTTAAAAGACATAAATATAATAATATATGATTAATTTATAGTATAAAATATTTTATTATTATAATAATAATAATAATAATATTAATAATGTATCAAAATCAAATTTTAAATTATATTTTTATAATAGTATAATTGTAGTATCTTTTAGTTTTAGTTCCCATAAATTAGAAAATTAGTTTTATATCCTTGCTTATTTCAATAGAGAAGAGAAAACTAATTTAGGAAGGCTTTTAGAGTGTTTATCAAGCTTGAGAAATTTCACTTTGAGGTTAGGAATTAAAAGGAGTAGAGATTGAATTGGAAAAAGTCTTAAGTTCGTTTTATTATTATATATCATTTTCTATCTCTTTAATTGATTTAATATGTTCATCCTATAATAAAAAATGTTCCTATTGGATATAAATATAATCAGCCAAATCTTTCAAAGAAACTTATTTGGAAAAAAAAAAATCTAAAGATTACCAATGTTCAAGTGATTTAACCTAAGGAGGGTACTTGACCCCTTAGCAAATGGATTCCTCAATTGGCTTACGAGAATAAGTCTTTGAGCAAGATCAATTAAGGAAAATTAGAATGGAAAATGAACTTAGATTAACAAACTTAAGGGTTCATAAGAGTTCATACAAACTAGAATCTCAACAATGAACACAAGGAAATAACATAATGCTTAAAATAAAATGAATAAAGAAAATAAAAGCTAATAATCAAAATAACATAGTGTATGTGTTATTCATGTGTTCCCAATTCCAACTAGTATGAGCTTTTATATTCCTCCTGGATTTTCACCACTTCTCAGCTGTATGCACATAATGGTCCTTGGCTAACTTCCCATGCACCCACGTTCTTTGTTAGTGGTAAATGTTGCTTAACTTTAGTGCCAGTCTCTAACTAACTCTTTTTCTTTTGATACTTGGTCCTAACCACAACACTTGGCCTAATGTCCTCTGCCTCTGTTGATATATAATTCTTGGCCAAAATATTTATCCTGATCCATTTCAACCTCCAAACCAAACCCAACTGGGGTCATTTGTTAGCCCATAATTAATCACCCTTAGCTTTCAACATTAACCTTCACTTAACAATTAATTACGGTGCCAACATATGTGGCCCTATATTACCTAGCTAACGGCTGTTTACTCATAGCTAGGTAATGTATTTAATCCTACTATTGTTACTGTTCATTCACCTTCAATGAGTGAATTTTCCCACTTCTTCATAGACCCAATTTCTTCTCCCCTTAATCTTCAACAAACTTCCAAACTCCTTTATTCAGCTTCAAGCTTTTGATCTTTCTCACATAAATTTTACTCTTCATCTCTTAAAATGTCTTTCGATTACTCGGACTCTCAAAACCCTAGTATCTTGGCCACTCATGATCTGTCAAAGAGCTCTTCTTCATCAAGCTCCGAAAGCTCCTCAATTGATTTGTCAACTGATTCCCCACAACAATCAATTGGCACAATCCATCAATTAGCCCAAGCTCTCAAGGCTCATTGCATATGTCCTTGAAACCAACTCATTTGAACCACTAGATCAGCCATTGGAATAGGATTGGTATATGTAGGCTTATCCCAATTGTTTTTAGAGTTACCTAAGAACTTGTATTCGCATAGGGGAGTCCTAAGTTCCCTTCTATATTAAGGGGTCTTTTGATCAATTGCACATGACCTGGTTAAGGCCCTTGATGCCCCCCAGTGTAAGTTGTTACTTCACTAATAGTTTCAGGCCTAGTTCCATGCATGACATCAACTGAATGGCCACGAAGTTTTAGCATCTCTTTTTGTTGTTGTTGAACTTGCTGCATCTCATTTTGTACTATTGGCTTTACTATTTCAGCTAGTTGCTTAGAAATTTCATACATTAGATAATTTATTCCCGTATTAATTTGCTATCTGATGAAGGATGTAGATATTACTAATAGCTGCATCTCCTCATATCCGATCTAAGTTGAGCTAGACACATTAGAAGATGCTGCCAAGGCCTTAGGCAGTAGGGAAGTAGCAACTGTGATCGGCTGCTCTAAAGTCGCCACTTAGGGTGTAATCAAGGCAGTTGCACATGTAGCTAGTTGCCCACTGCTTTCTGCTTTGAGGCTTGACTTGGATTTTTTGAACTCGTGTTAATAACCATCTTGGATCTTAGATTCATATACCAAGTATGATCCAACCCAAGAACTAGAAATTTTCACTGATCTAACTTTGAAGGTCCCATTGGGCATGCCAAATTTTATGTTGATGTTGGCACCAAAAAATTGTAGTTAGTCGATGATGGATATTAGCCTAGGAGAAATAGTCGGATAAGGCAATATTCGGTCAGATTTAGCCGATAAACGAAAGTAGTTGGCCTATGAATAAGTGATGATCAACAATGGACATGGATTGTATTGCTCGGCTTAAATTGATTGAAAGAAGTTAAAGCGTATGGACGAACTTTAGTTGGCCGCCAGCTAAGATCCAAGTGTCAAAATAACTATTATTATGTATCTACGGAAAACCCAAGATGAAAGCATTGACGTGGTAACCAAGGCTAGCCTTGTTGAGGTCATTTTGGCCCTAAAAAAGGCCGTTTCGATATTATTTAGCTTTTTTCCAATTTTTCACTCAATTGATTTTCCTTATCTTTCGTAATTAGGATTCTAATTAGGTGTAGTTGCCTATAGGAACTTTTATTCGCGTATTTTGAAGCATGATAGTTTATATGGGTTTCAATTGATCGCCGATGACTGATTTTGCTAACAACCAATAGTTGATGGCTGACAATTGAATAGCAACCTTAGCCATTAGCCAAAGGCAAGAATTTCCTATTAGTCTTTTGGCCTTTTTGATGGTTGTAACCCATGAAATAGTTTTGCGCTTTGGTGGGAGAAAGAACGTGCTTTAGCAGCTAAGGACAAGAGTTTAACCAAGTCTTCAACCACTTCCTAGAAAGTGGGAACAATTAAGGAAGGCAGTTTCTAGTTTAGAAAGTAGGGAGAATAGGTGAAATGTAGAGAATAGTTTTAAGGGGTTACCACTATGCCGAAAGAGGTGCACTCAAGGAAGAAATGGAAGACAATTGTAAGGTAGTCACCAAGAGGAAGTGTGCTGAGCATATTGTCTAAAGACATGGTTAATAGATGTTCTAGGATAACTGTTAAGTTTTGTACATATATAAATAACTTTGAGCACAATCTATAGGGGAACCCCAAACAAATAAATGGAACGCAAGTTTCTTTTACATTTATCTTTATGTTTTCTACAATTTACATTCCTTGCCTTTACTTTTTAACATGTCTTTACCACACTTTGTTTACAGTATTTTATTTACTTTCAGTCTTTTTAATTTTCAATCCATTTCGTTAGCCTTTAGTTGTTCACCAATATCCTTTTTAGTGACCTGATTTGGTGATCTACCTGTCAAACACACTTTGGAGTAGTTTGGGAATCCATTTGTTAAGAGGCAGAGACCCTCTCTTGGTATTAATCACCTGATCGTGAAAATCAGTTGTGTTTTTCTCTAGCCAAGCCTCTTGGTCATCTTAGAATAGTTTTCTGGCTCACCTTAACTCTCAACCCATTTGGCTAGACAAATAATTATATACAAAACATATAATTTGCCGGTGGGACCATCAACAGATCAGTTTACTATTTTGGTATCCAATGATTATGCCCATGACAACACAAGCAATGGCAACCACAATTTCCTCTAATCAGCTTGTAGCCATAGTAGCCTTGTTCCATCTCTACCAGCCGATCAACTGGCATTCTCTGTCGTGTCTATTCAGGTGGACTTAACTCTCTTACCTCGGAGAAATGAATTAAAGCACAGGAAGATTTTGTTATAAAGCAGCTATAGGGATCATCTCCACCTCAAGCAATAAGTCAACAGCCAATTGCTTAATGGCAAACTATGCAATCGATTACCCAACAGTCGAGAGCTTGGTTAGTTAATAAGTCAAATTGTCACAAAATAATTCGCAATTTGCTGTTCAACTACCAAGCTCTCAACCTCCGATGTCTCAACTAATAGTACAACAATCGAGCTATTACTAGAATAGTTCACAGCTTGTTGACCAACAGCCGAGTCCTCAGCTATTGGTGCATTAGCCGATGGCTTAGCAACCGAGCTATCAACAAAACAATTTACGATTTGCTTCCCAATGGCTGAATGCTCAATCACCAAGTAATCAATTGCTATTATTGCAGCTGACTCTTGCACCACCTTAGTGGACTAGCCTAGTGCAACCAACTAACTAACAAGTAAGTATAGATCCAAATGTTATAACTGAGACCATCAAAAGGCATTTTGGTGTGTAGCTGAGGCCACTCAACAGGCATGTGTACCAAAATTCGTATCTAGAATGGATAAAGAAAAGAATGACATAGCAGAAAGAATTTAAGATTCTAGATTTCACTATTTTCTTAGGTGAAGATAAGAAGTCTAATATAGAGCACATTAGTCTATTCACTACTCAATGTGGAAAGGCAAACCAAAATGAGCATTATAAGTTCCAACTGTTTTCTTTATTTTTAATTGTGGTGGCTTGTACTTGGTATTTGTCTTTGCCTCCCAATTTTATGCAAAATTGGGCAAACATGGAATGGTTATTCTATGATCACTTTTATCGGCCTATGCCAGAGGTTATGGTAGTTGATCTCATGAGCGTTAAGCAATAGGATGGTGAGACTGTAGCCAATTTTATGGAAAGATTTCTTAAGCTAAGGAGGAGACGCGCTGTCAAATTGCCAAAAGCTAACTATGCCATCATCAGCATAGGAAATATGTATCCTCGGCTAAGGGAAGAGGCTAATTGCCATGGAATATACAAATCTCAATCAGCTAATAACTAAGACCTCTAGAATGGAGCAGTTTATCATGGAGAAAAAGTAGAAGAGGGTCAACGAGATAGGAGGCTTGGGACTACAATTAATCTCAATTGACAACTACAACTCGGTTGAAGAAGAAATGGTCGAAGCCTCAATGTTAGCCGAGATGCTGACAGTTGCAATTTTCAAGAGAAAGTCCTATACTTGCTCAACTTATAGGTTAGCTGGGTAAGATTTTGAAGAAAATCTTGCAATGGCTAGCTTATTTAGAGTTGAGATAAAATAGAAGAATAATGCACTTAGGGGGCGAGTCGAGAAGGAAGAATAGAGGCCGGATCAAGTCAAACTTAATTCCACTAGACCAAAAGTTTACTAAATGATAATTTATGAAATATTGCTGGACTAAGTGGTTGGTGGATGATGAATCTTCAGAAGCACCAAAAGAAAAAGAAAGATAAAAGAATTGCGAATCTTTAGAAAATGCATCATTTCAGCTTCCTTGCTTGTCACTCAGCTAAATGACATAGGGGGCATTATGTTGGCACCAAAAAATTATGGCTAGTGAGGATGGATATCAGTTGAGGAAAAATAGCCAGATAAGGCAATATTCGTCGAATTTAGCTAACAACTGAAAGTAGTTGGCCAAGGAATAAGTGATGATCAATGGTTGACACACACTGTGTTGCCCGACTTAAATTGATTGAAAGAAGCCGAAATGCTCAGCCAAACTTTAGTTGGTTGCCAGTTGAGATCCGAGTGTTAGAATAACTATTATTGCATATCTATAGAAAGCCGAAGATGAGAGTGACAATGTGGAAACTAGGGTTGGCCCCATTGAGGTCGTTTTAGCATTGAAAAAGGTCGTTTCGATATTGTTTCAACCATTTTTCTATTTTTCCCTTGGCTAATTTGCCTTATCTTTTGTAATTTGGATTCTAATTAGCTGTAGTTGCCTATGGGAACTCTTATTCATATATTTTGAAGCTCGACAGCTGATATGGGTTTCAACTGATAGCCGACGACTAATTTAGCTAACAACTAATAGCCAACAACTAACAGTTGAATAGTGACCTTAGCCGTTACCTAAGGGCATGAATTCTTATTATGCTTTTGGCCTATTTGACAGTTTGTAACCCATGAAGTAGTTTTGGGCTTTGGTTAAAGAAAGAATGTGCTTTAGCAGCTGAGGACAAGAGTTTGACCAAGTCCGTGACCACTTCCTGAAAAGTAGGAGCAATTGAGGAAGGTTGTTTCTGATTTAGAAAGTAGGGAGAATAGATGAAATGCAAAGAATAGTTTTAAGCGGTTACCACTATGTCGAGATGAGTGCACTTAAGGAAGATATAGAAGATGGTTATAAGGTGGTTACTAAGAGGAAGTTTGCTGACCATATTGTGTAAGGATATGGTTAATACATGCCTTAGGATAATTATTAAATTTTGTATATATAGAAGTAGCCTTGAGCACAATCCATCATAAACCCCTAAATAAATCAATGGACACAAGTTTTTTTATATTTATCTTTATGTTTCCTGCACTTTACATTCCTTGCCTTTACTTTTCAGCATTTCTTTACCGTATTTTCTTTACAACATTTCATTTACTTTAAACCTTTTTAAGTTTTAATACATTTCATTAGCCTTTAGTTGTTCGCCAATATCCTTTTTGGTGACCTGATTTGCTGATCTGCTTGCCAAATGCTCTTTGGAGTAGGTTAGGAACCCATTTGCTAAAAGACAAAGTTCCTCTCTTAGTATTAATAGCTTGATCATGGGAATCAGTTGTGTTTTGCACTAGTCGAGCCTCTTGGTCATCTTGAAAGAGTTTATTGGCATGCCTTGACTCTCAGCCTATTCGGCTAGCCAAATAATTATGTACAAAATAATTGGATATAATTGTAATTAGTTAGATCTCTCTAAGAAACTTATCCGAAGACAAACTCCTAAAGATTACCAATGTTCAAGCGATTTAGGCTAAGGAGGGTACTCTGTCCCTAAGCAAATGGATTTCTTAATTGATATACAAGAGTCAATCTTTGAGCAAAATCAATCAACAAAAATTAGAATGGAAGATGAACTTAGATTAACAACCTTAACAATTCATACAAACCGAAATCTCAACAATGAACATAAGGAAATAACATAATGGTTAAAATAAAATGAATAAAGAAAATAAAAGCTAATAATCAAAATAGCATGGTGTATGTGTTATTTGTGTGTCCCCAAATCCAATGAGTATGAGCTTTTATATTCCTCTAGGATTTTTGCCACTTCTCAGTTGCATGCACATACTGGTCCTCAGCTAGCTTTCCATGCACCCACATTCTTTTGTTAGTGGTAACCATCGCTTAACTTTGACACCAGTCTCCAACTAACTCTTTTCCTTTGATACTTGGGCCTAACCACAACACTTGGCCCAATGTTCTCTGCCTTTTCAGATATATAATTCTTGAGCCAAAATATTTATCTTGATCTATTTCAACCTCCAGACCAAACCTAACTTGGGTCATTTGTCAGTACATAATTAATCACCTTTAGCTTTTAACATTAACAATTAATTACGGTGCCAAATAGTCCTTTTCATAACTTGGTTTGAATGTTAATGTATTTGGATTTTTTTTATTTAATTTGTTATCTATTAGGTTATAATAATCTATTATTGATTTATAACCTATGTTGTTTTCTATTTTTTTTTATTTTTTTTTAATTTTCCATAGGTATCCTCCCACCAAAAGCAGTCCTATTTGAATACTGTAGGGCACTTAAATATAAGTAAGCAACTCTCTATCTAAGATTCAAATTGCAGTTTTGTCATGTTATGATGGACTAGTCCCTTTATCGCTGGACTAAACTTCAATTGGTACCTTTGTTGTTTTCTATTTAATTAAGTGTTCATTATTGTATTTAATATTTTTATGATTATGTCACTTATTTAGTCTTTGTGTCATCTTGTGCTAAATTAATATATAGACACATTTTATAAGTTGGGGTACCAATTCACCTTAATCGTACTTTTTAGCATTATTGAAAATTTTATACTGTATTTATATTTTAGGCATATCTTGAGTTATAGATATCTAAAAGTTATAAAATTTACATTGTAGTAAAGTTAAGAGAAAGCTTTAAAACTTTAATGATAAATTAGAGACTATGTCAGATGTTTAGAGGGCCGAATTAGGCCTCCAATCAGAATAGAGATACTGTTGCTAGAACCTATGCAAGATACACTAATTGGACTACAAATTAGGATACTGAAATCAAATTAAGATGAAATTGGTGTCATTCACAAGCTAAGACGTAGAACTTCAATCTACTTGACAGAAAGATGATGTCTTGATGGAATTTGGTTGTCGAAGTTGGCTGACAAGTTCAAAGGGTTGTAAAAGACTAATTTGGGCATAACCCTTTTATCCTAAACCCAAATTAGACAAATAAGATGTTCAATTAAAGCTAAGAGGCTAAAGATTATTTATAGGTTAGTGTTATATTCATATGGAAGGAGATAGAGGTAGCTATTTTGGTTCAAAGTCATGAGTTTTATATAGACCTTTCAAATTGTTATAGTTTTAGGGTATGTTCACAAGTTTGGTTTAGGAAGGAAAGGGAAAGGTTTATGGAGATTCTACCTTATTCATGAGTTTTATTTTTTAAAAGAGGAAGGCATTTGGGGTTTTAACTAACCTTTCAAAACCCTCAAAATCCCCCCATTTTATGGTTGCCCCCAAATTAGGGGGTTTTGTTGATATTTTAATTTAATTTACTTATTTATCCCCATTAAAATATTAAAAATATCATTTTTACCAATCCATTCCAATTTTATTTCAACTTTTCACAGAAATTATATTTTCGTTTGAATTTTTTTCACTTTCCATTGAAATTTGTTCCTTCTTAAAGATATTCTTAGAAATAAATTTTTTTAAAATTTACAAAAATATATAATATTTGCTAAAATTTTTAAAATTAATATTATTATAAAAAATATCAATTATACTGAATTATTTTAGTAAAAGGTAAAATTATAAAAATATATTATAAGTCTTCCATTTCCTATCCTTTATCAATTTCATGAATAAGGGTGACTGAAAGCCTCAAAATTCCTTCCTTCCTTTACCCTTCTTTCCCATTTGATGTCTTGCCTTTCCTTTCTCTTGTAGTTCATGAACATACCTTTTTCTATCTTCTATTCTTTTTTTCTATCTTGTGCTCATCATCCCCATGGAAATCTAACTTTGATCAATCCAAGAATTCTTGATGAGATTGCAGGTTTGATCTTGAGCAGCGTGAACGGATATTTCTATTTATGTGCGGATCTAAGTGATTTCTTATTTTTTGTGAGATTCATGATGAAGTTTTGATTAGCTAATTAATTAATCTTGATTTTATCATATGAATTTAAGAGATTAGGTTTGACAAATTTGTGAATCTAAGTTTGTTATATTCTCGATCTTAAACTAAGATAGATCTAAATAGATTGTGCTATTGCAAATGTTTTATTTCATTTGTTAGTTGCTATCTCCCATTCAAGAATAGAGGCAGAGTATCAAAGCCTCGCTGCCACTGTGGCTGAACTTATTTGGTTTAAATCTCTCCTATCCAAGTTGCATTTTTCCTCAATCCAAGATTTTCACTATTTATTGTGATATCAAAGTGCATTGTTGATGACCGCCAACCCAATTCTTCATAGCTGTTCGATACATTGTAAGTTGGATCTTTGCTTTGTCCACGAGCGAATGGTGCATAAACTCATTTGTGTCAGTCACATTCCATCTCAAGAGTAAGCGACATACATTGTCACTGAATTAGTCTCTGCTACCCAAATTCCTTATCTTCAGACCAAACTCAAAGTTGAGCCTCTTACCACTCTGTGTTTGAGAGAGGATATTAGGGAGAGAAAGCCATTACGTCAGTTATGATGAGCTGGCTTCACTTAGGATTCTATTAGAATCAGTTAATGTTGGTTAGTCTGGTTGCATAATTATCAATGTGTATAAATAGCTTATAGCTCCATGTATTTGATTGATTAACTTAGATTCATATTCTCATTACATTCTCCTATCACTATCTCTTTCTCAAACACCTTTTCCTATACCTTTCAATTTATACAAAGTTTAAAAAGGCAATAAAAGGATTTTACAAACAAGTAATAATAATAATAAATGATGTCACATAATTATTAAATTTTAAATGAGTCTTCTTATTATACTTTACAAAATTATAAGCATATTTAGATTAATATATTTTACCCTAAAAATAAATTACTTGAAATACATGAAATATTTATATATTAAATACAATATTTACAATAATAAATATTAAATACAAACAGTTCATGCAACATTTTTTTCTTAATTTTAAATTTATAAATCCTTTTTAACTATAATTACTATGTGCTCCAGACAGTAGTCCAGCAGCCCAACTCGGCCCAATGGCTAGGTCCAAATAGAGCTCGGATTTGTTAATAGTCCGAGGCTATCTCGAGCCATTGAGCCGAGTTAAGGCCCAAATTTACGGTAAGGTCATTTGTTCCCTAACAGCGCGGAACATTCTTCCCTCGCATATGGCTGGTAAACTCGGACCCATCCGTTATCCCCAAGATAATGGACGTCTAGGGTTATTCCCTACAAAGGCAGGATCAAATCCCCCTTATTTCTCGACTACTTACTTGTAGATATATATGAGTCCAACTATGAACGTCAGGTACCTTTTCTTTACCTACTTCTCATACACTTTCCTGCACTCACTGACTTGAGCATCGGAGTCCTTGCAGGTACACCCCCCATCACCATGGAAGTACTTATCCAGAGCAGCTTGAGATCCCAATTTCAGTTCGGAAACTCTCAGTTAACCCATCTCCGAACATTGGCGCTGTATGTGGGAAATCACGCTGCTCGCCACCATACCACGGCCGCAATTGCACAAATGTCTTTACACCCAAAGAGAGAACGTACGGCTGGGCACGCCTCCGTAAGCAACAACTAACTGCTGATGGACGGGCGAACGGCTTTCGATTCAGCTTCGAACGCCAAAGACCGACATCACGAGGAAAACTCAGTGGCTCACCACTCCATTGTCCAAGCCGCAGGAAACGTAGTTGCCCCTAGGGTTGAAATCCTCCTTCAGACTAACACCGACCCGCTCGTCGAAATGTTAACCCTGATGTGGGAGCAAGCCACCCGCACTCAGAAGCTAGAACAAAACCTGGATCATATGAAGGAATTAGACCAAAAGTGACGTCGAGAACGACACCGACACCACCACGATAGGAGTCCAGACTATCATAGAGGCTGAAGTCTGAGAGGACGTAGTCACAGCAAAACATCGTTGCCATGGAGACTCACCATGTGGGAGTGTAGCCTATAGCCATAAAGAACCTCGAGTGGGAAGTGGTTATCGCCACCTCAAACATTTCGATCTTCGATCTCATCTTCGGTACAATGACGGGTATGCTAGGCGCGGCTCCGAACGATACGAGGACCCTGAAGACAACGATGACACATTGTTCTTCGACTTCATTATAGAAACGCAGCCACCCAAACAGTTCAAGCCCCCATCCGACATGGAGCCATACGATGGGAGCACTGACCCCTAAGAGCATATAGACGCTTTCAAGTCAAGGATGGCATTAGCCGGAGTTTCGGATCCCGTCAAATGCCGAGCCTTCCCCTTAACTCTAAAGAAAGCCACTTTGAAATGGTTCAACTTTCTTCCACCTAGGTCGATCAATCGATTTTCTGACCTTACCTCAACTTTCTTGGCCCACTTTACTGCCAAGAGGTTCAAGCCTAAGCCAGTTTCTAGCCTCCTCGGAATACACCAGTGGCAAAATGAGTAGCTCCGAGGTTTTCTCGAGTGATATAATGCTGAATCTTTGCTTGTTAATGAGGTGCAGACCCAGGCGGCAATTCTGACGCTCTTGAACGGATTACGACCTGAGCCATTTAAAACTTCACTATCCAAAAGACCACCAGAATCCCTGAAGGAGATACAAATGAGGGCCAAGAAGTATATCTTTCTCGAGGAAACGGAGAAGGCAACAACCAACCCCGGGAGGCACCAGTCCGACAGGTAAGTCAGTGGCCAAGACAAACACCCCAGGAAGGACATATATTCCAAGGCTGGTAAATACAATGAGTATACCCCCCTCAACATATCCCTATCCGAGCTGTTTTGAGAGGTCGGTCAAGTAGAAAGGTTTCCCAAGCCAAAGGTTCTCAAGATGAGAGCCAACACAAACAAGTCCTTGTTTTGCAAGCATCATAACAATTTTGGACATAGAATCAAGCATTGCTACGACCTCCAAGATGCTGTGGAATAGTTGATAAGGGAAGGTAGATTGGCGATGTACGTGGTTTCCCAAAGAAGTTCACGAAGAAGGTGAGCCCCTGATCATGGGTACGGGAAAAGGAGGAATTCGAGGAGCTAGAGAACCTCAAAGTAGGAAGGAAATCAAGGCAATGACAAAGAACAGATCACAAGGACTATCAACATCATTGCCGGAGGTTTCACGGGTGGCGGAATCACGAAGTCAGCCCAAAAAAAGCACTTACAAGAAGTCCTCAACGTGTCTTCTGGGAAGATAAAAAAGCCAGCGCCGACATCTTGGCCAATACCGGATATTGTCTTCTTAAGCTCCAACTTCGAGGGCATGATTTTGGGACATGACTACCCAATGGTGATCTTTGTAGCCATGGTCAACTCCGAAGTAAAGAGGGTATTCGTCGATCAAGGAAGCTTGGCCGACATTCTATTCTGAGATGTGTTTAATAAGCTCGGATTAAGTGACGCCGACCTCCAAACACACATGGAGGAGCTGATTGGGTTTTTTGGGGAAAAAGTTCACCCCCAGGGTTATATCACCCTCCACCTAACCCTGGGGTCTCTATCTAAAACTTGGGCAATCGAAATCAACTTCCTAGCTGTCGACTGCCCTCGGCCTACAATGCGATACTTGGAAGACCCACGTTGAGTAAGATAGGCGTTGTTATCTCAATGGCATCCTTGATCATGAAGTTCGTTACCGACAAAGGAGAAATTATCATGGCGAAAGCAGACCAAGTCGCGGCTCGACGATGCTATAACGCCAGCCTGGAAATCCAAAAGCAACAAAAGAAGGTGTCTTAGGCTGATGCCTGACACCCCAATGCTTCGAAAGTTATGATGGTAGACTTGGATGCGAGGAAAGTTGAAGGCGAAAGACCAAAGCCAGATAGTGAGTTAGAAGAAATCCAAATTGGAAAGGAAAAGTGGAAAACAACTCGGATCAATAAAAACCTTCCGATCACACTAAAACAAGGCTCAGTCACCCTCCTCAAGTCTAATGCAGATTTGTTTGCATGGTCTACCACCGATATGTCGGGAATCAACTCGAAATTCATGTCCCACTGACTCTCAATCTTCCCCAATTCAAAACTAGTTACTCAGAAGAGAAGGAGAATGAGCCTAGATAGAGCCTTCGTGGTTCAAGAGCAAGTCTAGAGCCTCTTGGAAGATGGATTCATACGCGCGATCGAATATCTGACGTTGTTATCTAATGTTGTGATGGTCAAAAAGTCCGATGGGAAATGGCGAATGTGTGTCGATTACACCGACTTGAACAAAACCTGCCAAAGGACCTATATCCCTTACCAAGCATTGATGAGTTAGTAGACGCTGCTTCTGGTTTCCAACTGTTCACTTTTATGGACGCTTACTCGGGATATAATCAAATCTTGATGTTCCAGCTTGACGAAGAAAAAATGATATTCATACCCCAACAGCCAATTATTGCTACAAGGTCATGCTGTTCGGATTGAAGAACGCGGGAGCAACATACCAGAGGCTCCTGAATAAGGTGTTCGCAGATCTGGCCAGAGATTTGATGGAGGTTTATATCGACAACATGTTGGTCAAGTCTCGCGAAGAAGAAAATCTCCTGTCCGACCTTAAGGTTGTATTTGATCGAGTCCGACAGCACAACATGAGACTCAACCCGCACAAGTGCGCTTGTGCCGTAGAAGTCGGAAAATTTCTAGGATTCATGCTTACACATCGAGGAGTCGAAGCAAACCCCGACAAATGCCGAGTAGTACTCGAAATAAAAAGTCCGACAACAGTAAAAGAAGTACAATGCCTTACTAGAAGAATTGCCTCTCTCTTAAGATTCATGGCTGCATCGACCAGAAAGGCCATTCCCCTCTTTTTTCTCTTGAAAAAGGGGAATACTTTTGAGTAGATGCCGAAATGTGAAGCCGCTTTCTCCGACTTCAAGGAATATCTATCCCGCCCGCCTATACTGAGCAAGCCGGAAGTCAGAAAACCATTGTTCTTATATCTATCAGTTAGCGACACCGCCATTGTAGGAGCGCTGGTTCGAAAAGATTCCCGACAGCAGTACCCGGTATACTTTATTAGCAAAGTACTTCAAGGACCCAAGACGAGATATCGAAAGATTGAAAAAGTCGCCTTGGCCCTAGTTACTGTAGCAACAAAGCTCTGCCAATATTTTCAAGCCCATACAATCGTTGTCCGAACTGACTAACCAATCAAGCAAATCTTACAAAAATCGGACTTGGCAGGCAGGATGGTATCATGGTCTGTTGAACTTTCGAAGTTCGACATCTAGTATGAACCAAGGACCACCATTAAATCTCAAGCATTGGTAGACTTCTTAGCCGAAATGGTGGACGAGGTGGATACCCTAGAATCAGGATAGACGCTGCACATGGACGGAGCTTCCAGCTCGAAGGGAAGTGGAGCTGGGGTGATTTTAGAAAAGGAAGGAGAAATAATCCTTGAGTTGTCCATTAAATTTGACTTCTCGATTTCTAACAATCAGGCCAAATATGAAGCCCTCATAGCAGGCCTCAAGTGAGCAAGGGATGTCAGCGTATCCTGACTTTCGGTATGCAGCGACTCTCAAGTCATGACTTCCCAAGTCACCGGGACGTACCAAGCTAAGGACGTTCTACTGTAGAAATACCTGACCAAAGTAAAAGAACTCGTGGAAAAATTTTCAAACGTAGAGTTTCGACATTTTCCTAGAGAAGAGAACATCAAGGCCGACATCCTCTAAGCTAGGAGGAAACAATAAGAATTTGATCCAAGAGACTTTGAAGCTTCCCTCAATAACAGATACCCTTCCGACCTTGTCGGTCGATAGGATTTTGAACTGGATGACTCCGATCATTCAGTACCTAAAGAATGGAACTAGACCAGAAAATCCCGTTGACGCTAAGAGGCTAGCCAGAGAAGCCTTCTACTACACCTTCATCAATGATCAGCTATTCAAAAGGGGGTTGTCCCAACCACTGTTCCTTTCCCACTCGCCTCAGGACAAGTGAAGTACCTGATTATGGCAACAGATTATTTCATGAAGTGGATAGAGGCAGAGCCGCTTTCCACCATCACTGCTGTCCAAGCTCAGAAGTTCGTATGGAGAAATATCTTCACTTGCTTTGGAATATCTGACTCGATCATTACCGACAACGGAACCTAGTTCATATATCAGAAGTTCCGAGGATTTCTCTCAGGCCAGAAGGTCAAGCACCACTTTATCTAAGTCGAACACCCCCAAGTAAACGGCCAAGCTGAAGCTGCCAATAAAGTCATCCTACGAAGGCTAAAGAAGAGACTCGAAGAGGCAAAGGAGGCGTGGATCGATGAGCTCCGGAGCGTTCTATGGTCCTATAGAACCACCCCGCATTCAATGACGGGAGAAACTCCTTTCAAACTGGCTTATGGGGTGGACGCAATGATACCGATCAAAGTCGAGGAGATAAGTCCATGTGTCATGTTTCGACCTACAAAGCACCATGCACTTCGGGAGGAGTCCGACTTGTCAAATGAAGTAAAGGAAATGGCCCATCTAAGGGAGAAGGCGCTGAAACATCGAATCTCCTAAAGATATAATGCCAAAGTAGTACCCCAGATGTTCAACAAAGGAGAATTGGTTCTCCGATGAGTTGACATTAGAAAACCTCCCGTGGGCCATGGAAAATTAGCTGCAAACTGGGAAGGCCCATACAGAGTTATTGACATCTTAGGAAAGGGGGCATACAAACTCTCCACATTATCGGGCATAGAAATTCCGAGGTCATGGAACTCTTCCAACTTCCAGAAGTTTTTCATCTAATGTATAGACCACGTGAAATAGCCGTACTCTTTTTCCTACCTCAGGTTTTGTCTCACTAGGTTTTCCTGAGGAGGTTTTAATGAGGTGAAACTTCGTGGGCCGAGCAATGACTAGTAAACTTTTCTCAGTTTTTGCTTTTACGTGTTACCTTTATTTTGTTTGATTAAACATTACTCCATTATTTTTATGTTGTTTTTATGTTGTTAACTCTTCCCTTAATTTGCTTCCATCATTTCTATTATACGTCATGGTTGATGATCTCAACCCGCCTTAGTTCTCTTAATGGATTGATCACCCCTTAGTCGAGAAAAATAGATCCCGATATGATAACTAGGACAGGTCATCACAAGGACAATTAAAATCTGATGTCAAATCTCGGGTTAGTTACACCTTCACGCTAACTTAAGTAAACAAAAACCTTAAGTTCTAGCTAAATCTAACTCAGATGACTTCCAGTTCAGCAAAGCAATGAAGGTGACGCCAATATTCCCTTCAAGGTATAACTTAGGCAAAGAACAGGCGCATTAATTAACAAAGTAAGCAAGAAACAAAACCGTAAAATACGACAAATTTCATTACAAGACCCCAGAAAGCGAGCAGATATTCATTGCAAAAGGGTCAGAGATCGGACAAATATTCATTATAAAAAGCCCCTTACAGGGCAATACACTCAAAAAAAAAAAAAAATGCAAACATGTCAAGGGTCAGGGGACTAGTTCCTCGGATCAGCTTCAAGGTTACTAATGCCTTCGTCACCTTCTTCTGGAGCTACCATGATGCGACCATCAACCCCAGTTTTGTCCAACCCGACCTCACTAAAATCAGTGTCGGGACAAATAATCTAGCATTGCTCCAGAAGAGACTCCTTAATCTCTTCGACTGACTTCGCCCACAGCTGCTCCACTCGAGCCACCTCATCCCTCGCTGTAACAGCAACCTTCGAAAAATCGGCGCAATTCCTCTAGAGTTCCGACACCCGAGAACGAGAATCCTCCAACCGCTTGTCCCTCGACTCAAGCGCCTCCTTGAACCTGTCGATCTCATCCTGCTTGACCTTTTCCAAAGCCATCTTCTCGTCTTGAAGAAGAGAAAGCTTGGACTTCAAGACCTTTACCTCCTCCATAGCTCGGACATCGGAAGTGATAATTGGCTCCGAATATCTGAGTAGGGCCGCCGACTTTAGCATGGCATACCCTGCCCATTGGAATTTCACAACCAAGTTCTCATTGTCACATTCTAGGCGTTCGAGGTAGGTGGGGACCATTAGCTCCTTATCCATTACGTGGACTTCAGACCTCTCCTTTGGCGAGGGAAGACCCTTGGGGTCGGTAGCCACTTCCCTTTGGCCGCCTTCTTTGGTTTTATTTCTTCGAAGGTTAGGCCTCCGTAGCTGCCTTATCGAGAACAAAAGTGAACACTGGTTCACCGAACCCCACCGATTTGGGGCTGTTACTCCCATCCTTCTCGTATGGCCTCTTCAGTATCCTCCATCAGAACTCAGCTAGGGTGGACTTCAGAGCCATCAACAATAAGTATCTAATAAAGAAGGAGGCAGAAGATATGCAGCAATAACAGAAAAGCAACAACCTAAATATTGCTTGGCCTCCCCGGGCTCTATGCCAACTATGTTCTTTAGATTCAGATGATCATTCCCAAAGCATTCGAGAAGGAAGTCAACAACAGCCTTCTCCTCGGGCTTAAGGGAACTCTCCTCTATCCGGATAGTGCTAAAATGCTTGCACCAGAAGATGTTAAATCGAAGCTCTCCCTCCAAGGTCTCCTAAAAGGGAATTGAGTTTGGACACCCAAAAACCTTGAAGTAAACAGGCTTGAAATTATGGAAGGATTCCTCACACAGAAGAAATATCTTTCAATTGGCGTGAGCTGGAAAGGATAACCATCCTGACGTTAATCCACCACCGGTAGGCCGGGTCAGAGTGAACAGGAAAAAGAAAGCATCTGAGGATGGCATTAATTCGAGATGTTCATAGATGATCTCGAACCCCCAAATCATCCCCCAGCTATTCGGATGTAGTTAAGAAAGAGCAGCCTCAGTCTAGCGCAAAATCTCCATTTGAAAGTGGAAAAATAGAATCCGAACTCCCAGCTTGGAGATGAGGACATCGTAACACCACATCCACCCAGACCCCCTTTTAAGGTTAAAGTCACTCACTCTCTCGCTTGGATTGGGAGCCTCCAAATAGTATTCCTCCTCGTACTCGCCCTCCGGCGAGATAAGGTTCTCCTCTCTGAAATGAGTTAGGAACTCTGAGGTTACGACCGAGGGAGTCTTAAGGACCTCGAGATCGACCCACCGGTAGATAAAGTTGATCTGGGGAGGAAAAGTTAGAGCTCTTTTCTTGGCCATTTTCGTGATCCCGGACAACTTACATAGGAAATCACCCCTACATCACAAACTCGGAAAAGGCTTAAGTCGAAAACCCTCAAAAATAAAATGGAAACCAAAAGGATAGGCTCCCTACGGTGGTTTCCCTCCATACGAAAAGCCACCGGTGCGCGGTGGAAATGGAAAAACTAAGCAAAATAGGGGTTGAAACCTCCCCAAAATACAAAAGGAATATGGATTAGTGGAAACCAAACCGCCACTAATATGCCATCCAACGAAACGATACAAGTTGTAAAAGCAGAAAAACAAATGGATAATGCATACCTATTACTAGTGAGGTAATGGCCGCACAAACGATCGCTTATGCACTTCTCCTTCATTTCTCCTTCGCGACGATCTCTTTTAGGCAAGGCGAGGAAAATAGAGAACTAACACACTAAGCTATTCTTATAAGAATGAAAATGCCCCTTTACCACGCAACGCAAACATCGCCAAGTGCGTAACATGTCTTTTCACATAAAAGGAATGGGGGCAAAAATGGAAATGATGCTCCAATTCAAATGATGAAGCGCTCTGAACAAGATGCCGAAACAGTACGTGTTAGCTTGGGGTTATGAGACACGACCCATGAAGTGAAAGGACGTCACCAATTCACGAATATTTAGGACGTTGCTACATGTAAATGTCAAGTCACTTAAATGGCAATCCATTCTCGGAACACAGCATATTAACTAGGAGACTCATGAAGAACTTGGCACCTGAAGAAGCCACCTCGGATACCGAGTTAGGGGGCACTGTTCCGGACAGTAGTCTGGGAGCCCAACTCGGCCCAATGGCTAGGTCCAAATAGAGCTCGGATTTGTTAATAGTCCGAGGCTATCTCGGGCCATTGACCTGAATTAAGCCCTAAATTCGAGTTAAGGCCATTTGTTCCCTAGCAGTGTGGAATGTTCTTCCTTCACGTATGGCCAATAAACTCAGACCCATCCATTATCCCCAAGAGAATGGATGTCCAGGGTTATCCCTTATAAAGGCGAGATCAAATCCCCCACAAAGGCAGGATCAAATCCCCCTTATTTCTCAACTACTTACTTGTATATATATGAGTCCAACTACGAACGTCAGGTACCTTTTTTTTACCTACTTCTCATACACTTTCCTGCACTCAATAACTTGAGCGTCGGAGTCCTCACAGGTACACCCCCCATCGCCATGGAAGTACTCATCCGAAGCAGCTTGAGATCCCAATTTCAGTTTGGAAACTCTTCAAGTAACCCACCTCTGAACACTATATGATATTTTTCTTAAATTTACTTTAATTACTATTAATCATATTTATTCTAAATTTATTTTATTTTAACCTTTCATTTCTCTTATTAAATCTGTCTCAACTTTTATCACATATAATTATTTAAAATTTTTATTTTTAAAAGTATTTTTCAAATAGCACTCAAATTGTGCTTGCTCATTTTAATATTAGAATAAGACATATAAGTTAAAAGATTGAGATCTTTACTCATTGTCATTAAGAAAAAAAAAAGTGATTAAAATATGAATAAGATGGACTTGAAAACTATTTTGTAAATCCAAAAAATAAAAGTATATTATCCAAAAACTGTTGCGGTGCTATCTTGAATGAATATGCTCGGAATGTTAGCTTCCCTCATAAAATTTTAGCTTCTTAGGGTGTTTGCCCCTCCATATGTAACCAAAAATAAATAAATAAATAAATAAAAAGTATTATTTTTTTCATTTAATCTAGACATGTAAAGTTAAAAATAACTATAAATATTATTTCAAAAGAATAAATGCAATCAAATAATTATTAAACTTTAAATATTAATCTTTTCCTTATATTTTAAAATATTATAATTATATTTATAGTAATTTATTTTTAGCAAAAATAATTATCTAAATATTTAATTGCTTGGCAAAATTTAGAAGGCCTTTCTAAGCTTTTGCACTTACAATGTTATATGGGAAAAATGTCTTTAAAGACTAGTTCTTCATCTTAAAATCTCAGCTGTAAAAATATATTGCAACCCTAAATAAATTTTACTTGTAAAGTTGGAAAGTTAAATTCAAAAACCATTATTTACAAAACATTTTACTTAATTATCATCATCGACTCGACTCGAAAATGCATTAATAATTCATACCAGAAGAAATAAAGAATAATACTATGATACAAAAATTTGTTAGAATGAATTGCACAAATTAATCAGAAAAACAGAGGAATTGCATTTGTATCATTAGTTACAAATTTATATATTATAGTGAAAAAAAATCCAAAGTTCATAATACTTTGTCATTTGTACACACGTTTGTCGCATATTAAGAAGCATTTTTTAAAAATAAATTATTCATCTTAAAAGTATAACTCTTTTAAAAAAACTCAATTTCCCCCCAAATTTTCCTTAAAGAAATAAAAAGAATAACAAAACTTAAATAAAATTGTTTATTTTTTTATTATCAAGTTGTTAAGTTAAGTGAAGATACATGGATTTTTCTTTTTAAATCAGCATACACTCTTAATTTCAAAATATTTGTCTCAAAAAATAAAATTCACATATTTTTATTTAATTTGAGAATTAAGTATTTAGAAAAAGAGATTAATTTATATACTTTGTCAGCTAATAGAATTTTAAGAATAGAAAAAATTTAAAGTTCCTTATATTCATTTCATTAAATTCTCAAATCAAATATCGACATATCGACATTTTTCTAGAGACCATCGTATAGTTTTAACTTTTAAATCACTCATATCAAAAGCATTGTTCACATGTATCATTTAATTTGAGATTGTGTTGAAATCAAATATAAGGGACTTGATACAAATCAGTCGTTTGGTGGGAGATTTGAATTTTCATTCCCAGAAATCCGATTTTCGGGAATGTTATTTCCGAGAATAGCTTTTCAAGTATGTGTTTTTTAAAGCGTTTGGTAGACAGATTGAATTCTCGGAAATATTTTGCATATATGCAAAAATACCATCAGCGAAGGGTGGTGGTCTAGCGATAGAGGTCGACAGTGCTCTTGCGGTCGAGGGCGGAGGGTGGTGGTGTAACACCTTACCAGATAAAATACTATGCTTAAGTCATAATAAATTATTTGATAAGTGATTACATGTAGTGCCGATTAAATTCTTTTTTCTGTATCATTATTAGTTACCCACATAAAGATGATTATTTGCGTAACAAAATTTTTTGCTTGACAGCGGAATAAATGCTAGTTAATTGGTATACTGTAAATAACGTAACATAAATAAAAAATGCAATAAAGACAGAACTACTGCAAAATGCATCATAAATATACACATAGACATCTATTTTCGAAATTTGTCAAAACGATACAGGGTAAAAAAATGAGGCGGCTAACTCAAAACAAAATGGCCAATCTCAATGAACAATATCCCAGATAGTCCCCATGGGACATTTCATGTATACCTCTTAACTTCTACCCATTTGCCCATGACCTAGACTGTCAAAAGATGGTTATTCTGTACATCTACTACCACTATGGCAAATCCACTATCTAAACGGGATCCAAAGAAAGAAACCCATTTGCCATGCTAGCATCTGCAGGAGGGTGGCCCATGCTCGGAGCAGAGGATGAGGAAGAGGAACTCGCTGCCTCAGACGGATCCTCCTCTGACATCGAGGCTGAGAGCATTTGCTGTGGTGGTGAGGCAGGAGGGGTCATAGGAGCTAGAGCTGCTGGTGCTGCTACTAGTGGAGGTGGAAATGGATGGGCCATGTGAAGGGGAATAGCAATATAGGAGATAGCGGGGTCAAAAAGTGGGTGCATGAGCGGTACGGCAAAATCTCTCTGGAAAAAGAAATAAAGACGGAACTGACACCTGCCAGATATATATATATATATATATATATAGAGTCCAAGAACGGGTCAAGGTGAATATGGAGCTCGGGGAACTCAATGAACAGCACTCTAGTTGCGGCGTTCTCCATGGTCTGAGAATGAGGCGGAAACATATAGTACGACACAATAATAATATTTAACTTAAACACTTATTTATAAAACATACATCGAAACAAACTCAATTTTAGTTAACAGATACACTAATTCAATTAAACAGTAATTATAATGGAACAGTAGCATATTAAGAATAATAAATAGGTATCTAGAACAATCAATTAAGGAGCATTACACTGTACATATGAATGTGCAATTAGAAAATGCATCTTATCCTTGAAGGATTTCACCTATTAAAACTCATTTCCATCCTTGGTCCCCTGAGAGTCATTGGCCATATACTCCTGGATAATAGTCCACTTTTCAAGACCGAGCTTGTTCCTATACAGGATTGCTGGGTTTACTTTTCTCGACCTTTCCACTGATCTATTCCCCTTAATTTGTTCCGGGGCTGGCCTAAGTGATATGGAATCCTTTACGATATCATGACTTGAATGCACATCAAACTTAATTTTTTCAAATATCATGTATTCATGCTATTGTAAATTACACAACATATGAATTTCTTACCGAAATTTCGGCAACATAACAGATCGAGTCCGCTTCCCTATGAATAGTGCTAGACAACCGGTACAATTGTACAAACTTGCAATTCAATATGTATATGTATATATATATATATATATATATATATATATATATATATGTATATATATATATATATATATATATATAGAGCATCATTCAACAATTTCAATTCAAGCATCAATAGAGTTTTTGGTTTATTCTCCCCTATTTTGCCCGAGTTTGGTATACCCCACTTTTAGTTCAATTCAACTCAATTAAATCTAATTTTTGATATGTTATAGCCTCATGTGTCTAGTTTCTAACCCTTTTAGTCCCACCTTATTTTGATTTGTATAACTCAAGATATAAATAATTTACCTCAAACTGTCCTATTCTTAGCTAGAATTGGGTTCTTATAAGTAAAAATTCGCTAAAAATAAAAATCAAGGTGAAATCATATGAAATTTATATCAAATTAAATCTAACAAAACAATCTTTCAAATGAACTAAGTTTCATGTCATTTGCATAAGTATATTTTGAGTTATGTATCCCGAAACTTGACCCTACTGGACTATCCTGATTCAGCCCGGTTTAGACTTAAGTCAACTTCCTTGGTGCCCTGGGAACAAATTACAATGAGTCTGGTTCTGAAATTTTTATGAGATATTTCTTTACATGTCAGCTTTCAAACAACCCTTGGTTCACTCAATTTGGAGTTGTATAGAGTGAGTTATAGTCTTCCCAACTCATACTGCCTAGATAAGGATCTAGATTTCTATGTTAAATTTCAAAAATTCATAACTAATTCTATACTAATCCAATGTCCTTATATTTTATATGTATGGAAAGCCCTAGATGTCTAGTTTCATAAAAATAGTTTCATAAAATTTAAATTGCAGTAGATAGAGCCGTACACTATGCTGTAGAAACCATCGAGGAAAACCCTAACAGCTTCTAGGTTTGTCTCCCTTCTTCAAGCTATTTGCTATCAATTCCAATATTAATCACAACATATATGCAAAATTAGTCATAAACCATCATCATCACTCTACATAACATCAATATCACAAGTTATACATGATCACCATGTAGCCCCAAATTAGAGAAAGTAAGAAGAGAAGTAGGAAATCCTACCTTGTCTAGTTGAATTTGTGTTGATTTAGGATCTTTGATGGAAGCAACTTGTGATGAGACTTGAAGAAAAGATGGAAATGGAATGGAGATGAGAGTGAGGAGAAGAGAAATGAAGAGAGCTTCAGCAAAGGGGTGGCTGAAAATGATAAGAAGAAAAGGAAAGAAAAGGTGGAGATTTTTTGGAAGCACTTCTCTTTGATCGGTGGATTTAACTCATAGAATTTTGTTTAGCTTCCCTCCCTCAATGGCTAATCAAGGTGCCACATGAGGGAGTGATTTGGCTAAATCCTAACCATTGATTCTAGGGCAATCATAGAAAAATTTTTATTAGTCCGGTTCCGACAGTTTAAAATAACAAAATCTTACCAATTTCTCTTAAATCCGTAAACTGGTTTGAAAAATTTCTTTGGGGTTTTCTATGCTCCTAATCTAATTCCATCAAGCCTAATCCTTTTAAAGCACACTTAATTGTCTTTAAGTAAATGTTTAATCAAATTCTGATTAAACTCGCTTATTCGATAAAACCGAACAACTCAGTTGTTAACGATAAAATTTTTCAGACGTTACAGGTGGTCCGGAGGCAGTTTGACAGTGGTCTGGCAACAGAGGGTGGTGGTTTGACGGCAGAGGGTAGTAGCTGGTGGTGGTCTGATGGCGGAGGGTGGTGGTTCGGCAATGAAGGGCAGTGGTCGAAAGGCAGTCGAATGATGGTCTAGCGGCGGGGTTGGCGGTGGGTGGTAGTGGGTGACAATCTGGATAATTTGGTCTTTTTACAGAGAAACATATTCCCATTTCATCTGAAAATATTTTTTCAAATCCTCTACCAAATAAAGGAATACCAAATGCTCCCTTAAGAAATTCTAAATCATGCTAGATGATTATAGTAGTAGTTAGTTACATATTATAATATGGCAATTTTTTGAAATTCTATTGCTTGGCAATACAATTATTTTGCACCTTTAGTGAATAAAAATTAAGTGCTTACTCTGGTGCCTAAGGGTTTAGAGGGTACATCTACCTTTCTTAATTGGCACCAATAAAAAAAATGACATATGTCAACTAAAATGCCATATCATTTAAAATTGATCAAACTTTTGATATTTATTATAAATCCTTGATTTAAATTTTGTTTTACATTTATTATCTTTAAATATTTTTTTAACTATTTAAAATTTATCCTTTAATCCTTGTCATTTTTGCTTATTTTGTTTGTGCCATCTTTCATTCAGATCAAAGCATCAAATTAAATCAAATTAAAATTATAAAATTCATGAAACTTGAAGAACCCTAAAATCCTAAATTGAATCACCCACCTCACCATTATTTAATCAAACTGGCAAATCCATAAAATTTAGCTTCCATGGCAGAACTGATAGTTAGTAGCAACTTCCTCGACACCGCTATGCTTTCAGATCAGGGATTGGTTAACAAAAAAAAGGTAGAAGTTTCATTTTGGGGATGTTAGGTCGGCCATGGTTGGAGGGGGCAGAACATGACTGGCAAGTCGGAAGCGATGTCGATGACAACGGCCGCTATTAAGACAGTGCGGGTTGTGTCAGAGAGGCGATGTCAGTGGTGTAGTGGTTGGGATCTAGTGTCAAAAAGGTAATAACGATGGCATAGTGGTTGATGTTGTGATCTAGTGCACGAGCATGGTGCAACAACGGTTGTAACGTGGAGCTGCGCGACTGGAGGTAGCGCAATGGTTCGCATGCGGCTTATGGCGGTGCTGCTGGCATGATGGTCGACGGTTTGTCAGTTAGTGGGGATGGCTATGGTGGTGAAGCCATGGCCACCTTGTTTTGGGTGCTAGTGGTTATTGCAAAGCAAAAGCGGTGATAAGTTGAACTCGAAAGAGGTGCTGGTGCAAGTAAACAAGAAAATAGGAGACTTGTGTTTAATCGTTCATTTGAAATGTTGAAACTTGAAAGAGCTTGATGTCTTATTATTTGGGTTCTTCCTCATAAAGTTTGAGTTTTTGATAACTTTTAATTTTTTTCTTTCTTTTTTTCTTTTTTATTTTTGAATTTGGGATGACTTTTTTGAGTTCTTTTGACTGAGATGTTTGAATCTAGATAAAATGAAGATAGACAAACAATAAGTGAAAAATAAATTAAGGGATTTATGCATAAAAATAAAAAAATAAAATAAAAAAATTTGGGATCAAATTATAAGAAAAAATAAATATTGGATTGAAAATAAAATTTGACTAACTCTAAATGGCATGGCAAAAATAGAACACATGTCAATTTAATAATGGTGCCAATTAAGAAGGGTAGTTATACCCTCTCAAATTCCAAGGTACCAGAGTAATCATCAAAAATTAATTCCATAAACAAAACACTTGATGCAAATTTTGTCTTTGAAGTGGGAATAAAAAAGGGCGGACAAATTGGGTATTAAGGGAGAAGAGAGGGAGAAATGAGCGATTGCGTGGGACGGGAGCACTTGGTGCCAGCTATTTCCAACAACAAACGTGGCCCGTGAGGAGGTCCGCGGACCGTGGATGAGGTATTCGAAACAGACGGTCCCGATCTGCCTAAACCGAATTTGCGGTTAATTTGAGGCGAATTTCATTTGCCATTAACTTTCGGTTTTAAAACCACAGCGCGGGTACCTCAGCCACACATGACACACGCATGGTTAGTTAATAATAGAAAAACCGACACAAAAGCAACACAGACACAGTCAAGTAGCTCCATTCATTCATTTCGGAATTCCAAGGTACACACATTACATTGCATTCTCTTTCCACTTCCTTCTTTCCTTCTCAACATTCCATCATCAAATCTTTGTAGGTGACAATTTCCAATATTGATGAATGAGGCTTTTTTCTTTTAAATTTAATTTGCACTTGTTGTTTTTAGATTAATCTTTTTAGGTGAGACTCAGATGAGATCAAACCGAAAATGCGGCATTGTTTTCAATGATCATGATCTTTGATAAATATGTTTCCTCATGCTTCTTTTATCTAATTCGCAAGGATTTGATTACTGTCATTAGCAATAGTACATGAATTATCTTATGCAAGAACTCATCTTTTCTGAAAATAAGTAAAATGTTTTTCTCTCTCGTAGTAATTATGTTATGTTTTAAGAAAAAAAGATAAAGCAAATTAATCCAATTGCGACTTTTAGTATCCCCAGATCTCATGTTGTACGTTGATTCTTGTTTCCGTTTTTAGGTTTCAGATTTTTTGAAAAAAATGAAAATTTTGTTGTGTCCCTGCAGCAGTCAATAAAACATGGCAGATGCTGAGGATATTCAACCTCTTGTTTGTGATAATGGAACGGGAATGGTCAAGGTGTGGATCCAAACATATGCTGCTTGTTGATCTTATAGGTTTTGATTTGTTATGATCTCTTGTAATCTCGTACACATTTGTCTCGATGTGTCTCAAATTTGCAGGCTGGATTTGCGGGAGATGATGCTCCAAGGGCTGTGTTCCCTAGCATTGTGGGTCGTCCCCGCCACACCGGCGTCATGGTTGGTATGGGACAAAAAGATGCATATGTTGGTGATGAAGCTCAATCCAAGAGGGGTATTTTGACTCTCAAGTACCCAATTGAGCATGGCATTGTTAGCAATTGGGATGATATGGAGAAGATCTGGCATCACACTTTCTATAATGAGCTCCGCGTGGCTCCCGAAGAACATCCTGTTCTTCTGACAGAAGCACCCCTCAACCCCAAGGCCAATCGTGAGAAAATGACTCAGATCATGTTTGAGACCTTCAATGCTCCGGCTATGTATGTTGCCATCCAAGCCGTGCTCTCCCTTTATGCTAGTGGCCGCACAACCGGTAAAGATTCTTCAACGTCTATTTTCCTTTTCTTAGTTGTAAATGTTTGGTAAGTAATGAATGATTTACTGATCTTTCTTAAAATTTGATAATTTGGGGAAAGGTCCTGGGTAAATGTATATTTTGTTGTTGTCATGCCACTTGTATTTCATTAGAATTTCAAGAAGCTTTCATATTGTATGCACAAATCAATTAAGCATTTTGCAGGGATTAATTATGTCATGCTTTGTGTTCATTTCATTATGATTGCAGAGTTTGTTTCATGATTGTTAAATGAAACCTAAAGGACTTGTCATATGTATTATAGAATGGTATAGCTTGAAGTTGAAACGGGTTCACAATTTGGCTGTTGTCCTATTGTAGGTATTGTTCTGGACTCTGGAGATGGTGTCAGCCACACAGTTCCTATTTATGAAGGCTATGCCCTCCCACACGCAATCCTGCGTCTGGACCTTGCAGGGCGTGATCTCACCGATGCCCTTATGAAAATTTTGACTGAGCGTGGATACTCTTTCACTACTTCTGCAGAGCGCGAAATTGTGAGAGACATGAAGGAGAAATTAGCCTACATCGCTCTTGATTATGAACAAGAGCTAGAAACAGCAAAGACAAGCTCAGCTGTCGAGAAGAGCTATGAGCTACCAGACGGTCAGGTGATCACAATCGGCGCTGAAAGATTCCGTTGCCCTGAAGTACTCTTCCAGCCATCCATGATCGGCATGGAAGCTGCTGGCATACATGAAACCACATATAACTCGATCATGAAGTGTGATGTTGATATTAGGAAGGATCTCTATGGTAACATTGTCTTGAGTGGTGGTACCACAATGTTCCCGGGCATTGCTGATAGGATGAGCAAGGAGATCACAGCATTGGCACCAAGTAGCATGAAAATTAAGGTGGTAGCACCCCCAGAGAGGAAGTACAGTGTCTGGATTGGAGGCTCCATTTTGGCATCCCTGAGCACCTTCCAACAGGTAGGGTGCACAACTTCAATTACATATGCATGAAACTGTTGGGTTTTGTAAAGATAATGCAGCAAAATAACGAGGGAATTCTATTTGAAGAACATTAATAAAATAAAAGGAAAAAGCAAAGCAGGAAAAAATAGCAATTAAACTACTGAAATAGATCAAGGGAAGCAAACTAGTCTATAATGTGTATTAATTTTTCCTTGAGTGTGAGGCTCGTCAGAGGCTTAATAGTGCTATCTTATTACATATTCCTGATATGTTCTCTTGCCTGAGTGCAGATGTGGATTGCAAAGGCAGAATATGATGAATCAGGCCCATCAATCGTTCACAGGAAATGCTTTTAATGCTGCGGAGAGTTCTGGAAATTATAATATATATTTCGTAATAGAGAAATACCATCGATTGGTTGAGGGACTTTCTTTTCCTATTCTTTACCATTTTTTTTTTAATCATGTTTCTGTGTTTTCCATTCATGATATGTTGAGATAAGAGAAAAGCAAAACAAGATATGTAAGATTCATTTTTTTTCCTCTTTACCATTTTGTTGTAGTAGAGTTGTGTATTGTTACTGATTTGGTTTGGTTGAATCAACAATTCTTTCAAGTATTTTGATTATCATAGTGCTATGTATTTGATTTATTATTCTTTGCAATGATACAGTCATTGTTGATCACGGCCTAATATTTTATCATGATAATTGTTATTTGGGCAACTTTGCTTGTTAGAGTCTACGAGTTGTTCAAACAATAATTTTCGTGTATTTTTCATCATATATATAGCAGTGTTCATTTTCTTTTCCAGAAGCTGGGACAATGCGAAGATGGCTCATATGAGCAGTATGAATTTGCACCCTTTCATTCACTAGAAAACCAAATAAAATGTAATAACTTGCCATGTATAAGGATCATAGAACAAGATAACCAATCATAGGATCAGAGAACAAGATCACAAGCTGGACTAGAAAACAAAACCACCAACCATAGGACCTCCTAATTTAGCCGCAAGAGGTAACAAGTATATATGAAATTATTGGTGCTAGGAAAGATTGATTGGTGAAATGAAGGTTCAACAATGCACAAGTGTGCATACACAGTAGGGGAAGAGAGGAGACTTACAATAGAATAGTCAAAAATTGACTGACTTACGAGAAACAGCAAAAGCTGAACTAACAGATTAACTAATTAATTAATGAGCTAAAACCCAAAAAATCTTCCATTATCAGTATATGTGGTTGGTAATAATTAGAAGCTTGTATTTTTTTTTTAAAGGGTTGGAAGCTTATGATGGGGCAATGAGACAAGCTTCCGCCCTGGCCATTTACCACCTTTCAGATACGAGAAACACATAGATTAGAGATTCAGTGGAAGCTGACACAAGAAAATTCGCGAGTCAGCAATGCACAAAAACGGTTTAAGGAAAGTAGACTGTCTGTCAAGATTCCGATATTCACAAAATTGTGTGATGAAGAAAACTTGCCACTTCATTTGATCAATCGAGAAAGTGGGTCGGAATTCCATTAGGATTAAAATCAGCCAGTTGATACAGCATCAATGTTTTAGTGGGTACCAATATTCTTGATAAATCATCAAACCTTTAATTCGTATGTAAATATTTAACAACTCGACAAAACAATAATATAAAAATGGTTCCTCATACGTTAGTCAATCTAGTAGATGTGTTGATTCTTTTTAACTAGAAGTTTTGAATTTAAGTCCTCGAAATAAAAAAAAAAAAAATTTGTTGATGACTCTTATTCCCTTTAGGGACCTCCGTCAGGTAGGGTCGAATTAGTCAGATTTATAATAATAAGACCCAAATACCAATAATTTCATCAAGATAAAAAAAAAAAAGTAATTTCTCTACAAATATAATGCAAGTTTTAGTAAGACAATGATACATATCACTTCACCACAAGATCGTAAAAGGATTTATTTTTAAGTCAAAATTGAATTGAGAAACCTCAGCAAATGAAGGCGACTAAAAGCATTGTAACAACTTTGGCAATTTGCCTTTCTGAACTTTAAAATACCTAATAATTACTATATTATTTTAGTAACTTCCCCTTCGAAAATATTTAACTATCACTTTGAATTACCAATCTAAACAATTTGTTACTGTCAACTTTAGATTTTTAGCACCTAACAAAACCAATATATTTCTACCAAATTACTTGTAAATTTATAATTTCGACCATTAACCTAAACAATCAGCATTTATAAAAAATATTGAATATATTTAACCTTAAATATATTGTTGGTTCTTGTAAATATTGTGAATTTTAATTTTTGTCCCTATAATTTTTTTTATTTAAATCCAAATATTTTCAAAAATATTTAACTTTGATCCCTATAAAATTTTTATTTTGATGTAGATCCAAATATTTCTAAAAATATTTGGTTTCAGTCCCTGAAAAATTATAATAATTTCATTTTAGTAAATTCATACTAATATTCTAAAGAACTTGAACCAAATTATCATAATTTTTTAAGAAATTAAAACAAACATATTACTTTGATGTAGGGATAAAAACCCAAACAAAATAATAATAGAGTTTTAAACCAAATATTTTTGAAAACATTTGGATGTAAATCAAAATTTATTTTTTATAGGGACCAAAATCAGAATTCGCAATATTTTCAAGGACCAAAACATATTTAAGCTATATATTTATAACTGAAGCTCCAGACAATTTTACTTCTCAATGGCCAATGCTAAGAAGTATTTAACTTAAACAAGAAAGAAGAAATAAATTAACATGTTCGTAGTTTTTTTGGCAAACAAAGGGGAAAAAAAACGTGAAAAAGTATTTGATAGAAATTGAAAATTTATTAAATACTTTAAGTTCAAGCAGGTACTCTAAAAATCAAGTTAAAGAACACAATTTAGAATTGACTTTATTCAATCAAACCGTTAATCTGAGGTTGGAATTAGGAATCAACCATGCCTGGTAGTTCTTCCCAAACTGAGAATAACAAAGTTCTTTAAAATTTCTTTCAATGCTCAAAATCGTAAAGAGCTCCAAACTTAGCTGATTTAAACAAGTCTATTTCCGTAATAAGAGTTAAAATCCTGCTTCAAATTATAAAACTTTATTCAAACAAACAAGGTATAACGGTATATAAACTCTCACAAAGCATATTCTGCCACCTCTAAGATTGCCCCAAATAAAAATAAAAACATGGCTTCCCTGATCCCTCAGTTATCACCAGCAAAAGTGTTTCCAATAGGCAAGGTATAATTTGAAAGTTAAGCAGGGAAAAACCTTGAAAGGTGAGAACTAAAGTTCAAAGCAAACAACAATTAGATGCTGCAAAAATGTCAAATAAAGTGTTGAATTCTCTTTAGCTTCATTTGAGATGATCAGGTTGAACCAACCACGTTTGTTGGCCATAGTTCTAGAAATGAACCTTGCTCTCATGCCAAATCCTGGAAGCTTCTGAAATTTGATGGTCCAACCGAGTCGATAAACCCTTTGATGGACAACTCAGGTACTGTCACCTCCTTGCCAACCAATTCATGGTCAATGAAGACAACAACCACTGTGATATCATCATGAAAAAACCGCCTAATCCCCTTTTCAACCTTTTGAAGGTCTTTATATCTCATCTCCCTTTTTCTAGCTGCCTCACTTAGAGCAGCCTTAAGAAGTCTTCTTGCAATGCCCTGGTGTTCAAAAAATGCACGGCATACAATAAGAAAAAGTAGAGAGCTTTTGATATACAACAGCAAAAAACGAAGAAAGGACGAGTAGAAAAAGCATACGGATCGAGGGTTTTTGTGAACAATCTCAGCAGCTTCCTGATTTGTCATGTGTTCCCAAAGACCATCAGATGCAAAAATGAGGAATTTATCATTAGGTTGCAAAACTCTCGAACACACAGATGGTTCTGCTGTTAGCACAGGTCGGCGGATAGGTTCAGGCAGGTGGAACCGTGGGAATGAAGGATCAAAAGAGAACTCTGGCCGCTTCAAATATGCATCTCCTATCGATCTGGATACCTGATAACAATTGCGATGCGGGCCAGAAAACTTTACAATGAGGAAACCCAACCAACATAGCAGGCATTTCATTAATAATTGACAAATTACAAAAGTAAATACAATGAAGTGAACAGAAATTACATGCAGCTATAAAATATGATTTGCATATAGGACAAGTAGAAAAAGCATACGGATCGAGGGTTTCTGAGACACCTTGTTAAGAAAACCAAGTCCCATAAAGCCTTGACAGGGTATATAGTCAATGAATAATTATGTCATAATTTCCATAAACTTAAATGAATTAAAAGATAGTTATGCAATAAAACATAATAATACTCATAACAAAGCCTGCTAAATTTGATATAAACTTATAGAAAGCATGCCGCAAAGATAAACACACACATGTATAAATTTAAAGGTCAAACTACAAACACAGTCCACTTCGCTGTACTTGACGAAGACACGAAAATAAGAGGAGGATTGTCACCATCCATCCACCTATCAAATGCTAATATGATAATATGAACTACCATAAAATGAGACAAAAAGGTCCTCACATATGATGGAGAATCAAGAAAAAAATGTGGTGACTTGCATAGTGTCCAAGCGGTGATAATGTTCTGTCATAGTCAGAGTGTGTTATGGTATGGGCGAGGGGGGCTATCCAGATGTGTGCTATAGCTTAACATGACTAAAGCAAAAGCATGACCAAAAATAATAAAAACTAAATAAACAATAGCATTCATATTCAAGCCATGTGATAGAATTTGAAAGAGTGCTACTCGTAAACTTCAAAAACTACAAAAATTACATAGAAACACCAGCAGAAACAAGAAGATAAAGGCAACATAAACCACTAACAGAAATTTAATTCTAAAGGGAAAAGGAAAAAAAAACCTGGATGATGCCTTTAATGCGCCACGTTCCATGCTTCATAACGACAATTTGTGAATCTTCTGGATGCAAGGACCTAAGTTCTCGTCTAACCTCCTCTTTGCTAGCATTGTGCTCTTTGGTCAGCTGTTCAGCAACGATCTTGTTAGATCCATTTACAGAGCCAATTACAGCTCGAGAGTCTCCCAGATTGGCAATATACAGTGTCCCTTTCCAGATAACACCAACCAGACAACAGGAACCCATTGCTGCTATCAATGGTTTTATTCCATAACTCCTTCGAACAAGAGTTAGAAACCCATCCTCAGTAGCAGAAACAGCACCCCTGATAATATCTTCAGAGATAGAACCATTTTCTTGAGCAATCCCTGTAACAAGATTTGACATATAAATTTCCACAATTGCTTAAACAAATGCAGCACCAACGGCATGAACAATAAAATAACAATGAATTGGGGTTATAAACAAACAGTTTGTAAAAATACATGCATTTTGCAGGTCACAAAGTAAAATAAGTTATATACGTTGTTAACTTACACAAGTACATATCTATCAATTTAGATCCAAAGATCAAACAAAAATAAGAGAAAATGGAAAAGAAAATGGAATTTCATAAACCCTATCAATCCAGAATTGGCATGTAAATAAATTTTTCATGTGTCCAGATCTCATATTATGTCTGCCAGTTTTTCAAATATCTTAAACAGAAACATCAGTTTTTCCATACTCCTAGCATTCCAAATGACCAATACAAATAACAACACATTAATTTCAATGAAAACACACAAGGGTCTGATTAGTTAAGCACATAGAAACTAGAAAGTGGGAAAGAGGAAAATAGAGGACAGAGTGAAAATGATTTTCAGCTAAGTTATGGCCCAAGCATGTGTAAAGTGACTTTCATTCCAAATTTTCCATCTTCTCACTTTCCCTTAGTACTTACACAACCAAGCAAAACCTAAATATAAGACTGTACTTAATTATTAATGAAAACATAAAAATAATTGTTATATGATGATCGATACAAAAGAAGAAAACATATTATTATGCAAAAAAAAACTCATGAAAGCAAAATTGAGGAACTTTCTGATAATTGAGATGGTTCTAAGAATATAGTTTCCCGTGACCTCTCTGCTTGCATATAAGTTCAATAATTGGTTCATTTAAAAGAACACCAATAATTTAAAAGATAATAATAGAAAAATCAGGGAAGGAAGAGTAAGACAGAAAAAAAAAGTTGGCTAGTGTTATATCTTTTGCTTCAGAATTGCAGCCGCAAAAGCATGCAACATGAAGAAACCGACGACACAACTAAGCAGCCAAAACCATCTAACCACATGGGCCAAAATAGTCATCAAAATAACAAGAAGAACACCTAAACAAAAAGGTCCAAAATATCAACATTGATAACACCAGCAGCAAATCAGCCCCAGTCCATTGACAAAAAAAAAAAAAAAAACACAAATTCATACCATTTGTCCATTTTACATTTGAAAAATAGGATAAATAAACACAAATTGGTCCTGGACGCAAACATCACAAGACAAATTAGTAGAAATGAAAACTCCCAAATATAGTCCCTACGAATTAAAATTGTGAGTTAAATTAGTTCCTGAGAAATATTTTTCAACCGTCATGTTAGTCCCTAGAAAAACTAATTTAACTAACAATTTTAGTTCTCAAAGACAATATTTGGGTTTTCATTTCTCAGACACATGTTTGTCAGGTGATATTTTCGACCAATTTCGGGCACGAAAAAACTTAGATCAAATTCGTTATATTTATTCTATCCAATTCTTAAAATCAAAAAAATGATAAGTGGACATCTTTCTTAAGAAGAATGGATATTTTTAACTTTTGAGTCACTCATTTCAAGGACAATGTCCATATGATATTATTTGATTTTAGAATTAGTTGAAATTGATATATCAAACTTATTATAGGTCTAATAATAATAATAATAATAATAATAATAATAACAATAATTCAGAAACATCACAAGAAACTCACTCATGAGATTAAGGAAGAGGTGGTCATTGATGAAGCGGGAAGCCTCGGGACCGCCATGGCCGTCGTAGACTCCGACAAAGACGGCATCGGAACCGGTCTCGACCTGGCTGTGATCCTCAATGACCTCATTGGCCTGAACCACGGCGAACGAGAACTCGCCGCATGAGTGCTTCTCGAGGTCCCTGCACCACAATAGAGTGTCCTGAATTGTGGAAGGGTCGTCGTCGAAATCATCATCCTTGCTCATACGGGCATATCGCCTCACTGGCCTCAAGCACGCCGAAACTATCCTTGCCAACCACGAAAACATCCCACATTTCCCTCTCTCACAATTCCCTGAAATATTAAACAAAAAACTGTGCCAAGATTTGGTGCCTGAAGGGGTTGACACTTGCGAGTTTTTTTTTTTTTTTTTCCCTAAGACTTAAAGGAAGAAAACTAGAGATACCCAGATAGTACCCCACAAAAAAAAAAAAAAATGAGATTTATTGATCAGAGACGCGGTTTTTAGCACTATAGATAGGAAAAAAAAAAGATTATAACTTTGAATGTGGTTGAGCTGTAATTTGGAAAGAGAAAGAGAAAGGAAATCAGAAAGAGGAAAGGGGGGGTTTATTTTTGGAATTATTATTCAGAAACAAATGTAAAAGATCCGATATTTCGAATCAAAGAAGGAGAGAAAGAGAAGAAGGAGAAGGGAGTTAATGGGTTCTTTTTTTCTTTTCTTTTTTTTGTTGGGCTCAGAGTTGAAAGAGAATGGTTAAATACATCTTGTTTTGTTGCACATATACACAGAGTAGTGCCTGTTTCTTTCTTTGTTGTGTTGCGAAAAGAGATCGAGGGTGGAAATAGGGGAATTGTGGGGGTTATTCTTATTGTTGCCGCAAGCGATCAAAAGAAGGAACCGCAGTTTCCAAAGAAGGTGAAGACTGAGGAGAGAATGCTGGGTTGGGGAAGTGGAAGGAAGAGGAAAGTTGAACTAAGCCCTGAGTTGACTTTTGGTTTTAAGAAGAAGAAGGAGGAAGAGAGAAGAGCGCATCAGTTTTCCTTTTATTGATTTTGTTTTCTTTCCCCTTTCCTCTTTTTTATTCGTCTTTTCCTATGACATCTCCGATTTTCTTTTGGTTTTCTCCTCAAGTTGACAAGGTGGCTTTATTTACCTAACTGCCACGGGTTTTTCATTTGGTTGGAATTGGGTGGACCCGAGGCTCCAAAATTGCTCCGCCCACCAAGAGCGGCTACCAAATTCCCACAAAGTTGTGCACTTCCTTCAGCAATGGCACTTTGGGATTAAGAAGAAGAACTAATTCAAGTTCAATTGGATTCATGCCCATCGAGTGGACTAGATAACCCGCTCAAAAGCACCACCATATCTTAACTGAAAGACTTGCATGCTCCGAAAGCATCACCTAGCTGTATTTTCGGCTAATTATATAAGTGTATTTTACATGGGACTCACCATTAACATATAATTCTATACAAAATATATTTACATGATTAATGAGAAGATGCACGTAGCATCTAGGACGCAAAGTATTTCTCTATCTTAACTTGGTGGTGTTTGTGGTTGATTTAGATCATTTATTAAAATGTACAAATCTTATCTAATTATGAGCCAAATTTAGAAAATCTTCATATATTTACAGAGTTATTAACACAATTAATAATAGCATGTTTGATTTTTCAATTTAGAAATTTTAAATTATGATTTAAGTAGAGTTTTTCTCTTCTAATTTTGGACCAAACTATCGATTAGAGTTTTAAACAAAAGAACTAAACATGCTATAAAGCTATGAAACCGTGTGTATTAATCTTTGTGCTACCTCTCACAAAAAATTAGTATGTACGATTTTATGAGTTTAAAATCTCATAATAGATTTGTGTTTATGATTCTCAATTTTTCTGCGTTGCTTGCATTCTAGCCTTTTGCCTTTTGTTGCATTCTCAAAAATCAAAACGCATAGGCCAAAAGGGTACATGCCATATGTTTTGGACATTAAATTTCTGGTCCAATAATTGTTGTGTTGCAGAAATTATACCAGTACATATTACGAACCTGGATGAACATTGGCCACAAGATATCGAATTCGCCCAATGCAATCAAAAAGGCTAAAATGGACACGTGTCATTGAGTAGTTGTGGCTTATAAATTGTGCAACATGTTTGGATGGATTAAAAGGAGGAAATTAGCGTTGCCGGGGTAGAGGGCATGTTGTTTTCCAATGGAAAAGGGAAAGTCACTTACACACATGTGGCATGTGAATTGGCCTTTTTCTCAATCCGATCCCCAACTGTTACAGTTGCATTAAAGGTTTGTGGTTGCTACCTAGGAGGCAGGGACCATTTGATCCCCAAGATCATCATCTTTCTTTCTTTTTCATAATCACATGGGTTGTGACATCATAGACCTTGAATGGGCAATTTCAGAAGAGATTCATTGCTCTACCATAATCGAAAGAGAAATTCAGTTGTCAACCCCAAAGCTTGCCTCAACTCTACCCAATCGCATGAGTGATTCCTTTCTCAGGAGGCCTCGGCTATGAACCATTTGTCCCTTAGATGTTGTTTAATCCTTGAAGCAAGTGTTGCTAATTAATGGGTTTACGCGTTGAGGAAAGGGGAGGAGCTGGGCCTATGGTTTTGGTATGCTAAAGTTGTGGACTTCTGTTTGTACTGACATAGACATGGACCATTAGGGCTACGGCTAAGCACATCTACAGCGAACTGAAAGGCCTTCAAGTGATTCCATTTCCTGTGATTCATTATTATGCAATTCTGGGTGTTTTGGTACACCAACAACAGAAGTGTATCATTGAGCGATGTGAATTCGCTATTCTAGGTATAACAACATGAGTATTTTTCAAGGATCTAATAACTATCTTTAAGTAATAGTAATTTTCTTCAAAAGATTTGGCTCAAGTGTATTTTAAGGAACATAATCCTAATTGTTAATGAAATAATTAAGAAAATAATTATCATATATAATTTATCCTATAAATATTGTTTTTGGAGTACATTAGGGCCAATGAAATTTAAATCCTTGACTTCAAGCATACTACCCAAATTCTTTATTATTAGACCACATGTAGTGTCTTTATCCTACAAATGTTTATATCTTACTAATAAATTTTTAAGTTTTTTTTATTAATAATTATAATTATACACTTTATTATCTAAAATGTACTTTATATTTTAAAAGAGTCAAATCTTTTTTAAATCAGTTGGAGTGATTTTGGGTTTAGGTGAATGGGTGATAGAAGTTTAAATCACATTATAAATTGTGGTCCGTTAAAAAATTAATTTTTGTTTGTTAACATGAGAGAAAGAGAGAAAGAGCTAACTTGGACCGAGTAAAAGTCAAATAACCAATTAAAGAATCAATAAAAATATATTAAATGAGTGCTATTTCAATACACATTTTGGGACGTCAAGGGAAAGAAGAGGTTTAGAAGATTACTTTACTCCTCGTTTGGGAATGTAAAATAGATAAGAGAAATGAAATAGAGGGTTATTTTTTTGTACATCAATGACAATGGAATTTGAACCTATAATTTCATACAGATTATTCGGAACTAGGAAATCAAAATAGGGATTTCCTAGTCTTATATGTAAGGTAGGAAATATGAAGCTGCCGTTGATCCTCACTTCAGGTTGGTGAAGGTTATTTGCAAGGCCTTCAATGCTTAAGTTAACATAGGTTAAGAGATATTATGTAAATAAGGAAGTGTGCATACTTGAATTATTTGTTTAGAAGGCTATGTATAGAAAGATATTGGTTTGAACAAGAGAGATTATCTCCTCTTTTTATAGGATTCTCCTTCAGCCAAGATTCCCCTTAACTGCTTTGGGATATCTCCTCAAGTGATAAAATACTATTCCTTGATTTCCGATTTAGTTGCATGGATGTAGAGTCGTATGTGGGCCTAGACTTCCCACCTGGGCTTGAGGTGCCATTTTCTTGCCCATTGCTATTGGGCAGATAGGCTAGTCCATAATAGAGCCATTATTCAGAATTAAGAAATCGGAATAGAGATTACTTGGTCTTTAGTGTAGGGTAGGAAACATGAAGCTGCAAATGATTCTTGCTCTAGGTTGGGAGTGTACCTACAAGAACTCCAATGCTTAAGTTAGCATGGGTCACGCAATACTGTGTAAATAAGGAAGTGTATATATCTAAATTATTTGTTAAGAAGGCTATATATAGATAGTATGAGGGCTTGAATGGGAAAGATTATCTCCTCTTTTTATGGGATTCTCTCCCAACTAGGATTTCCCTTAATTGCTTGGGATATCTCCTCAAGTAATAAGATACCATCTCTTCATTTCCAATTTAGTTACACGAATGTAGAGTCACATGTGGGCCTAGACTTCCAACCTGGGCCTAAAGCACCATCATCCTGCCCATTGCTATTAAGCCTATAGGCTAGTCTGGAACAGAGGCCCCAACTTGGATTAGAGATTAAGACTTTAGATTACGAGTTTTAATGATATTGAGACTTAGATTGTTATTCGAACTTTAAGCATAACCTATTTTCGAGGTTAGGACCTCGGATTACAAGTTTCGATGATGCTAAGAGTTGAATTATTATCCAAACTCTAGCAATAACTTGATTCCGAGGTAAGATCTCGAATTACATGTTTAGGAGTCAAATTGTTATCCAGACTCTAAACATAACTTGATAACCCCCTAACTTGGTTTTGAGGTTAAGACCTTAGATTACAATGATTTCAGGAGTTGGATTCTTATCCAAACTCCAAGCATAAGTTGGTTCCAAAGTTAAAACCTTGGATTATGACCTTGTTGTACTTGTATGTGCGGCATGCATTGAATTATCCGACATTAGTTGTGCCTATTCATTCATCACTGAATGTTTTGGCTCATCTGATTAGGCGGCCCCTTGCCATTGATCAACTGTGGTTTATGTAATGACAAGTTGGATGTAAGATGATGGTAACTACTGCAAATGGAATTAGGTTGCTAAGTTTTATCTCAAAGCCCCTACCATTGATTACTCAAAGGTCCATGCTCGTTTTACTTTTAAAGGAAACGATATGAATTATTGGATTTGGGGTGGTATGAAGGTTAGGAGAAGGGGCGTAAACAGGTTAATTCGGATTAGGTTTGAGGGGAAAACAAATCCAAACTGATTAACTTTAATTGGTTTGGTTTGGTTCGGATTCATGAATTTTTTTGACTAAATCAAACTAATTAAATTCAAGTTGGTTCAATTTTGGTGATTGGATTATCCGTTTAATTTTTTTTTCAATTTTAGCAAAAAAGTACAATTAAAAAAAATCAAAAAGCATCAAAATTTTCATATAAGCAAATTTCAAATTCTATTCTAATATCCAAAGATTAAATTATTCTAATATTATCATTAACACAATTAAAAGAAACACAAATGTCAAGCAATTTTCATTCTAATCTATTACCATCAAGGGGCATTAACATAGCATCGCCAAACTTTAACATCCATTAACACAATCAAAGAGACAAATTATTCATGCTCAAGTTCATACATCAAATAACAATACAACATAACTTGTATTTCAAATCCATAAAGTCACAGACACAAATTTTAAATTCATGATAGTAAGAGACACAAAATAAATTCATCATCTCCAATTCATGATTTGAATACTTCATCTACTTCCTGAAATTGGGGGGAGAGGGGGGAAGAGAAAGAACAAAAGAAATGTTATATATAGGCTTGAGCTTGCAAAATAAAAAAGTTACCTTAATTGGTAACAAATAACAATAACATTAGTGGAAGATTAGGTGAAGCATCATTCAAGAACCAAGTTGTGACTTTCAACAATTAACATATTAAATAAATGAAGTAATTTCATGATAATTGATATGAACTAAATAAAAATAATGATTTGGTATAAAAATAGTGAAGATAGTAAATGTAACCTTAAATTATTAAAAACAGTACCAAGTCCAACTTCAGGATCCAAAGATAATCCAGACAACTTTGCAATACATAAACATAAAATGAAAACAATATTAAAAAGTAGTAAAATAAAGTTTAAGAAATTCTTGCAAAAAGTAATTTTCAATATATACCTGATTCAACCTTCTCAACTTCATCTATTTCTTCCCTCAAATCAATAGTCTTCTTAGGAATCCTCAACTAATTCTGAGTACAAATTAAACACTCAACAGTAGTAGGATGCAAAGAGCTGCGAAATGGATTAAAAACTCGACCTTGCTAAATGTAGATTCAGATGACACAATAGACATTGGAATAGCCAATATATCCCTAAACATATGAGAAAGAGCATAATACTTCATTTTTCTTTTCCGTTTCCACCATTTCAAAATATCAAATCTAGCAAGTTGTCCTCAACATCATCCTCCAAGTATCTTTCTAACTCTTTCCTTTTCACCTTACCTTGCTTCTTCCTTATTTCATCTTACACTCATCTTCACAACCATCATTATCATCATCATTATCATCATTTCCAGCATGAGATTGAGAGGCAAAACCAGCGGCTATGCTACTAGAATCACTAGTATCAGGAATACGATGTAATGCCAAATAATGTTCAAACAATTTATTGATAATATCCTTCAACTTTTTTCAACATATCCTTACACTTATCTACACTATACATCTAGTGAAAACAAAACTCAATATAATCAAGCTTATAGTGAGGATCAAGAAAAACAGCTACAAATAAGAGGTAGCTTATCCCACCATATTCTCAATATTTGTCAAACTTGACTTTCATATTTGTTGCCATTCTTTGTAGCCCTATATCATTGCTTAACCTCCACTTATTCAATGTCTTTTGAATGTCACATAATTTTTGGGAAAAAGTATTGGACGTGACATGCAAGGATATAGAAAAAAAGAGAGTTGTATCATAAAAAATCTTTAGAAACTTCACAAAAATACAAACATGACTCCAATCATCACCACTGGGAGGTCCTCTATCATTATCAATAGCTGCCAAAAATGAATCCTCATATTCAAGGCTAGAAAATGCCTTGTCAAATTTTTTAGCAACCTCTAGCATTAAATAAGTGGAATTCCACCTAGTTGGAACATTGACTTGAGTGCCGAACTCGATCAAATTACAATTTAGAAATCAAAGCACAAACTTGTGGGGTAGTGTGCAATTCGAATCGTCTCCCAAGGATGTTTATGTTATGTGATCAGAAAATTCAGGGGGTTTTAACATCAAACACAAAATATTTAGAATGTAAATGTAGAGAATTAAGGTGAATTTAAACAGAATTGAGATTCCAATTCACAAATCAAGAGGAACAATGGCTACTCTATCACAGGATGGTAATTAGGCACCAACACTCCAATTCAGTGGTTAATATGGAATTCGATGAAACCTCAATCCAAATCCACGCATTCAACATGAAAACCTCCATGTATCCAATTAACACACATTCAATTGAATTCAGAAACCTCTTGAACTAATTGAATTCGTGTCAATTTCAAGCATCAATGCCATTAACCATTAGATCAAGATCTGAATCTAATTCATACTCTTTCAACATTTAAATTACATACATCAACTGATTAATATGTAGCCAACCAAATTCTCAATCAACATTTCATAATGAAACCCTTCAATTCAAAAATGCAATTAAGAATAGGAGAAAAGAGTAGAGAAAACCAAATTGAATTGTTGAATTCGAGTGAACCGATCATCAAAAGTGTCAAAGCCTCCTTGAATTCTTGGATCAGAAGAGAATTTACTCCTCCATGGATGGAGGTGAAATCAAATTTAGAGATGAGAAGAGAGAAGGTTCGCAAAAAGGGAAGAAAAAGGAGAAGAGAGAAGAATACAAGTGTTAAAATTCAAATTCTATAAAAATAAATCTCCAGCTATTTCTGAATTCGGGCTCTCTCTATAAATACCTACAATTAGCATATTAATTATCTAATTACATTAATCCTTTCTCCCAAAGCTACATTTAGACATCTCATTTGCCTAATTTGAAATTTTGGAGGGAAAGTTATGCCTAAAATATTAACTTGGGTTCCCTGAACCCATCAGTCACCTTTCACTACATTTTTGGCCCTAAAAATGCCTTTGTTGGGCTCAGCACTCTAAAGATGAATTAAAGTCGAGGGTGTCAACTTTCAAATGGCTCCAGTGTTGCCTCAATTGGGCTCCTATAACCCAAGATATGGTCAAAACAACACCTTTCTTAGGGGCCATAGTTACATCCGTTGACTCTGTTTCCAGGCCCAATTCCAACGCCATAGCCTCATAATTTTCCTTTGACCTCTTATAAGAGTTGTAGGACCAACTCTTAGTTTTCCTACAAATCAAGAATCACAATCAAATGAGGTCTATAACTCAAGTGATGGCTCAAAAACTAAAGCAATGTCAAAATTAGCATAACGCTGGAAAAAATTAAATCAAGGCCCAACCAAAATCCAATCAACCAAAATGATCCAAATCACTTCAATTAAGTACAAAAGAGGATTAATAAACTAAATATGAGGGATATATATATATATATATATATATATATATATATATATATATATATCCAATTAATCAAATTTCGAGTAAAACAATGGCTTTAGAATCTATATTTGCCTCTTGGGCATACCTTTTAAAAGCCGACAACCTAGTGGTAAATGACCTAACAAACTTGCATGTAGCCCTTATTTTAGCAAGGGAAGTATCTATTTCCTTCAAACCATCATTACAACATCTCATATACATGAGCTCTCCACTCAACAATGTTCTACCATTCCAATCCCTTATATGTCTATGCAAATATGCAATAGCCAAGTTGTTAGCAATTGCATTATCAATAGTTACATAACAAGTCTTTGTGATTCCCCATTCTTTCAAACATTTCTCTAAGGCTCTCCATATAGTTTCACCTTTGTGGTCAGTAATCAAGTTAAGGCTCAGTATTGTTTTATTTAACTCCCACTCATCATCAATATAATGTGCAGTTACACACATATAATTCATATTATGAATTGAGGTCCAAGTGTCAGTTGTGAATGACATCATTTGATGATTTTTAAACAACTAGCCTTTCAACTACTCTTTCTCTTGTTTAAACATGTTCATGCAATCTTTAACAACAATAAAACAAAAGGAAACTTTAAATCTTGGTTGTGCCTCACTCATGAAATCTCTAAATCCTTGATTTTCAACAAACTTAAAAGAGAGTTCATCTACAACAATCATTTGGCAAGAGCAAGTCAAGTTTCCTCTTGTTTAAATTCAACAAGCTTGAAACTAATAGAATTTGGATCATCCTCAAATTATGTTCCAAGAGAAATTGTTTTTTTTGCTTTTTATCAATTTCCTTGTTAGGAATTTTCACACAAACCTTGAAATGTTTTAGCATATTTGATGCTCCATGACTAGAACTATTGTACACATATGCCTTCTTACAATGGTTACATGTAGTCATATTATTATTTTTTTATTTAGTAAAATAAGCCCAAGCACTACTAGGCCTTTTGCTTGGTTTTCTTTTTGGTACCTCTCCATGATAGCAGAGCTTCTTGTCCCTATGTTGGAGCTTCGGCTTCTTATGGTTGTGGTTGTGGTGGTGGAGGAGGAGTTGGTGGTGGAGTTTGTTGTCGACCCTATTCTTCTATTTGCATCAATTGCATGTCATTAGCTGTTGTTAGAGCGAAAGCACTCCCAACTTGAGTTCCACTAGTGTTTGGAATACTTATTGTTGGTCTCAAAAAAACCTAATAATAAGAATTAAACAAATTTAATGAGTGTGCAATACCAATAGTAATAGCTAAATAGGCTTAAGCAAAATAGTTAACTTTTTGAATCAACTCTCATACCATAATTAGATTCATCATACAAAAAAGCCTTCTCCTACAAAAAATAAACATATTTTTGCCATCAAAGAAGCCTTCCCACACAAAAAGAGAAATAACACACTTTACTTTTTATTCTTGTCAATTGTTGCTTCATGAATCATGATTATAATTACTAATTTATAACTATGCAGTGTGACTTCAACTTAGAAGAAGTGTTATGTATATTTCCCAAACTTAATTTGGGTATATTTAATCATGTAAGAGGCTAGACCCAAATTACCAATTATAAATATAAACATAATTTTTTCTTATAACCATAAACATAATCTACCTTCAAGTTAATCATGTAAATTGCCAATTACAAACATAATCTACCTTCAATCTTTGATTATAATTTCTAAAAATTTAACATCTTGCTAATATGTCAAAAATTTAACATATTTCTCAAAAGATAAAATAAAGTAGAAGAGAAATTTACTTGAACAAAGTGGGCTATGCTAAGTAGAGATCGACAGTGTTGTGGGCTATGCTGAATGAAGAGACGGTGCTATGCTCGGTAGAGATCACCAAGGTGCGATCCTCGGTGGAGATTGACGTCTCTACACTCTGCCTTTACAACTGTCTGCAACTCTGTGCGAACTGATGGTGCAGTGGTGTGTTATGTAGCATCCTCCCGAAATATAGTACTATGACTTAGTACCACACTCAGGACTTGTTACTATTACCTGAGCGGACCTCTTTTGATAGCAACTTCAGCTATCTTCGAAATTTCTTGAGTTATCTGAAGATAACATGGACATAGGAGTGAGAATTTTAAATTTCAGTAGGATTCATTAAGAAATTTCATACCGTATCATCGTTATTATCTCCAGCTGCTTCGGTTTATTAATAAAAAATGAACATATTATACAAACTGCTCTGTTTTATAGTTTGAAAACATATGATCCGAAGTAGAGTTCATTTTATTTCACGCACTTGAGTCACATTGGCAATATTTCATATTTAGAATAATAATCACCACACAAGTAGATAGAACAGTCTCAGCATCAATAAAACATGGGATATAATTATGCAAATACTCATATTTGAATTCATGCAAATGCACTGGTATTTTCCTTTAACTTTCTTTGCTTTCTTTCCTTGGCACACCTAAGCATTATGTATCGCCGTCCCTAGGGTGTTTGCATACATATGTCCTTGCCTTTAATCTTTGCTGCCTTTGGGTAGCCTGATCTAGGAGTGAGTTCAACTCGTGACCGTCGTAACACAGTACTGACCTACAAGAGGACCCACATGCCTCTAGGTTGGAGGGACTCAGTTGGCCAACTGTCTCCAACATAGAGGGACTCAAAAGTTTTAGCTACCTTCACAGGAAGGGACCCAATGTGCAATTGCCTCCGAGTGAAGGGACCTATATCTTTATCTTTTAACTGCCTTCACCTGGAGGGATCCAAATAATTACCTCTAAGTGAAGGGATCTCCTATATTCTTCCTTTGTTTATATGCAAATATGCATGCTCTCATGATTATATCACCATAACATATTCATAATTGTATAGCTATTCATATAAATTTCTCATAAAATAAACACTCATAGTTTCATAGACTTCTATCGAAAATTCGGCAGTATAACGGATTAATTCCGCTTCTCCATGAATAGTACCAGTACTTCAGGAAAATAATTTTTCAGAGAAATCATAACACTTCATTCACAATTCAAACATCAAATTCATGGGCACAATTGTTGTATTTAAAACATGGTTGCTGTCTCAACACTTTTATTCAACCCGATTTTTGTAAATCAGGCTACAATTTCTATTTAACTAATCTGGATCTAAATTTTGGATATGTTAGAGTGTTATGTGTCTATTTTCTAACTTCTTTAGTCCCATCTAATTTTGATAAATGTAGCTCAAGTTATTTAAGTTTTATCTCAGCTTGCCATGTAGCTGGCCAGAATTACACACTTAAAAGTGAAAATCCACTAAGAATCGAAAACCAGTTCAAATCATACGAAATTGTCATATTAAAGCTAACAGGACAAGATTTCATTTACAACAAGTTCCATTTCATTTGCTTTAGTAGAGCTTGAGTTATAAGCCCTGAAATTTGACCTTCCTGAACTACTCTATTTTGGCCTAGTTTGGACATAAGGCAACTTTTTTGAGCCACTGGGAGCAACCAAGACTATATCTAACTATGAAATTTTTATGAGATATTCTCCTATGTGTAAGCTTTCTAACAAAGTTAGTTTCATTCAATTCCAAGTCGTATAGGGCAAGTTTTGCCTTGAACAACCTAGTCTGCACCAGAATCAAACTCTAAAAGCTAGATCAAACTTCCAAAATTCATATCTCTCTCAATACTAATCCAATAGCCTTATATTATATATGTATGGAAAGCCCTGAATATCTACTTTAGGGTTTAGGGTTTAGTTTCATATAAAAATAGTTTCATCAAATTTAAATGGCTGTAGGAGGAGCCATACACTCTGCCGTACGAACTGCTAAGGGATTTTGGTCTTCCAACCCTTCCCTACATCCTACTCTCACTCCTTTTCACTTCTAGATGGATTTTAAACACAAAAATAGCTATCAAACCAGCCAATAATTATCATATATATCCAACACCACATCAAGAAGTGAGAAAAACAAAAGCCCCAATCAACCACCCATAACCAAAATAACAAGAACAAAGTTGAATCTCTACCTTTATTTTGATGTAACAACTAGCTAGTCTTGAGTTCTAGTGAAGAATATGGATGCAAGAGGCTTGATGGAGACTGAAAGTGAAAGAAGGAGATGAAGAAGATGAAGAAAAGAAGAGAGGAAGGCTGCTGGAAGGAGGTCGAATTCTGCTTGTGCAAAAAAGGGAAATAAGGCAGCAGAATATTTGGGGTAGTTAGAAAGGAAGTATCCCATTAGTTGAAGAATCTTGTGGCTCAATTTCAGCCAACCTTCCCCCATTCTTTGTGGCTATCTTGCGCCACTATTATGGGTTAAGTGGCTGAGTTTTCAGCCACTTGATGTAGGGTTATTGAGTGTAAAATCCTTTTGGTTCGGTTCCGACAGTTTAACACACTGAATCTTTACTGATTTCCTTTAAATCGGTAAATTGATTTTAAGAAATTTCTATGAAATCCTCTATGGTTCTAACCTAATTACCTTATATCTAAACTCAATTAATTACTAATTAATTGATCATAAATAAATATTTGCTTGAATTTTTAATTAACCTCAATTATTCGATAAATATCAAACAAATCGATTAAAACGATAAGATTTTTCGAATGTTACATGCTATGCTGTGGTAGCAAGCGGGCTTGATTAAGTGGTGGCTAGCAAGCTTGGCAGCCCGTGGGTGAGAGGTGGTGGTAGCTAAGGCTTGTGGTGGGTGAGTGCATAAAGGTGAGTAAGTAAAAAAGAGTGGGTTACACTTATAGAAAAAGAAAGTAAAGAGCATAAAGTGACTAAGTGAGTGTTATGTTATTGTGCTTTAAAAAAAAAAAAAGAAATATATAGGTTTGGGTTGAGTTGGGTATCGAATTGCACATCCCCTAATTCGATATCCGAACTAAACCAACCCAATTTAATTGGTCAAATTCATCGAGTCGAACTGATCCACTTATATCCATAATTAGGGGTAATGATTCTTGACCTAAGCTCCAAGTTCGGTATTTACAGAGTAATGAGATCGAGATTCCACTTTTTGGGGGATTTGATCCCGCTAATCTCGAAGTCAATAGGTGGAGGATAACCATTTTTGGTTAATACAAGATCCCTCAAAGCTTGCTTCTTCAGTTGTTTTCTCTTTTAGTGATTGGGCCGGTTTCCAGCTTGTCCTTTATCGGTACACTTTAGGCCCTTGATGCATAGGGCCTTTGGACCATTCTATTATGCCCGAAACTCAGCTTGGAGGTTATGACCCTAGCTCTGAGTTCCTAGTAATGGACTTGTGAATGGGTGTGTTTGAAAGTGAAACAGGTGAGATCAGAGATTGGATAGTCTTCCATGCTCTGAGTATTTCTTCTATTATTGAAAACTTGCCCGACTTTATAGGTACACTTTAGGCCCTTGATGCATAGGGCCTTTGGACCACTCTATTATGCCTGAAACTCAACTTGGAGGTTATGACCCTGGCTCTGAGTTCCTAGCAATGGACTTGTGAATGGGTGTGTTTGAAAGTGAAACAGGTGAGATTAGAGATTGGATAGTCTTCCATGCTTTGAGCATTTCTTCTATTATTGAAAACTTGCCCGACTTTAGCCATTGGTTTGTTATTTTCCCTGCTAACTCAAGGTCGAAACTCAAGAAACTTATTTGGTTTCGTTACCAAATTTTAAGTTCAAGCTTGAGGTTATGGAAGATTCTAGGGTCACAATGTTCCGATTTACTGACTTTATTTCTGGGCATGCCTGTCAAGTTATGTCACATCATTCCCTTTTTCGGTGGACATGTGTTGATTTTGAGAAGAGGTTGGATATGAGTTCCAAAGCTTTATTTCTATGGGGTTAACTTCTAGGAACGATCTATTTGACTTCTAGGGCAATGCCATTTTGCTTTGTTGCAAGCGTATTGGTTTCTTTGCCCTTAATGTAGTCGATGCTTAGGTTAGAAATCCTAAGGGGCTTAAAACTTTTTATCTACAATTTGTATTCAGGTAACTCAGCTACAATTATTTTTGTTCAGTTAGAATGACATAGTTTTACAAATAATTTCTGACTTAGATCATATATCTAAGGGTTCAAGCCAAGTTCTAATCTTCAGTCATTTATTTGAACTTTTTGTAATATTCCACTCTTAGAACATTGGTCTAAGGGGTTTCATCCATATATTCTATGCTTAAAACATCTGTCTAAAGGAAATTGCTATATTTAATATAGAATTCGGACCAAGGGTTGATCAGACCCTTAGGAGTTATGATAACCTTATTCTTGGTTAGACATTGGTTTGCTTGATCGAATTCAAGGTCTTTTCGGAATTTGGCCTCCATTTCAATTGTTGTTTACCAACTTAAGTTTGGTCTTTTAGCCTATAATTTGGGCTTAGCCTTTCAACCTTAGAATTTGGGAAGTCTTGGTGGCTTGCTTTATAAGATTTTTGTAAAACATAAATAGGAAAAAAGTTCCTCCTTCATAGAAGGTTTTTCAATTTTTGCTATCAATGGATCCCATCCACTAGTGGGTGGATAAGGTGTTGGGAACCCTTCTTAATAGGTGAAGAGTATCTCAAATCCTTTACGGCGGAGATAAACACCCTAAAGAGAGAATGAAGAACAGCATGAGAAAATATGCTATTAAAAATTCTGATGATCCTTGTTGGATGTGGATGTGTGATGCTTTATTCAAGCATCTTGGGGTTCAAGTTCCATTTTCCCCTTTTTTTTTGTTTGTAATGAAACTTTACCCAAGTATGGGCTTCTTGTATGAACTTCTTGTCCCAATGTGGGCTTTAACATATAACCAATATCTTGGTTTCCAACATTTTTTCGATTTTTCAACACTTTGACCTTTTTGCTTTAGGGATTTTTGACTTTTGTACTTGAAACACTTAAGAAGTTTAATTTGAAACTTTGCACCTGAATTAATTACCTCAAGGCTTTTAAAATTTCTATGCTTAAGGCATTTGCCTAAGGGGTTTGATTTGATTTCCATGCTTAAGACATTTGCTCAAAGGGTTTGATTTGACTTCTACACTTAGATCGCGTGTCCAAGGGATTAGATCTAGGTTCGATTTAAATTGTCCTTCTTTTACTTGATGTTTCTGACTTAAGTTGATTGCCTAAGTGGTTTGGCTAGGATCTGATTTTCTCAAGTCGCCCTTTATTGGCATAGTTATTTTCGACTTACTCAATTTTCTAAGTGGTTAGTTGGGTTCTCACTTTGTCACCGTCACTTTGTATCGCAACTTAAATGCTAACTTAGTTTAATCTTCTAAGTGGCTAGTTTTGACCTTGTACTTGTCCTTTTAAATTGCGATTGTATTCTATGCTTAGATAACTTATCTAAGGGATGATTTATATTTGACGCTTAGAACACTTGTCTAGGGGAGTTAATTTATACTCGATGCTTTGAGCAATTGTCTAAGGGAGTTAATGAGGTCCAACTTTAGGTCATCCTTTCATTTTATAGTCGGATTTTTCATCCGAGCTTTCAAGTAATATTCTTAGAGCACTTGTCTAAAGGAAAAAATTGAGGTCTGACTTCAAATCATTTACCTAGCTTCTCTTATTTCCCCGTTCAAAATGTTTGTTTAAGGGGTTTAATTCTCAAGTTCAAAGCATTTATCTGAGGGATTTAATTTGAGGTCCGGTAAGAGAACATACTTTACATTTGCTGGGTGATTTCATTATGAGTCAGAGGTCTTCTATAAGCTTTGTCATGTATTGGCCGATCTCATTTTGAGTCAGATATGGACTTTATACTCTAGCATTGGGTAATCTTAGTTAGAGTCAAAGATTGTATCTAGCCGAGGATTGTATGTACGGCCAAGTATGGACTTTGCAATTTGCACACTTCACCTTTGGCGTGTTTCTATCATGGGATTGTAAGAGATTTTGTGAATGTGCTTTGTCTTTATTATGTTTCTGCCCAAACTTCAATCTTGGCTTTGTTGCACCTTCATCTAAGGTTAGTTTCTTACACAACCTTAATATGGACTAAATGACCTTATTTTTTGTAAGCTAGTTATGGGTTTTGTGCCAAACTATCTTATGTGGTGACTCTCAAAGTGATATCGTGTATAATTCAATAATTATACATAACATAAAGCATATAAAGATAACCAAAATTATTTAAATGGTGAAATATATCAATTATGAGAGTTTGCAAAATATGACATGCCAAAGATATAATAAATATTCAAAAAAAATTTCAAATCCAAATTTAGAAAATAAATACATATACATATGGCATACAATTGGGAATATGTTTAGATATAAATGGCAGGAAAGATTTGTGTACCATTAAATTTGTGTGGTGGTAATCTGTTGCGGGTGAATCCTTGACATTCCATGTTAGGTTTCCACTTTCCTTGATTTTTGACTCCTTTTGGATTTTCCTATTTCCTTTATGATAGTAAATTTTAAATAAATCATGTAGTGAAAGTCTTGCATGCCATTGTGTTGACATGGTGGTGAAATCCTATTTGTGTATCCAAGATGTACTTGTTTTGAATTCCACCTTCCCACATATCTTGATTTCCTTCGATTTCTTTTTCATAGATATGCAAATATATCATGTAACGTAATTTTGGCGTAACATTTAGTTGGTGCAATGGTCAATTGCGGCTTGCATTTCTGGGATTACATGGGTTTGAATCTCATATCCCATGGCTTTCTCAGATTTATAGCTTCATTTTTCTTTTACCACGGATATAGTTTAAATCTATCATATGCCAAGATTTCCGCAAGCCATCGAGTTAGAATGATGGTTACCAAGCTATTGGTGCATACATAGGGTGGGGATTTAACTCCTGCAAGTTGCAAATCTTGGATTTTAACCACTCTTCCTAATCCCTTTTTGTACAATAATGGATACGTTTAAACAAATCGTATGGGGCAAATATCGCAGATTATTATGCGGACATGGTGGCAATATGTTGCTGGTGTAACTGCATAGGTGTGGTTTCGAATCTTGCATTGCATAACTTTAGCTTTTTTTGTAACATCCCCATATAACGTAATAGGAAATGATAAAAATGTCCTTGGGCAAACTTTTATTATTTACAATCTTACCCCTGAAATTTTTAGAAAATGATATTTACATCCCTATATTAATAGGATTAGTAGAATAAGGTTTTAAATGAAGCAGAGTCGCGTAGCAAAAACGTAGAAACCTAAACCTTGGCTGATTGAGCCACAGAGGTATCCATATGTGAAATGACATGGGATGCCCCTAGACTTGCCCATAATTATGAAAATGCCATTAGCCATGAAAAACAGAAAGGCCTTCAATTTGCAAAATGTTTAATTTACATTGTTAATCGATTTATTCGATTTTATTGAGTTTGTAAAGTTAATCAAAAGTTAATTAGAGGTTAACTAGGAGTTGATTAGAAGTTAATTAAAGAGATTAGGATTGAGAAGAATTAAAATAGAAACATATAAAACCTCACAAGATTCTTGAAAAATCGTTTTACCGATTTGAAGGAATTCGGTATTTTAAACTGTCGGAATCGAATCAATAGGATTGTATACCCAAAACCCTATGATTGAAGACTGATTATTCAGCCACTCTATCCTTCCTTAGTGGCGCCACAAAGGCCACAAGATGAAGAGAGTTGGCTGAAATTCAGCCTTAAGCTCTCAACCAATGAAATTGCAAGTTTCCAACTACCTCATTAAGCCTTAATAACATATTCCTTCTCTTTCTCCTTCGACTGATTGCGCCTCTTCCTCTCCTAGTTCTAGCCTTCTTCTTCTCTTCTCTTCTCAATTTATCCCATCAAACCTTCAAGCTTGATAAGGTTCCATCAATCCACACTCCAAAATCTAGCAAGATCACATACAAGAAGGTAGGATTCAATTTCTATTCTTAATTTCTTTGAATTGTGGCTGCATGAAATTTCACTATTCTCCATTTATTTGATGATATATTGGGTGTATTTGATAGTTTATGGTTGGATTACCATGAAATCTTGAGTTGGAATTAAAGCTAGAAGAAGAAAACTAGAAGAAGTGGAGAATTAGAATGCTGTCTAGGTGAGAAACCCCATGGCAGTCTGTATGGCGGAGTGTACGGCTCTGCCTACAGCTATTTAAATTTTATGAATCTATTTTTATATGAAACTAGACATTCAGGGCTTTCCATACATATATCATATAAGGTTATTAGAGTATTGAGAGTGATATGAATTTTGGAAGTTTGACCTAGGTTTTTGAGTTTGATTCTGGACAGACTATGTTTTTTAGGGCACAACTTGCCCTATATGACTTGGAATTGAATGGAACTAACTTTGTTAGAAAGCTTACACATAGGAGAACATCCCATAAAAATTTTAAAGTTAGATACGATCCCGTTTGTTCCAAGTAGTTCGAAGAAGTTTCCCTATGTCCAAACTGGGCCAAAATAGGGCAGTCCAGGAAAGTCAAATTTCGGGGCTTATATCTCGAGTTACACTTATTCAAATGGCATGTAACTTATTCCATTTGAAAGCTTGCTCTGTTATCTTTACATTGATATAAAATTCGCATGATTTCACCTAGATTTCTATTTTTGGTGAATTTGTTCTTATAAGAGTGCAATTCTGGCTAGAAATAAGGCAGTCTGGAATAGAACACAAATAACTTGAGTCAATATCGGAACTCAGAACTTAGCAAACAGAGAATTAGATCGGGTATACTTAATATTGAACTCAAAACTTAGTGAATAGAAAACTAGATTGGTAAAAATAATATCGGAACTTGGAACTTAAGAAACACAATCATAAAAGTCTTGGAAGACCAAGTAGGGATTAATGTCGGAAATCGGAATCACATAACACATAAAACACTTTGAAATCGAAAGTCAAGGACAAGAATATAAAGCCTAAAATACTTAAACCCAGAAGTCGAGGGTTTTCAACATAAACTCGGAAGTCGGTACCAGAATATGAAACCTTATACCCGAATCCCGGAAGTTGAGGAAACTAGGATGCTTTAAAACTCTTATACACGTAGTTCCAAAACTCGATCCAGAATCAATCTCAGAGATCGACTCTAAACATAACCCCGGAAGTTGGGAATCAAAACATTAACCTTATATACCTAACCCCGGAAGTTGAAACTTATGTAATCTTAGAACTCGGAATCAATGTAATCTCGGAAGTCGGTCCTAAGCTCAAACTCGGGAACATTAATAAAAGTTTAAAACTTGCAAGAAAGATTAAGACTTAAGATTTTAAACTTGCATCTAACTACATAAGCTTTGCTCATAAGACTTTGTTGCGTGTGACAACTAATGGAGATATGATGTTCTATATTGGGTTTGTTGTTTGATTAAAATTTCCTAGTTATCTGGCACTATTCATGGGGAAGCGGACACGTTCCGTTATGCTGTCGAATTTTTGGCAGAATCATAAGAAGTTATAATTGTAACGTCCGATTTCCGACTTCCGATCCCATTTAATGTTGAAATTTACGATTTTCGAGTTTGTCCTATAATTCTGCTTCCGACCTCAATATTAGTTTCGATTTCCGACCTCGTTCCAAGGCTTAAAAAGGGATAGCTGTATTTTCCGTTTTCCGACCTCATGAACGTAACTTACGATTTCCGACCTTATGCTCGAGTAGGAACGAACGTGATATCCGAGTTCCGACATTATGTGATCCAAAATGGATAGGAAATGCGACTTCCGAGTTTAGCTGAATTGGATTCCGAGTTCAACCAAAATTTTCACGAGTTCCGATGTCATGTTCAGATACTCTGAAAGCGAGTTTCACTTCTCTGGCGACGTAGAGAGCAATTTTGACACAAAAGAGGGAGACATGGCTGAACCTGGCCCACAAAATTTCATCCAATCAAAGCCACTCATTCTAACTACCACTTCGAAGCTTTGTCTATATATATATATATATATATTATATATATATATATATGTCCTCCTCCTACCTCTTCAGCTCATTTCTTACGTTGCCTTCCCTTCCTCACTTCAGCTCCCTTTCCTCTTCTCAACTCTCCTACTCTGTCCAGCCTTCAAGTTCAGCCCAGCTCTATTTTCAAACTCAAAGTAAGAGGTAGGGGTTTTGATTTCTTGTCTTGATTTTTCTGATTCCGAATGATTATTGGTAGTTTAATTCTTCAATCCTGACATATTCACTGAGTGATCATGATGAATTGTGGCTGGTTTACTGGCTGTTTGTGAGATTAAAATTTAATTGGGAACAAGAAAGAATGATGATATGAAGAAGTTGAGAGGCAGGGAAACTCAAAACTCCCGGTAGTCCGTATGGCGGAGTGTACGGCTCCGCCTCTCGCCGTTCAAACTTAATGAAAACATTTTTATATGAAACTAGACATCTAGGGCTTTCTACACATATATCATATAAGACCATTGGAGTAATATTGAGAGAGATGTGAATTTCTGAAGTTCGACCTAGGAATCAGGACATCCACCCAGGCAGTATGGGTTGAGAAGGGTGTAACTCACCCTATACAACTCCATTTTGAGTGAAACTAATTTTGTTGGAAAGCTTACACATAGGAGAACATCCTACTCAGAAATTTCGAGTTTGTTACTATCCTATTTGTCCCCAGTGATTTGAAGAAGTTAACCCATGACCAAACCAAGCCAAAACCGAGCAGTTCAAGAAAGTTAAGTTTCGGGGCTTATAACTCGAGCCCTACTAAGTCAAATGGAATGAGACTTTTTGCAACTGAAAGATGGTTCTATCAGTTTTAATATGAGACCAATTTTGTATCAATTGACCCAGTTTCGATTTTTAAGAGATTTTTACTTTTGAGTGAGCGATTGCAGTCACCACAGGCGAGCCAGGATAAAACCTGAATAACGTAAGTTATGATTATCAGAATCAGACGGGATTAAAGAGGTTAGAAAATAGACACATAACACTTTAACATATCCAAAATTGAGGTCCAAATGAGTTGAATCGAAATTATGGCATGATTTATAAAAACCGGGTTGAATGATTATATTAAGGCTATAACCTTGCCTTAAGGAGACTAATGCTTCTATGAGTTCCATAATAAATTGTGCATGCAATATTGTGACTTCTATGAGAAATTGGTATTCTGATGTACTGGCACTATTCATGAGTTATGAGATACATGTAGATGCATGTGCATTTTCAAGCAAGCTATGAAAGTTATGTTATGATAAACCCAAAGAATATGTTATGATGAAAGTTCCATGATACTTGGGCCAGCACCGGATAAGAAGTTAAGGGGAATAGATTAGTGGGAAGGTCGGGGAAAGTAAACCCGGCATTCCTGTATAGGAACGAGCTCGATCCTGATAAGCAGACTATTACCTAGGAATCTAAAATGGCCAAGAACTCCCAGGGGACCAAGTAATGGAAAAAGTTTATGAGTAAAGGAAAAGTTTATGAAAGAAGGTTAAAAAGCAAGCTCCGCATGAATGCATTAATTGCATGATTCCAAGTTATTTATAGTTTAACTATTATGTTTACTTGTAGCATATGTCTACTTATTCTGCTTATAGCATATGTCCACTTATTCTGTCCATTATACTGTGTGTTATTGTTAGTAGTTTAGTCGGATTCTTATATTGTTTAAAGTAAGCTGGACCACCTCGGACCAGACATTTCCCAACCTTACTAAAAATGAATAGTTAAGTTTAATCTCATATTTTCATAATTGATTAAAACCCGAGGCAGCTGAGAATGAACGCGACATCAGTTAAACGTCACCCACGACCCTACTGAGAATTTTCTTAAATTCTCACCCCGCTTTGCATTTCCGCCTCATTCTCAAATGTGGACGATGGACATGACAGCTACCCTCTTTATTGAGGTGCGCGACTTGCAGCTTCACCATGACCTTGCGGTAGGCTCACTGTACATAGCCGGCTCTTGCCAGTTCCGCCTTTATCTTTTTAGTGATAGGGACTTTGCCGTCCCTTTGCACCATCCCGCTTTTGATCCTGCCACCCCTTACATTGAGGTCCCACTACATGTGGCACACCCTCCGCCAGCACCCCCTGCACCGGCAGCGCCTGTAGCTTACGCCGATCTTGCGCCAGACTTACCTCCGCAGGTAGTACCCGACATCCCCCTTAGCTCCGAGAGCGACCCGTTAGAGGCCACCAGCTCGTCATCCTCCTCATCAGGACCCAGTATTGACTACTCACCAGCCGGGCCAGGTATGGCCAATGGCTACCTGACTGAGTAGATCAGCCGTAGGCAGTATTGTATAGCATGACCCTCTTTTGGCAGTATGCAGCCTTGGGTCATAGACCTAGTGGTAGGCTTTTTGAAATGTCCTCTGAGGACCACATAGGATTAGGCAGACTTACATGGGCCTTATGTCCTTTGGTACACGGTCCCTCTCATTTTGATATGTTGTATATAAACTGAAGCAGAGGCTTTTGATATGTATATAAATATATATACGAATATATATAAGCATGTATTCAGTAATGTTATTGCACTATTCCCATCTTTATGATATTCAGTTGAATTCGTTTCACTTTTAGCATAGCAGTGCGCCGTTTCATAACAAAAAGAAAAAAAAAGGGAAAAAAAAATGGAGCATTAACACAGTAACACAACCTACTTAATTTCATGCTATGACTTAAGCATAACATTAAATTAGTAGGATGTTACAATAATAGCTTGTGTTATGAAGATTTAAGTGATGAATATGAAGTTCTACATGCAAGGATATATGAAAGTAAATGATGAAGCATATGTATGAGTGCATTCAGCATATCTATGCATGATTAGATATGAGAATGAAATGATATGAATTTATTAAATGTGGATCCCTTCACTTGGAGGCAGTTAATTGGGTCCCTTCCTGTGAAGGCAGTTAAAGGATATGATGAAGGTCCGATATTCCTAAGGAGTGTGACATGAGTTTAGATATGAGGGAATGCAGTCAATTAGAATTCGACTAAATGCTTATTTAGGATCAATTGATTAGCGATTACCTGAGTTTAGATATCAGGGAATTAGGTTAGAAGTATAAGAGGTTTCATAGGAATTTTTCTTAAACCGATTTACCAATTCAAAGGAAATCAGTAAGATTACGGTATTTTAAACTATCGGAACCTGATTAATAGAATTATACACCCAAATTCTATTGTGTTAGGGCTGACTACTCAGCCACTTGCTCATCACTTGGTGGTGCTACAAACGCCATAAAGAGAGGGAGACTTAGTTGAAAAATTAACCACAAACCATCATCCAATCACAACCTACCTAGCCACCTACCCTCTTGATACTTGAATCAGGTTTCTTCTCCTCATTTTCATACTGATTGCGTTTCCCTCTTCCTTTTCAGCCTTCTTCTACTCTTCTCCTCTCAACCAACTCCATCAAACCTTCAAGCTTTGCTAGGGTTCCATCAAATTAAACTCAAATCTAGCAAGATCCCACCTAAAGGAGGTAGGATTCAATTTTTATTCTTAATTTCTCTGAACTGCATGAAATTTCATTTTCCTTCAGTCATCTGTCTAGGTGAAAAACTCCTTGACAGTCCGTATGGCAGAGTGTATGGCTTCGCCCATAGCCATTCAAAGTTCATGAAACTATATTTATATGAAAGTAGACATTCAGGGCTTTCCATACATATATAATATAAGGCCATTGGATTAGTATTGAGAGAAATATGAATTTTTGAAATTTGACCTAGAAATTAGGACCTTTATCCGGGCAGTGTAGGTTGAGAAAGGTGTAACTCATCCTACACAACTCCAAATTGAGTAAATCGAACGTTATTTGAAAACTAACATATGAGGGAGCATCCTATAAAAATTTTCGAGTTAGATCCATTGTCGATTATTCCCAGCACATCAATAAAGTTGACTTAAGTTCAACCCAGGCTGGAACAGGGTAGTTCAAGAAGGTCAACTTTCGAAGCTGATATCTCGAATTATACTAATGCAAATGATATGAAACTTCTTTCATTTGAAAGCTTGTTCTGTTAGCTTTAAATTGATATAAATTTTGCATGATTTCACCTAGATTTCTATTTTTGGCGAATTTTCTCTCATAAGAGTGTAATTTTGGCTAGAGACATGTATGAATACTAGGTCAAGTTTAATTAATGTTGGAACTCTGAACGCTGGCGGCATGCCTTACACATGCAAGTCGGACGGGAAGTGGTGTTTCCAGTGGCGGACGGGTGAGTAACGTGCAAGAACCTGCCCTTGGGAGGGGAACAACAGCTGGAAACGGCTGCTAATACCCCATAGGCTGAGGAGCAAAAGGAGGAATCTGCTCGAGGAGGGGCTCACATCTGATTAGCTAGTTGGTGAGGCAATAGCTTACCAAGGTGATGATCAGTAGCTGGTCCGAGAGGATGATCAGCCACACTTGGACTGAGACACGGCCCAGACTCCTACGGGAGGCAGTAGTGGGGAATTTTCTGCAATGGGCGAAAGCCTGACGGAGCAATGCCACGTGGAGGTAGAAGGCCTATGGGTCGTGAACTTCTTTTCCCGAAGAAGAAGCAATGATGGTATCTAGGGAATAAGCATCGACTAACTCTGTGCCAGCAGCTGCGATAAGACAGAGGATGCAAGCATTATCCGGAATGATTAGGCGTAAAGCGTCTATAGGTGGCTTTTTAAGTTCACCGTCAAATCCCAGGGCTTAACCCTAGATAGGCGGTGGAAACTACCAAGCTGGAGTACGGTAGGGGCAGAGGGAATTTCCAGTGGAGCGGTGAAATGTGTAGAGATTGGAAAGAACACCAACAGTGAAAGCATTCTGCTGGGCCGACACTGACATTGAGAGATGAAAGCTAGGGGAGCGAATGGGATTAGACACCCCAGTAGTCCTAGCCGTAAACAATGGATACTAGGCACTGCGCGTGTCGACCCGTGCAATGCTGTAGCTAATGCATTAAGTATCCCACCTGGGGAGTACGTTCTCAAGAATGAAACTCAAAGGAATTGATGGGGGCCCGCACAAGCGGTGGAGCAAGTGGTTTAATTCGATGCAAAGCGAAGAGCCTTACTAGGGCTTGACATGCCGCGAATCCTCTTGAAAGAGAGGGGTGCCTTCGGGAACGCAGACACAGGTGGTGCATGGCTGTCGTCAGCTCATGCCGTAAGGTGTTGGGTTAAGTCCCGCAACGAGCGCAACCATTGTGCTTAGTTGCCAACATGAACTTAGCAAACCAAGAGCTAGATCGAGTATACTTAAGGTTGACCTCGGGAACTTAGTAATCAGAGAGTTAGATTGAATATACTTAATGTTGAGCTTGGAACTTAGTGAATAGAAAACCAGATCGAGTTTGGTTAATATCAAAACTTGGAACTTTGGAAACATATTCATAAAAGTCTTGGAAGACCACCTGTGGCTTAATGTCGTAGGTCGAAGATTGGATTACAAGCCCATAACACACTTATACACGTAGTTCCAAAACTCAGTCCAGAATCAGTCTCGGAGATCAACTCTAAACATTATCCCGGAAGTCGGGAATCAAGACGAACATAATTCTGGAAGTCGGAAATCCGGATATTGACCCTATGTACATAACTTACGTGTTCTCGGAACCCGGAAGTCGGGCATAAGCTCAAAATCGGGAACATCATTAGAAGTTAAAAGGTTGCAAGATAGATTAAGACTTAAGAGTTTAAAACTTGCACCTATTGATATTGTTATATTCTTGATATGATTATAATGTTCTACATTGAGGTTGCTGTTTAATTTTGTAGTTTCTTTGTTACTGACACTATTCATGGGGAAGCAGACATGATCCGTTATGCTGCCAAATTTTCAATAGAATAGTAATGAGGTTATGAGCAGATATATGTTATGAATATGTATGTGGAAATTCCATATGTGAGGATATATAAAAGCAAATCATGAAGCATATGTATGAGTATATTCAGCATGTTTATGCATGATTATGTATGAGAATGAAAGGACACAAATATATTAAATGTGGATCCCTTCACTTGGAGACAGTTAATGAGATCCTTCCCTCTGAAGACAGTATAAAACTATGAGATCCCTCTACATTGGAGGCACGTGGTCAGATGAGATCCCTCTACATTGAAGGCACATGGTCAACTGAGATCCGTTTATTTTTTAGGCACGTGACCAGAAGAGATCCCTTCAATTTAGATGCACGTGGCCAAAATGAGATTCTTCCAAGACTAGAGGCACGTGAATCCCCTTGTAGGTTAGCCTGTGTGACGACGGTCACGAGTTGAGTTGACGAGCTTACTCTTAGATCAGACTACCGAAGGACAGTAAAGACTAAAAATTAAAACATATGCAAGCACCCTAGGGACGGCGATACATAACGCCTAGGTGTGCCAAGCAAAGAAAGTTAAAGAAGAACGCCAGTGCATTTGTATAAATTCAAGTATGAGTGTTTGCATAATTATCTCCCATATTTTATTGATGCTGAGCCTGTTCTAGCTATTTATGCCGTGATGAGTCCATATTCCTAAGTGACGTGATATGGCGATCACGCTCTGATGGGGTATGACATGGAGATCATACTTTGGTACGTGGCAAAAAGAACATATTCCTAAGGAATGTGACATGGTGATCACATCCCAATGGAGTACGGCATGGCAATCATACTCCAGAATATGTGTAACAAGTAAAAGAAGATAAAGGAAGAAAAGAAAAATTATGTGTATCTACATAAGTTCAAGAACAGGTAAAGGCATGTGTAGATTTTATGTTTTCAGTATATTGGTGCTATTGTATCTTAATACATTTCAGTTGTTATTGATAGTGTAATTCATGAGTTGATGTTTTGGATTAGTTCACCTAAATTACAAGTGTATGAATAAAATGAACTTTGCTTCAGACAGTATGTTTTCGAACCATAAAATTAAATAGCTTGTATAACATGTTCACCTTTTTCATAATAAACCAAAACAACTAGAGATGATAACGATAACATTATGTATGATAGTAAATAAATCCTATGGAGAATTTATAATTCTCACTCTTGTTTCTGTGTTATCTCTAGATAGTTTAGAAGTTCCAAAGAAGGTCCTCCGAGGCCGAGTTGACTAATAAGACTAAAGGTGGCCGAAGGTTGCTGCCAAACAAGGTTCGATTAAGTGACAGTAACAACTCCTAAGTGAGATATTATGACTTAAGTATAGTACCATACTTGGGAAGGTGTTGCACTCTCTCTCTCTCTCTCTCTCTCTCTCTTTTGCGCATTTACCCCACTATGTGTCATTTAGACATAATGTAAGGACATTAGGATATTACTAATAAAAAGGGTAATTAACAACAATCACCCTTGAAGTTCACCTAAATTGCAATCCACCCCATTCTTGTAAGAAATCATTACTCCATTCCATTGACAAACATCACTAATGGTGTCATTTAACCACACTTAACCTTGGTTATGTGTCATTGCTAAAAAAATAAAATAACAAAAAAAAAAAATAATTAGGAGGTAGGTATGATATTCTTTAGTACCGAAAAGCTGCATTTTCTCCATATCACAGTTTTACAGATAGATAGCAAAGCAATTTACTTGGCATCATCTTTCTTTGATCGCCTCACTTCTTGTATCGATTCTTTTCAACAACTTGGTTAGAAAATCATGGGTGTCTTCATTGCTAAAAGCAAGCACATTTCCCCTATTTCCCCTCTTAGACTATACAACGCCATTGTCCTAGATGCTTTTATACATATATATACACACACACACACACACACATATATATACATATACATATACATATACATATACATATATATATTGCATACATATATATACATATACATATATATATATTGTATACATATATATATATATATATATATATATATATATATATATTGTATACATACATATATACATATATATACATATTCTTATGAGATGATAGGATTATGTTTCAAGCTCTTCCTTGATGTAGAATGGTTTCTTATGAGATGCCAAGAGTATTGTTAGATTGTGTTTTTTACAGTCATTTGTCATTGCTAGTTTTAATGTCAATGTGACCAATGTTAGATTATTGAGTGATTCTTTTTGCTTTACCTTGTTACTATTATGTCTTAAATAGTTTGATGTATTTCTTCTGCAACAGCTCCCCTTTTGTTTTTTGGGAGTCTATCTGGCTTACATATACATATACATATATGTATGTATATGTATATATATATATATGTATGTATATATGTATATATGTATGTATATATGTATATACATACATAGAAAACTATGTGTACAACTATAGTGTAATTCCTTGTCTAGCTTTTGTCGATGGAAGGTAACATGAAGATTATATATGCCTACAAAAGATGAAAATTCATCAAAGAGGATAAGGAGATGTTTGTAGCGTCCTTTATCATGTCAAACACCTTACCATTAATGCCACTGAGTGCTTTTTTGATCTTCGACACATAACCTTTATAGGAAAGAGGAAAACTTAAATTTTTGGTGGCTAGCACTCTCATTAAGAATAGAAGTGTGTGGCTATTGTGTTTGGGTCTTATATAGAGCATCAAAGTGTCTGGGTAAATGCAACGTCAACTAGAGGTCTGGGATGTGAGTTAGTCTTTGGTTATGTTTGTGAGTAGAATTGAACCATGGTTATAGAGTGTTTAGACACTAATGGTGGAGAGGAGGCAATGGGTGTAGTTATGATTTCTTACAAGAATGGGGTGGATTACAATTTAGGTAAACCTCAAGAGCGGTTATTGTTATTTACCCTAACAAAAAAGGAAAAAAAAAACTTTAGGATGAAAGTTATATTACTTATGTAGCTTTTGGCTCTTGTCTAGATTTAAACCATCATTGAAAGAAGCTCATACACTTTGACTATAACACAAAGTTTCCACAATAAGAAAGACAATATGCATTAACATGCAACATAGGCCCTTAATCTGTCACATGGAAACACCTAGGCCCCGTTTGGTATACTTTATAGGATAAGACCTGGTAGGACAAGGCCTAATTACATAATGTCTAATAAAATTTTAATACTATGTAATGTTTGATATGTTATTATATAAGACATTGCCTTATATAAAATAATATTATTATTTTACTATAAAAAATAATTCTAATGAAAAGTAAATATTTAATAAAAATAGTAATATTATTAATTATAAATTAACAAATAAAATATTTTTATTTTTAAATATAATTATTTTAAATATTTCTTATTCTTATTATATACATTTATAGTTTATATTAAATAATATTTTTTATTTGCTTATAATTTTTAATGAATATATGTTACTTTAATAAATATTTGTTATTTTTAATAAGTATTTATATTATCAATTTATATACTTTTAATAATTATTTTTATTACTTCCAGGAATATAAAAACTAAGAGGAAGAGAGAAAAAAAAGAGTTTTTATATATCAAAATTTAATTAGGCTAATTTCATATTTCAACACTTAATTGAGATATATATCATACAAAATTATTTATATTATATATAATTTAATATAATTAAACTTATAGTAAATATTCTCTATTATTATTTATATATTTTTATAATAGTTTTAATAGTTACTTTTATATTAAATATTAAATATTTTATTAAAAATACATATTATTTATATTTATATTTTTTAATTATTTATTTAATATTTTTATTTAAAAAAATAAATAAAAAAAGTGAAATAGTTCTTATATATTAAAAACTAATAAAATCTAATACAATCTTTCTAAACTTGAATAAGTTATATATATTTTTGATATATAAGAGAGGTTATAATAGATAAATTTATATAATATATTGATTATACTGTATAATAGATAAGATTATAATATATAATATTAGTTTATCCTATGATGTCTAATTCGATATACTAAACACATCTGGGAGTTCCAAAACTATACACGTCACTCTATATGCAATATAACTCTGTAGAGTAGAGCACTTAGTACGGCAGATAGGATGGAAAATTTGCTGATATAATATTTGATCTAGGTGCAATGAAGAAGTCTTAGGTTATGCACGTTGCACGTTTTCATAGCTATCCACTATTGTTTGAGCCATTTCCCCATCAAAAGTAAATAACAAAAAGTAAAGAAATTACAGATAACCAAAACTGCATTCTGCAGCTGTCCGTCTCTGAATCGATCCATATGGCAAGGAGATACCAATTCCGGCAGGCAATAATGGCATAGATTTTATACTATTTAAGTAATATCTATTGCCTTCGCTATCAGATGGGGATGTAGCTCAAACGGTAGAGCGCTCGCTTTGCATGCGAGAGGTACGGGGTTCGATACCCCGCATCTCCAGTTGCAATAATTTTTCCGCTTTTTACCTCAAACGATATTCGAAATTGAATTTTTGTTTGGACGCCGCATCCAGATATTCTAGGCTTTCTGGCCAAGATTGCTCTTTCTTTCTTTTAACTAATTTTTCGCTGAATGCAGTATTTAATATTTTATGAGAACTATTGTTATTCTTTATGCAGCATAATTCGCGTCACGTTTGGTTGGTTTTTCAGCTGATTGGCCATCCGCAAATTTTGGGTGATATGGTGAGTTGACCAGTGGAGCTTAAAATAGCCCTAGTAATACACTGAGACAAATCACTGACGTGTCTGTAATTTTTTTTAATTTATAATTGTGGATGCAAAATTATTATTTCTTATATTTAATGTTATTATATTATTTTAATATATAATTATATTAATAAAAAATAATATATATTTTTATAAACTTTTAAAAAATACTAATGAGATAAATCATCTTGAAAAAGGTGACCTCCATGCTTGTGATTGTTTTTAGCTTGAGTTTCTTTAGGGTCTGTTTAGTTTTTTTTTTTTAATTTTTTACTTTGAAAATTATTTATAAAAATTTCTTTTATTGTATTATTTTAAAGACATAAAAATGTAAAAATAATAAATTTTTATTTTTAATATTTTTTTCATGAAATTTCAATAATATTTTATGAGAAAAAAATTAGACACCGATTAAAGAAATTTCAATGTCTTTTTAATTAGTGTAGATAATCTACTAATTTATAATTATGTGTATAAATATTGTATATTTGATAGTTACTTCATGCTTAAATAAATGTCTATTTTTAAATATACACACCATTAAAGAAAATGTTAACTAAGCATCAATATTAAAATAATTTAAATATATTTCATAAAATCACCGTATTTTTAATCTCATTTATTCTCTCTTTACGTAATAGTCTTTTCATTTATTTATTTAATAAGCTAGAATAAAAAAATAATTATATTCTCTAGATTTCCTAAATGGATAGATAATTGTGAAAAAAATTAAGTTTTAAAAATGAACAATTAATTCAGAAATTTCATCCAACCTAAGAAATAAAAGAAAATTATTGAATAAGCTTTAATTTAGAAGATTAATTTGTATATATTTATAGTATAAAAATTTTTTATACTATTAATCAATAAGAATATAAAAAATACTAAATTATAATAAATTTTTCAATATAATAAATAATTATCTAATATAATTTGATATTTTTTAATACTTTTATTAGTTTATAGTAGTATATATAAATTAAATTTTTATTTAATTAAAAATCACTTAAAACCTTTAATATGTGGTGGTAGATTTAATTTTAAAATATATTAATTGTAAAATTCATGTATATAGAAAAAATCCACCGGATTAAGAACACATATTGTCGGATGAGGGTATAATCTGAATAAATAAATAAAATTCAAAATATAAACACAGATCAAAACATAAGTTTAATTGGTATGCATTGATACTGTAAAATAGTTTTATATTGTTAATTAATAAAAATAAAAGAAAATAAAAAATTATGATAGGTCTCTCATTATAATAGGTAATTATTTATATAAATGGATACCTTTTATTATTTTTATTGACTAATAATATAAAATTATTTTACATTTTCAGTGCATTTAAATTAAATTCTTAAAACATTTATTTTTTTATACACATTAGTTAAAACATGAAAATAGTAACACGCTCTGCACTCCAGTCCACTCCTCTTCTTCGTCCTTTGTTAATTCTGTCGCTTCCTCTCATGTCTCCTATCACCTCCAACTTCAACCGCTCTCATTAGTCCACTCCCATTCTTCAAATTCAAGCAAACAAAACAAAAAACAATACAACAACAATGTCAATGGCTGCTTCACACACGTCTATTTCCTCAATCATCGTCCCTTCTTCTTCTTTTTCTTCTTCCGCTTCCAAATTCCCTCCTTCACTCTCTTCCTTCTTCGCTGTCACTCCTCCGCACCCTCGCTGCCCCAAAGCACGCCTTCACGTGAGGCGCACGTGCGTTAGGGCCATGGTCCAGCAGGCCGTCCAGGGTGCCCCCGCCGCTTACGCCAAGGAAATGGAGCGCCTTTCGGCCAAAGAATCGCTTCTTCTCGCTGTCAGTATCCCCAATTGGTACCCTCTTTCGTTTAATTTGATGTTTTCGTTTGAGTTTGATTGCGTTTTTGGGGCATCCCATGTCGTTTTGATTATCAAAGGAACAATATTTATGCGTTTTTGGGATTATAGGTATGGCTTTGAATGGATGGTGGGCCTTGCTTTTTCTTGTAAGATTTTTAATGAAGAAACAATATTTATGCATTTTGGGATAATGGGTATAGCCTTTGAATGGACGATAGCCCCCTTTTTTTTGGGGGGGGGGGGGTTTGCTTATGAAAAATCAATATTTATGCGTTTTTAGATAATGGGTATGGCTTTCAATGGATGTAGCCCCAGTGAAGAAGCAAGATTTATGCATTTCTGGATAATGGGTATGGCTTTGAATGGATGGTAGCCCTTTATTTTTCTTTCATTTATTTGGTTAAAGAAAGTGAGGAATGAGAATAGCCAATGTGTAGGTTGGTAGTTGATAGGAATATGCATCAGGCTTATTGCTGCCCGGGCTTGTTGTCAGTTTTCATTGCTCTCACATTCTTTACGCCTTTTGGATTCCCAATCAATTGCTTAGTGTTTTTATCTTTCGTGCTTGCTTGTGCTGAAGGGGGAAAATTCGGATGAAAATATGCCGTACTAGTGAAAATGAGTCTTGTTTTTACTGAAGAGAACTGAACAAGACATAGTACAGTTTTAATGTTGTTTCTTTACTGTTATGCTGTTTAAGCCATTATGTACTAAGAGATAGGGAAAAATATGAAGGAAACAGACAATTGAACAAGGATGGAGTTGGACTTAAATACTATGAGGAATAATTTGCTAATTTGGTTCCCTCTCTGTAGTTTTGGTTACCTTCTAATATTGTTATGCAAATCATCAACCTTGGATTCAAAAGTAATTATTCTGGATACACCCTTTCAGTTTAAAGATGCAGGGGGATTTGAGGCCTTGGTCTCTGGGAAGACAACTGACATGCAAAAAATTGATGTAAATGAAAGGATAACTGGTCTTGAGCGGCTCAACCCTACACCCCGCCCCACAACGTTAGTGACTAAGAATGCTCATGTCTATACTTCTTTATGAGATGTTCACTCAATTCTATGCTGCAGGTCACCCTTTTTGGAAGGACGATGGAACTTTGAGTGGTTTGGTTCCGGAAGTCCAGATCTGTTTGCTGCTAGATTTATATTTGAGTGAGTAATCTCTTTGCTGATTCGCATTTATCTTGTCAATCTTTGAGTTATCTCTTGGGATTATGGGTTGTGCACTTTTGATTATAAGAATCTAAAATTTTTTAAATCTGCAGTCCTGCACTTAAAATTTGGGTTGATTTCACCGATGAGTATTAAATGCTCTTGTGGGCTTCGTATTTTGCAGGAATTTTCCTTCAAGTTTAGCTACTTTGTCGAAGATGGATGTCTTTATTAAGGATGGAAATGCAAAGATTACTGCATACATGACATTGTTGAACTCGGTACTATCTTTTGAATTTCCAATCTTTTATGCCTATAAATATACTTTTAGCATTCAGGGAGCATTGAAAGCTTCTTTTGTCACTTGCCGTCTGCTTGAAAATTGAACCAACTACTAGTGCTGCAATTGATTTTAACCCTTGCCAATTTTCAGACTACTTCTAGGTGAACTAAATGATTTTAAGTAATATTTTTTGCATGAGGTTTACCAACTCAGAATGTTCTTTAACTTAGCATAGTCGTCAAAATATGCAGCCAAGTCAAAGCCACCTTTCATTTCCCCCTCTTGATGCGTTAGGCTGAACAATAGCCAGTTAAAATATCCTTTTTATTGTGCTTCTAACAAAAAATTTAACTTACATATTGGACCTTTGGTTGTGCCTGGCGGCTGTTATAATTCATTTAACACCTACATAATCTTGAGAAATGCCATGAAAATTATTAAATTATTTTGACACATCATATACATTACATACTGAAACTCTGCCTATGTTAAGCTTTATTGAAAAGCTTAGCATAGCCGGTCCTAAGTCCAAATAAAAGAGGAGGGTTGTGTTAGGCCGTCGACAGCCAACGTAAAAATTTTGTCGAATCTTTAAGACCTGGGTCAAAGACGGGATAGTGTTAATGCTAGGTCGTTACCTGGAAGCAACGTGCTGTAACTCAAGTATGTGTCAAATGAGCAAGAGCTGGATACTTCAAGGTTTATGCTTTGGTATACTGGTAAGGCAAAATCTAGAAATAGAGTAGGCATATTTGTGGATAAATACTGGAAGAAGGAAGTTGGGGATGTTAAATGGCTAGGAGATAGGATCATAGCACTGACGTTTGTAGTTAAGCGAACACCTTTAATGTCATTAGTGCTTATGCACCACAAGTAGGATTAGAAGAACACCACAAAATAAAAATTTTGGGGGGATCTAGAAGGTTTAGTCCAGAGCATACCTTTAGGAGAAAAGATTTTCTTAGGAGGAGACCTAAATGGTTATGTGGGGAAGGAAGGTAGCAGACATGAGGGGTTGCATGGAGGATATGGCTTTGGAGAAGCAAATGCAAAGGGTAAAACTATATTAGATTTCTCTTTAGCTTTTGATTTTACTATAGCTAACACTTGTTTTAGGAAACGGGAGGAGCACCTTATAACCTACAAGAGTGGGCAGACATGCTCTCAAATCAATTTCTTCTTTATAAGAAAATTGGATAGAAAACTTTGAACGAATTGCAAATTTATTCGTGGAGAGAGATGACTACTCAACGTAGGGTCTTAGTAATGGATATACAGGTTACAAGAAGAGTGGGGAGCAATGGCCACGAAAAGACTCCAATGATTAGGTGGTGGCATCTAAAGGGTGAGAAGCAAAGAACCTTTCAAAGAAGGATTGAAGAAGAAGCAAGTTGGGGGACACAAGGAAGCACGGATGAGATGTTGGGCGAGATGGCAAAAGGGACTACGAAGGTATCAAAGGAAACACTTGGCGAATCTAGAGGCTTTGGATTAAGAGTTAAGGAATCTTGGTGGTGGGACACAAATGTGCAAGATAAGGTTAAGGTTAAAAGGGAGTGTTTTAAAGAGTGGTCCTTGGGTAGAAATGCTGAAAATTGGGAAAAATATAAGATAGCTAGGAGAGAAACAAAGAAGGCGGTGAGTGAAGCGAGAAATAGAGCGTTTGAGGGGCTATGCCAATCCGTAGGCACTAAAGAGGGGGAAATAGGTATTTATAGACTAGCAAAAGGTAGGGAAAGAAAGACGAGAGATCTAGACTGGGTGAGATGCATTAAGGATGAAGAGGGTGAGGTATTGGTCACGGAACATGATATTAAGGAAAGATGGAGGAGTTACTTTAACAAATTGTTTAATGAAGGACATGGGGATCTTTTACAATCTGATAGGCTAAAGACAAGAGAGGAAGACCAAAATTTTACCTTATATCATAAAATTCATCTTTGAGGTAAAGGAGGCTTTGAAGCGAATGGAAAATGGTAAAGTGATGGGTCTTGATAATATACCTATTGAAGTATGGAAGGGTTCAGGAGGGAAGGGCATAAGTTGGCTCACAAAACTATTTAATGAGATTCTAAGGTCAAAGAAGATGCCGAAAGAGTGGAGAAAGAGTATGAGTCCTTATTTTTGAAAACAAGGGGGATATACAAAACTATGCAAATTACAGAGGGATTAAACTTATGAGCCATACCATGAAGTTATGGGAAAGGGTAATAGAGCGGAGATTGAGACAAGAGACTCATATCACAAAGAACCAGTTTGGTTTTATGCCTAGAAGGTCTACCATTGAAGTGATTTACTTGTAACGGAGATTGATGGAGAGATATTAGAAAGAATAGAGGGATTTACGTATGGTCTTCGTTGATTTGCAAAAGGCGTATGATAGGGTGCCAAGGGAAGTTCTATAGAAGGTATTGGAGAAAAAGGGAGTTTGGATGGCCTATATTCAAGCAATCAAAGATATGTATGATGGGTCACAGCTAGCGTGAGAACGCAAGGTGAGGTAACAAAGGATTTTCCTATAACCAGAAGACTACATCAAGGGTCAACTATGAGTCCCTATCATTTCACCTTGGTCTTGGATGTGCTTACTGAATATATTCAACATCCAGTGCCATGGTGCATGCTTTTTGTAGATGATATAATCCTAGTAGAAGAATTAAGAGAATAAATAAATGAGAAGTTAGAGTTATGGAGAGAAGCTTAGTTGTTGTTTATATACATTACATACTTGCATTTTTTGAGACATCTTGTTCTTGAATAACAGTGAGTCAGTGACCACTGTGCCTGTTATATATTTTACTTCTAATAACCTGGTCTTACTGCTGATTCATGCGAAAAAAAAAAAAAAAGAGAGTAAGTGCCATGATAGTCGCTTGGTTAAGTTACACTTTGGAAAAGGCTTTGGGGGTGGTCGGACTAGGTGATGAACGCCGAGAGAGGAAACACTTGCCAGCAAAAGCATTATAATGGTATCCATGTTAATGTAATATTACAATGAGGTCATGTATTGGTGAATCTGCCAATGATTCCTAAAATAGATATTTTGTGGAATTAATTCTTGTATGAAGGTGAAGGAATATTCACCCCAAGTTTGTCAAACTCGGAAGCTTAGATAAACTTATAAAGTCTCAACATATTTGAATTGCAAACTCAACTCGCAAATGAGTTTACAATTTCAAAAATAGTATGTAAAAAATATATTTTACCAACTAAATATAATTAAATATTGTATTTATGATTAATATTGAACAATTTCAATTTTGTAACAAAATATGGAAGAAATATTGTTAAAAACTTAAAATATAGCCTGATACATGACTCAATTGCTATGCCATACTTTACTCTATACGTATATTATTTTGTAGTTCAATAAAACATAACTAAATAATTATAAATATATAAATTTTGCTTAATAAACTGAATAAATATTCTATAACATAAACAAGTTAACTTAAGTACTAAATAAAAGTGACCAAAATTGCATGTTTTGAAGGCAAAATTAAGTGTAAATTTAGACTCCCAAACTCACTAGTAGAATCAAGAGTTTATTAGAGCTTACTTGAAGTTATACGCGTTTAACAAAAAAGAGTTTGTATACGAGTTAACTTATTTTTATACTATAGAGTTGTAAATTCATAAGAGTTTAAGTTAAATGTTTAACAACCATGATTCACCCCCTGAATGTCAAGGTAATACCCCTATAAAAATCCTTAGCAATCAATGGAGTTAAGTGAACTTGATATTCAAAATCACTTGGTTGAAGGTGATTTGCGTATATAATCACAACTGCACCTTCTGTTCTTTTCTATTTGTCGTAACCCAACTTCATGAACAAAAATTAATTTTGTCCTTTCTCTTTGGGACATGCTTGAAAGAGTGTCATCATTTGTTCAGTATTAGTTACATAGAGTTAGTTTTAGAATCCAACAATATAACTTGTTTAAATTTTAAGTTCAATTTATTTCCAGTAGGTACTTTTCTTAAGTGATATGATAATGACTACACGATATGTCTTATTCTATGCCTTTTATATTTTGTTTAAAATTGTCTTTCTGTTAATTGTGCTTGAGTCATTAGCATTTCATTAGTTTTAATCACAGTTCACTTTCTGATAAAATTTAGATAGAAAGCAAAGTAATTCTCTCAACCAAGTTATCTGTAGAGGGGCCACTTAGAATGAAAGAGGAGTATGTTGAGGGGGTTCTTGTGTCACCAACAATTATCGAAGACAGAGTCCCAGAACAGCTTAAAGGTGCACTTGGGCAGGCAGCTAATGCTTTACAACAACTTCCTGTCCCTATACGTGATGCTGTTTCCAGTGGGCTAAAAGTTCCTCTAAGTAAGCTACAGCTAATTTTCTATGTAAACATCTAAACTAGTCCTCTGACTTTCATGTTCTGGGAGATATGCACAATCTTTTGAATTTTATTCTCACTATTCACTGGAAAAATTATATGCTGAGAACCTGATGTTTAAAAGTTAATAGGTTGGGGAAACATTTATCTCTATGAAACCTGAATTTTCAGTATTTTTTGTTTATTCAAGATATTAAAGACTGTGTTTGCCGCCTGTACAATCCATTTTTCTGAAGCTATTGCTTGGCCTTTACAATCCAATCAAAATGTTCAATGATAAAAAGTCAACCAGAGAATAAGCTCAATATTGCAAAGATGAGGATGTTACGATAGATGGGTAGACACACTAGATATGATAGAATTAGGAATGGATACATTAAACAGAAAGTTGTAGTAGCATCTATTGTGAAAAATATGGTAGAATTTTGCCTTAGGTGATTTGGGGTATTGTGATGAAAAAGCATGTAGAAGCCCTAGTAAGAAGAGTAGATCAAATGGAGAGTAGCTCAATAGGTAGAGGTAGAGAGCAAGAAAAACTGGGAATGTAACCATTAGAAAGACGCTTCGATTTTAATGGCTTGTTTATAAACAAGGTTTATGTTAGGAAACTGTAGCAAAACCCATATAGTGGGAAAAGACTTAGTTATTATTGTAGTAGTAGTATTGTTTGTCCTTGCCAATGATCATAATGCCTCATAATTGATTGTTCCCCCCTTTTTTCTCAATAATTGAAGATACAAGTGGTTTACCCCGGAAAAAGAAAAATCATGTGTCTGGCTGCGCTCAAAATGGCTAGATATCTAGGAACAACAATGAAATGTCCTATGCTGGTACTTGTCACTGTGACACTATCTACTATTTCTCACAAATTATATATGGCAAAAAGATAGAATACACAAGAATGGTGTATTTTGACTTACGAATAATGTGCCTGCACTTTTTACGCAAACTTCATTGTGAAATCTACACAAGAAATGGAGTAATTGACTTATGACAATAATCTCCATGGAACAATGTAAATTCAGTCTGCTCTTTTTATGCAAACTTCATTGTGAAATCTACACAAGAAATGGAGTAATTGACTTATGACAATAATCTCCATGGACCAATGTAAATTCAGTCTGCTCTTTCTATGCAAAATTCATTCTGAAATCTACATTAAACTTTTTCTCTTTTGTGTATGAAGGTGGCAGCTATCAGAGACTCTTCATGATTTCTTATCTCGATGAGGAGATACTTGTAAGTTTTCATTATATTCTCACTCAGGAATCAAGTTTAGATAAATTTGACGCCTGTGTTCCCTTATATAGTCTCAACAGCTGCTTCTGCTATAAATGAAATGACAATGCTGATGAAGCAAATTTGGCATTTCAAGGTTTGATGCATGCATTAAGAATCACAACAGATTTTCATGGTTACTTCACTATATCGCATCTGATAGGTTGATTCAATATGATATGGGGATATGGCCATTTTATGTAACTATGAATTCCAAATAAACTTTTTCAAGTTGTTTGTTAGGACCCCTGATGAGAATTAATAGCAACCTTACCCCTGGTAAAAATGTAACACCCTATGCTAATGTGTATGTCAGAAGAAATAGAAAGGTAAATAGTGATGTGGCTGGGGCGTGAGATGAGGGAGTGAGGAAAGGGTTTTGTAACTAACCTTGCCAGCTAGGCAAAGTTAGTGGAGTGAGGAAGAGTTGTTGATTCTGTTACGGAAGGAGGGTAGGAGAATTAATAGGGTGTGGGAGAGATGCTGAGGGGGGCATCTCGGACACCTAGTGAGCTTTGTAAACATTTTCCTTTCAGTTTGTGAAAAATACACCATAGAGGGAGGAGCTAGATACCACACTGGTGCTGGTTCTATTCCTCATTGTCCATTGCTGTTCTTCTGCATTTTTATAGTTACTGATACCAGTTCCTTACATTGTTACATTGGATGCATTCTGGATAAATCTTGAATTGTCTAATTGGAATACTCGTTTGGATGAGCTTCTTAAAAAGATCTTTTTTTAATGTTGTCATTTTTAAAAGAACTTTTAAAAAGTAAAATCTAATTTATATTTGGATGAAAATTAATTTACTTTGGGATGTAATATTAAAAAGAAAATCTTTTACCCTTAAACAACATTTTTATGATTTAGAAGGCTTCTTTTCATAAGATAAAAATTGTAACTTATTTTCGGAGATCTTTTTGTACTGTTTTTAGAGATTTTGCTTTTTCTAAAAAGGTTTACCCAAACATATCAAAAAACATAAAAGGAATTTTTTAAAAGATTTTTTTTTTTGACCAAAAAATGACATCCAAACAAGCTAATATTCTCATAATGTGGCAAAGCATAAGGTGATTTGAAACCTTTTGTCATACCGTGTTCTGACTATGGTTTCCTGCTGGTATTTTGTATGAAAACTGGTACATACCGTTCACCTGAAAAATTGTTTCAATACATGCTTAAGTCGTACTAGAATGTTTGAACCCTCATGTGGAGCTTCTAGCATCTCATATTAACGTGTTCAAATTCTGGTAGGGCCACTGATACTTTGGATGATTAATGCTGAGAATCAAATGCAGCTTAGGGTATATTAAGTCTCGATGGCAAGGGCTCCCAAATGATAATATGTTACCTTATCTCTATCAGATGATATATTAGTCACAGTTTTCTGCTTTATATATGTACTGTAACTAAAGTTGATATAGACACAGACAATTCTTGAAGATATCCTCTTTAATAGCTGGATGACAGTTGCTAAACTGCAGAAACTGGCGGAAATTGGTTGTTGCTTTCGAAAAACTATTTAGCATGTGAGCTATGTGTTGAATGTCACAATAACATGGAAGAAAAATGAAAGATAGGATTCAAATGTTGTATTTTACTTTCTAATTTTCCTTTTAATTGGTTGTTGTGAGTAAGTTAATGAGTAATGATTTCTCACCATATTTGTTAACTTGTGATTTGCGTTAGATGTAATGTATATAATGGCATCTTTACCTACAATTTAATCAAATCTTTTATGCCTATTTTGATGCAGATAATAAGGGACACGGCTGGGATGCCTGAAGTTTTAACGAGGCTGGATGCATCACCATCTTCCTTGGGAGAATCAATTCCAGAGTATGAGAGCTAGGAATTCTATGCTAGACATGGAAAGCGAAATTTTGGTTCTCCTTGATGAGTCAGATTCCTGTTCCTCTCACGCCCCATGGTTCGGAAGGACAGCTCTTATTTCTTTGTCACTGGAATATCTCTATGGTTCTTCAATGGAGGTTAGGAATGTGAATACAGAAGTGTCAATTTGGATCTGACACGAGTTCTTGCAAAACCTTATGTATTTTGTGCTTAGCTTCATGACAAAGTGGTTCTCTGTTGTAGAAAATCGAATAATGCCACTCACACAACCAACTGTGAAGTAAAATGAAAAACATTCATCTACCAGTGATCCATACAAATACTTTGCAGAGATTCAATGGCCTGTGTTTAACGTTTGTGTTGGTTTTTTTTTTTTTTTTTAATATTTTTGGTTGACACTACCGATTATCTCAGTAGCAATGACTCTTGGAAATTATATAATTTTCAACTGACTTTTTCTTGTTCTAACTAATGTTCATATACCCAAGACATGTCTGATGTATTAAATCCTCATCTGGGTCAGCTATAATGGAGTCTAAATCCATTAGTAACCAAACAAAATTATGGTTGGTGCTTTGCTATAAGGATGTTCGTTTTTGGTTTTTAGACATGTAAAAATTTGAACTTTGATATTCAAATTCAGGTGGTGTTGGAGAAACGGAGGCATTTATGCTCCCAAAAAATTGGACCCAGAATGAGATGTAATGTAATACAGTTTCTACTGGTAAGAACAAGTTTTGTTGTTAGGGAAAACTATGAACGCGTGTGAAATCGAAGAGTTTACTTTTGTCGGAAAAAACAAAGAGTTTACTTTTATTTTTGGTACATGACGATTTCACTTTTTTATTTATTTTGGGATACATCTGAAAGAATTTGCTAATAAATAAGCAAAAAAAAAAAAAAATACATTATCAATTTGAAATTTGTCACAATGCCAACTTGACTTCCAGCGAAGACCATCTCTTTCTGTATACCTCTTCCTCCTTTTGAGCAAGGGGACAATAGATTTTTTTTTTCTGATGGGAAAGGGGCAATAGAAAAATTGACCTAGGAACTAGACAAAAAACTTATGCAGACACGGTACTAATGATAGACGCAATATGTAATTATGTACAGCATTTTTATATAGAATTCACATATATAATATGAATAGACAGAATAAATTACAATATTATATATTCCAGTTGAGAGATACGTAAATTACACTATCATTCTTTGATTTTGAAAAATTACACATTTTTTGATTTTAATGTGTATGAGCTTGTTAGCGGCATTGATCAACTATGAATAAGTATCTTACTAGTACTTTTCGTTTTCTTATCACTCTTCAATATTATGATATTATCCATGGCTAGTTTTGAATATTTTTACTATTAATTTTGTAATTTTAAAAGATGTAATAAACATTTTAGAATACCTTAACTGTTGACTTTCATACTTAAAAATTTTTATTTTATTTTTAAAATTAACTGATAATGATACTAAGAGCCATGGAAGAGAGAAATTACTGCTATAAAGCTTCTTCATAGTTGTTCATTATCGTAAAAGGTTTGTTCTATTAAAATGAATTAAAATGTATTATATTCAAAATTTAATTTAAATGTACTGACAGTGTAAAATAGGGATCCAATAAAAATAGTGTAAAATACCAATTCACACAAATAATTACCTATTATAATGAGGGATCCATCATAATTTCTCACTTTCCCTATCTCTATTGGTTGATAATATAAAATAGTTTTATACTGTCAGTACATACCAAGTAAACTTTTATATTTATATCTTTCAAGAGAAAAGTATACTTTTGAAAAATAAAAAAGAAAAACACAATTTAAATATCTCTAAAGAAAAGTATAATTACTCAAATAATATATTAATTACTGGATCGATGCAATGTTTTGGCAATGTGAACATGCTTAAGCATGAGCAACATGCTTTTCGACTTATTTGTGCTCTTCATCTTTTGGGTGGCTAAGTCCCACGTCACTCGGTGACAATTTGCTCCACTACTTCATAGTTTAATGGGAAGGCATTCGGCATTTCTGCATCAATATGTTTGAGGGTTGATTTTAACCTGGCCTGCGACGATTTTTGGACTAGGTTGGTCCTTGTTTTAATGGTAGATAAAATGGGTATATTGATGTATATTTTTTTATATAATATATTGTAATATTTTTTTGGATTATACAAATAAATATTAATCAAATCTGAAAGTGACTAAATTTTTATTTCTGTAACACTTAAAAATATCAAATTTTATTTGTGTGATATCTAAATATTTTCAGTTAATTTCAAAATTTCGTAGAAAGTGATCAGATTTTATCTGCATAATATTCTTTACATTTCAGAAATAACCAGATTTTTATTTCTATAATACTAAAAAATATCAAATTTTATCTTTGTGATACCTAAAGATTTACAGTTAATTTTAGGATTTCACAGAAAAATTGTTGATAATTTTCAAAATATATTTAACCTTTTTTCTTTTTAATTTGACTAAATTAAAATAATTACAATATATCATATAAGAAAAAATATATAAATATATCTTTTTGTTCGATTATTAAATTTCAAAGACCAACTTAATCCTTTATAAAAACTCCCAGTGTTACAAACATCCAATGTTTGAGCTACGTGAACATCTTTGAGAACAATTAAATACTAATGACACAACATTGACAAAATTTAAATTATTTTCTATGCTGTCACGGTCTGTCTCATCTTTACCTACAACCACAAGTTGCTGTAAAGTCAAGTCAAGTCAAATCTCGTGCCTATGAGCAACAAGAGCTGATGACAACTTAGGAATAGCATCTCTACGGTATGTTTCCTTCGGCCAGATTTTGCATGGTTTGACGTTATTCTATAGGGTGTTTGTTCTGCATATTTATTCAATACACAAACAGCAAACACCTCATATGTTTTGGAGTCAACAGGGGACCAAAAAAAAAAAAAATCAGACTTCAAAAGCCAAGCGGGTTTAGAAGTGAGAAATGTGAACACAAGGAATTTAGAACACCACAGATATATTAAAAACAATAACTGCATACCTGTTTGGCTATGACTACATAAATCTCGAAGTCCCTCACTCCCAAGGTTGAAAGGTAAGTCTTCCTCTACAACTCCCATTCTTCCTCATAGCGGCCGACAATGGGGCAAGCTGTAGAGTAGCAATATACTAGGGTTAAAGAGTGCAAAGAGGACGTAGCCTATATAAACATAACCTAATAAGTTTTCCCATCAAAATGACCATGAGGTTGAGACTATACTGTTATCCATACTAATCAATTATAGATGTCTAAACTCAAAAATAAATGGATTATTCAAATCAATAATTGAGTTTCAAGATTGTATCTCAACATGGATCATATATTAACCTGATTTTATCAAAACCAAAATGTCTTAATTGATTGCAGCTCACAAGAATTATTAAATAATACCAAAATTCTCCCACTTGGACAAAATCAATTGAATAGTTTAATTTTTAAAAAATAAATAAGTAAACAATAAATAAATAAATTGAAAACTTTTGTTCTGAAAACGACTCTCGAGCTAATAACTATTACTGTTAATGTGGCCACATTCAAGAAAACACATGATTCACAATACGACATTTGAATAATGATTCCGTCCAAATTAAGCCAAGCAACATCAAATCATGGTAGTCGTTACATCCTTTATTGATGTAGGACCAATCTACATTTACAAATGACATTGACTCTATCAACTAGTCATTAGTGTGGAGCGTAGCAAGAAAATAACATGCCAATGTAATCCAACAACCATACTACTATTTTCATTGTTAGTCCTCACAATTTCTTTCAATGCTTTTAAAGCCAAAGAAATTGTATGGTCCATGAAGAAACATTTTGCCTCAACTCCAAAATAGTGTCGACCATCCGCACAGTGGTCCCAACGACATTGAGTTTTAAAGATATAATTATGCCTTAAACTTCAATCTGCTGTCAACCACGGGTATAGTAGTCCTAACAATACTGAGTTCTTAAGATATCATTATGCTTCAAGCTCCAATCTAGTGTCGAGCATGGCACAGTGGTCCTAATGACACCAAGTTCTATAGATATCATTATGCCACAAACTCTAATCTAGTGTCGACCACAGGCATAGTGGTGCCAATGACATTGAGTTCTAAAAATTTTGCAATTGATATATAGATGTAACTAAATGAATAATTATTATTATATTATCAATTGCTCAAAATAAACAATGCATGTCAACTAAACACCATAAGTGTCCAAGATAAAATTTTTGACATGATAGTACAAATCTCCAAGCTTCCACTAATCAAACATATCAAAAGATCTCAATCACCTATTATAACATGTCTTTCAAATACCATGGGCCTCAGACATTTGTCTAAGAGATTAATTAGCTAGAAATATTTAATGTGTTCATTGAATGCATCTTTGTTTTTTGTAAGATACAACAAAGTCTTAAACATATAAAGCAAGAAAAGAACACACAAATTTCTCTGAAGCTCTATAATGTCCAAAGTATTGCAATATTGAGAACTTCCAAACCATATAGTTCAATCAGATATTTTAACAAATTATTTTACTATAAATCTTAACATTAAATAATGACTAAAGTCATAATCCTCCCACTGATGTCAAGATTCAACATAACTTGTGCGCCAACTTTCATAAGAAACGCAATTTCAACAAAGAAATATGGCAATAACTCAATTTTTAAACTTTTGGTGTTGGAGAAATGACACTATCAAAATTAAAGGAAATTCTTTTAATAAAAGAAATACCAAGTGAGATAAAATATATAAGAAAATATTTCACTCCATGATTTCCAAGTAAATATATAGGTATTATTATTATAGAGAATTTGAGAAAATCTTATTTGTCTAATTGATACCCTCAAGAAAATTTGTTTAACAGGCTTAGTAGATTTAGAGCCTCAACCATAGCAAGAGAATCAATCACGTTATCAATAGAGAAGGATCAATTAACATATTGTTAACTCGAAAATCATCTCAAGGGAATTTGCTCAACTAGTTCAATAGGTCATGGAACCTAAACCATAGTTAGAGAATTAATCACCATATAAATAACATGCCTTCAACTCGACCGTCAACTCCAATAGGAGCAATAGACAGGATGGTATTGAAAAATAAGCAAAGACAAGGGAATAGCTGATATGGATTGGCAACAGAAGCAGCAAAACTTGATAACAGGTAGCAATCCTAGCACAATAAAGCAACAATTATTAGCAATATAAATTGTAAAATAGGAACACTAGATTTAACATGGGAAGAACCCTCAATGTTTGAAATTGGAAAAACTCACAAGACGATAAAAGCTCCATTATCAACAAAAGCAAAGGTATTGAGGAATCTCACAAGATATATGCATTATGCACATATGTCCAACTCTTCCACAACATCAAATGGTTACCCACAAGGGCCCAAAGACATCAACAAGATGAAACTTGTAACATCTCCAACTATGGGGATGGCACGGTATGGAAGGAAGCTTGGGCCCAAGGCAATGGCAAAATCATAAATAAGTAAACTGTAGTAAAAGAAAGGGCAAAATTGTAATTGTTAGACTACAATGGCAAAGTTGTAAATAAAAGTTTACGGCTATCAAGAGGCACATTAGCACAAAGATTCCGATTCCGGGAATATGTGGGCCCCATGACACTAATAGACAACTAAAATAGATGTCATAACCTTATAATTGATATTTTCTATACTTAGTTTTAAATAAAAGGGATTACTTACACAATACATAATATTTCAAGTAACTCAGAGTATCTGAATTAATGGCTGGATACCTTGAATTAATCCTCAAGGGTCTCATATTATCTTTGGGCATGAAAAATCCAGGGAAATAATCCTACAAGGATTAGATAGACCTATTAGGAGAGTAGTCAGAGTTTGAGACCAGGAATGAGCCACACCAGCCCCACTTGGTGGATTTATCACTACCACTCTTTCCACAAAATATGTTAACTCTTTTAATCTCTCCTCCTCTCTATCTTAAAGATGCTACCAACACACACACACACACACACACACACACACACCACTCTTATCATTTTCTCTATTTTCTTCCTTACCACCACCATAGCCATGAGTTTCAAGCTCATAGTTTATAGCCTTCTTGGCCTCAGAACACCTTGCTTCTTTTATGAAAATTAATCCTCACCTTCCTTTCTATCAAACCCCTCTATCAGTTTGATAATCAAATATCAAGCGAAGCTTTCCTAGCTCCATATATGCTGCGACCATGAGAGAGGAGAAAGGCTAGGAGTTGCTTTTGGGTTCTTTGCTTCCATAGCTTCAAGAACCATGAGGCAAGTAGCTAGAATTCTATGATTTGTTTGTATATTAGGCTTTCTTAGAGTTAGGATTTTTCTTGAATCATTTTGATCTATTCACTTAGAGATTGGTATGATGTTAAATTTACCGTTTCTAGTGATTTAAGGCTAAGGAAGCATGATTGGTATTGAAGAGTAGATTAGAAAACAAAATAATTACAAAACAGAAAATTGCTACAACCGAACCTAGGGATAGTATGTACTAAGAGGGGCATATCTCAAGCTACAAAATTCAATTTGAAGTGAAACTAATTTTATAAGAAACATAACTCGAAGATGGATCCAACCATATAAAATATTACCCCATTAGATTTGGGATGAAAGAGTTATGATTTTTAGAAATGGGCTATTAGTTAGCATCCTCTATCTTGACTAGTGTATGATATAATAGGCATAACTCACCCTATATAACTTCAATTTGAAAGCAACTACATTTTCTTAGAAAAACAACACATAGAAAATAATGTCTATAAAATTTCAAGATCATATCCTTAGTGGATTATTCCCAGTAAATCCTTGAAGTTGCCTTATACTCTATGGGTTGAAACAAAGCAGCTGTAATGAGGAGCTTATAACTCGCGCTCTACTTACCCATTTAGAGCAAAACTTGTTGGATTTCAAAGATGGTCTATATAGGTACATTTTAGTAGGATTTTAGAGCAAAATAATATAAAATGAATTTATAGTGATTTTCTAATTTTAGGTGTGTAGGTCTGTCCTAAAATAAGCCTTGAGTAAACTTTAATAACTTAAAGCTATACATATCAAAACTGAGTTCAATCAAAGAGGTTTAAAAGTAGATTAACATGGCTACATCTTAGTTAAATTTGAGATTAAAATGCATTAAAATGGAATTTTAGGGAAATTTATAATTTCCAAACAAATTTTAACAAAATTAAGACAACTTGCGAATTTCATGGCTTAGAGGTTCCAAAATTTATGTAGAACTAAATGGACTGAGCATTTATGCAGCTACATACATGAATGACACCATATTGGCATATTATTTACGGTTATCATACTTGAACTCTTATTGGTATCATGTTGAGAATCATGATTTCTATGACTGGCTGGCTGTTGTTATTTTTATTATCTATTTTGGAAACCTTTATATTCTAGTTGTCATGCTGCTGGATTGTCGACACAAGTGTATGAATTATATAGTATAATCATAAGTAGATCAAGCATATTCATACATGAATAAATGAGCTTTTTAATATGATTTTGATTCCATATTACTTGGGCCAACCCCTGAACAGATTAAAGGGAATAAGTTGGTGTGAAAGTCAGAGAAAGTAAATTTGGCGATCACATATAGAAACGAGTTCGGTCCTGAAAAACAGACTATTACTTAGAGGTGGGAGCGGTCGTCCACCTTCAAGGGACCAAGTACAGATGAAAGATAAGTAATGCTGCACTTTGAGGATAGCGATATTGGACGCTCAAAGTGTAGACACATACAAATACCCTAGGGATAGCAATACATAATGCCTTGATATGTCAAGTAAAGAAAGTTAAAGAAAGAGACAAGAAAGGCAAGTGCATTTGCATAGTTCAAGTAAATGCATCTACATATACATTGTTCATGATCTTATTATCTTGTATAGTATTTATTATTGTGCTTAGGATTCATGTTGTTACTACTCTTATATTTATCCCAAAAGGTGCTAAGTGACTGTTAAAAGTAACCTGCTTTGAGAAATATGTTTTCAAAACTTAAAATTTAACCGGTGCCTATATGTACTTGTCCATGTTTTCCTACTAAACAGAAGCAGCTAGAGTATTTACGATGATACCCTATGTGCTTAATGGAATGAGTGTATCTACTGGGAATTTTAGATTCTCACTACCTATTTGTATGTCCATGTAAACATTCCAATACATAGACTAAACTTCCAGTCTGCAACAAAGTTTTGGAATTACTATGGATCATGGAGTGTGGACTTGAGCCCAATACCCAGAGTTCCAGTTCGAGTGTCTAAAGTGGATAGCTGGTAGTCATGAAGTGAAGAACACAGAATGAGATATGTTCTATATATAATATTAGGCAAGTTTTTCCAAATTGTATTTTAAATTATATATCTATTAAATACTTGGGATTGTAAGTCTTTATCCAGTAATGAGGTACAAAATTCTAAGGCCCATATACTATGCTTTTCTTATTTGAAAGTTTCCACAACAATCGTAATAGCCTCTAAATATGAGCCCATGACTCAAGCATAGCCTATATATTTGGAGGGTGTTACAAAACCAACAAAGAAGAGTTCAAAAATCCTCTTGAGGGCAATCAAGATAAGCATGTTGTATCTCTCCCTCTTAACTCTATTAAGGTGTATTCCCTTCATTATAATCATTTGGGTTGTTCATACAGTGCCATGTCAGGGTAGAGAACTCTTAAAGAAAATTTCTATTGGATGCACTCCAATGGGATTTTCCCCAAAAAGTTAATTTTGGTCCAGTCAAAATTTTCATTGAAGTAAAACAATTATTCATCTAAAGAGTCATGCATAAATAATATGGATAAGATATAACTCAAAGTTAAATAACTATCATAATGAGGTTAGTATAATAGTATGTTTCCCTTTGGGCAGGATGTGACACTATGGTCGCAACCATGGTCAGAACCTTAGATGAGTTAATCAATGAGCATACATCAGAATTTAAAATCTATCCCCTTTGGACAGATAGATTCCATAAACCAATGCACCCTTATTTACCACTTCTACAAAATCAAGAGTGCATTAAAACAAATAATTGGGCAAAGTATAGCTTAAAATAACTATCATAATGAGGCCAACATAACATCACACATTCCCCTTTGGGCAGAATGTGCAACTATTAGCCAAGGTTGTAACCAAGGCTAGAACCTCAGATAAGTTAATAAGTGAGCATACAATGGTTTCGAGAATCCATCCCCTTTGGGCAGATAAACCCTCTAGACCAATGCACCTTCATTAACATCATCCACAAAATAAAGATAGGCTACTCGATGAGCATGTACCTTGCTTAGAAATCTATCCCCTTTGGGTAGATGTATCTCATAGACCAATGCATCTTTAATAACCACATCTAAAGAAATAGTCCCTAATTATCACACACAAAAACCCCCTTTGGGAAAGCAATTGCATGCAATAACTAGAAACAATCCTCAAATTACAAGGACTTCCACAAACCCATATAGGTAATCCCACTTTGGTGGTCATTGCTAATTCATGAAAGCTCTTGCATGCCCAAAAGAATGACATAATCCATAAGAAGATTAACACATTTCTTGGTCATAATTTAGGTTAATAGCATTCCTTGAATTTTGTCTACAACTAAAGCAAACAAAAGACATAATAGATAGGCGTATTGAGTTACATAATACATGCCAAGGAGCATACATGTCATAACCATAAATATGATACTTTGTAACCCCAAAATTAATCAATTATACTTTATAAAAATTTTGCAAGTAACCAATGGGTCAAGAACTAATGCTTGCTAAAAATTCAGGGCAATCCAAATGACTCACAACATTTTTCATCATTCTACAGAGTCCTAATACACATCACTGCACCTCCCTTTTGGGCAAAGAATGCAGAATGTGCAAGGTATTTGTCTTTTATAGGAAATCTTGGCTCCAGAAACTGTCCACTTTGGGGGGACAAACCTCCTTAACTAAAATGTTTCTCACAAGATAAGTTACGCAAATATCAATAAATTACCAAAAGGTAGTCCCTCTATTTTCCATGGAAAATTTTCTCTTAATTATAAATTTGTCAGTTAAGAGTTCAAAACTAGCCATTAGTGTCATTCATGAAAAATTCACAGGAGTTGAAAGGGCAAGAAAATAATTAATTTCCTATGATAAGTCAATTCATGGTCGATTCCTGTGACACCATCCCAAAATTTTTGACAAGCAGCTTTATCAATTTTGTGAGTAACCCACTTTGGTGTTGAAACTCACTTAACCAAAAGAGCTCTCAATATGAATAAACAATTTCCCAAATAAGCAATTCCTAATTTCTCTCCCATTTTTCCAAACACTTTTAATAATTTCCCAATTTGACTTAAGAGGCAATTTTCAATTCTATAAACTTCATTTATGTTTGTTTGGATTTAAACAATTCAAGTGGAAGCAGCCTAATAAACAAGCATATTAAGCATACAACTCAGGCAAGAAAATAGGGAGAGTCAATATCATGAAAATATTCAAAACACAACAAACTATTTCTCTAATATATTATTTTATTACATATCAATTGGAAAAAAAATTAAATATTAAATAAAATCTAAAATTTAATATAATTTGATGTCAAATCACTATCAAACAATCAGTTATTGGTGCCATTAAGAGGTGTATTTCTTTCATACAATAACTTTAAATCAAATCTCAAGAATTATTAAAATATTCTATTAGTGCATGATTTTGGGATATATCTAGACTTCTAAAAGCCACAATTCCTAGATTACCCCTATCCATATGATAAGGATCCAACCCATGAATCGGCCACAAGAAAGGATGAACCTATTCAATATGGTCAAACCAAGATGCCGATAACAATTTGAGTGGTATCCTAACAAATGCCAAGTGAGCAAGAAACCTTTCAATAGCAATGTTGAGCCCCTCCTAATCATTATCTCGCATAGGCTTAGGTATAGAGTCCAAAATGTGTGTGAGGTAAGTGTAGTTGAGGTATTAAAAAAGCAAATCAATTATGATTGATCAATAAAGGGATAACAAATTAATCAATTATATATCAATAAAAATCAATTAAAAGATTATGACAAATCAATTATATCAATTACAATTAATAAAGATAGTGAGGCATTAAAAGTAAATCAATTGCATCATCTCAATTAATTGTAAAAATCATAATATATCAAGCATCCTTGTGCTCAAGATAATTTCGAATAACATAGGTAACATGGGCCATAAAATTATTTCACACGTAAAAATTTAATGGATTCTAATCCTAATATAACCTGCTCCGATATCAAATAAAAAAATTGTTGAAGGATCAATACTAGGAATTTAGAACACCACAAATATATTAAAAACAATAAACTATGCACCTATTCGGCTATAACTGTATGAATCTCGAAGTTCCTCGCAGGTTTGAAAGGCACTACTAGAAACATGCAAAAAACCAATGGAAAAGTGAGCGACATCCATCGATAACAATTTTTGTAACACCCTCTATCATATAAGCCATGCTCGAGTTATGGAGTTATATTAAAAGGTTTTCACTGGGCTAAGAAATCTTTAAAATGTGGACAATATAATACATGGCTCTTTAACTGCACACTTTATTACTAACTAATAGTTTATAAGCTTCGTCATCTCTAATACATAGATGATAAAATAACTTCAATTTAAAACGAATTATGATTAACATAATACACAGAACTTGCTTTCGCCTAGTCACTAGCTAACTTCAATAGTCGCTTGATTTGGTTTGAGCCCGAGTCTTGAAAGAAAATGTTCCAGTACTCTTCCTCGCACTTGATTTCCGACTTAGGTGCTGAAATGTTCATAGAAAAGAAAGACATACAAGCAGGCAGTGAGAACCTAAGGTTCTCAGTAGGGAAACATGATTTATGACTCATACAGTGCCATCATAAACATTTCAGCCGCTTCGATTTATTATAAAAATATGAGCACATATATGCAAACAGTGATTCAATTTTAAATGGAAAACATCTTTCTTGAAGCGGGTTATATTTTAACAACCACTTGCCATATTATATGACAAACATAGAAATACGAATAGTGTAAGATGCCTCAACAAGAATCATAATAACATTATGACATAATGAGATAATTGAAGATGCACATATAGATACTTATATTTGACTGTATGCAAGTGCATTTGACTTAATTCATCTTTTCCTTTAACTTGCAACTTGATCTTGCTTTCCTATACTTGGTCCCCTGGAGGTAAACGGCCTCTCTCACCCCTGGGTAATAGCCTGCTTTTTAAGTCCGAGCTAGTATCTATACATAAGTGACAAGTTTACTTTTCTTGACCCTCACATTAGTCTATTCCCCTTAAATTTGGTCGAAGGCTGGCCCAAGTCTTAGATAGTACTGCTTTGCCCCACGCTAGTTGGGTCTATGCCATGCCTCACGTGGTAGCTTAGTATGTCCCTCTTGTAAGTTCTTATTATCTTTTCCTTTCCATGTCTTATCATGCATGCGGATTCTTTGTGCATTCATGGATATGTCTCATACCGTACTTCTCATATCATATTTCTAATTATGCTTGCATGCATGATGTACATGAATATGGCATGTAAATGTAAATATACTCAAAACATAATCACCTATAGCATAAGTTTTCATAAATTCCTACTGAAAATTCAGCAGCAAAATAGATCGAGTTCGCTTCCCCATGAATAGTGCCAAACAACCAGAAAATTTTAATCAAACAACAAACTCAATATATAACATTATAGTCATAGCAAGAATATAACAATATCAATAGGTATAAGTTTTAAAACCTTAAGTCTTAATTTATCTTGCAAGCTTCTAACTTCTATTCCTGAGTTCGAATATCTCCTGAGTTCCGATATCACCTAAGTTCCAACTTTCTGAGTTATGTTCGATCTCCAAGATTATATAATTTCCGACATCCGGGGTTATGTTTGACCTCCTAGAGTATATAATTTCCGATTTCTAGGATTATGTTCGATCCCCTAGATTATATAATTTCCGACTTCCGGGGTTATGTTCAATCTCCTAGATTGACACTGGATTAATTCTGATCTCCAATAGTCTATATTTGGTCTTCCAAGATTTTTATGAGGGTATTTCCTAAATTTCGAGTTCTGATATTAACTATACCCGATCTAATTTACTATTCACTAAGCTTCCGAGTTCAATCTTAAGTATACCCTTCCGAGTTCACCCTTAAGTATACTCTCCCAGGTCCAACCTTAAGTATACTCTCCAGAGTTCAACCTTAAGTAAACTCTCCCGAGTTCAACCTTAAGTATACTCGATCTAGCTCTCTGTTTGCTAAGTTCTGAGTTCATCTCAAATATACTCGATCTAGCTCTATGTTTTGCTAAGTTTCGAGTTCACCTCAAGTATACCCGATCTAGCCCTATGTTTAGCCAAAATTACACTCTTATAAGAGAAAATTCACCAAAAATGGAAATTTGGGTGAAATTATACGAAATTTATATCAATGTAAAGCTAACAGAGCAAACTTTCAAATGAAATAAGTTGCATATCATTTGAGTGAGTATAACTCGGGATATAAGCTCTGAAACCTGACCCTACTACACTATTTTGTTCTAGCCGGGGTTGAACTTAAGATGAATTCATTGATGTACTAGCGAAAGATGGCAATGAATCTGAATCTGAAATTTCTATGGCATATTCCCTCATATGCTTTCAAACAACGTTAGATTCACTCAATTTGGAGTTGTGTAAGATGAGTTACACCCTTCTCAACTCATACTACCCGGATGAAGATCCTTATTTCTATGTCAAATTTCAAAAATTCATAACTACCTCTATATTAATCCAATGACCTTATATTATATATGTACAAAAAACCCTGAATGTATATAAAAATAGGTTCATCAACTTTAAACGACTGTAGGCAGAGCCATATACTCTGCCGTATGGACCGCCGAGAAAGAACCCTAACAGCTTCTTGAGTTTTTCTCTTTTCTTTAAGTTCTTTCATACCAACTCCAATTCTAATCACAACGTACATGCATAATCAATTATAATTCGTCATCATCACCTCAAATCTCATCAGTATCATAGATACCCAAGGCCCCCATACAGTCCCAAACCATGGAAAGTAAGAAGAGGAGTAGGATTCCTACCTTGTTTAGTTGAATTCTTGTTGATTGGATGTCTTAGATGGAAGCAACTCTTGATGAGACTTGAAGAGAGGTTAATGATGAAGTGGAAATGAGTATGTATAGAAGAGAAATGGAGAGTGGTCAGCTCCTTATGCTGGCCGAAATTACCAAGGGAGAAGGAAGGAATTATCTCAAGACTTTTGAAGTAAGTTGTTGCATGATTGGTGGATTCCTACTCCTTCTTCAATTTGCTAGAGCTGTCACTTTTGGGAAAATTTTGTGGCACCACATACATGGGTGAGGTGGCTAAATCTTGGCCATCCATCCTAAGGTTCTCACAGTATAATTTCTATTGATCCGATTCCGACATTTTAACGTAATGAAATTCTGCCGATTTCCTTCAAATCGGTAAAACGATTTTTGAAGGATTTTGTGAGGTTTTATTTGTTTCTATTTTAATTCTTTTTAATACTAATCTCTCTAATTAACTTCTAATCAACTCCTAGTTAACCTCTAATTAACTTTTAATTAACTTTACAGACTCAATAAAATCGAATAAATCAATCGGTGTAATTCAAACGTTTTGCAAATTTAGAGCATTTCTATTTTCTGTTTTCTATGGCTAATGGCATGTTCACAATATTGAGCAGGTCTAGGGGCACCCCACGTCATTTTACACCCAGCTGCCTTCGTGGCTCAATCAGCAGGGACTTAAACTTCTACGGTTTTACCACTTGATTCTGCTCTATTTAAAATCTCATTCTGTTAATTCTACAAATATGGGGATATAACGGTCATTTTATGAAAATTTCTAGGGTTATTGTGAAAATATCCACTTGGGGTTAAAATATAATTTCTAAAACCTTTGGGCAAGATTGAAATTAACAACAGTTGATAGGGGCACTTTTATCATTTCTTAATTTTTAGCATATGGCAGTGTTATATTTTTAACGGCAGTGTTATGCTGTCCTATTTTTCTGAGTGTGAGGATTGTCAGGGTATACCACTGCTTGAGAAATTCTTACACTGCCTAAGAAGAATAATTCAAAATTTCTATTATACTCCACTTAATAAAGTGGGGGATGTTACATTCTACCATTCTTAAAAGATGGAGTCAAAAATGGAGTACAATGTATGTACCAAATATGCTACAAAACTCAAATCAATGAATGCACCACAACAAAAGAACTCCAAGTGCTCCAAATGAGATCTTTAACAATAAACATAGCACAATAAATTAATTAACTAACTAAGAAATTAAAAACTTTGAGTAAAGAAATGAAATTAAAAAAAAGGCTAAAAACTAAACCGATTAAAGTACTAAAAAATATACCACAAACACAACGCAGTCTCCGACGGTGAAATGGAAGCTCTGACGATGGTGAAAAGGCCAATGGCCGTGTGGAGGGGCAAGAAAGAGAGAGACAAAGTTCAAATGAGGAAGAAAA